>CM031714.1:1200191-2400191 GCA_018466805.1 Hippocampus abdominalis
TTGCTGTCAGCGCCTGTGCCTCTCATGCAGGCCAATTAGATCTGCCGCTATCTGGGTTTGAGATCTCGGCACAGCGGCCAGCTGGACCCAACCAAAGGCCGACTCTCACGCACCAGCGCTCGGCTAAAGGTCGACATCGCCAGCTTGTGTGTGTGTGTGTGTCTGTGTGTACACTGAGGGGGATTCGGGACCAGACCCACCGTGCACAGAGAAAAAAAAAAAAAAAAAAATCATGAATCATTGACACCCAGCACAAAATTGCCCACATGAATCGTTTTCGACACTCAATAAAGTGGAACCTCCGTTGAGTCGTTCTGCTGGTGAAATAAATTCAATCAACAAACACCGTAACATACTGCAGGTAGCAATTACTACTTTCCCCACTCGCCTTTTTTTTTTTCTCCACATTGCAGACTTAATGATGCACATACACACTCGTTTTTCAATGCAGTAGTTTTAGGAGTGCTCCACGGGAACATGTGCAAAATTGTCGAATTGGCGAAGGCCGAATGGCGAATCAGTAAGAGTTCACTGGAGGGGGGGGGGGGGGGGGAGTCTCTTTTGCACAGGTCCTCACAAGTCTGAGGATCAGGACTGATGTGTCGGGAAGAGAAGCGCTTGAGTCATAAAGACGTTGTGAATCATGTGGCACCCGTCAGACGCTCGCCTGCGTGCTACTCGCCAATTATGACAGATGACACATTCAAAGCCGCCTTTGCCCTTCATTTGGATTTAAGGATTACTACGTGCCATGAAGGAGCTTGACATCTCACAATAATCCGGTGCTGACAGCAGTTACTCTACTTCAAATAAATTAAATAAATCATTTTGCTTAAGTCTGCCCACACATGCACGGTTATTTTGCCCCTTCTGCCTGTCATGCGTATGCCTGAGCAACAGGTGGCGCTCAGAGAGGAACTCACCCATCTGTTCCACGATGTCCAGAGGGAAAACCCGCGAGGCGAAAGCTCGGCGGAAGATGTCGGAAAACTCCTTGTCGAGGCCGCCGATGCCCATTTTCTCAAAGTTCCAATCGGGGTTGATGATGGATTGCCGAGACTCTCGGGTCTTGGATTTCCCTGTGCACCCATTGGACAAATATGCACTTTTTAAAATGTATTATTAGCAAGTTACCGGTTTTCGGGACAGGCGGACTTAAGATCAGTCTTGACTTTCACTTGAAACACATGACTTTTGAGTTTGGACCATCTGCATTTTAAACAAAAGTGTTTGTTTTGTTTTGTTTTGGAAAAATAACTGCGCTTTATGCGCCGCAGTATGTGTTGTGACTGGAAAATTTTGTACAAGTTGATTGATGACTTGCTGAACTCAAGTAATGACTCCTCCTCTTTGAAATTGAGTGGCGACTTCCTCGACTTGCTGAATTAAAAAAGCCTACATGTGAGCACGGTGCCCTCTTGTGGCCATAGAGGGGACCGTCATTACATCCCGGGCATTTATTCCTTACTCCCTCATCATTACATTAAGGATTTTTTCTATTTTGAAAAGTAATTCATGGCTCACCAATTAGCGTCATGGAGGAACTCTCCGCCTTCTCAAAGATCATCTGACTGTTTGACAGCAACAGGCCAATATTAATCTGGGGGAAAGACACATTAGGATGGCTATTAATAACGTGACGTCATTGCAAAGGCATCAGAAAGAAAAAGAACACCTTTGCTTTTTTGACCGAGCTCTGGTCGCCCTTTAGGATGCTGGGGTCCATGCCTTCCATATCTTTCACCAGCACGTCAAATGCCTTATCGCCAAACTTAAACACCATCTGCAAAAATCACAGACACACAAAATGGCGTGGGATATATTTGGGAAAAGGCATGAGCATCTGCTACCTGCTGGCCTGTGGTGAAGGCCTGGTGGTTGAACTGCTGAATGAAGTCGTTGGCCATCACGTCCGAGTCGTACGGGTTGCTGTCGGCGTTCTTCTTCTGCAGAAAGTCGATCTCCACCGTCATGGAGCCGATGCACTGCTTGGACTTGTCAAACGTGTAGTTGGAGACTGCGTGACATATTTGAGTGGGATTATTGGGAGCTTGCGCCTCAGGATTGACGGGAAGGCCGCATGGCTCAAAGATTCAGTAGTACTGCCATACACCGGGAAAAAATAGAGTGGCAGAATTGAGAATATTTTTGTCAAAAGAGAATTCTTCGGTCAGAATTAGAAAAAAAAAAGTAGTCATTACAAGCGACAGGGAATTATATTGTAAAAGGTACGAGATGTGCACGTCTGTGCTATACTGCCCTCTGGTGGCCACGGCGCACACACCAAAAGGAGCAGCAGAGTGTCCATTTAACTGAAGGGGAAAAAATGTGTTATATTCTATTGAATTATGTCATAGCTGCATGTTTTTACAAAGTAAAATATTCGACAGTGGGTACTTCAATTCGTCACCTATTTTTCGCCCTGTATAACAGCTCAATCAAGGCTAATAATCCTCACTTTTGATTGACACTATAGCTCTTGTATTGAAGTGTACCTAATGGAGTGGCATGTGACAGCATTTTATTTTTTTTAACTCACCTTCCACCTCTTGTCCGATGGACAGACCGGCCCATTTCCTCTGTTTGGAGGGACAAAAACAGAACATGATGTGGACTTTTATTGTTCCTAAATCACAACACGGAGGGGTTAGCTAGCGGCTTCGAAAGCAGATTGGAAGTCCAGCGGAGGAAGAAAAGAAGGAAGAGAGGGTTAGCCAGTACCTTTGGGCTGGTGCGCAGGCAGCGGCCCGGGTTAAAGATGGACGAAGAGGAAGGCAAGTTAAAAGGAGGGAAAAAGCACTCAGTTACAAGCAAGTTAGCAAAAACTAAAATGCCCCATCGCATCCTTGGAAGAAGGAAGCGAATCGAAGGTTTTAAAGCAGGGTACACGCAATCTCACGCGTGTCCCTTTTGAAAAAGTGGTCCAAAAAAATAATGATAATAATAATCTTCATCAGCATGTGTTTCAGCTTGCTTCAGACTGACGAGAGCCAAAAATGACAAATTGCGATCAAGCTTTGTCAAGGCACGAAGCAGGTTTCGGGGTCCCGAGCCGTACCTGTGGGAGACTGAAGGCGATGCTGCCCAGGTTGACGCTCGGATGCGTCTTCAAGGTGAACACATACTTGTGGGTTAGGTTGCGTACGGTCACGTGTCTGAGAGGAAGAGCAAATTAACCATTAATCATCAATATTTGAGCATTACTATTAGTGACGCTTTTTTTGGGTCGTGGGTTGTAAAATGGGTGCCAGAGACAGACGGCATTCGAGAAAAAAAAACTGACATATGTCTCGAACGGAGAACTTACTGCTCAAACTGCGGCTCTTTCTCGTTGATGACGGCACAGTTGGTCATTGACAATTTGTCCGTCGGGCATCGCGCCGCCTGCATCAGCTGACGAAAGGAGATGGGCAGAATTGATCAACGAACGTCAGAATTTTTTTTTTCGACAAACCATAGAGTTGCATCTTGACCAGACTTTCTGAGTTAAGACATTGCTTGGTCAATTTTTTAAAAATTATTTTTGATTTGCGTTGTTGGGCCAAGTAAACAACGATTGCAGGAAAGGAGCGAAGAATGCAAGAACATAGGTAGGATGGATGGAAGGAAGGAAGCAAGGAAGAAAGAATAAGGTGAGCAAGTGAGGATGGAAGGTAAGAATGAATGAATGAACGAAGGAAGGGAAGAGGCGATGACGTGAGAAGTGTGGGCCAACTGAACCGGAAGTTAATCGTGGCTAACTTAACACTTCAACAACTCGACCCAGAAAGATGAATAGTAGTTGAGACCAAATACAAAGAATGGTCGTATTGCGCTTAAAAGATGCACATTCGAGACCCAAAGTACTTTGTTGACATAGGTCGCAGCTCTTGAAAAAGCCTGCTGACGTCAACAGCCACTGCTCAATTCTGCAAAGCGTTAAGATAAAAATCTTTATTAGTCTCGCAATGGAGAAATTCCCAATTCACAGCAGCAAAGTTATGAAAGGAAGAACTAGAAGAACAAAATATAGTAACTGGTGGAAAGGCAGCCGCTGTCGCGGCGCCATCTCGAAGTCAAAATAACAAAAATAACACAACTTAATCACTTTTCCTGCTTCCTGTAGCGTCCATTTTGCAGTGCAATTAAACTTCTTTTGAGCCAAACAACAACTGTTGCTTCTTGCGACTGTTCCGGGACAATTTTAACATATTTAAGTGTCAGCTAAATCGTACTAGCAGAGAAAAGGTCTACACAAGATTCCGCTTTCGGTGTTGCCAACTTTTGAATGACAAGTGCTTGTTGCCACCAGTCTTTACAGTCCTCCAAAAGAATACTTTAAAGGAGGTTTACAGTATGAAAAGTGCGTTTATTCGTAAAAGGTTCATTCGAGATATACTCACCTTCGTTGTCATCTTTGTGTTGATTTTTTTTTTTTACGCTGATTCAAGTGGAGTTTTTCTTCCGCTGACGGAGCAAGCGACTTCGTATACATCTCGCGAGATGAGACGTGTGACGACACGTGACTACCACGTAAACACGTCACAGCAGTAAGGAAGTACTGTATCTAAACAATCCTTAGTGGCGTATTTCTCATTTTCAAGATGTAACTGACGGTTTAATATTTTTTGGGACAAACAGTGCCAATAGTTTTTTGGATGAGATAATACAGTTGCCAATGTATTTTCATGTCATTCCAAGAGACAGGAGAAATGTCTTTAAAATACAAAATATTTATTTTGAAAATGTCTTTATAAGAGAAAAACAAACACAAAAACATACAAATTGTTTGGTTACTAGCATATCACGCTTATGCTAGAAACTAACAATGGAGAAGAGCGGCGTCGGGGGAAGCTGATAGGCAAAAAGCCTTTTTTTTCCTGATGGGAATTTTGACATTGCACCCCGACGAGAGGCACACAAGCGCCAGGGAGAGTGGCACTCGCGGTTTAATTTCCTCTCACCTCTTCTATTAACATACATGAGCATTCAGGGATGAGGGGGCAGGCATGTGGCAACCTTTAATTTTTTTTGTTTTTTTTACAAAAACACAAACCCAAACGCAAATATAGTGAGTTTAATAAACTTCTGAAATACAATGGGGACTGTCTGCATTGATATGAATGAGGGGGTACAACCAAATTACCAACCTTCCCAAATGGTGTGCTTCAGAAAGCCACAGAGAACATGAAAAATCAAAAAGAGGGGTGGGGGAGTGTTGTCTCTGCTTTTTTTGGGGAGCAGAGATTGAAGGCTGAAGAGGTTGAACTGGTATGTACTGTTCTTCCTTTTAATCTTTTTACTGTGGTGGTACAATAAGATTCCCTGATGGCCTGCCTTGGCCGCTGTGTTTAAATGAGATCTCAAAATAATAGGGCCAGGAAAAAAACAAAAAAAACAAAACACACACACAGAAATGTGATACTGTCCATTGAGGGGGAGAGCTGAGGTGTGTCTGATGGGTGGTGGGGGGGATCCTGTTCACTGCACTTTTGTCAATTTCTCCCTTGTCCCAGTCTTCAAATGTTACATAAGCTGCTCAAACACACACACACGCTTCCTCCAGGCCACGGCCGCAGGTCTGCTCTGAAGACAAAGATGGAAAATGACACTCAGCCTCTGTATGATCATCATTAACGTTTAGTTACCGTCAAGTGTTTACTTTTCTGAACACGTCGGTCACCTATGTCAGCTTCTTGGCTTTGTTGTAAAGCGAGTCGACCACTTTGCTCATGTTCTGAATGGTTTCCAAGGCGGCTTCGTATGTTTTGTCCACGGGTGGCTCCTCGAAGATGATCAGCACCCCTTCCCCCTGGTCCAGGATTCCTGAGGGCCCCGCCAAAAAAAAAAAAAATACAATAAAGTCTCATAGAAGTTGAGTTGGAGGCTTGTGAATAAGAAATCTGAGTTTGGGTGATGCCGTTTACAATGTCTAATTTTAAAAACGACACAGGGAAGCGGATGTAATATATATATATATTTTTTTTAAGCATCTGTTTTAGCGCTATTGTGACCGTGTTTGGCCATGACATCATTTCATCTCTACGTGCATGTTCAGTAGTTTGTACCGTGAAACTTTGTATCCAGAATCATCTGCGATAGTTTGCGCTCTACAGCTTCCTAAAAAAAAAAAAGAAAGAAAAAAACAGCTTCATCAATCATAAATTTTAAAGTTTTACTTGAAATGACGTACCTTTGAGAGCTTGATAAGAGCTGATATGTGTTCTATCTGGAAAAACAGAAGGAAAGGACACACACACACACAAAAAAAACTGCTTTAAACATCTGTGCTGAATCATCGATGAGAAAAATCAATTCCTGTCTTCCACATCGTTTGGTGCGGCCCTTGAGAGCTCGCCACACTCTTTCCTTGCGACCAAAACAAGCTTGGCAGCCGGTCACCTGCACTCTGGAGAAGGGCTCGATGACCCGGATGAGGTTCTGTTCCAGCAGGTTGTCGTACAGCTTGGCCAGGTGCGTGTTGATAATGGGGTCGTCCCGCAGCTCCGCTCTGTACTCTGTGAGGGCCTGCGCCAAGGGGCGGGGGGCAGGGGTGGAGGTCACATGCTCGCTTGAGAAAGCACAAAACTTCACGTGGGACACGACCAAAAGAACCCAAGACTTCCGTTACCTTTTCAAAGTCTGCTAACGATCGGTTCTTGCTGGCCTGGGCCACGCATTTCAGTGCGTCTGTCTACAAGGAGGGTGATAATTGATGTTGGGGGGGGGAAAAAAAGGCAACCAGACCAGATGAGCAGAGGCCCAAAAAAATAAATACAATAAAAAAAATTAAAAAAAACTTACCTGGCGTCCGGTGTACCGCAGGGCCAGTTTCCCGCTTATCAGACCTTGTACCTCCTCTGGTCTGCAATGATTAAAAACAAACCGGCAACATCAAATCTGGAAGCCGGACGACAACATAGGCAATATATTTGGGCGCAGGCGTACAAGTTGAGGACAATCTTGCAGAGGAGCATGTATTTGAGCGCCGTGATGGCTCGCGGGCTGTCGATGGAGTCGTAGCCCTCGAAAGCCTCGAAGAAGTAGGAGTAAGCCGTCTTCCAGTCCTTCTCCTCGGCCGCGTGGATGATCCCTGCGCGCGGAACACAAGCGCCTCGATGACGAGCGGTTCATGTCGAAGATCAAACTCAAGGCCGCCCTAACGCAAAAAAAACGTGTCCCGCCCGACAATTTTGCAACGGTGCACAACGAGGGCTCGGTTCCCACCTGACTGCATGTCGAGCGCCGCCTGCAGCTTGGGAGGGCAGTAGATGGCGTTGGCGGTGGTGCGCGCCGAGGTGAGCGCGGCGCGGGCCTTGGGCAGGTTACTGAGGGCGTGGTAGGTCTTGCTCTCCAGCAGCTGCACTTCCACCAGCAGGGCCTTGTCGTCCATCTTCTTCAGCTCCAGCAGCAGCTGCGACCCTGCGGCGGGCACCAGAAAATATCTCGCTTGCCTTTAAGTCGCCAGCCATGATGGCATTTGTCATGCGCGATGTCAGAGCTCCAAGATGAGCACCTACCGAGCGCCAAGGCCTCCTGGTACCTCTTGGTGTCAAAATAGAGCGAGATCAGTCGAGCCTGTGGGCAGGGTTAGGGTTAGTATATTTTGAATCAATTCCTTGAGCTTAGGTCAGTCCATTTTTTTTTTTTTATGTGTCTTCACCTCGAGAGCTTGCCGCAAAAAGGTCCTCTTCTCGGCCTTGGCCCACTCGATGCATTCCAGGCACAGCTCCACCTCCTGGCCCGTGGCCGCCTCCATGTCCAGGAACAAGTCCAGCAGCGAGCGCACCAGCCGGGCCGCTTTGGCCTTGCTGATGGAGATCAGGAACGGGCGCACAAATTTCAGCAGACCGCCGAGTTCTGGGCGGGGGGGGGAGTATTAGAGACACAAGAGACTTTGCCCGAAAAAGAAAAATGATGCCACTTTGTGGGAGTTTTCACCTGCCGCCTGTCCCGTCTTGGCCAGCAGCGTCCCCAGCTCCAGGATGCTCTGCTCTTTGACCCTGACTGCTTCTTCATCGTTCTCCTGGACGTCTCGCCTCACTGCCAACGCCAAACCGTTACAAATACATCCTGGTCGTTCCGTACAAATATGGCTGACCGCAGTTCATCAACAGAAACAAGGCGGATTTGGCTTGTTTGCATTCCAACAGACGCGAGTGGATCAGTCTAACTCGTCTTCACTGTTTGACAAGGAGGGGAGGTTTTCGGCATTTAGTTTTGTGAGCTGGTGATGGTTGACTGTATTCTACTCAAGTGATTTTGTGTTTACGAGGCGTTTTCATGTTTAAGGAAAACGAAAATGTGGATAATCATTGAGCAAAGCATTTCCCTTTCATATCTTCAGTGGGACGGCAAGTTGCAACAAGTCGTTTGTTCGAAGCCTTCATGAGCAGTGGTGGGAAGTAACAATCGTGTGTCACATTTTTCAAGTTTATTTCCCAAGAGACTTTGTATCCTTCTGCTTCCTGGAAAACATGCACAAATTGCTGATGATAACAGTTAATTGTCTGTAATGTCCAAAAATCGGCAAAAATGTTGATCTCTGTTTCCCAAAGTCAAACGAGATATTTGCGGGGGGGGCGGGCTGACAGCTGAAGTCCGCTCCTGTGACAAGGCAATTTGAGGGCAACTTCGCCGGTGTTGACACATGACATACATTACACGGAGCCTAAGTTCAAATCGCTTTTTTAAAACACAAAACTATCGGAACACACGTGGGCGAAACGCTGTCGTGTCATCGCCAAGAACGATCTATATCCACAAAAAAAAAACCCAATAAAATGACAACAAAACATATCACAGCATTAACAATCACTGTCACGATGACAACAGGCTAGCCGGTGAGCCACTCCGATAGTCGAATAGCACATATTATAAAATCGACTCGCAGGTCGGTAACAGTGGGGGAAAAAATGTTCACAAGAGACAAAACACGAATTGCTTGAGGCGTCAGGCCTGTTAGCAGAGCGGCTAACGGCCGTCCACTACCGGACGGGAGCTCCCATTCAACAGTGAGTCAGCACCGCGCAGCCGGCTCGCTGCTACCCAACGAGCGGCGGCCCACGGGCGACCGAGCGGCGAGAAAACACCCCCCGTACGGCAAAGGGCCCCCCCAGCTTCGAAATAAAAGCGTGACTCGTACCTATAGAGTGCAGGATGTCGATGGAGGCGTCTCGGTCCGTGCTAATGAGAGACTGAGCTCTCTGAAACTCGACCACTGCTGCAGCCGCCATCTTCCTTATTCAAAGTGCAGCCTGAATGGCAAGTACGTACAGGATGTGACCTCATGGTGACCGGGAGCATGCCGGGAAATGTAGTTTAACGCCAAAATAGCCCTTTGTGTTAAGACAATAACCAATATAAAGCGAACTACATAAGTAAACTATACAAAATTACATTGAAGCTATATTTGAACACAGAGTGTGGCGTAACGTATGAAGACATATGATATTAATATACTCACGGCATATATTTTTTATCCTCTGTGAAGGATGACCATTGTTACTGCAGTTTACTGAAGAGTGGCCATCTCTTTGTCTGAATGATTTGTGTTATACTGCCCCCCGGTGGCCATGATGCGCACACCAGAAGGAGCAGCACAATGGCTCTTGATTTTAAGCAAATAAGTGGTTTCTTTCACTCTTTACAGTCCATATTAAATCATTCTCGTGCGCTTTTATAAAGAGGGTAGTGTGGTCTTATTCTTATTATATAAACAATGGAGCGATTTAGAATATTTTTGTTTTGATTTGTTTATGGAGGGTGGAACAGAATCATTTCACTGGAGAACGATGATTTGCAATTCACGAGCATGGGCATGGATTGAATTAACCGCATGTCACGGCACCCTTGTAATGACAGGAAAATTGAATGTAATCCACATTTAATCTCATGTTATTTCAAGAATCATCATCACAATCCTATAGCAGCGATAGTTTATTTTGTTTCTTCCGAGGTTTTAGATTCTAACAGAAAATAAAAATCAATTCCTCTTTACTGTTTAGGGTTTGACCATCAATATTTGCTCTTTGCCGAGATAACACGTGTGTCAAACATAAAATGAGCACATTTCCTATTGATTTAGCCCTTGGGGAGGCGAGATTAGTGTCAATGTGCCTCAAATTGGGTCAAGCGCAAACGTCCTCCAATCACCGGACGCTTGGTGGGGCGTTCAGGTGCACGCGCTGCACTGTACATCGCGCCTGCGGGTTTCTTCGCACGCACTCGTTCGACGAGCGATTGCGCGGCGCGGACGCTGTACAGGAGGACCACCGCCTTTGCGCCATCACTGCACAACACAACACACACACACACACACACACACACGACAAAACGCGGCACTACGCATCAGCCGGCTGGCAGCATCACGGCCGCGGGAGCAGCAGAAGGAGCGCATCCGCATCCCCAGCATCCTCGCTGCGCATCCGTTGCGTGTTTTCCCGTCTTGGTAGATTTGTGATATTTTACCCGTCGGAGATTATTGCTTCCCACGGCGGCTTTGAAACGGACCGAAATGCTCGTCGGTCGCCGTTCATGAGGGGCAAGAAGCTCGTCCTCATCGTCGTCGTCGCTGCACAGTCATTCCAAGACCTGCAGGTAAGCTTTAGTTTCATTCTATTCGTCTTTTTTGCTTGGATTGTTCAACTGAATTAGATCGAGTTCTTTCCGTGAGGATGTGAAATAAGAATGTCCCTTTTCACGAGCATGGATTTTTTTTTTTGTGGCAAGGGTGGCTATATATAGCCTCGCATCCACGACCGGGCTCATGTTCAGAACCACGGAGAGCACCCACGAGGCGAAATTAGCATCAAAAATCCAACAAAATCCGCTTTACACTCAATTCTGGGGGTATAAACTGCTGTTTTTCTCACGGATGGCGGCACTGAAGTGATGCACGATGATCAACCGAAGGTTCGGCTTGGTTGACTTGCTGCTGCAGTGAAGGCGATTAGAAACAGAGACATACTAGTTACCTCCTCGTTTCTCGCAAACGATACCCCATATCTACTACATGGCGCTCGAGAGGCCACCCAAGTGGGTTCTTGAGAACGCTGTTTACATTTCTGGCGTCCATTTTAGTGATGCTGCATGATGCGGTCATCGGCCATGGAACATGAGATATGCATTTGTGTTTTTGAAATATGAAAAACGTTGTGTTTGATTGTTATTGTTTTTACACCGTGTGGCACAGGCAGGAGCAACACGTATGAAATATTGTTGATCATTGGGTCCGATTAGCTTCATTACATCCATCATCTGTTGTGAGCCACGCGCGTGTGTGTGTGTGTGTGTGTGTGTGTGTGTGTGTGTGTGTGTGTGTGACTAAATCACTCCAGCGCTGCAGCAGAGTCCAGTCAATGCTGCTAGTTAGCCTCAGGGACAAACAGCTGAAGAAGAATCAAAGGAAAAATACATGCATAAAGCCAATTCGGAAATCACTTTTCACTTAGTCGCAATTTTCTTTGATTAAACACAAACTACTGGGTGAAAAAAAAGCACCTATGCGCACCTAGAGGTGTATTTCAACAGCAACGTTATGAAAGATTCCAGTAGGGCTCCTTGTGGGGTGTGGGTGGCGCAACGCTGGGTGGGTAAACATCTCAAGATGATGCAGAGAAAGGTTCAGGAGGCGAGTGGCAGTGGTGGAGGTTCAGGGCGGGTTACGGCGAACCGAGCTAAGTTTCGCTTGTGTTGCTCGGGGAATTTGTAACTTGGGAAAGATTTTTAAATGTAATGTAAGAGGAGTTTGACCCCATGTTAAAATGACTCACTGGCTATCGGCAGAGGGAAAGCTGAGCGACGCAGGCGAGGCCTTGGCCGTCCGTCTCCTCCGCCCGAGATCTTCCGTCGTCCCCTCGCCGCCGTCGCCATGGGAACCGTGCTATCCCTGTCGCCCAGCTACCGCAAGGCGGCCCTGTTTGAGGACGGGCCGGCCACGGTGGGCCACTACACGGCGGTGCAGAACAGCAAGAACGCCAAAGACAAGGGCCTGAAGCGCCACTCGCTCATCAACGTGCTGCCGTGGAAGCGCATCGTGGCCGTGTCGGCCAAGAAGAAGGGCTCCAAGAAGGTGCAGCCCAACGCCACCTACCAGAGCAACGTCGGCCACCTCAACAACGAGAACCTGAAGAAGTCGCAGTCGTGCGCCAACCTGTCGTCCTTCGCGCAGGACCAGAGCACGCCGGGCAACAAGGCCTCCAACGACAGCCCCTCGCTCAAGAAGGCCCCGGCGGCGGCGGCGGCGGCGGCGGTGGCCCCCGTGCCCGGGACCCCCAAGCGGGTCATCGTGCAGGCGTCCACCAGCGAGCTGCTGCGCTGCCTGGGCGACTTCCTGTGCCGGCGCTGCTACCGCCTCAAGCACCTGTCGCCCACCGAGCCGGTGCTGTGGCTGCGCAGCGTGGACCGCTCGCTCCTGCTCCAGGGCTGGCAGGACCAGGGCTTCATCACGCCCGCCAACGTGGTCTTCGTCTACATGCTTTGCCGCGACGTGGTCTCCTCGGAGGTGGGCGGCGAGCACGAGCTGCAGGCCGTGCTGCTCACCTGCCTCTACCTGTCCTACTCCTACATGGGCAACGAGATCTCCTACCCGCTCAAGCCCTTCCTGGTGGAGAGCTCCAAGGAGGCCTTCTGGGACCGCTGCCTGTCCATCATCGACCTGATGAGCGCCAAGATGCTGCAGATCAACTCGGACCCGCACTACTTCACGCAGGTCTTTGCCGACCTCAAGAACGAGAGCCAGAAAGAGGAGGAGCGCAGCCGCCTGCTCATTGGCCTGGACCGGTGAGAAGGGGCGGGACCTTGGGGGAGGGCGGGGCTTCAACCTACCTGATAAACTTCTTTGAAAATAGGGAAACAAATTCCGTACAAAAAAAAAAAAAAATTGCGTTTCAGACCCAAAGCAATTGTGTAACGTTTGCCCGTGTCGTGTGCCCCGCAGGAGGGCCATCGCCTGACTGGCGTTCGTCGTCACGCCACAACAATGAAATTCCTCCAACCCCCCCCTCTTGGCATCCTCTCCCCCACGTCAACGCGGACTCACGTGGACTTTTGAGGAGTCTGGGACGGAACGTCAGCTACGGCGTTGAGGTTTGGGACTTTTTTTGGGGGGGGGGGGGGTGTTCTCTCAGACTGGACAAAGCGGGGAAACACTGGGACCCGTTATTGAGACTTTTTCTCTGCCAGACGACGACGGTGACTTTCTCTTTTTTTCCTCCTCCTAATACGACAAGTTAGTGGATGTTTTCACAGCTGTGTGGAGCTTATTTATTGCTTTTTATTGATGGCACTTCTGGAACAAGCTCATTTTCTTTTGTAATAATTCCTGATCATGATGATGATGATGATTAGAATTTCATGGTTTTGCACGCGTGCCGTTGACTTGAGCGCAACCAACCTTTCTCCTCTTCTTTTTTGGGGACTTGATGCTCTGCATTCGTGTCGATTTTAGCTCTGCCTGCTCACATTTTTGCGACTTAGCGTGCTCATCGTCTAGCGTGAACAGTGCCATATCCTCACTCTCACTCCCCCACTGATCTCGACTCACTCGAAAACATTTTTCGAGCTTCTGCGTTTTGTCTCATCTTTGGCGGGAATGAAGATTGCTTCTGGTTGAGCGTCAGGAATTTATCGCGGATGACTCGCGGGAACAATCTGACCAGCGCCGCCACAACAACGCTGATGAAACAAGTGGCGACAGGAATAAGTCAAATGTACGTCACGTTTTTGTTATCTAATTTTACTCTCACTCAAAAAATTGGCTCCCACGTCCCACTTCTTTGGCACCCTTTGGTTGGATACCAAGCTGTGTGTTATGGTACCTCAAGGCGGTAGAAGGGCATCTTGTGGAGGTGACGTTTGTTGGAAACTCAACGACAATGCAAAGAATCGCAAAGTTGAGCTGTGATGCTCGGTGCAAACGTGCCTCGAGAGTCAATCAGGTACAAACAAAAAGGCATCTTTTCCCTCCACTTGCATTATCGAGTCAGTTGACAAGCTTAAAAAAAAAAGAAAAAAAGGTGGGGGGGGGATGGGGGGACCAAAACTGCAGATTTTTGTGTCTATTGTTGCGTACATTGTAAATAAATCGCAGTGGCTCAGACGAGGTCGTGTGCGAGTATGTGTGCGAATGTGTTTGTACAGACGATTGCGTGGAAACAAAACTGGTGCGGGGTTGCGGGGAGGGAGGGGCTTGAGGGCTCTTGATTGTTATTAAAATGTCACATTTTTTCAAAAAAAAAAAAAAAAAAAAAGGAAAAATGGAAATCGAAAAAAAAGCTGTTGCTGTTCCTGATTTCATTTCCCGGTTCGGCTTATTTTCATTTATTTTTGTACTGTGATGAAGATAAAATCCAAATAAAATGCACTGATCGTTCCAGACATTCATGTGTGGGGCGGTGTTTCACGTCAAAGTGCTAGCTAGCTAGCTGCGCAATTAGTTTGGGGGAGGGGCAAAAAAAAAAGAAAAAAAGAATATATCCCTGCTGGTAGGCAAAAGGACACCAAGGCGAGTTAGTGAGTCAGCGGCCCGAAGCGCTAACCAGTCCTCACAGGGAGCCAATTAGAGCCGCCCCCGGTGACAGGCATGAAGCGCCGTTGTCACGGCGACAACAAGCGGGGCGGTGGGGACTTTGGGGGGTGGATGCTTAGTGGGGAACGGGAGCGTTTGTGGTAACCGTGTCACTTAGTTAACAAATATCAGTGATTTGTCATCGCCAACTTCTTGTACACACACATTTGATTTTACTCGAGTGACCGAAGAAAAGATTTGCACACAAGACTGCATATAAAGTACTGCATGTGTGGTTTATTTATTGCTATGAGAATATGACAAATACAGAAAGGATATCAAATGAGGCACATGTGACTGCATGTAAATGCCACCAAATAAATAACAGGGGAATTTTGGCGCACACACGATGGAAAACCAACAACGCGTACTTGGCACACACGCAACATGGGAGTCATTTCAAGTGCACATCTTGTTACGGTTCCAGTGGCACCTTGACTTACAAGCGTCCCGGCGTGGGAGTTTTTGAGTCACTTTAGCTGGACCGGAGTGATGCAAAAAAATAAAATGGAGAATTGAAGTGATGCCCGCCCATGTGGGCAAGGAGAGCCCCACTCACAAGGGGCTGCTGCTGCTACTGGCCACAACAGTTTGTTCGGTAATGGAGTACAGTTGGCAGATATCACCCGATTTTTTTAGGTACCTTTTATCTTTCGGAACCCGACTATAATAGTCCACTTGGAATGTGTGCGTGTCGCCGCTGCGATTTTGAGACTTTTAGGGAGGGGCAGAATGCCGTAAGAAGCAGACGAGGGCGTAAGGAGAATAGGAAGGGAGAAAGGAACTAATTAGGAAGGAAGTCCTCCTTCTTCCCCTTCTTGGCGTGACTGTTTGCAAGTTGCTCCAGAGGCCGAGCGCGGAATATCGGGCTAACGAGCGGCTCCGGGACTCGAGCGCACGTACTCTCCGCTTGGGCGCCGCGCCGCTGGACACAAACCACGACGACCTTTGGCTCTCACTTCACTTTGTCACACAACATGACGGGTGCGACTCCTTTAGGTCTTAAGTTCATTGGCATCTGTTAGCATGCCGGCTAACGCGGACTGACATAAAAAAAAAACCATTTGATTCGACTGAGGTTCCCTTCATTACAGCGCACTCGCGGGTATTAATTTTATTCATCCATTTATGAAACAAAAATTAATAATAATTATACTGTTTGGCTTGTCGAGTTTATGCGACGTTTCAGAGCACAACTTTTAGGGTGCGAAGTCTCCTCATAATCTTTATGAACAGACGTCTTTTTGCCGGGATGGAACAGTCACATCGTCGTGCAATTTTTTAAATTAATGTAATTAAATTGCGGGCGTGGTCAACACAGCCCAACTAAAAAGTCAAGAAACACCTTTGGCATGGATGACCATTAATAATTAACATTTTTTAAAATCGTTCACAAACATAAAAATGATTCAACTTATTTTTGGATTGACAACAAAAAGAGAACAATATTGCACAAAGCAAAAAACAAAACAAAAAAAGCGAGAGAACATCACTTTGGTGGATGATCCAGCAACGCTGCGATTGGACGATTCAGTAAAACCCCGCCCGCCCAGAAGAGACAAAGCAGTCCATCACCTTTCCGGTCTGCTGAGGGCATCGCCGTGGTCGTTGCAGGCCGCCCGCCACTCGGCGCCCTTCAGTTGGCGGGGACGGCCAGCACGTAGCCGGCGCGGCTCTTGGTGAAGTCGGGCTGCGATTGGTTGATCTTGGGCTCCACCACCACCGTGCACTTGCGGCCTTTCATGCTGCAGTGGATGGGACTGTTGACGTTCACCTGCAGCTTCCTGCGCTCGCTGCCACACACAAATACATTCATACATTCAGGCAAAACGTACACAAATCATTGACAGCTAAACTTGAGCTAGCTTGGCATGTCTCCAGTCTGCCAACTGGCTGTTTGTTTGTTTGGTTTTTTTTTGCATTGCTTTAAATCCTACTGAGTTGGTTGGGTGAGATGATTCGGCCGTGAAGAAAAAAAATTGGTCCGGCTCATCTGGAAGCATGTAACGCCCTCCTTGAAACTGAAAGTAGCCCGCGAGCTAGCAAAAACAAATCAGCCTTTCCACTCCCAGATAAACTGGGGACAAGTCATCACCTGATGACGGCAACTTGTTACGCAATCACAACGAGTCAGTCAGTCACTCACACACACACACACACACACAATTAAACCATGAACACAAACACGCTGCCCACATCGCACGCCTCCGCATGCAGCTTCAGTTGGAGCGGAGGGGAGAAGTCAGTGCTGGTTGCCGCGGCAACCTCCCCAAGCCCAACTCCTCCATCTGTCATGGCCGCCAGCCAAAGGTACTTTGTGATTGTGTGGGCGTGTCTTGCCGAAATGCCAGAGGCATGCTGCGCTTGGCGCGAAGGGCAAACATTCTGACGATTAGACACACACAAGGCGGTCTCGAAATAGAAAAACACACCAAAAAAAAAAATCACATTGCGTCGATAAACAGAATTTGGAGGTGGGGGGATGATGATTTGTAAGTTTGCGGGATGATCCTTCTTTCTTTGCAGGCAGGTGTGAGCTGCTCTGACCTCCCCCAAGGCAGACTTTGAGAGGCCAGTGAAGTCACTGGCTGCTCTCAAACCAGAGAATCAATTTTTTCTTTCCACCAATGGCGGCTAACTGCCCGCATGCGCTTGTTGTTGCGACTTTGCAGCGTGAGCTCCCGTTTCACAACCAGATGCAGAACAACATTTGATGAGCAATGAAGCAACGAGGCACACGGTCACCACGAGCAGAGCAACGAGTGTGATGCGAGCAGCTCGCCTGTCTCCAAGGCCGATCAAAAGGTTATAATCCCCGCCAAGGATTAACTGCGCAGTTTCCGGATTATCCTGCGTGAGTTTGATCAATGCGCAGCTCATTAGAATGCGCATTTCGACAGCGCACACCGCGCCCTTTTGATAAAAAGGGCACGTGAAGGAGAAAAATGCTCATTAGAAGCGCTGCTCCTTGTTATTCACGCATCTGTGCTGAGTGAGCACAAAGAGCGGATTGGCAAATTCAAGTTTCCCAGGGACGTATTTTGTGGTTCGGGTCGAGCTTTTCATGTTGGCTAACAATCGGCGCCAGTTTTGTTTTTCTTCCTGCGGGTTACGTTGCGATTACATTTGTGGCGGAGGAGCTACTTCAGGCTATCGCGACTTGGAAGTATGCGTGACATCATCATATTAGTATGTCCGAAGAGGCCATACTGCACCAGCGCCCTTCTTTTGTCCGATGCGATGTTCAGCTCAGCTCAGCGGCAGCCTCGCCGGAGGAGCTAAAGATCGACTTTCTCTCCCTCTGGAATACATTTAATCAATAGCGCTTTCCTCTCGTCTTCTTGCGAGCTTACTCAAACAGCAGACAGCCTGCAGCTCAGAAGCTCACATTGTTATTCGCCCGGAAACGGCTCCGCGCCTGTGATCATTTCCAGTGCGGCAAATTCCCAACATGGCAGTTCATAAGACGCTAAAGTTAGCTACCACCGGAGGGGAGAAGAATAAATCCTCCGTTACTGTACTGAAAGTGCAAGCCAAGTCAAAAATGTACTTTACGGTATCATGTGACTTTCCAGTTCAGTAATTATCTTCAAAAACACGTGCACTGCATAAAAGGACGTTAACTTTACCGGGTCTTTAAGTAAAAGAAACCATTTTTTTCTTGTCTTTTTAAAATCATGCGAGTACTTCGGCCACCTTTGGCTGAGACACTTGTAGAGAGGAAAACAGCAGCAGGTGATGTTTTTCTGGATGAGCATCATTGGCTTATTATGTTATTCATGCATCACAGAGGCTGCTCACGTGTTGGCTCCTCAACCTGCTCCATATGTCTGCCGCGACTTCAGTCACGTTTAAACAACAGTCAGTCCAAAGAGGGGCAATAAAAGGCCGACGCGTGTCGTGCCCCCCCCCACCCCCCAGAGGCCACGCTCGCGACATGTGGACATTGACTGTCCGGATTTCCCGCGGGACGGCCCGCCAATAACAGCTGTCGCCGGGAATCCGCACATGCCGCGCTGAAAGAAATGGGCCGCCTCAGCGGATGAGTGGGAGGTGAGGTGGAACCGGAAACGTAGAAAAAGCGGCGGCAGCTGTCTCGAGAGGGAGACTGTCGCGTTCCGCAGATGGCGCAGGCGGGGGTGTGGAACGAGCATTGAAAACAGAACAACTTTGCTCTAGGAATACCCTTGATAGCTTCATGCTAACATGTGATGGAAAATGACATTGGCTGGCTAACAATTAGCATGGATAGTCATACTGGCATCTAATTTTTTTATCCACTGCAAAAAAAAAATACATAAAAAAGGCTGTTATTGCAGATTATCGATAGAATCTTCTTCAACCAATCACAATCACACCTACGGACAATTTTTCAATTGATTGGGAGGGAGCTGGAAGACAATTCTGTGCACTGTAGGTCATCGGAGGAGAGCGAAAGAAAAACGCCGCACATCAAAAGATCACGCGAGATTCCTGACGGGGGCGTGAAGGAGGTCGCCGCCACGTAGCACGGCAATGGTGTCGGACAGGATGGATGGCGCTCAGGAAACGAGGTCATCAGGCAAGTGCGACACGGAAAGAGCGAGGACGGATCCACCGGAGAGGTGGCCAGCGATAAAGCTAATCACGCTGACAGTGGCAGGCGAGGAAAGAGGGGGGGGGGAAGAGGACTTACATCGTCCCGGTCTGCAAACATGCAGGCGGCCTACGGGCGTATGAATGGACCGCTTACCGATCAGACAAACATGGAAGCAGCTGTCGCTATGGCAACTGCATCCGCAGCGCCCCCAGAAAGGAAACGAGAGACAAGGGGGAGAAGGAAAACAAAAGAGCAAGACCAGGAATGTCAGGTGGGAAAACAGAAGAGGAGAATCGGCGCAATTGGTGGGTGAGGGAAGAAAGGGAGCCAGGAGTCAGGAGGAGGGTTGGGGTAGTGGGGGGAGGAAAAGGGGGATGGGAAAAGGGGCAGGAGTGAGGGAGCGGCATGGATTAGGGAAAAGGGGGGACGCGTCGAGAGGAAGGGGGGGGGAAGGGAAAAGACAATTGGAGACAAATGGGGGAGGGGGAGGAAGATGAGAAGAAAACATGGAAGCAAATTCAAGAATTGAATTGAATTGAATACACTTTATTGTCATATGTGCTGTACGTGTGTGTAACAAGAGAGAGAAGGACAGAGGAGGACAGAAAGGAGGGCGAGATAGGAAAACGCCACAGCGAGTGAGGAATCAGGTAAATGAGGAAAGTATGGAACCAGCGGGGGGCCGGGGGGTAAGGGCAAGAGCAGAGAAGAAGAGGTATAGAAGGAAAAGAGAGTAAATAAGAAGTGAGAAGGATGGAAGGATGTGCGCTACAGGAGCGAGGAAAAGATGGAAAAGGAAATATAGGATGGAGGCAAGGGGGAGGAGGGACAATGAGGGCAGAAGGGGTGCGGGGGGCAAAGGAAAGAGGAGAAAAGGAGGGATGCCACAAAGACGAGTGTGTGGCTCGCCCCAGTGAGGACGAAAACGATTTGATTCAGCACAAAGTGTTGTGACCTTGGCGAGGAAAGCACGTCAGCGCTCTCCCCACCCCCAGCCCCCCACACGTGTCCGTCTCTCGCTCGTTGCGGTGCGAGCTGAAATGCACGTTGACACACTCGTTTCCCGGGGGGCTGAGGTACTCCCGTTTTCAATGGTTTCGGCGGCAAAAAAAAACGGTTTGGACGACTCCAACCTCTGCGTCCCAATGCTTCAGTGCACACTGTTCTTTTTCGAAACGCACAGAAAAAAAATAAAGAGACAACAGCGGTGGCGGGCTTGTGCGCTAAAAATAGTCGCCAGCAGCAGCAGCAGCAGCAGCGCGGCTTTAAATATTTCATCTCTTGCTCAGCAATGAAACTGGGGAGGGTGGGGGGAGGGGGAGACAAGTGAGGCTGAGGTGGGCTTGGATGGGGTTTATATTATCTGGAAAGAAAACAATAATTTCTACTATTTCTGTAGCAGGAAAAAAACCTTAAGAGTTATAAATGATGTCATTATGTTCGTTTTCTATAAGCAATAATAATAATAATAATAATGATTGGGGTCTCTCAGTTTAAGACTCTATCACCAAGCTCGAATTGTTAGCATGCGGACGTCATGCAAAGAGAACGCGACTTTTTCCCGAAGAGGAAACGGGAGCGCTTGGCCGTCTTACCTCTTGAAGTGGCTGAGGAGGGCGCCCACCAGCTCACCGATGCGGCTCTCGTTGGCGGGCACCAGGCCCTGCAGGCACACCACCAGGTCCCGGCTGTCCTTGGTATGGAAAACCACCAGCTGGTCCTTGCCCGGAGACACGCTCATGCCCGTCACCTGCCACACATCAGCATGCATGTCAATCGAAAATGGCCGATAAAGTGAGCTTCTCCATTTTATTGTGATGTGCTAACCGGCGTGGCGTCCAGTGAGAGGAATAATGCGGTGAGGATGTCTTGACTACACAGTCAAACTGAGTCGGGAAAGGAGAAAAGAATCCATCAAAGTCAACGCGGATCAAGATTTATTGAGGCGCCTCGCCTGGGGGAGCAGTCAATTGTTCCTTTAATCAAAAGCAGCAGGACCAGAACAATTAGTTTGACTTTTATGCATCTTTAAAGACGCCGGCAGAGAGGGGAGATAAGCGGCTTCTGCTGTGTTGATGTGCTTCGTCTCGCTTCCTGTTTATTTTGCGGAGACATTCAAGCAACAAGGGAGTTTTCCTAGTCGCTTCGTCGGGTATGTCGTCGCTCGACCAAAACCCACCCCCCATTGCACACCCCTGTTCACGGCGCCACATTTACTGCATTTTGTAGGTTTAATTGCCGGGCAGGCTGCTGCTAACGACACTTTCTGATTTGTTTTCTTGCCTTGATCCACTAAATCACTTTTGATCCGCCGAATGAAGCCTCAGCGGCCACTCGTCTGTCCCGCCATCTGTTCAATTGCCTAATGTGTAAACTAAAAAAAAAACAACAATTGTCTTTGGCTTCTGCACGCCACTAAGCTAAAATGGCCGCACAGCAGTGACGGGAGGGTGAAAGGTAGAAAAAGGAAGCGGAGGAGATGAATGGCTCTCTTCGGGAAACAGAAGGTGGAAGAGGAGCGCCGCCACACATCAGCTGATCCGCTCCGTCGCCATGACGACGCAGTCTCCTGGGAAGTTGGCATGACAACGGCGGGAAGGGAGCGGAGACGGCGCGGGATCAGGTGGAGATGGTTCTCGGAGGTGGGTGGGGGGGTAAGTTCCAAAGTTGCTAATGCCAAGATGTTGCGCAATGGAAGTCATTTTTGCACAGGTGTTAGCCTAGCAGTAGATGCGAATGTCCCCCCCCCCCCCATTTTAGCTATCATGAATTGCTCTCTTCTTCTATAGACCTTTTCATCATGATGTCATGTGGATTTCCACGTGGGAAAAAAATGCCACTCTAAGTCATTACACATCTTTTGTCATCGTTCAGTTCATGTTAGCAGTCGTCAATATTGAACGCTAGCTCGGAAAAACTCTGCCTGTCGTGCCCCCCCCCCCCCCCATGCCATCTGTCGCGACTCTGCGGTATCTCGATGCAACCGCAGCGGCGTCGGCTGTCTCCTGGCTCTCAGTTTCCCCCCCGCCAGGTTAAAACCTCAGTCCTAACACCCCATAAATCTCAAGGAAAAGGCTAGCAACCGACTATGTCACCGCATTGACCAATGGCCACATCCCAAGTTATCTGAAGCGGCTTTTTGAGTGGCCCAAATCTGCCCCAGGGCTGACAAATGGTGAAATGAAAGCGTCTTACGTTGTAAAGCGGGATGCTCTTCATGGGTTTGTACTGCTTGAGAGGGTCCATTTTATACAAGTGGCGGTCAGTGATGAGCACAACTCGGTCCTCCGCCTTGTGGAAGTGGTTGATCTGGAAAACACAGCAAGCAGATTGTCATTCGAGTCGGGTTGGTGGCAAAAGCAAATAAGGTGCGGAGGCGCTTAAGACTGTAGCGGTGTATTTGGCAGCCACCTTGCGTACGTTGCACGCAAACAAGACCCGCATGAATTTGTCTCTGCGCTGCAACTCGCTGGAGACCAACGTGAAGGACGCCGTGCTGTCGGGGCTGTCTCGCTTCTGGAAAAAAGGGACACGAGAAAGACGCGGCATTTTTCAGTTTCTTCACCTCAAGTCAACAGATTCGCAGTTGCTCGATAGAAATGCGCATGTTCTTGCTTCCTGCGAACGACAGCGACGTTAGCAAGTGAATGCTAACTCACTGGAGGCCGGATTTTACGGATATAACTGACACACTAAGACAATAAATCTTTGTATCTTACATTCTAAATATTTCCGTACCATATTCAGCAAAACGTTTCATCTTTCTCAAAGTGACGTTGGTTCACGCGCACAATCGAAAGTGCTGCCTTTACAGGGATCAAAGCTCTGCTCAGTTTTCGGCCATTTTTTTTCATTGCTGTAACCGGGTTTCAATGTATTGAGGTTTCGTCCAACTATTTACCAGGTAGTTTCCTTCCCAGGCCCGCTGTAGTCCCAGGTCGACCCTGTGGCCCTTGAGGGCCTCCAGGCAGGCCACCTTGGCTCTCACCTGCAGAGTCTCCTCTGCATTCAGGCCTTTGATTAGCGTCCATGCCCACCACCTGCAGAAGGGAAAATGATAGGCAGGAGGAAGAAAGAGAATACATACATGTTATTAGAGAGGGGGAAAATCGACCCATCATCTCCGGCGGGGTAAAGTTCTCGCTGTGCAGAGTTGCTGTCAGGATGAAAGGAAGCGATGGGTTTATGGAGGATGTGGGGAATAAAAGGAAGAAAAAAAAAACATTCCCAGTGTTGGTAGAAGGAAACCTGCTTCAAAGGGCCGCATCTGGAAGAGAAACGAGACCCGAGGCCTTGTCAGCCTCCAGCGGTTCAGGGGTCAATTCTGCGGCTGCCAGCTTTGGAAAAAACACCGGCTGAGAAGCCACACTGGCTGGCTGTACTCGGAATAAATATTTGAAATCACGAGCAAAAAGATCAACGGGGGCGGGTGTGTACGCGGGTGTGTACACTATTGTACTCAAAGACCGCATTTGTGTTTTAAGACCAGATGAAATCGTTTGAAGCAATTTGAGGAAAAAAGTGTGATGACAAATGCTCAGGAAGGGAGCAGTCCATAATGTGCCCCCCCCCCACCCCCACCCCCCGTGTCTTACTTCGCCCATCCTCGTACCTGTTGTAGATGCTCCTGAGCGAATCCTCAAACTTGCGCAGCACTTTGGGCGGCGTGGGCCACTTGACGTGGCGGCCGCGGTCCTTCATGGAGCGCACGTTGCAGAAGCGGCGGTTCAGCTCGTGGATGTACGACTTGACCTTGTAGTGGCGGTAGGCCTGCAGGATGACCAGGGCGGCCCGCATGCGCCGGTATCGGATGCGGGCGATGGTGCCCCTCCACACCTGGAGATGCCCCCACCCCACACCCACAACATCTCAAGATGACAAGATAGCCACAGGATCTATTTTAAGGATAACCAGTCAGGCAGAGCGGCAATCGGTTCTGAAGTGGAAGATGAATATTAAAAGGTAGCAGCGCCCTTGGGTGTCATAACACTTCATCCAACCTCAAAGCATCATCGTCACCACAATCACGGAGCACGCTACTTACGCAGCAGCCCCGTAGGGTGCGCAGCTGTGGGAAGTTGCGGATGATATCAACGCTTTAATAAACTCTACTCAATTTTGTATTGTTCTGATGCAATTCGTGAGCCCATCTATCACGTTTTGCATCGTGTGCTAGCAATTTTTACACGTGTGATTTTATTTTTATTTTTTTGGGTGGTCCATCCATCCATTATCTGTAGGGCTTATTCTCACATGGGTCAAGAGTGTGCTGGAGCTGTCGACTATCTATACTTAAGTCAAGCGTGGGAGTAATTTGGTGTGTGTGTGCAAAAAGTAGCAGATGAAATTAACAACAGTTAACGCAGCATCCGGCGCACAGTCATGATGGAGATGATGAATATTTCACGCGGCAAGGAAGAGGCCCATTTCCAGCACATGAATAATATTATGCGCAGAAGGTGGTTTTCACCTGATGAGCTCACCGCCATAATTGGAGAAGCGGATCATATGTCACGCCGCGGCAAGTCGCCAGCGGCTAATTTGTCTCATTCCCGTTCTTTTGTCATTTATCTTGGCGAGATGAGTTCCGCCGCACTGACAAGTGGAAATTCATTTTTCGGATTTTAATATCTCTGCCGACGAGGCTTTGCTCTGCGTACATGACAAATTCCTCTCCCGATTTCTAAACGAGACATTATGCATTTGTTTGATCATCTTAAAAACGTCCGGGATGTCTCGTCAACATGTCAGCGCTCATCAAAATACCCAGAGGTTCTCCAAGATTTTTTTTTTATTAGTGAACTTGGTTCGTTTTAGGGGTAGCAAAAAAGAAAAACCAATTTCAGGGCAAGAACAGATTTATTTCATTCCAATTCATTTCAACGGGCTCACAGAACAAACTCAGCTCACCAGTCAGTAATGCCACTGCATTAAAAGTGGACAGAACTTGGGGGGAGGTCTGGGCCCCCTACACCAGCAGAGACCGATGCTAGCTCGTGCCTAAAGGATTCGCGACGATGCCGTGGCGTCTGCATGAGTGCGAATTGAAAGGCTGCTGCACTGCGCTTATCCAAGCAGATCACTAATTAGCGCCAAGCGCTGTGGGAAGTGCGAGGGGGGAGGAGCGGGAGGTCAATTGAAGGGGAGGAGGAATCAAATAAAAGAGCATCAAAAGTCACAATAAATCACATCGCCGCTGACCCCCCCCCCCCCAAATAAATAAATTAAAATAATGTTCTCACACACACGCCAATATGGCAGCGGCAAGACAACACCACCCTGGGGACCAAGGGGGAAGATAATCAGGGCCCAATAGGAGACCCCCCCAGAGGATGAAGCCCTTCAGACCTGCAGCAATAAAAGTGAGCTTTTACTGTGTCCTCGTCAGGGCCAATGGGAACAAAAACAACTGACCAGTTCCTTCGGCAGTGAAGCATTGCAACGGCGCATTTTTAACAAAACACCTAGCTTGGCGACTTCCCAATCTACTGGATGAAGACGCCATTAGCGAAGGAGAAGACAGCGAGGGGACATCAAAAGAGTCTTGGCCACACTGACAGCTGATGCCCTCGGAGCGGAGAACCGGGAGAAAAGCTTTGGAAAGCAATTAAGGCGGCGGGGGAGGAGAAGGAGAAGAATTCCCCAGGGGAATCTTTGGTCTCGCTGCTTTGACAAGGCACACACTTACCGGGATGTGTGGTCGGATGCGATGGAATTTAAAAAATATTCATTTGGTCACGTGGGAAGGAAACCAAGGGGGCTCATGTCAGTGGGATTTTTTAATTTTTTTTCCTGATGTGAACAAGAATGCGCAAACGGAAGCCTCCAGAGTGGAATGATGGACGGTCTATCGCTGTGAGCACTTTGTTTTTCCTCCATCTAACTTACCCTCAGATATTTTGCTGAAAAACCGAACAACGGGTCGCGATTCCCGATTTGTTTTGAATGCCTGAGGTGATTCGATTCCATTCTCGTGAGGGAACCTCGTCGCGCTCACCTTCTGCAGGAAGACGACGATCCTCTGGAGCATCTCGGCGCGCTGCTCCTCCAGGCTAAAAAGCGTGCGCGGCGTGCGCACAAACACTTTGGTCTTCCCGTAGGCCACGTCGTGGTCAAAGCGGCAGCCCTGCAGGAGCCTCTTGACGGCCTCCTTGTCCGAGGGGAGGTCGTGGTTGGGCCACGTGAACTCCGAGATCATTTTGTACCTGCGGGGTGGGACGTACGTTTTTGGAATATTGCATGATGACGAATTTCATCGTGGAGGAAAAGGGAGCACAGTTGCCCTGAGGATGTCGTATACGTGACAGTGCACTAAAAATCACTTTCAAAACAAAAGCAACTTGTCAGGAATTGAAATGGGTTGCCAAACTTAAGCAATAAGGTCTGTAAAATTGGCCGTGAGGTATTTCATGAAGATACCCGGGAGACAGCGTAGCAAATGTCATTGAGTCAGCCTGAGCCAGCGCATTTACTGATAGCGGCTCATTCCAAACTGCCTCGAGTCCACGTCGGCCCAACGGTGACATCACTTGACACCGCAATCAAAGTCGGTGGCCCGCGAGACGGCGGCACCGTCTTGCAAACATCCGACACGTCGTTTCCTCGACATTTGGCGCGCTGAGTCAGTCATGTAAAAGATGTGACCTAATGCCGTGGCGGCCGGTGGGTGAGCGTCACAGATGGAGGAAAGAGGGCAAGGACAACAACAAGCGTGCTTATGGGTCACTCTTAAAGCAGTCGCATCGTTCAGAGCTTCGTTTTAAGTGTTCGCTACCTCTGCAGGAATCTCGGGTACGTCTGTCTGTAGGCGAAGCCGGCGCGGCGCACTCGTACGTTCTCCAGTAGGCCCAGGTACTCCACCTGGTGGCGGCAACGCTCGTGCTCGAAGAGCAGCGGCGACTTGACGTCGTTGGGCTTGATGCAGCGCACGTAGTAGGGCTCCTGCAAAGACGGAAGGCGTTGTGGGCACTGTTTATGTTGCGGACCCGCCGGCAAAAGTAAATTTTTTTTTTAAAAAAGCAAGCTTTAAGTGTATAGAAAACTGGCGCTATTGTATTTTCTGTGTACATGCATGAGACTTTCGGAGGCGGGGCTCGGTGGGGAAAGTCGGACGTGAGTGGTGGCTGCCCGCGGGAAACTGCGGCTCTCCTTTCCCACATGCCAAGGCATTGAATTATCACGAGAACACGGTGACGGATGGCGAGTCATATCACCTTGCTGGCCAGGTTCTCCACCAAGGAGATCATGGAGTTTTTGAAGAGCGTGGCGGCGGTGAGTGGCCGCTTGGTGACCTCTGTGATGCCCAGCTTGCCCTCGGGCCACATGGCCTTCAGCACGGGGTTGGAACTGGGCACATGAAATGAAAATGGACAATGCTCAATGTGACTATTTGACTGATTTTTTTTCTTTTTTACTTGGGACTTGCTTATTGGTTGGGTTATATGGCCTTAAAATAAAGCTCAGATTTATCAAGCCCTCAAGTGTGACTTGCAGCAGATAAATGATGGGATCGGGGGGTGTAATGTATCACACCTGTTGTAGAGCAGCCTTTTGAAGTCCTGAAACAGAGTGTCTTTGTTCTTGTCGATGAAACCCACCACAGAGTAGCTGCGAGACGGAGAGGCAGGTAAGAAGCGCAAAACACACATCGGTTCAACAAGTTAATCCTATTAAGTGAGTCCAGCTGAGGGATAGCGGGCCGTGCTCTGGCGGCACTAAGTAGGCTCAGGGATCAATCAAGCTTGACACCCCCCCCCCCTTTCCCACCCGCCACCCCCCCATGCACCATCACCCCCAAGAGGAGACTCTTTAACGCGCGCAAATGGGCTGTAGGCGAGCGCGTTAAGAGGGCTTAGCGTGTGTGATTTATTCATTTGAATGGTGTCCAGTGGCTTTTCGGGATTGTCATCCAGCAGTGATGATGTCGTTTAAACACTTCTGGGCGTGTGTGAGAGCGTCTGTTCGTGGAAAGCAGAAAAGTGGAACACGCGCGAGTGGAGTCGTCATGTTCGGGCGGAGTACTCACACCACATCACCAGCGTAGTGTCGGATGCGAAAGTCTCGGTCAAACTCCAAAGTCTTGTCGGTCGGCGAAAGCTGCATAAAGACAGCGGTGGCGGTATTTTATTTATGGCTGAAGCATGGTGACATTACAGGGAACACTGTTTACTGTGGGGGATATATTACATGTATATGCTAAGCTAAAAACAAACGTTTGTGTCATAGCTGTCGGGCCGAAACTTCAGCTGTCCGAAATTTCATTTCAACACATGAACCGTCTGACAAACATGGTCTCTCTCTCTCTCTCTCTCTCAATCTCTCTCACAAAAAGTGACACCATTTCAAGTCAATAAATAGCCTAAAATCACAATTGAAATTGAATATAGGCACAGCGGCGGGCGATAACTAATGTCAATCGCCATTGAGCGGCAGTTGAGTTGAATCTAACGCTGCAAAGCACTGGAGCTGCAGCGATCTAAGGTGACGTCATTGTCCTGACTTCTTCCAAAGCCAGCAGTGTTCACCAGAGTGCTTAAAGTTGCGCTGAACGATGCACAAGAGCAAATCGGGCCACGTCGGCGCAAAAAAAAACGGCGACACTTGATTCGCCGCTTCAGTGGAGCAGAAAGCGGCCGCGGCCGCGGCTCAACTCGGATGAAGCCCGCGAGGAGAGACCAAGTCTTTAAAACGGGGGCACGAGAGATGGCGAGGGAGCGATCTGGACGGTGGAGTGATGGGAAGAGACACGTGGGGAGGGGGGGGGGGGTTGTAGAGGTGTGATGGCTGGATGGAGGCCAGTTGGGACAGGAAACGCAACGACGGGATCTATGAAGGACAATGGGATTGTGCGGATGCAAACGTACACTCGTACTGCTCAATGGGCATCACCTGATTCACGGTTGGCGTTTAGGTAGTTTCAGATTAGCGTGAAACAAAGTTGGCAGCGTTGCAAGAGCCGCGGTTGCCACCAGGCCTCGACTGGAACTGGAATAAATTGAGGCTGGTGTGGCAACCCAGAAGGCAACACGCCAACACGCATTTGGCACCTGCTATGCGTTTCACAAAACGTGTTGGGTGTGATTGCCGACGTGAGAAAAACAAGGTCAGAATAATGAGGCCGGAAAGTGGGGAAGTGGGGTGGGGGGCAATCAACGCTGAGCAAAGAGGGCGCTTCAATGACAATTTGACATCTTAAAGCGAGCAAATTCTTCTTATTATTTTTTTTAAAGGCGTGGATCATAAAATATCAGTCAGCCTGACAATTGGGTCGATAGCTGGTGACCTTGAAGGTCAAGTCAGAGGTGCGCCAACTGGCCAAGATGAATGTACGTCTCATCCTCAACCCGGGAAGCCATTGAGAGGCCAGAGTGCATCTTAGGACAAGAAATGATCAAATCCTCACATTCTCATCTACTGTAATTGAACGCTAAATCCTGCCTTGGCGGATGACCTTCCTGACGCGCAGATGTTAACCTAGCGCTTCATCCGCCCCTGCCCACTGACGTCATCCGTTTCTGTCACGTTCTCTTGCTGACATATGCCGCCCTCTAGTGTCCACGCAGAAGATGGACAACTGATCTCTCCTTTTTTTTTTTTGCAACTCCCTGACCTAACATGTCCTGTAGGGTAACCGATTCTGAACACTTACTACAACATCCTATGGGTTGCAATGAGAAACTCCTCGACCCAAAAAGTTGAGACTCATCCGCTGTAAAAGAGGGTCTGTGGCTACCTTGCGGCTGGTGTAATGGGCGTGCTTGGCCAGCTTGCCGTTGAGTCCCTGCAGGAAAAGCTCGTCTGTGACTTTGCCCACGTTCATGCAGGCTTCGTCCAGCACGGAGATGATGCCCTTGTGCTGCTGCTCCACCAGGTCCACAATGATCTGATTGTTGAAGTAGTCGATCTGACGCGCGGCACAACATCAAATAAGTTAGCAAAAAAAAAAATACTCTTTTAGTGTCTCGAGACGACTGCGTGGCGCGTACGTGTTTCCACGGGATGCCTTCGCGCTGGTACTCCTCCTGTTCCTGCTTCAACACCAGCTGGATGAAGAGCTGCTGCAGTTTCTCGTTGCAATAGTTGATGCAGAACTGCTCAAAGCTGACACCAACACACAAAACAAAACACATATGGTGGAAGGAACCACGCGTGTGTGCATGGCTTACGGACATGTCAAACCTGTTGTTCTGGAAAATCTCAAAGCCGTAAATATCCAGAACCCCGATGACGGTGTTCTTCCCGTGGACCGTGGCGTCATAGTTTTTCACCTTAATGATGTCGTTGATGCGCCCCACGATCCAACAGAAGAGTCGCTCGTACATGGCCTGAAAACGATGAGGACGATCAACACATGAGCGGCGTTTGGGAGGGGGGTGAATGGGTCGGCCATCATGAGCGGTCGTGACCACGCGTCACCTTAGCGAGGGCGTCGCGCCCGTAGCCGGCCTCTTGGGCCGTGTGCTGCTTCTCGATGACGTCGCGGCCCGTGGCCACCGTGCGGAACAGCAGCGCCTTCTCCACGTTGTCCTGCTTGGTGGCGAGCAGCTCGGCCATCACCGATACCGGTTTGGTGGTCTCGATCAACGTCACGTCACCGTCCACGCCGAACGTCAAGTTTCCCTGAGGGACCGAGATTTACGCTCAGCAAGCAATATGCAAACTAGCTAAAAAATTTTTTTAAAAATCATTAAAAAAATCAAGCAGGGCAATGGGAAGGTTACCAGGTGCAAGATCGTGGCCAGGATCTTGTAAACCGTTAGGACCTCATCCCCCATGAAGCCGATCACTTTCATGGCGTCGGCCACGGCTTTGAAATCGGCGCCGTCGTTGATGGACGACTGCAGACAGAAAGCAGAAGAGATGGCTCACGGGAGGAGCGGGATTCATGAGATGGACTGGAGATATTTTCGTGTTGCGCTTGATATGATCAATGACGAACGATACTGTCAAGTTGCTACAACTGGTAATCACACAGCACACCACCAAACCCAAAACGTCAGGTGGCTGGAACATGTTCTTCAGAGTGTCCCAGTGATGAATGCGGCGCTTTACCTTGAGCTGGCCGCCCACTTTGATGTAGTTGTAGCTTTTGGGGTCCCTTTGAATGTGCAGAGAGCGCAGCAGAGCATCGGGAGCTCCTCTCAGCAGCTTGCGCCGCACAAAACACACACAAATATTCACGACCGAGGCGACAAAGTCGTGGCTCAACTTTTTGCGAGCAGTGAAAGTAAACACACGGTTTACCTGATAGAAGGAGTGAAAGCTCCTTTCTCCTTCTTGCTGAAAAATCACTCTTGACTGGCGAGAAAAATGTGCAGTACAACATTTATTGTCGCCATGTTTAAGAGATACTCCGTCCGATGCAATAAGAGAAAGGCTGGGGGAACATCCGTCCGTCCTTACCTTCTCAAGCAGGTAGTTGTTGATGTGTCCGCCGATGGGGTCTCCCTTGAAGTCAAAGTTGATGTCCATGTACTTGCCGAATCGGCTGGAGTTGTCGTTGCGGTTGGTCTTGGCGTTCCCAAAGGCCTCCAGGACGCAGTTGGACTTGAGCAGCATGTTCTTCACCCTGCATACACGACGGACGCTTAGCGCACTTGCTACACGTTAGCTTGCTTTATGTGGATGAATTTAACAGCCTGCCTCACCGCTCCACCTCGGCCCGCTGGTTGGGGTTGGTGATAGCGGCGATGTACTGCATGATGTACTTGCTGGCTTCCGTCTTCCCGGCCCCACTTTCCCCTGCAACAGAAAGTAATGTGGCGACTTGTGGCACCTTCGCTCACTTGGGACACCGGATGACTCGCCGGGATTTTCCAAAGTCAAGTCCCGGAGTGTCTTTAAATTAGGAGTCTATAATTTCTGTTTATCTGGCCTGCCAAATGGAACAAGCAGACTTAAAAAAAAATGCAATGTAGCTCCTTCTCTGACCACTGGGTGTCGCTTCATCGCCGTTGTGGTCAAATGACAGTCAGTGTTAAGATTCTTTTAACACTCATATGACCAAATGTGTGAATGGTTTGTTGGGTTGTACGCCACCTAGGGTGCAGCTCACAGATGACACCGATTGAGGATAAAGCAGCCTAGAAAATGACTGGATGGACGAATAAAAGTGTCGCGTTGGCCTTGTGTACCTGAGATGACAATACAGGTGTCTTTGTTGCGCCTCTTCATGGCTTTGTAGGCTGCGTCAGCGATGGCGAAGAGGTGCGGCGGCCTCTCGTACAGCTCGCGGCCTTTATACTGCTCCACCACGTCGCGGCCGTAGATGTTCATGGCGCGGTAAGGGTTGACCGACACCACCACCTCGCCGATGTAACTGTAGATTCGGCCCTTCTCGAACCTGAAGACAAAAGCAAACATTGAGGAGGATACTTCCTTCCAATTTAAAATGCCTCATTTGTAAAATAGAACCAACACGAGGACGACCGATATATACAGTCAGCCCAGAGTCGTAATGAAGAAGAAAACGTGTCCGTATTCATTTGTGCCGTTTTGACGACATGGCGCTTTTAGGTTGTTGTGGAGTGTTTTTAAGGATACGTTTTTTTAAAAAAAATGATGACTTTGTTGACACTCTGGCTAGCACAAATCTGCCCCGGGGGAGGACATAATCATGCAGGAAATTAGATAAGTAAATCTCCACTTCATTGAACAGCATAAACCGTTAATATGTAACCAAGAGACAATCAAAGTCTTTGATGTGAGTCCACCGGAGCATTTCAGAGCTCATGGAGCAAAATTCCTGCATACAGTGGAATCACAATGACCTTTCCATTGGAATGTTTAGCACGGTTTTGCATTTCCGCCTCACAGTTTTGAGGCTCGGGGTTCGAATGTGATCTGCAGCCCACCTATGGAGAGTTGACATGTTCGGGTTTTGTCCGTGCCACATTTTTTTTTTTTTGCTGCAAGTGTCAGTGGCCGGTATCAACATCTTTCACGAGTTATCGGGCCGATACCCATAGCTGGTATCGGTACTCGCTGATAAAGACAATCTCTCCAAAAAGCTCGCTGAATCCTCCATCATTTAGGAAGAAAGCCGTTTGCGCTTTTTCCTCCCTCCTGTCCTCGCTCTCCTCCAGACCACCAATTGACCTCCTTCCATTTCCTTCCTCTTCCAAAAAAGCAATCGGATCCCGTCTGGTCACCACAGGAGCAGAAGAATGGCCCCTTTCTTCACCGCCGCCTAACGTCTGCTGCCCCCCCTGACAAACAAGCCGAGGCGGATGGCTCACATGTTGCAGAGACTTTCCTTACGGGCGCATGCAAAGTTTTTCAAGTCAGTCAAATCCACTAAAATTAGAAAGAAACCAGTCAATCAGTAATGAGATTCAGGTCGTGTTGGCACCACCGAGCTAACATTAGCAGCACGCTACAACACCTCCTTGTCAGCCGGAGCAGAACAGGAGCATTGTTCCGTTTCGCTAACACGCGTCCCCATTCAAAGCTCCATCGTGGCCTGGCTCGCCGCCACCACCACCAGGAGGCCGCCGTGTGCCCGCCCCATTGTTCGGGCGTCAATCTGAGGTCTTTGTCTGAAAACGGACCCTCACCCTGCGCCCCAGAGCGGGCCGACCGATGTAGCGAGCAGCAGGCATGAGACGGACTCGGCGTATTTGGTTCAGAGTAACGTTAGCCTGGAACTACTAAACTTTTGATTGCATGTCTGGACTGCAGGATCTTGAGTGCAAATGAATCGAATAACTGGAGTGATTTATTCATTAAAAAGGTGTGTCTCAAACTGCTGTTGGACGATAGCCCGAGTCTTCATTGGCCGGCTTATCGTTTGGCGAGGAGGGAACAAGACACGGATGGATCGAGAGGGCAAAGCTCACAAAATCTTTGAAAACCGAGTCAAAGCTGTCAACAAGCTTTGAAGTGCGTCTCCTTTTTTTTTTTGCGTAGGAGGCATTGCAAGAGGGAGGAGGAGGAGGAGGAGGGAGAGTGGTGAGAAAATGTCATAAATGGCTGGAGCTCCTCCCAAAAGCTGACCATAAAAAAAGATCCGCCACGGGCCAAACAGCAGCGTGCGGTTCCGTGTGCGCGTTCTTGTCTTTCTATCTTTGTGCAACACAACCTTTTTGGCCTCTCCACACAAGGAGGAAAAAAAACCTCAACGTTTTCATTTGACCTATTGCGACGACCGTGAGGCTCAGTTGGAACATGCTAAAATCTTGCCATGGTGGCTTCTTACGGCTCACAGTTCACCAAATCCTTGTCATCGTCCGTTTTTCTTATTTTTTTTGTAATTGTTGGCGTGCGTTCAACCCGCACGTGTGCCGATGGGTTTCACCTTCAGGGTCATGTCAAGCATTATAAAGAGCGAGGAGATAATCTGCGCGCGTTCCATTTCATCACAGTCGCTCTTGTTTGGAGTCCGGGAAGGAGGGGGTGGGTGGAGAGGGGGTGGCTTAGGCTCATCTCTGCCCACCCGCCGCAGATGCCACCAGAGCGGCACGTGACGCCCGCCCCGAAAAAATAAATAAACAACCGCCATCTCCAGCTGTGTTTGAACAGGGAATACTTCGCCTCAAGCAGGTAGAGGAAACAAGAGCTGCATGTAAACAGATCCAATGACTGACCCGCCCAGGACACAGTCGGCAGGGTTCAAGACGCACACAACAGTGTTTACATAAGAACGGTAATGTGGTTCAGATTACGCAGGCTCGTATGGAAATTCTTGTGGCGAGACTGGACGATCGCAGGCGAGCGGGCCCGCCGGGCAAGAATTTGTCTGTTGTCGAGGAGAGGCAGGAAATCTGCAGGCGGGCGCAGACCGAGTTCGGAACAGACATCCCTCGCCAGGGAGAATATGCCCAAATCCCGACATTATCAGGCAGGTTGACGCATATTGGGGGTCGGCCCGTGCAAGCTATCAGGGCGTTGGTCCACTGTGGATTTTATTGCCGAGGAGGCCCAAAGTACAAAGTAAACATGGCTGCTCTGGCTGATAAGACCGGTAACAAAAGGACAAACCCCCGCCTGTGTCACGCGCTGACATTAATTGGCCTGCGGAGGATGAAGAGGACAGACAAAAGGTCATACTGGGCTGGACAGATTTGTAACGAGATGTCTTCACAGGTGACGTTAAAAACCCCAGAAAGGTCTCCATCCACATCATGATGGGCTGTCAAAGAGATGCTAAAGCAACAGGTGGCGCAAGAAGTCATGTGGCAGAATTAAGAAGGCTATATTAAGCCTTACTTTTGAGCGAGCAAAAATTGACTTTGCATGGGAGCACGTCACGCCCGACCGAACGCATCAAAAAAAAGTTTTGATTTTGGTCCAAGGTAGGTACAAAACCCCGCCCGTGTCGCGCGACTACTTTGATCACTGGGTGCAGAACAAGGAAAAAAAGAGGAAGTTGGTCCTTAGAACAAGCGAGAGGAAACTCTTGAAACCCGAGGAGCAAGATGGTGGGACTTTGGCTTTCCTTCCTCTCTCCTCTTCTCATCTCGCCACAGTTCAGAGGTCAAATCACTCCAGGCTCTCAAGTGGGCCGTGGGCACACAAGTCTCAGAGTGAGTCCAAAAATGTCATTCGACTGGAAGAGCAAGTGAGAGTATGTTGCAGAAACCCCGCCGGTTGGTGGAGAATACTTGTGCCAGATGCCGCTGGCCCCGCCCCCTTCCCAGGACTTCCTGCGAGACTAAAACAAACAGCCGATCCTGTAATTATTTGCTATGCGGGCCGCTGCCTTATAAAGACATTCAGAGCCACAACCAATCGGGAAAGAGAACTCTGATCCCGCCGGCCATCTGTCCCAAAGGAGCGGGCACCGCTGCACCCTCACAAACCATTTTCCAAAGGCAACACGGCGGGCGTGGAAGTGACGCTCGGCAGAAAAGCTATTCGGAGGTCGGAGTCGCTCAATTGAGGCTTGGGTGTGAACCAAAGCTCGTTCCCGGGTCCGCTTCCTGTCTAGATTGTCACCAGACCTGAACCACTGAGCTGTTGTGGCATAAAACTAAACAGCCGTGCCCTCCGGGTCCATCGCATACATGCTGGGAATACGGCGGGGGTAGGGGGGTGGGAAAGGGAAACGCTCCCGCTTGGTGACGCCCTCAGCAAATAACAATCCGCACACGCCATCTCCGGACCGAGCTGAGGGGAAAACAAGCAGACAGAAACTGGCAAGAGGCGGGAAAATGAGGCCCAGCGTTGGGCTGCTAGCCGTCTGGCTACTGTGCGCGCTTGCCTGGGAAAACACTAGCAAGCTCTGCTTAATGGATCAACTGGCGCTGTATAAATACAGTACTGTATTCTAAATCTTTTCCACGGGATGTCTATTAAGTGTCTGAAGAGAATTTCTTGATTGACAACATGGAGGCAATGTTATTTAAAATCAGAAATAGGATTAGATAGACAAGAAATACATACATTTATTTTAAGGCCAGCCCTAAATCATCAACTTACTCTAAACTGTTAGTGGTGGTTTGAATGACCTTACAATATAAAACGTGTTGTCAATATCAAGAAATAAATATTGCATTTTGGGCCTTTTAGACTTTATTTTAAGGCCATTTTAAAGCATAAGTTCCAACAACACCTCAAACTGTTATCAGTCTTTTAAATCACATTAATAGAGAAAATCATAACTACGGGGAATTGTGCTGACGTGATATAGGCGACATCAAAGCCACTTGGTCAAGCTGTCAATCAAAAATGTGCCCTTGTGACGTGACTTGAAGGGTCGCTCCTATATGACGTCATATTATCAACTGGACTCCCCCCCCCCCCCCTCTCTCCATTGAAGTTTTGGCGGGTTTACGTTAGCTGGAGCACCTGTTGCAGTCAAGCCCAAAAATTAAGGCAGCTCACCTGAGCTTGAGGTTGGCCATGAAGTCCTCCATGGACACGTTGTCCAGAAGCACAAAGTCGGCCATGCCGAACTCGAGGCTCTCGTGTTCGGCCATCGTTTCGCCTTGAGGTTTCCTTCTCGAAGCTCCGACGTCGTCTCCAGGTGAGCAGTCTCGACTCCTCCTCCTCCTGCCCCTGCTCCTCACTGCTCGACGCCAACTTTCCTCTCGCTCATTTCCGACGGAGCAAACTGTGACCAAAGTTTGTTTTGTTTTTCCTCTTCTCTCCTTCACGTTAGGTGTCCACGGACGTGGTCATGTCAGGTTACAATCGCATCCTTGTCCCGTCACTGGCACACAAGCTGGAGCCGGATGCACTGTCCCTCCTTGTGTGAGACCGGGGAGACTCTCGCAGCCAATAGGAAGGCAGCTTGCTCACCTCAAGCCACGCCCCTACATGAAGGCGGGCGTCTTTTTTTTAAGCGACGTTTTCTTTTATAAACCACCGTTCCCAAGTCTACGCTTCATACTTTGGCAATGACTGAGAAGTGGACCGCGCCGATGTGGCAGGAGGAATGTGGGGGCTGCAACCCGTAACCATAGAAGGGAAAAAGTGGGATTTCCCTTCAGATTTTTCGTGGTCATCAGCTGGATGGGCAAAAACTACAAAAAAAAACAAAAAAGTACTGTACTGTATCGGCAACAAACTTGTTGCGCCAAGTCAACGCTGGTCCGATTGCGCCCTCTGGCGGACACCTGAGGAAAATCCTCCAATGACAATCAACAAAACTCCTCGAATGAGTTCTCGAACTTTTTACAGCAAAAAATACCTAAGTGCCACCAAAATGACCAACCCCAAAATACAGTAACTCATTAAAACGAGGCGATCACGCTGGAGATGACATTTTTGCGGCTTCACACTTACTCACCATAGCCTGTGTGTGTGTGTGTGTGTGTGTGTGTCATCACCCACAATCACATGTCTTCACATGTCACATTCACACTCTTCTCCCGAGCAGCTGCACTTGTTCTTCTTCATCCTGCAGGAGAGCAACGATCATACGTGAGGTGGGCGACACAGCCAAGCTGGATGCCCGCTGCCACTTTTGGATCGGCGCCGCGTTGGCGCGCTAGGTAGCGACCGTAAAGTGAGCCTCGCCTGTCATGGGCTCATTCCTCGACGCCCGGCAGGCAGATGGCGTGAACGCGTGCTGCCATGCCAGGAAGAGCAGCAGCTATCTGTGGAGCGCCGGCAAAATCCTGATCTTGGAAAGCCTACTCCCAAAGGTGGTAGTTGAGCAACGGTTTACAATCGGTGGCGGCGAACATCATCATTGACAAGGAGACGGCCCAAACTCGAAAATAAAATGGCGGCAAACAAGAAGATAAGACTTCATTTCATTGGATGTGGTGCGCTCGGACAAACAGACGCACTCGTGTCGTCATATTTTTTTTTTTCAATACTAACATCTGGATCATATTTACAGTATTTACAATCACTTCAAACAGAGTGAAGTTATAAAAATAACATTTCACATAATATTGATGAATGGATGAGACACATCAAGGCACAGTCTGCTAAAAAAATAATAACACGCACTGTTTGCTGCTGATGGCGAGGGTGTCACATGACTTCCGTTTGTTCAAAGAATGGAGCAAATAAATGCTTACGAGTCATTCGCTGATGATCCTTTGGGCGGGAGTATGCATGTCTGGGGGGGGGGGGGTCGTTTACAGCACCTTCGTTCCAAGCCGACAACAACATGCTGGGAGCCACTCGGGGACGGCTCCGCTTATCGTCCCATCGTCTCCGGCAAAAACCACATGCTACCGCTAAAACTGAAGGGAGAGCAGGTGGTCGTCTGATTGGTCCAGGATGGCGAAGGTCAGGGGGGGTGCGCAGGCTTGCGGGAGTGTGCTCTTTTGGGGGGCTGGGCAGCAGGGGGAGGTGTTTACACGGCCAGGACGCGGCTTCACTTGGCCACCTTGTAGTTGCTCAGGTCCAGCGGTTCTCTGCTGGGGATGCACCAGTCGTCCGCCTCCTGGTTCACTTTGTAGTTCCTCAGCGCCGTCTTATTGTACACCGGCAGCCTCTCGATGGAGTCCGTGGACAGCGCCTGAGACACACCGCACAGAACTCGCCGTTTTTTTTTTACCCCCTCTCCCTTGTGTATGTTTGTGTATGTGAAAGCTGCGGCCCACTCGCCGAGTTGGCTTCATCTTACCTTCAGGTAGATGACGGCGTCGGTTCCGTGACCTTCCATGGAGTAGAGCTGCATGTCGCCCTGGAAGTACTTGGCGTAGAGACGCGAGATGGGAAGCCCGTAGCCGAAGCCGGCCTGCGCGCACAAAAAGGACGTCTTTAAAACCCGCTCCCGTTTGGGAACCGCGACTGTGACGCAACGCGGCGGACCCACCAGCGGCGGTCGGGCGTGTTTGCCCATCTGCGGCGCGGGGGCGGTGGAGTACATGTAGCTGAAGAGGTTGTCGATCCGGCGGAAGGGAACGCCGCCGCCTTTGTCGCTCACCTGCCGGCAAAGGAGCGGACGACGACGTCGGCCACAGTTTGTTTTGACTTTTGAGTGCCAAAAATTCACGCCAGCAGAGTTAATGGCAACTTTGTGTGCGCCGCACCTTAATGGACATGTCCTCTCCTCCAAGAGACACCAGGACCTGGACGGCCGGCAGCTCTCTGTCGCCGTGGGTCTCGATGGTCGCCCTCATGGCGTTCTGGTGGCGAGGAGGACAATAAAGTCACAATAAAGTCATCGTATTGTGTGCAAGTGTCGGCGGCCTTACCTTGAAGAGCTCGAACAGCATGTGATACAAATGCGACGGCACATAAACGATGCCGATGGGCTGCCGCGTTTTTTTCTTGGCTGCGCAGAAAACAAAACAACAATCGCCATTTAAATGTCATCAACCACTTGTGTGCATTTTCCACGCCCGCCTGGTTCTCCGCGTCAATATTTGTCCGCCTTGCTCGGCCGCGACTTCAGCCCGAGTGATGCTAAACTCACGCTAACTGCGCTAACTGCAGCCGAAATTTCCAATCCCATCCACGACACATCACTTCACTGAAATGGATCGAGTGATTCCTGAATTTCTGAACAATCGCCCGAGGGTTACGGTCCAGAAGTTGAGTTGCACTCACTGTTGATCTCTTCGAAAAGGAGCGGAGGCGAGCGCAGGTAATACTGCTCGCACAGCATCTTGGCGCTGTGGAAGGCGTCTGCAACACAAAGCAAAGAATTTAGGGGGGGGGGGGGGGGGGTTCCCACGCACATTGATTGCCTTTCAAATAACGACCATAATCATAATGGAAACTGGGCTCCCTCTAGTGGTACATTAAAGAATAACTGCATAAGTAGAGTTAAAGTTGTTGTTGCACTTGTTGTTCCAATCGATTCTAATGTAACTGCGAACCACCGATATCGGCGGTGATCAACATTTCCGGGGAACGCAGTAATAACAAGGCCAACATTTACCCTGCACCACGTCGCCCACCTGACAGTGTGGGTCGATGCTGCCGATGGTGTTGGGGTGCACGGGGTTGGTGGTGCCGTCGAAAATGAGTGCTGCCAAGAGAGACAGGGACCATTTTTTTTTTTTAAATACGTCCGGACGCACACCGATGGTCCCCCACCGGCGTCACGGTTACACACTGTGCTGGTTGATGAGCATGCGGATGGAGATGCGGCTCATGTAGAAGCGGTCCAGGAAGTACTGGATGTTCTGGTTGGTGACGGCGTCCTGCGGGAAGGCATCCTTGTACTCCATCACGCCCTGAGCCATGGTGGGGACCACGTCGTTGTGGCGGTTACGAATGGTCACGAGGGCGTCCACAAACCTGGACAGACGAGGGGAAAACATAGCTGTGCCGAAAAAAAGCCATCTTAGCTTCATGCTAACACACAATGCAAAACCCCATTGACCTGCTAACGATTAGCATGAATAGTTTTAGAAACAACAGGTATTTGAACACAACTGCTGGACTGTTTCATTCTTGCCATTCTATTGAGTGAGTTTTTTTTTTTTTTTTTAATCGTGCACTCTTGTAAAGCTCCATTTTACGTTATTGAATAACACAAACAAAAATATTTGGTTCTCTTTTGGCTACGGAAGAAATTCAACTTACTCTCCAAGGACTTTGTGGTCGTCCGGGTTCTTGTGGAGGAAGTCGAGGATCTCCATCAAACTTTGGATGTACCTGACATCACACACACACACACACACGCACACACACATCAAATTGCCCCTCGTTCACAACAGAGTGGAATAAGCATGCAAGCCAGCAGAAGACAGTCACATGAGGAGAAAGTGGGCTAAAGTTCACAGCTGAGGAGGAAACCCCCACCATCCCCCTCCGCAAACTGCCCCCCACGCCCACCCCTCAGTGAATACAGTACGTGCGGACCCGACAGTAGCGAGCACTATTTGGACAGGGGGCGGTGGTGTTATTCAGAGTGTGTGACATCAGTGGACATGCATATGTTGGAAAAACGACTCCGCTGCAGAGGCTTTTTTTCTTGTCGGGCTAATTCATTGAGTGAAAGTGGTCCAAGGTTTGCCAAATGCATGGACTTTTCTGGTCGCGCGGGAATTTTGAAGACATGTCCTTCTGACAAGAAAAATCACTCATACTGCCGGCGAACGTCTGGCGAATGTTTTGCAAACATTTGCGACTTGGAGCGACACATACAGACACACACTCACCAGCCTTGCACAGTTTGCACCGAGGGCGTGGTGAGCAGCTTGTCAGGCAGCAGGTTAATCTCCTTCATGATGTTGGACAGCCGGACTGGCAGCTCCTGCCTCAAGAAGGCAAAGGATGTTTTCTCGCAGGCGTTGATGGATCCTGGACGGACACAATCGGGAAAAACGTGAAGGAACAATTTAGCATTCCAAATGATGAAAACAGAAGAATGGAAGCATTAGGGAAAACGGAGTCGGGAAAAAAAAAGTTTTGGGGTTTTTGTTTTTACATGTCATTGGTATTTATTCAGGGCACTTCCGCTTTTACAGATATTATACAACCACAAAGAGATTAATTCATATTTGCCTTCCAAATTGTATCATAATGACAACATCGTGAGAGTACTATAACCCCCCACCACCTTTCTCTTTGCCAAACAATTCTGTGGTGGCCGTGATGTCACATTAGTGATATTATTACTACAGTATTTTGTTTTTATTTGAAATATGTTAGAGAGAAATTCCAGAGATCTCCTCCTCTGTCCCGAGGCGTCCAGCCATATCTGACGCAATAGTGTATTCAAATGACCGACATCCATGCAAGCCAATTGCGGCACATTCATTCCAATACGGAATTGAATGACATTCACTTAAATAAAATTAAAAAAAATAGCGTCCGTGTGGCAAAATATCCCAATGCAATCCCATTGGCAGTATTCTCCTGAAGTCACGTAGCCGTGCTCGTTTGCATGCCGATCCGACACTCACCGAAGTCGAGAAACTGCTTCATGGAGAGCGGCGAAGGGGAGAATTTGGAGAAATGCTCGATGTGTTTGGGAAGACTCGCCAGCGCGGCGTTCTTCATAATAGAGCGAACGAATTTCATGCTGGACGCCACGTGAGATCGCGACCGCCGAGCGAGACTGCGGGCACCAGCTGCAGCAAGTCGGCGACGTCAACCAGCCCCCCTCAAGCTAGCCTTAAACAAGAGGGCGGGGACTAATGATGAGTAGCCAATAGGGAGAGAGGTTTAAATTTCTCGTCCGAAATAGCCAATAGAAGCTGTTATGCGGGTTAATAAACAGCCAATAGGCGGCGAGGTTTTGTATTTCTACCTCGGTTGGACCAATGGAAGCTCCAAGGGAGGGGTTACAGTCTCTATTTATTTACCGGTTGATCCAATGGGAGCTGCGTGGCGTGGTTTGTTTATGTTTCTGCGGGACAGGAGGACCTTTGCCCGAGTTGAGTTCGTCAAGAACGCGACAAAGTCGTGTGCAGCCCCACTTCTTTGCGTTTGACATTCGTAAATTACCATAACGCCATCCCGAAAGGAATAGAATACAATAGAATAGAAATCCTTTCTTGTAATTGCGTGGTGCAGCTGCAACGAAAATGTTTGCGCTCCAACAATTCAAATAAAATCATGTTACATCATTATTCAATGATACAGTGCAGATAGTTGTAAGGCCCATGTTATATGGACAGTAGCTGCTTCATTTAGACAACTATAGTATAGTAAGTAGAAACGTTTTTCGGCGGCGTCAATTACACTCGCCATTTCTGTCTCGCAAGAAGATAACACAACGAAGATAACGACTGGAAAGTCTTGTTTTTCTCGTGGCACGAGGAGGTGACATACATTTTGTGAGACTATTCAAAAAGACACAATCTGGTGGCGGGAAGTGTCCAGTATTTGGCTTCAGTGGGGACTTAAATCAACGTGGCGGGGCCTGTGAGGGTGAATTTGAAATCTGCCAATTCCTCTTTGGGACTTTCCGAAGGTCCAAGGTCTCAGTCAATCAAGATCTCTATTCACCTAATTTTTTATGATCTGCAAATGGCCTTGTGTGATGCGGTGTTTGGTTGGTCCTCTTGTCTATGGATAAGATGGCTGGCCAAACGCTTCCTCTTTGGGACTTCCCTGGACCTAAGAGGCATCGGTGTTTGGTTGGTCACCCCCCCAAGTAGAAGATTCCGTGGAAGTTTGCCAGTGTTGGTTTTGAACAGGAACGCTCTGTCAGGGTAACAATGTGTCCCGCTCGACATCACACACTCCCGTTATGTAAGCTGCTGCTGCTGAGTCGGGATTGTCCTCACAAAGCCGTCGCCTTGTTGTTGCTCATCGGAACGTACGTGCGCACAAACACAAGCTCATGTCATCATCGTCATGTAACGTTTTGGATTGAAGTGAAGGTGCCCTAATCATTTTTTTTTTGTGGCGGGCCATCTCAGGCCATTGCGACAATTAATGTTTTTTAAATCTTGCAAAAAAAAAATCTGGCTTGCACTGATTTCATTGCCATTTACTGTTCATGCCGTTCAGGGGGCCATTTTGTGTCTCATAGAGATGGAAGACCGGTTTGGATGTATGGCATGCAACCAAGGGATATTGAACACCAACCAGCATCGTCAGGCTTGATGACAGGGGGGGGGACTTCAGTACAGTAAGTAAATGAGGACCACTCGTATCATCACTGAAGAATCTCCAGTTGTTGATCCACTGGAAACTCTCCACTGGGCAGCGTAGCGTGTGTTTGGGAGGGGTTGAATTACTCCCGCGACACTGCCCCCTGATCCCCCACCCCCGCTTGTGGTAGTTTTCCATCAACCGGCATTGCTATTGATGGAAAACTAAGGTCTTCCATCTGGGTTTGTGATGGAAATTTTAGGGCCAACGTGGTCCCAAATTCAGGCCCTGAAGCCGGTTTCTCCTTGCAGTGCCACCTACTGGAAGAAATGTATTAATGCAAGAGTGTCCCCCCCCCCCCCTGTTGCCCTTAACTGATGCACAATTTTTTAGATCTGCGGTGGGGAATCACCCACTCGAGAACGGCAGGTGACGATTCGCATGAGGATTAAGAGATTGGAATGCAAAATGTTTCGTAGGCCACCGCGTGGGAATAATGAACACACAAAGAGGCAGCTTGGTGCTGACCTTTCACTCGATACCTGACACAAGTACACTTTTGTCCCCCCGGGATCAGGACAGTCACAGTTGTGGCGGATGACTGCACCAGTGAACGCCTTCCGCGTGTAAAATGATCTTTCCTTGGCCGCAGGACCCCCGGAATGAATCAGTGAAGAAAAAGGGATGAGGAACATCACAAGCGAGCAGGTTATATAGAGGCGCTTACATAAGAAACACCCACCAGCGTGTTATTTATTGTGCACGCTGCTGCCGGCTGCCTTGCCTGTTTGCTTTGCCCCCAAAATAAAACAAAAGAGTCGAAAAAGGAGGAGCTGACCGAACTCTCCGGACTATGATATGCAGATCCACAAAAATAAGTCAAGAAAGGAAAAGAGGGCTGCTAATTTGGTATGAAACGGCCAATTAAGGTCAATTTGGTTCTTTGAATGATTGGAAAATTCCATCCTCAAAGCCAGTTTCATAGCAACGTGAAATATGGTAGGCATATCTGTCACAAATAGACCCACAAAAAAAAGACTCAAGCACCCATGCCCAAAATGACAGAGAAAGTCTGAAAATTTGGTTCAACACTTGAATTTGGCCACTTACTGAACGTATAGTCACAAGACTTGCAGTACAATTTTTGTCCACATGAGGAAGCCTTCTTGTTTTTTTTTTTTGCAACTCATTTCCTCTGCAGACAATTCCCGGGCGAGTGTGTGTGAGAGTGTGAGGTTCCACTATGGTGGCGGCAAAGTACTGTGAGCTTCATTAGACGTTATTAGCGGGCACGGCAGATTTAATGATGGTGTGTGCGTGCGTGAGGTGTGTGGGTGTGTGAGGTTACGCTGTGGTGGCGGCAAAGTGGTGCAAGCTTCATCAGAGGTTATTACGTAGTCATGATAAATTGAATGATGGGTGTGAGAAGCAGAACTGGACACGTGATTTGTGGAAACAACTTTCATGATCAACTCTCTATTTCCTTGCTATTCTTAAATATGGCATGCATCAATCGTTAAAAGACCCACAAAAACTCATGTCTCAAAATATTATAATATAAAAGTGGCAATTTTAGGGTCAATTAGGAATGTTTTGAAAATGCACAGCATCCCAAAATCCAGTTTGACTGAGCAACATGAAATTCCAGCGTCACGTGTTTTGTCAGTCGACCCACAAAAAAAAGTCTCAACAACCCATGCCTGGAAAGACAGAGGACGTCTGCCATTTTGGTTTGATGCTGCCTTTCTAGGTTCAAATGTGGTCATTTCCCGTGGTTTGAAAATTCAGCCCCTGAGGTCAGTTTCACTTCACAATACGTGGTAGGCATGATAATCACGAGTAGACCCACAAAAAAAAAAAACCCTCTAATCTCCATGCCCCAAAATACACGGGAGGTCATCTGAGTGGACATCCCCACTTTTATGCGCACTGCTATAATATGCAAAATCTGACATACTGTATTTCCTTGGTCATTCTTAATGAACGAGGCGTCATCACCGGCGAGCGCGCTAGAGACTGACGCTGCTACTCGCGCGACATCATCAGCATCATCAGCATCCTCCTCCTCCTCTTCCTCCTCCTCCTCCTCATCATCCACAGAGCGCGATGTGACGCTGAGCCCCCCGCCGCACACGAGCGACTACCGGCGGCGTGCTTGTGCTCGCCTCTCCCGCTTGCTTCCATTCTGCTGCTCCGGAGAGCGAACGGGAGGAGGAGGAGAAGAAGAAAAAGGAGGAAGAGGAGGAGGAGCAGCAGCAGCGCCTTTTCTTGCGCCGACGTGCCCGCTTGCCGCAAGCTGCACCCGGCCATGGCCCCCACGGCGGAACGGTCCAGCACGGCAGCAGAGCGTAAGTTCAAATTTCCTCTTTGCACCTCCACGTCGCTCGTGGACGCGCAGCCATGTTGGCGTGCTGTTGCAACACACACACACACACACACACACACTCGTGGACACACAGCGTCATGTCACGGCACAAAACGTTCCAATCAGTGTTTTTTTTTTTTTCGCGCTTTTAGTACACGACTGCTACGTCAGTAGGACACGCAGGCAAGATGATGTTGGGGGAGGATGAGGAGGACTCTGCAAAAGTAGCCCAACGTTTGGCACCCAAGTAGTTACAGCGAGGAGACAAAAAGGAGCCCGAAACCTTTTCAGCGGCCCAAAATCGAACGTGACAAAGTTGATGACAAATATGAACTTTGCGGGCATGAATGCTGACAAAAGGACTGGAAGGAGAGGACTCAACTACTTGTGGAGGCATCCTAACAGATCATAGAAAAAGCCCTCAGTACTGTCATGGCCAAACACGCCATCTCATAGAGAATTTTATCATAATTATTATGAGATTTGAATATATTTATTACTTGTATCGAATAGTCACGCCACGCCCCTTCTGCTCTCGGGAAAAACAATTGACCGTAAACAAAACATTTCTACTGTTTAGCAGAGTGTACTTTTTTTTTACTTGAGTTGCATCATTAAGCATTTTTTTAAACAAGTATTTGTATTTTTACTCAAGTACAGGATGTGAGTACTTTTGCGCCACTTTGTGTTGTGCTACGTTTTGCTGTGTTAGCAACGGTGATGAGTTAGCGTCGCATGATGCTGCCCATGTACTGTAATTGATTGCTTTTTTTTGAGGGGTGGGTGGGGGGATTCGGTGCTGTAGTCGCGTAAGATTGGTCAACATGAATTTTGAGCCGCTTGATGCCAGTTGAACATGACTGACGCAAGCAGGGTGAGAAAATCGACACCTAAGCAGCAGATGTGTCGGCGCAGTTCTCATAAGCAGCGCTCACCCGATCCAATTGCAGTTGGTCGACTTCACGCAGTAAACGGTTGTTTGAAAAAGTGCTCGCACAGTTAAATATGAAGCAAAAAAAATAAAAAAAATGGAGTCAGCTTGCAACAGTCATCAAGTTACTCATGACTGACTGGCGAATAATGTAGCACTGCGCTAGCTAGCTAGCCGCGTAATTGACCGAGGGCCTTTTTGGGCGCTCGGGGAGGGGCGGAGCTTAGACACCACCTATGAGATCATTTATCTTACTCGGCAGCAGCAACAGCACCGTTGGGCAGGGCACACCACTCGCACTCTCACACGTACTACACACACGCGCGTGCTCGCGAGCGGAGGAAGTAAAGCTTGCATGGTTTCTTTTTCCTCTATTGTGTTCAACTCTCACTCAGCATGCTGCCCGTCCGCCTACCACTCGGCTCCCATAGTACAACGTGTGAGGAAGTACAAGAAAGAGCTTTACGTAAGACACCCCGACAAACTCCACAAGATGAAAAAGGAGAGATCGCCGTGCCGATGGGAAAAAAAAAAAATAATCCATCGAGCCATCGAGGACATGCTCTTGAAAGGTTCTCGTACAGATCATGGAAATCCTGTCAGACGTGCGCAAAAAAATGATTCACTCAAGCACACAAAGGCGACAGAATTAGCCTCAAACACTACAGAAATAATCTGACGTACAGCAGCGAAACTCTCTCGAGCGCGACGGAGATCCAGCGACGCCGACTGGCTCGCTCGCGGCCACCGTTTCCAGAAACGGGCCGCCGGGCAGGCAGGCCCAAAGGGTCATTTGACCATCGCTTTCAAACACCGCCACATTTTCCAGATGTTTCTGACACGATCACGTTAGCGGTGCCGTTGATTCGCGGGCTCGAGTCCGAGCGTCTCTGTGAGCGCGCACGTGACATCCAGCCAGACAGCGGCAGTCTGGCAACTTGTGTTGTGCGAAGAAAAATGCTGACGCGAGCGTCTCTCAGCTGCTCCTGTGCCAAAAGCGACTCTTTGATGATTTGTGGAAAACAACACCTCCACCGTGACCAGCTTTGAGTGGGAAGACGCTCGCGTGCATATTTGGCCTTATTTGATGTCGACGACTAGTTAGCATTGGCTTCTAACTCCGAAAATGGATTTGCGGCTTGAATTTGAGCACGACAAGCCACTTGCATGCATCTGTGAGTCAAATTGGAAGGATGGATGGATGAACAGATCGATTTCCCAGCCGGTGATTGGCGACCGGTCCGTTTTTTCCAGAATCCCATTCCCACGTTTGCCTCCTAAACGGTCTTCCGAGAGCGAGTTTCCACTGACACCTCGGTGAGTTACGACCGAGCGGAGGTGCTCGGGCGCGCCAGCCGTCGCCGGGCGGCGCAACCTCCCGTCACCATGGCGACCTGGAAAGAGGACAAAAGTAGGCACCCGAGCAGGCGGGGAAACATGCGGGGCGGGAGGAAGGAGGAGGCGAGACAAAGAAACGCCAGAGGAGGCAAAGCCATCGCTCACGCGGCAAAGAACCTCCCCAAGGCCGAATGAGACGTTCCTTCGGAAGTCGGGAGGGTGGAAAAAAAATAAGAAATGTCTTACGGGAATGTAAAAAAATCAATCCGCATTCCATTTGTTGGAGGACACCAGGTTGCTCTGGAGACAACCTGACGGAATGCGATGACTTGGTCACTCGTAAGTTGACGTGCAGCTGCATTTTTACGCATCGTTAGGCTGATAGCATAGCGCCGCGATTAACTGCTCAAAAAATGTAGGGGGCCACAAAGTGTTATTTTTGGTACGACTTTTGAAGCAACCAAAATATCGTAGGGCCCATTCCTCCCGATGATCTTCCCCTGTTGGTTTTCCGCAGTCTACCCTAAAGTACTGCACTACCAGATAAAACGTCCATGCTCAGCAGGGATCCATTCGAGAAAAAAAAAAAAAAGAAAAAGCAGGTTACCCACTTGCCAGTCGCCGCTTGCTGGACGGCCCGCATTCCCGGCGGAGCGCCTAAAAATATCCACTCGCGCTTCCCAGTAGGGCCCAGCAACACCGTTGGTGATATGAAGAAAAATACGATAACGGTTGGCCTTTTGCCGTAAAGGACTCAAGGTAAATAAATGGAGACCAAAGCAGCTGGTACAGTCTAATATCTGCCATAAATCTGCAAACAAATGAGTGCATTCTGACGACACTGTCTAATATCTGGATCGCAATATAGTACATAGACTGAGACAAGAGCGTGCTGAGGATAGATTTGAGAAACTGGAATGAAATCCAGTGAGTAAACGCAACCACAATTGTTCTAAAGACACCATCAAATGAAATCTACGATATATGGAAGAACGATAATAGAAGGAGACAAGAATGAAATACGACAACGAAGCACAGATGACTGTACTGAAGGTTTAGTCTAACATGCGGAATGAAATCCAGTAAGCAGGTGCAGACAATAGCTGCTGATGACACTGTCTAATATCTGAAATGACACGCGGTAAATAGAGGACCTCTTAACTAGACGGCGTGAAGAGCACGCTGTTGTCGCCGTTCATTCAAGCACTTGCCCGGCACGTCATTATTGCTCTCGGCGCTCACACACCACCACCCAACGATAAAGACACGACGGGCCGAGGGAAGAGGAGAAGGGCGATGCGTCGCCATGGTTACCACAATAAGAGCAACTGACACCACGCAGAATCGTATGCACTGCAAGTGGTCAGAATTGACAGTCAGAAATTTCTCTTTATGTTTCTCTATGTATCAAAGTTAGTACACTCAGACTCCCACTCTAGGGTCAGACTCCTCCAACCGCACACACACACACACACACACACACACACACACACACACACACACACACACACAAATCCATCTCAGTGTGTGCAGCAGAGAGTGAGAACCAAAGGGCGCCCTTGGACAAGGACGCCGAGAGTCATCACAAACACTGCGCCACAAAGGCGCACGTGCGACCGCAACACACACGCGGCCAATTTGCACTCTTTGTGCGAGGGACGCGTCGCTTCCTTCAACCGAACATCGGTCATGTGCATGCGTGAGGACTGCAGCTGCTCACCTCTATGCTTAATGCATGAAGCACATACATAACGCGGGTGCGTGGGCGGCTGCTTTCGGGTGAATCTATGCGGGTGCGTGCAAAAATGCAGTTGCATGTACATGTGTGCAGTTGGGCGTGTGTGTGTGCGCTCCAGTGCACTATAGGTGTGTAAAGTTTGGGCAAGTATAAGCGTGGACGTGCACAATTGTGTCAGAGGTCAAGTCTGTGTCAGATGGAATATACAAGAGGGCAGTGAGGGTGAGTTTTTTTTTCTTTTCTGTCCTGTGAGGACTTTTAGTTTGTTTTTTTGCTGAATAAGGTGTTAACTTTACTGGCGTGAGAGTTTTTTTTGTTGTTGTCAAAACACACGTTTGCACATGCGCGCATAGACGCAGATTGTCAGTGGAGGCAATGAATCAAGTTGCTGCAGCAAAGCACAACATTTGTTGGAAGCTGCGTTGCTCTGCAGCGACGGAAAGAAAACAAATTAAGTGAACGTTGCCTTAAATGAAAACTGCCTTTAAAAAAAATAACTGAAACTACATTTTGTGTTGATATAATTCATTAGCATCATGACAGCAAAAATGCCCTTTGTTTTCTTCTTTGTCGATGAATCGTCTAAATGAGCTTTTGAGGTTCATTTTAATTGTTTTATTTATTTTTTTAATGTCGCTATTGCTGTACATTTGTACAGAAACTTGAAACAACCGTTTGAGAATTGGAGTTGACTTCTGTTTCCGCCACAGGAACAATCAAAACGGCGAGGAAAAGTGTCATCCAAGAGCGAACGGATGGCGTTTGTTTCATTTGTGCGCCCGCCGGCTGTGAAGCAACATTTGACGGATTCACTTAATAAGGTCAGAGAGGCGCTGCGTATGGATCCGCTGGATTGGATTCGCGCATCGATACTGGAGCCTCCGTGTTAAACACACATGCGCGCACACACACATTGGGGAAACTATTTTTTTTTTTTTCAAGAGGCAGGGGATATGGAATTTGGCAGAATAGGTAACAACTAGTTAGTGCGAAAAGACAAAAAATATCATGCGTCAAGATGCTGATTATTGCAGAGTGTAAATGCTGCTGTTTGCTAATCTCCAAGTAACAAATGAACGAATCTTCACCCGTTGCGCCGCTTTGCCACACTCAACATGACGTACGATTAGGCGCTCAAGGCGGGGTCGGACGTAAATACCATGTCTACGGATTTAGCCACATCTGCCGCCGTGTGTTCACCGCTAGGCGGGCCCGAAGGGGGTGTGGGAGGGCGGGGGGGGGGGGGGGGTAGGGGTGGGGGTGGGGGGGGGGGGGGGCGCAGATGGTCTGATGGTGCACCGGCATGGAGGAAGCAGCAGATGAAAATAGCTCCGGGGGCGGCAGCTGACTCACGCCGCTGAGTGCCTGGAAAGGCGGGAAGTCGCTGGCACCGTGTGACCAGTCAGCTGGCTCAGCCACCCTCACTGATGACATCACAGGGGCTTCCAGCCAATCAGAGACGCTTCTCAAATGTACTCAAGTTAAATACAACTGAACACATTTGCTGTATTGGATGGGAAAAAAAAGTAAAACATACGCTCATGTAATTAGGCACCGTTTGAGGAATCAATTTAGTGATTCTTTTGTGCACCACCAGAGGGAGCCTTCTAACACACTTTGAAAATAATCAATAAATAGAAATGTATATTCGAATAGTGGGGGATTAGGGAATGTAAAGGTCAAGTCTCTCGAGTCTGTCCTGCCGAATTTAGTGCCCCTCGGATGTGCTCGCGTCTCCTTTGAAAGCAAATCGGTTCATATTTAATGAGTGTGTGTGTGTGTGTGTGTGTGTGTGTGAGAGCAGGTTGAGGCCATGCAGTCTCTGTTCGGCGGCGGCGAGCTGGGCCTGCTGGGCGGGGCCGGCGAGGGGGCGGCGGCGGCGGCGGCCTGAGGGAGGACGTCTGCGGCGGAGTGGGGTGGCGCTCGCCGCCCCTCCCCGCCGCCGACGTCTACTCGCCGTCGCACTTGCCCCTGATCGCCGCCTACCAGGACATCAAGTGCCGGCTGGGCGGCCTGGAGCGCGAAAACAGCAGCATCAAGAGGAAGCTCAAGCTGTACGAGATCAAGGTGAAGGCGGCGCTTCGCGTTTGCCACACGCTTTGTGTCCGAGTACGAGTTCCTCCATTTCGGTCGCTGGTGACTTTTTTCCACTTTGGCTTTTCCAATTTGTTTCAATTCAATGCGATTGAATTCAATTGAAATGTTGCCGCTTCAGCACCTTGGACAGAGCAAGGGCTCCACTTTCACCCCAATCGGTTTCCTGCGATGAGCCCCATTCGTGTCGGAGGTTGCCATAGCAACGCCGTCTCAATTTATCACAGCGAGCTTTGGGTGCACTTAGTCAACGTCGACGTGGCCTAAGGTGCCCTCAGAAATGAAAATGTCCTTCCCGAAGAACAAGAGCAGATTTTTTTTTTCATGTCTTTGTTCATCCATTCCCGCACTCCAAACAGAAAAGGGGCCTCCTTCTTTTCTTTGAGCGTTCTGCCCGCTTTCTTCTCTCACTCCCACGCCATTCCATTACACGCGCTCTCGCTGATGCCCTCCCCCCCCTCTCCACCTCCTGGAATTGCTGCTAGCAAGAACTACGATTGACTGACTACCTGTCCAGGGGGTACTCCGCCTCTGGCCCAAATTCAGCTGGGATAGGCTCTCAAGAAGCGCCGTAGGAAGCAAACGAATAGATTGACACGACATTTTCCTCAAGATACAACCCAAATAATAAATAATAATCCACCTACTGGGACTAAGAGGATTTTCTTTTTCATTTACTCCCTCGACAAGAGCACCACACATAATCCTGTTAGCAAGTGTGCTCAGAGCCCATAGAGACAGATGAGTCTCTTTTTTTTTGGGAGGGGGTGAGGTGCCTGCCTGAAGCAAAAAAAAAAAATTTAAAAGGGGGGAAAAAAAATGACATCTTTCGTGCTCAAGCGGCTCTCTTGTACTTTTTGTTGGAGTCGAGCATTCTGGTAGGGGTTGGTCTCTGGGGCCCTCAGTGCCTTTCGCTGTTTCACTGAGCAAAGGAAGCAGTTTGGCTAAATGGAAAAAGGTAGTTAAAGCCCGTCCTCACGCAGTCGGCGCACACAGCGCGGAAAGGGAAGAGGAGGGGGGGGGGGGGGGGATAAATAAATGAAGAAATAAAATGCCCGAAGCTGACGGAAGGCATTCTAAATGCAAATGTGCTCGTTTATGTTGCTTACATAACACGTCTCTCATGTCAGGAACGAGTCCACTCGAATTCGCCTATCGCGCTCACGTACACGTCGTTCGCAGCACTCATCCACCAGACCAAAATGGACGTGACCGGCCCACGTTCGGCTTTACTGTCCATGCATAGTTGAGTTCACTTTGGGCTTTTATTCTGAAATTTTGAGAAAATAAAATGGAACATGATTGAGACAAACAGGTTGAATAATAATAATAATCAATCCAAAAAAAGGTGGAAAATTTGTGATTCATTTTAGTGTGCGTAACTTGGCCACCAGAGGGCAGTAAAATGTAATCACTCCGACACAAATGAGGAAGAGTTTCACAGCCACTGGAAGTGGCCCGGCAAGCTGCATTCTTTGCACAGGATAAAAAAAAAATGGAATAAAGCCATATTAAATGAGGGGCAGCACAGTGGCCAAGTGGTTTGCTCGTCTGTCTCTCGGCAGTTTATGTTGTTGTCCTCGCGTTGATGTTTCGTGGCTTCCATTCGGTAAAAAGGAAATTTACGGTCGCAACACGCGTAACACGTGTTGCTTTTCAGCACAGAGCTCCGTCAAAGGACCGCGCAGTCATGGCGTGTGAACTCACACTTGAGCTATATACAGAGCACACACACACACACAACAAATCCTCACTACACCCCCATGTGTGGAAGGAGTTCCCAAAAAAGAAAAAAAAAAAGCCCGTCTATTTTTGCTCTGACTGAAAATCCTATTATTAATAAAATGAAAGCGTCATCAAGTCACTGGATGATTTTTGTGCACATTTTTGAACAATCCCATGCACCAGAGTTGGTATAGAACTTTTGCATTTTACATTCAAGTGAGTTTTGATGTCATTTTGACCTTTGTTTTTCTTTAAGTTTGAGTAATTGCTAATTGCTTAAGCGCATCATGGCAGCCGCAGACAAATGTGTCCGATGTGTGCCTTTTCAGTTCCCCATGATCAGCGAGTTCGGCGAGGACGCCAACTCTTACTGCTCCTTCGAGAGCAAAGAGACGGCGCTGCTGCACTCGGAGAACGACAACCTGCAGCAGAGGGTCAACATCCTGACGCACGAGGTGTGGGCATTTTCGGACTTGAATCAAATGAGATTTTGCCTGGCCGTTTATGGTTTTGTATGATTGATGGGGGGGGTGGGTGGGGGGGGGGTGTCTGCTTATTAGCACACCATGTTCCTTGAGGTGAATGAGCAGCACACTGTGCTCCATCCACATCTGACGCAGTACAAATAATGTTCTTTGGCACATTTTTTTCAAATCCTATTCTTTTGTGTGTGTGTGTGTGTGTGTGTGTGTGTAAATTTGCCTTTGTCTGCATGAGCATTTGCCTTGATTGCCTAACGGGGCCGCCCGCTTTGGCTGTGAGTGAACAAGATTGGATGACTTGACTGCAGGTTTTTTTTTCCCCCCCGTCGCTCGAGTTTTGAAGTAGAAGAGGAAACCGGAAAGGACTCGGCGCATGTTGGGCAACTAGCTCACGGGGGGGGGGGGGGGCACGTCTTCTAATGAGGGCGCGCCGCAAACAAGGCAAAGCGTCCTGGGACGCGTCAAGCGTTGAATCCGATGAAGCTATCGGAGGCGCCGCGTGTCCTAAAAGGACCTCCTCCTCTTACGCAACATCTCCCTCGCCGCATTACCGGCCTCTTTCTGGTTGCCTCCCTTTTTCCCTTTTTCTTCTTCTTCTTCTTCTTCTTGCGGGAGTAGTTGCACAAAGCGGAGTAAAAAAGTCTGCCGCGTCTTCTGCTCCCTCAGCTGCAGAAGAGGAAGGAGCGCGAGGAGCAGCTGGAGGATGTGATCCAGGCCTACGAGAAGATCCACATGGAGAAGGGCAACCTCCAGAGGGACCTGGACAAGATGGTCTCTGTCTGCTCGTCCGGGGCCGGCCCGCCCGCCCGCTCGCGCGGCCCATTCGTGTTGACCATGTGACCAATCTGCGCTTCCAGACGGGCCTGGTGGAGAAGCACGTGGAGCGCATCCTGGGCCTGGAGGCGGCGCTGCGGCAACGAGACAATTCTCTGCACAAGCTCAACGTGCAGCTGCACAGCAAGGACATGCAGTACCTGCAGCTGCACGCCGGGCCCGACGCGCACAGTGAGTGCGAGCGCACGCCAACGTGCACCCGTGCGGGGGCGGCGTTTGCTTCACTTCCTGTTTGCGGGCCACACTTTTGCTCATTTTGGGTCCGTGGTTGCCCATCCAGTGCTGGACTGTCCCGCCATGACGCTGCAGAGCTCGCGCAGCCTGGACGCCTTGTCCGACCTGAAGGTGCAGCGGCTGGAGGCCGAGCTGGAGGGGGCGCGGCACGAGGCCCGGGGGGCATGTCAGCGGGAGGAGGAGCTGAAGGCGCAGTGCGAACGCCTCAGGGAGGACGTGAGGCAGCTGCACGGCAGCAAGCGGGACAGGGTGAGTGGCAGCAAGTTATTTAGTTCGTTATTTGTTTGCCCACAAGGGGGCGACAAAGCACCTTTTATCGATTAGACAAAGCTACGTGCTGACTGAATGAAGCTCCTCCCCTCAATTCAACACAGGTGCTTGGGTATAGTGGGTATTTGCTGTATGTTTTATGCTTAGCAGCCCCCCCCCAAGCCCCAAAATAAATACATGAAGATCAAAATTTGCCTCTGCGGCGTGCACCCGAGGCTGATTTCACGCCCTACTTTGGCAGGAGATGTCGTCGCCGTGCAAGCAGTGCGACGTGGAGTGGATCAAGAAGGTGGGAGACGAGCAGTAAGTGAGGGGGAGAGCGCGAGAATGCAGCCGGATGTCAAGCACGCTCGGGCCGAAGCACACGCAGTGTCCTGCAACACTTGGTTGCTGCCCCCCCCCCAAAAAAAATAAAATAAAATGCTCATTGATTGACTATAAATAAGAAAACGCAGCCCAAAATGAAAATGAAACTTGGAAAGCAAAAGCATGAAAAAAAAAGAAAGACCACAGTGACTTGAGAGTTCCCACTCAGCAAAAGCCAACACGAGGTTTGAGGGTAGAAGCATGAAAGTCAAGAATGAGTGTGTGCGTGTGGGGAGGGGGGGGGGGGTACTCTATCTTTCCAGGCCGCTTCCATCTCTTAGTTTTACTCACCGCTTTCACATCCTCCCACTGAGGGCCGCCCCCCTAACCCCTCATGACCCCTTCTTGTAATTTGGAGCATTTAGTGTAAACGGCACAACTCTCAGAGAAGATATTTCAGCATTTTTAGGAACAAAAGTAGTCATTTGTGTCAAGTGATACATTTTGACTGAGAGACGAACCTCTTTTTCGATTTGGGGACGAGCTAAGTTTAGCCTGGGTTGTTATGGAGAGTCTTCACGTTTGCCACAAATCACCATTGATTCCCAAGGAATAATCTTTGTCGGGTGGCTTTGAAATGGACATGTTTTTTTGGATGATCGGTTGGAGGCAATCGGGCAAAAGTGGCGGTCGACCGTACTTACCCAGGCGGAGTGCGGTTCGGCCATGTTTCGAGAACGAGAAGGCGTCCATACGCGGAACTTTGTCTTCTTCGCCAGGGTCAACCTGGCGCTGGCCTACACGGAGCTGACGGAGGAGCTGAGCCGCCTGCGAGGGCTGAGCTCCAAGCAGACGGAGATCCTGAGGAAAGCCTCGCAAGAGCAGCACAGCCCGGGTGAGCCGTCTGCAAAGACGCACGGGGTCAGACGCGGGGGTCAGACGCGGGGGTCAGACGCGGGGGTCAGACGCGTTCACATGCAAAACACTGTCATTGTACTCCAAATTCGTGGAATGATATTTTCACAAGTCCTACGAGAACCGATGTGTGACGGGTGTGAACCGTGTGGTTGCAGTCCAGCTGCACTCTCCCATCCACCACCAGCGCCACTCGCCCGGGTCGCAGCGCCACTCGCCCATCTCTCAGCGCCACTCCCCGGCGGCGCCGCAGCCGCCCGCGCACCACTCCTCGCCCCTCCAGCAGCGGCGCTCGCCCGTGCTGCAGCGCCTCTCGCCCGACACGCACCGCCGCTCGCCCCTGCTGGACGTCGGCGAGGCGGGCCCGGCCTCGTACTCGTGCCGGCCGCCCAGCCAGCACCTGCGCGCCAGCTTCCAGGGCCGCCGCAGCTATTCGGAAGTGAGCGACCCGTCGGCGTACCAGTGCCCGCCGCGCTTCTCCCTGGACCCGGTGTCCACGCTGCCTAAGCCCCGCCCCTTCGTGGAGGGCTACTCCAAACAGACAGCCCAGCACTCGCCTCACGGCGGCCTGCAGCACAGAGGGGCGTCGTCGCCCCACCAGGGCGGCGGCGGAGGAGGAGACGAGAGCGCCGCCATGCGCCACCCCAGGGAGATGCCCTTTCCGCTGCGCTTTGAGCCGCCGCCGCCGCCCTCGGCGCAGGCCCCGCCGCCGCCGCCCCCGCAGTCTTCCGAAGACGAGGAGGAGTGGACCTGCCCGCATAACATCAGCCCGCCAAGGACGCTGGGCGCACTCTCGGCCGCCGTGCCCGCGGGCACCATGAGGGGTCCGGCGTCCTGCTCAACCTTCCCCGCCCCCCAGCGCCCCAACGCCCTGGGCTGCCACCCCCAGCCCGGCTACGTATCGGCCGAGCACGCTCAGTCGTGGCCCTCCATCAATGTGAGTGTTGATCCTCGACGCATTTCTGCATGCCAGCCTCGCTAGCATGCTAACAACTGTTAGCTAATCGCAATATTGCTAATTCATCGACGATTACCGACCTTTAAGGAGTGAGTGTTAATGACGTCAATTTTATTTTTAAAATCATTTTATCCCGGCGGGCGGACATGTTTTTTTGGTCACTCAGCGCAAACGACAGGCTCTGTAGATTCTTCGGCCGACGCTGACGTTACCTCTGGCGTTGATGTTTTTGCTTAAGGGTGCGAGCGTGGGCTCGGACAGAGCGCGAGTGAGTCATTATCGACAAGTCGGGTCTTGATTCCACATGACGCACGCGTGCTCGAGCAGTCGCGGTGACTCACACGAGAGCAGGCGAGATGCGTAAAGGCGGCCGCAGCGACCACGGCGGCGTCTAACCGGCCACCTGTGTCGCTCGGCAGCTCTGGATGGAGACGGAGGAGAGCGACGTGCGGAGCTGTCCGTTGTGCCAGCTGATGTTCCCCGTCGGTTACCCTGACGACGCCCTCATCAAGCACATTGACTCCCACCTGGAGAACAGCAAGATCTGATCGCCATGGCGACCGGACGACCGACGTCAGAGGCTTGCAGGAATTTATTGTTATTTTCTTATGATTTTTTTTTTTTTTTTTATCTCAATGACCAAGTGGGGTTATAAATTCCCATGGGAAATGAAACTGGGGAATTTTTGGAATTTTCCAAATTAGAAACTGTCAAGGACATCAAATTTTGTCTCAAAACAACCCCCCCAAAAAACTAAAAATAATTGGAGAGCTTGTAATTTTTGGCATGCACACCCTGTTTGGCTGCACAGAGTAACATTACCGGGAGCTTCTTTTTGTTTGTTTGTTTGTTTTTTTTATTTTTTAATAGACATTTAAAAATTATTTCAAAAATTGTGAAACCGTTTTCTATTTAGAGCAAAGTTTTTTTATTGCAGAGTCAAGAGCCAGCCTTCAATTTCGTAAATTTCTGGTTTATTCCGATCAATTCCTGTTCATTCCCATGGAAAATTTTCAGTTTCCGAAATTTTGCGAGATTAAGACCAAGAGGGCGTTTTTTTTTTTTCCCCCCCAGCGCACGGCTCCATCTTTTGGATTTGTGAGTCCTGTCCTGTGCTTTTTGACTAATCACGGCGGTCCAGTGGCTCTGCATGTTGGTGTCACCCTCACCGCCCAAGCTTTAACGACGATGCGTCCAGCATGAAACACCAACATTTGTACTCACGTTAAAGCTTTTACGCTTGCGGCCTGTAAAAAAAAAAAAAAAAAAAAATCTTAGCACTTTATGCTAATTTTTAGCCTCTGCTCTGTGTCTGTCTCATCCCCCCCCCCCCTTATATACATTGTGATATTATTCATATTGTAAATCTGTCAAAGCAACAAAAAAAAAAAAGGATTTCTATTTTTGCAGCACGTTTGAGGCTAGTGACAGAAGTGTAATGTCCAGAAAAACACAGACAAGGCGCACTGGGAGTCTTCCTAAAAAAGAAGGAAAAAAAACCAACCAAACAAACACTATGGACAAAAGTAGTGGGTCTGTTATCCAGGGATGGGCAAAATAATGTCATTTTTAATATGGTCTTGAAATGTATGCAAAGTATGTAACCTCGTGTATTTTAAAATCCACATTTTTTTTCTTCCTGGAAGTCTCCCAATACTTTTGCCCATCTAGTGTACCCACACAATACGATGTCGGCCCGACCGCCCGTTTCAACATTATACAGCAAAAAAAAGAAAGAAAAAAATGCAAATCGTTTTGAGGAGAATTGATCTTGATCTGCTGGTGAACCTTAAGAACACTGATGTCAGCTCATCTGAGGTTTTATCAGTCACACGAGCACTTCCGGCTGATTAGAGATGCCGTCTTTTTTTCTTTTTTTTTGTGGTCTTTTTTGCCCATCATCGTAACAAAACAAAAAAAAAAGTGATCGTGGGGGTTAAGTACCGGTAACATTTCCTGTCGTGAAGATCCGAGTAACAAATCAACATTCCTGCACCTTCCCCTCCTTTCTGATTTTGTTTAAGGGCTACTTTGCTGCCATGCATGTCGCAGAATGATGATGCAAACATCCCTCCGAAAATTTGAATGGCTGTCACCGGATTTTCCCCCTGATCGTGCAAAAGTAACGTGATATTCAAATTCACCACATGAAAATTGTACCAAATAAGCAAGATCAAATCAAATCAAATCAAATCAAAAAATTCAGCTCAGCTTGTGTGAAAATGCACCGATTAATTGACACCCATTGAAGTGTTGACTTCACTTGTCATGAATCAGACTTGAACTTTTCTCCGAAACTAATACTTAAAATGATCAGCGAATGATCTTCTGTGCCGCCTACATGAAAAACGTGCCCCGGTTGTGCGCACACCTCCACCTCTGGCGTTCTTTTCTTTTCTTTCTACGTTGACTCAGGAGAACTCAAAAAGAAACCCAAGCAGAGGAACACAAATCAAGTTTTTCCACCACGTTTCCTCCCCCCCCCCACTCAGGAGACCAAAACGTCTTTTAAAAGATTGCGAGGCAAAAGGACACAATGCTGCCAACGGAGACGTAATGGGGCATCTCGATGTCACTTCTTTTTTTTTTTTTTTTTCTTTCCGTTTTGTTTCTGTAAATAGTCCAACCAATAAACTTGCACTGAAACTCGCCTTCTCGGCTCAGTTCAATTTCAATGAAAAACCTTCACTGGTTTCCATTTGATATTTACGCACATTTCAAAGTCACTTGGGACTCGACAGCCCAAGAACTTTACACTCCAGTATTGTTGTTCATACGGTGGATATAAAAAAGTCTACACACCCCTGTTCAAAGGCCAGGTTTTTGTGACCAAGAGAAAGGATTTTTACACGCACTAAAAAAAAAAGGCTTTTGAGTCAAATGGGATTAAGCACAACACTGCCACGATTGGAAGCGCCTGTGAAAAACCTCAAATAAAGTTCACATGCTCGAGTAGGCTTTTCCTGCCATTTGTGCTAAGTGCTATTTGGAACTGTTCCTAAATTCCCCCAACGTCACCAAAGCCACATTTTAAAAGTGAGAAAAAGACTTTTTGTGCTATTCACAGGAAAAAAAACAGCGAAGAAACTGCGGTTGCTTTAGTGTGCACACCCATCAAGTTCACCAGTGGCCACTTTTGTCGATATGCAATGCGGTCGGAGATTCGTTTGTTTTTGGTGCACATTTTCTGCGTGTGCTCAATGACATTTGATGCCCCCTCGCCCTTACTAAATTTGGTTTGCACATTTTCAGAAGCAGGCGGCTAACCTCAGGAAGAGGAAAAAGTGATAAAGTTCACCGCCCATCCGGGCCACAAAACCACACGAACCTGCAAGCATGGAAATGTTCCATCAGCTGGAGGCTGATGTTGATTCCAACTCTAGAATTCGCCTTTTTGAAATGTTATTGACAATTGATTGAGTTATTCCAAATAGATTCGAGAGCACGCACAAGCGAGTGTCTTCGGGCTTTCCCAGAACTTGACAGACGGCGTGACGAATCCCGCAGCCCAGCAAAAGGTTTCACTTTTGCTTTCTTTCTTTGTTCATGACAAAACGATGCGGTTGCTGCGTGATTATTTGATATCAGTCCAGTCGATCCAAAAGCTTTTGGGGTGGCATGTCGAAAGTGTTCCTCCGCCCACTAGGTGGCCACATAAACCACATCAACCGCACTGAGCACACGTCACAACACAACCACTCTGCTTGACTGCAAGCGCCTGTGCCAGATAAGAATAATGACAAGAAGAAGGAACGTGTCAGGAACATTTTCATGATTTCAGAGATAAATAAAACAACTCTTTTTTTTTTTAAATGGTTGACAATCGCTTCATACAATAAACTCGCTCAATGTAGCGCACATGCATTCTACTCACGTTTGTGTTGTATTATTACTGACAATAAATCAATGAACCAATTACAAATGACCTTCACACGGGAAGGCCGCAGCCAAGATTCAAACTCCCAACCTCAGAGCAGAGAAGCAAACGTGGTCACCGATCAAACACCAGAAGTGAACCGAGCGTGACATTTTTCCGCCGATACATTCGCGAAGCGACGCGGCGCCGCACGGCTGACAGCGTGTTCGTTCTGGCAAGCTGGCACAAGGCCCGGAAGCGCGATCGAAAGGCCAGTGAGAGGAGGTCCGCGTCAGGGAAACACGCAACGCAAACAAAAACAACAATAGTCTGGAATAGTGGCATCGTACGACACCGCTTGCACGTCCTGATACGCGGTGGGGGTGGGCAGCGTGCGGCGGGGTTTGCTTTGCTGGGGCCAGGCTCAGGCGGTGAACTGTATATGAACCCGTGACCTACGTAAGGAACCCGTATTGATGACTGGCAGCGCATTCGCTCGCTCGCTCGCTGAAGCCGGCATTGCATGGCCTTGGGGGGTGGGTCACCCAGGGGGGTTGGTAGGGGGAGCGGCGTCTGACAGATGAGTTTGAGGGGATTAATCTTTGAGTTAGCCGGGGAATGACAAAAAAAATCTCGGAAGCTACGTTGTACTGTTACTACATACATATTGGGGTGAAAGCGACGACTCGACTGTTTTTTTTCCAAATTTTTCGAGTTGCAAGGCAGTGCTCTGCAAATTTTTTATTTTTTTTTGCTTTGACTTGCGCTGTATGGAACGTGAACTCAGACAGTGAACAATGCATCCAAAAAAAAAGCTTCCCACGCTTTCACTCTCAGGCGCTGAAAGGTTAGCTTAATGCTAACAAAAGGAATGCAAAACGCCATAGACGACGGCCCATTAGCATTAAAGGTTGTGGCAATTTATTATTATTTTTTGACAACATCATAGTTTAGAGTGCTATTTTTCTCGATTTGACTGTATGATTTGACTGCAACGACCGTCGATAAAAAGTGGTGGCGGCGCGTCACCTTTGATGCAAAGCGAGCACGGCAGGTAGTCAATCTGTCAAATGGAGCGTTGGGGCCCCGAGGTAGTCGCAAGAAGGCGGCAAGGAGCACAGACAGACCCTCCCCTCGTCGACTGCTTTTGTGAAGAAGGCGTCGCGACCCGCAAAACTCCTGCTTGTTTTTTTTCCACGGCCCGAACCCAAACGCCGCTGAGCGACGGCCGCGGGTCTGCGCGCGACGAGCTGCGCGGCCGCCCGAACCCGTCATCATTAGCCGCCTGGCAGCGGGCGCGGGGGCCCTTCTCGATTCTTCCTCGCAGGCGGCGGTATCACAGCTCCGATCTGTCACCCCGCGCCCGCCTTAATGTGTGAAAGCAAGACGTGTTGCGCCTATTAGCACTTCTTGGCTAGGCTGGCACGCTGATCTCTCGTCCCCGGGGAGCCCTGCAATATGGTGCCGCATGGTGACCGCCCGCCAGCCCCGGCTGCCGCTGTCACAACACATCACGCGTCCCCGCCCGCCCTTCCGTCACCAGTGACGGCGGCAGCCCAAAGGTTTCCATTCGAAACTTTTGCGTGGATGCTCGGAAAAGCCGAAGCGTTTTGGATTTGACCGACAGGAAGTGAGGGCAGACGTCAAGTCTGCTGACATATGCTAGCTTTTAGCGGAAATCGACGACAATAACCCGAGAAATACGATTCGAAATGCCTATTCTCTTGCGAGGCTTGGTTAGGACGGAAAGGATAACCCAATGTGTCGTGTTTGCCGGCCAATAACAATGCAGAAAAATGATCTCTCACTCTTAAGAATGCAAAATGTGTCGTCTTTCTTGCCACAAAGCTGGTGCCCTGGCACAAAAGGTCATGTTCACGCGCCGCTGTCTGAAAGGTCCAAAGGTCCGAGCCCGGAGCCACGATGACACCGTGGCTCTCGGTGCTCGGCGGCCATCACCGCTGATCCTCTGTGCCATCGCCACAACGCCGCCCGCCGGGCACGAGGCGGCGGCGGGGGAAGGTTCTGACCTGAAATTCAACAAAACGCCTTCACGCCAGAGGTGACGCCCGGACAGTCATGGATACGTCGTCACGGCGCAGGCAAGCGAGGTCGAGGGGGAGGTGGGCCGAGGCGCGGGGGCGGCTTGGAGGGTGGGCTCGGGCTTCATTTGATCTGTCGCGGCTCCACGGTCGAGTGACCATGCGCGCATTAACACTGACGAGACCGAGAGGTGACACGTGCCGGCCTTCGGGGGCCCCGCCGCAAAACGTCCACGCGCCATCACGCGCCGAATTCTACTCACACCTGCACCGTTGTTGTTATTATTATTAGAAACGAGCAGTAGTGGGAAGTAACAAAGTAACCTTGTTACTGTCTTGCAAGAGATTTTTTTTTTTCAGCTATACGATAAAGCGGGATGTTCAAAGTCTAACACAGTGGAGAGGTTGAAATGTGGATAAAATTGAAAAACAAAAATGCCAGACTCGTGGACGCAGAAGAGGGAGAAGATGAGAGGCTTTAGAATTGAGCCTTGGGGCGCTCCACCCAAGGAGAACCGTCCTGATACAATGATTGTAGAGAAACAAAGATATATTATTTGACGTCCAATGAAGTGACATTCGACAATTTCCCGTGGCAGTGATTGGGAATTACCAGTGGAGAGAATGGCACGAACAAAAAAAAAGACATTTTCTGTCTTGTACGAGCACAACAAGTGAAAACATTTTGGTCCCCGTGATGGATGAAAAGTGTCAGAAAGCGATGCCCAAGCAGATTGACGTCACTCGGAGCAGCGGAGGCCACGCGGCGGTCACTGGGGGGCAAGGCGGCGGTCAATGGGGGCCTCGACAACATCCCGAGGAGGACGAGAGGGGAGGTGAGGATGGCGGCGAGGGGGTGTTGGTGTTGATGGTGTTGGGGGGGGCAGGGCTGGTGGGGTGGACTTCAGTATCTGGGGCCACGCCGCCGTCATGTCAGATGGTGTCAGGAGCAATCAGCGTAACTTGTAATTTTCTGAGCAATTAGAGTGCTTATATTGAGAACGCTCACCAGCTGACAAACACTGGCTTAAGGACTTCCTCACAGCGAGCAGACACACGCGCCTGCATGTGAGAATGCGCAGAGGGCGGGGGGGGGGGGGGGGAATCATGCAAGGCACTGCCCACTTTCATCTTGGCTTGGATAATTTGCAAAAGATATGACACAATATCCACAATACTCCATGATACATGCTCGCCAGAGATTTTTCATGCCAATTTTTTTTCAGACCAATACCACTACGAGTATTCACTTTTTGACTAGACAAATTGTCATACTACAGCACCAACGATGGCCTTTTTTTCCCCTTTTAGTATCTATGGCTAGTATCGGCAGACTCCGCCCTAACCAATAGGTTAAAAGAAGGCCGATATCGACCCAACACCGATACCTGGTATCGGCTCTCGCCCATCACTTAATGTGTGTGAGAGTGTTTCAGTGGTGAGTGTGACAGCGGTTCCTTAGATTGTGGTGTGTGACAGATAAATAGGAATGCTGTCCCTGGCGTCCCCCATGCGTCTGTGTCAAGCTTTAACACATTTGAGGCTTGAGTGCGTTTCAGGCTCTAACGCGCCTTCTGCTCCTCGCAGGACTTTCACAAAGCTTCAACATCTCTCACACACACACACACACACACACACACACACACACACGCGTCTGCCCGTGTCGCCCGTCGTTGCCGTGACATCCGCGCGAGCGAGTCTCTGCCCACATCCTGTCCACTCGCATTGACTGGTCGCTCGTCACGGGCCGCCGTGCGTCTCCGCCTCGCCCGGACAGGAAGCACGTTAGGACCTGACACCGGCAGCCCACGTCGAGACACCGGGCAAAACGTGACCCGCGGGGGACTCAAAGACTCTTCCTGTTGCAGGCTCCTCCCACAAGGCCTAGCGGCCAGGTTGCTAGTTTGTTGTCGTTTTTTTGTTAGTGCTCAAATCGACATTTTTTTCATTCGTTTGTTCATAACAATGCAATGTGAGTCCAAGAACAAGGAAGTCTGCGCTAGGAACAGAAGATTGAGTTTGTTGGAGCCAAGCATCCGTTAAATTGGCACTATGAAACAATGCCCCTACCAATATGGCCGCCATGTGAGCACGTCTTTTAGCCTGCTTTCGTCTGACTGTACTCTTCGGACTGAAGCCAAAGCAGTCAAAGTTTGACAACATGGATCTCGATACTGAGGAAACGAGCTTTGCAGGGGCCCGATCACAATCAGACGGACATCCTAGCATCCCTCGAGGACGAGAAAAATGGACGGGTGGAAAAAAAAGACACATTTGAGAGCTTTTCCCAGATGAAGCAACGCTGTTTACGTGGATGAGAGGTGTTCAAGTTGAAGGCTCAACAACACAAAGCTCCTCAACCCCTCCATCATATTTCAGTTTGCCGTGTATAAATACCCGCCCCCGCCCACTCCCCTCCTTCCCGGAGCCCAGGGGCTCAACTCAACCCAGCAAGCCCCCAGTACGCCCCCCCGCCCCATATCTCCCTCCCTGTGCTCCTTGTCCTGATCCTTCACGCGGGCTTCCTCCAATCACCTCCTCCTCCCTTTCGTCATCTAATTAAGATCGGGGGCCTCGTTAGGGTCGCCCCCCCAAGGGGTCCGAGGACACCAAGGCTGATTCTGTCTGACGTGACAAGTCAATGCCAAGGGGACAGATGCTAATTTTAATTAATTAAATGCAAGGGTCATCTTGTGACGAACTAGGGCCAAAGGGGGGGGGGGGGAGCGAGTGGGGTTGCTTTGGACCAGCCAGAACCTTCCTCCTCGGTGTCCAGTTGCTGCAGTGGTTGTTGTTGTTCTTGTTTTGTCGGTGAAACAACCTCGCCATTCAGCCGTTTGGCTCATTTGCTCAGGCAAAATTTTGGGGTATGCTTCAACATTATTATTATTTTTAAAGGGCATAGGAGGGATAAAACTCCATCCTGTGGATTTCCACCTATCGCTGTTGTGTCTTTCAGGGGGGAAAAAAATGATACAACCAATATGACAGGATTGTAAAGTCTTGAACCTCGAGGACTGGAGTTGGTGACGCCTGCTCTAGACCAACGCAACATTCCGAAAAAGGGAGCCAGGAGGTCATTCTTGCACCATGAAGCCGATATATAGTAAAATATCTCAGAATGTGGTTGACATCAGGTGTGATGTGACAACGTTTTTCTCAATATTTTAAGCCACCTCCACCTCCGCCGTGTGTCTCCGCCCCCTGACCCAGTTTGGGCATTTGATCCCAACTGGAAGATCAGCCCCTAGAGGGTGCGCCGTGTCAGTCCGCTGCCATGTCAATTGCCGCACAAAGGGCAGTCTTTGTCACTTCACATTTTCGAGGCTTTGTTGTTTGTGTGGTCGGAGGCGGGGGGGGGGGAGCCCAAAACACCAAAACTCTCAACATTTACACGCCCTCTAAAATTTGTTGCACTTAAGTTAGGACTATCGCAGCTTGCCATTGTAAACCGAACCAACAGTGGTAAAGTTTTTGGCGCGGTTTTCGTTGGATCTGCGACGCGGCGGCATTTTTCGCCTGCCATTTAAATGGCGAATGCAGTTTGAGAACTTCACAGAAAGTCGAGCTCTTAAAAAGTTGGAATACTTTGGCCCACTGTCTTCCCCGGTGTCCATCTGGTGACTGGCGTCTGACTCAGAGTGGCGGGGCGTTTTAGCGAGCTGTCCTTTGATGAGGCCCGGCACAAATTAGCGCTATCTTTGCCGGCGCCGCTTACTATTTCGCAGCAGGAGAGTGAGCGCCGCTCCTGGCAGGAAGTTGGAACCTGGCATCACGGCGACGGCGGCGACGGTGGCCGCTGCGTCGCCGGCGGTCGGCAGCCATCACACGCAGCCGGCCTAATGCCGCTGATGAGTGCGAGGCCGCCGGGAGGGCCTGAGCGCCCCCCGGGGGTGCGGCCTCTCGGCATCAGGTTAACCCGAGTTGACAGACGGGCCGCGTGGACGGGCGCGCGCTCACCAATGCGGCGAGTCATGGAAATAGCTATGCGCTATGATAACGACATTTATGCCAGGGGTTCTCAAACTTTTTGGGTCCGTATTGCCGACATATTACTTTGCCAACCTATTTCCACACATTAAAAAAATGGGATGTTTACCAGAAGAGTCCATAATAAGTCATAGTGTACATAAAAAAAATTAAACACCAAATATATGAAATTAGAATCATCATTTTGGGGGCGCTGAAACGGATTGATTGCATTTCAATTCATTTCAATCTGGAAACTTGATTTGATGTCGTCAAGTGAGCTGCGAGCTTGGTGCCGGAGTGAAAACAGTCAAGGTGATCGCTTTGTTGTTTGCGACTCAATAAAGTTTTGCTTGGGGGAAGTAGGTTGGCGGTGAAAGGAAAAACCCGCAGCCTTGACCTCTTGGAATGCCGTCTGCCAGCGATCCAGCTCCACTGGCACCAAAGCAAAATGCCTCGGACCCCACGAGTCCCACTGCCCCGACGACGTGTGACTGAAACAGGAGAGCCGCCATCTCCGCTTCCTCCGCCAAGCTCAGCAGTTACTCGGCTCCGACATTCCAAAGCAGGGAATTGAAACAAAGATCCCTGGTATCGGGGGGGGGGGGAAACGAGGCCACCGACAGAGCTAACAAGCGTCGGTGGGCAGCAGCCACTCTGCAACGCTCAACAAGAGGCGGCGCGAAGACGGCGCGAAAGCCAACATCTTTTTTTTTTTTTTTTTTTTGACGAAGAAACGGGCAGAGGGAAAGCTGTCGAGCAAACGAGGCAGCGACCGACTTGTCACTTTGGCTGGCGTCCGTCGGCGTGATCCGTGTTGACTGAAGCCCTGCGTTTGTCAGGCGAGGTGTCTGCAGTCAAAGTGCCACAGCCCTCCATGTTGACACTCATTAGCGAGGGGCTCTGAGGCTCACGCGCGGGGGGCCAGAGGGCAGCGAGCGGGGCAGGAGGCCACATTGGCGCTAAAAATAATGCCTTCCTCCCGATTGATTCAGATCGCAGTCGACTGATAGCTGCGTGAATCAGAAGGCCGCCGAGAGGCAAGACCTCGGGTTGGCAACTTGTTGGCAACCCAAATGGCGCTGGCAGGCACGGGCCCGCCCAAACGGATTTGGACCAGCACCCACGTGCGGACACCGCCTGCTTAACGATCATTAGAACAGAACCGGCATCCGCCCACACGCGGTCCCGCAACATCACCACGATGTTAAGTGTGTGTGTGCGCTGAGGTCACCGGTGACACGTGCGCGGCTGTCCGTCAATCAATCAATCAATGGAAGCGTCATTACAGTGATTACGACATCCCGGCCCGCAGCTTTGAACTCGTCTGGATTATTCAATTAATTTGTGATTTTTCTGCCAGGGAACAAGTTAAACTGCACAAACCTTCACTCAGGACACTGCCGGAAGTCCATTCTCTGGAGAGGTGATTGATTTGGTCACAATACAAAACCAAACAAGGCAGGAGAAAAGCCAACACTCATTGATGTAGCCAAAACAAATTCCTCTTAGCAGAAGTCGAAATGTGAAGCTCTGGGGTTGCTTCTTTTCTTCAGGACCTGGACGACAATGAACGTCTCAATTGTCGATGAACAGCCACTGTTAACGTACTAGTGACATGCCACAAATAAAATTTCGATTCAAAAAAGGTGATTTGGGTAAAGACATGTTGAAATGTAAACGAAGCCCCGTGGTCCGTTTCCCTTCGGAGTAATTTACATCTATTTTTTTTCCCACTTAACGCATTCCAATTCCGGCGGTTTATAAATGTGAGCTGAAGGCGAGGTTCCAGAGTGACCCACTGTACGTAGCACGCGCCATTGATTAGCAGCTAATAATAGCCGCATGTTGGTTGCTGAGGAATACCCGACATTTGCACTTCGCTAAGACACACTCACGCACAAACGCACTGCCTGTGAACTCTGCTAAGTGTTCCGGTTTTTTTTTCTCTTCGTTTGCTAACATATCTGCTACGTCGATCCACCTTCTCCTCCTCCTCCTCCTCCTCCTCCTCCTCCCTCGCTTTTCACAGCCTCCCCAAGCCCTCTTCACACCCGACCTGCAGATGGCTACGAACATATGCCGCGTTAATGATGAACCCGTGCACAGGCTGACACGGCGGCGACAGGCATTCCGGATACTTCTAACGAGGCACATTTACACGGCTGCTGATTAGGAGGCACCTCCTCGCTCGCGCCACACCTGCTCACACACCTGATGGACTTTGGAGGAGGCCCAAACACCACAAGGGTGATATGCGACGCTCTCCCTGCATCAGGATTTCCCCAAACACAACCTTGGTTTGTGCAGTGAAACAGCAAACAGCTCCTTCCCAAAAAAATAACTTTGTTACGTTACTGATTAGATCACTACGTTGGATTACAAATTACTTGATGGGTTACGTAAAGCGGTCATCAGACAACTTAAAGGTGGACAAAGTCAGATATGGATATAAATCGTAGCACTCGCTAAACGAACAAAATGATTGACTACCAATTTTCAACTATTTGCAATCAGCCAGTCCGTGCGATTGGTTCTTGAATTGATCGATGGGAGTGTTACACGACGAATAATTTGTCATCAGTGGCACGCTGAAACCGACACTGGGCACAGTGACTTTGATTTACGGACTTTATGTCGGGAGTGGTGTGCCCACCCACATAGGCACCATGTCAAGACATGGATATTGATGGCAGGGAAGGTGGGGGGGGGGGGGCAGTAGGGGAGACTTTGGGGGATGCTGAGCAATGGAAAAGGCACAGCTGACTCAAAACATGAGCGAGGAAAATGATATGAGGGCAAGAAACAGAACCGAGTTGGTGAATCGAAAACGGTTCACAGGACGGTATGAAGGTATCGTGTCTGCAGCATGATTTGGTCGAAATATCCCACAGATCAAGCGCCGCAGACATTTTTTTTTCACAGCACATTTCTCGCCATGCAGGTGAAATTGCTGGCGCCGAATGTGGAAGGAGCTGAATTCGAGTCTCACATTTGCAAAAGCGCTTTGAAGCGGTCGAGAAACGTGGAAGGAGGTGGTTCTGAAGTGAAAGCGCTTTTGATGTGCACGTTGTACGGTTTGGCGGCGATCTCAACGTGCGTTTGTCATGAATTTTAAAGTTGGATTAGTTGGAATCGGGCCAATAGGCTAAACAACTCCAATGACACTGACTGGTCATTCGGTGGAGGAAGCGTCGGAGTTTGGCGAATGCGCTCCACACACTCGAGTTCTCAGCGTCGCCACAAGTGACGACCCAGGGTGACGCGCGCGCACGTGCAGCGCGCGGGTGGACACGTCTCGGCAATAAGGGCGCGCACACTCAACGTACACATCACACACTTGAGTTTGCGCAGTCGGTCGGTCGGTCGGTCGGCGGCGAAGTCAGTGCGCGCGAGTCCCGCGTCGGGCAAGAGGAGCCCCCTGCAGCGGGAGCGTTCGGATGCCGACGCGAGCCTTATGACTTTAGCGCGGGCTGCAAATGGGCGGCACGGGTGGCAACCTCTACCTCGGCATGTTGAGCGGCGCCACCGAGGCGCACAGCCTGGCCAAGAGCCCCGAGGTGAACGGACACCAGCTGCACCGCGGCGGGGGCAAGGACCCGGCCGAGCTCAAGACGGCCATCCAGGACGCGCGCTTCTACTACCCGGACTCCTTCGCGGGCGGCCAGGACGCCCTGGCGCTGCAGTACCACCCGGAGCAGGCGCTCGGCGGCTTCGGCCCCGCGCAGCCGGCGCGCTTTTACGCGCAGACGCTCGGCGGGTGCGCCTACGCGGGCGCCGGTTCGGGGTCGCCGCACAGGGGCGGCCCCCGGCCGGGTTACGGGGACGGGTTCCCGTCGTCGCCGGACAGCTTCGCAGCGGCGGCGGCGGCGGCGGCGGCGGCGGGCTACCAGCGGGCCGCCCTCTACCCGCTGCCCGGCTTGCAGCTGTGCGGCAAGACGCAGGCGCTGCTCAACAATTACCCGCTGTGGGCCAAGTTCCACAAGTTCCACACCGAGATGATCATCACCAAGCACGGCAGGTGAGCGGGCCATCGAGTTCCACGCCACGATGGGGCAGCAAACTTTGTTGATTTCATCACGTGCATCCTTCATCCGAAGCGCTCGCCCTGTTTGACTTTGTGCAAACGCTCAATTCAATCCGATGAGTTTGAGACGTTGGCTTCCATTCGGGATATTCTTCAGCATATTCACTGTTGGAAATGCAAATTATTATCATGAAGAATATTGAGGCCCGCCTGTGTTTGGCAAATATTGATATTCCTAATTATATTCCCAAATGCGAAATGAGATGACATGAAGTTGCTCCCGCCTTGAAAAAGCTCGTGACTGTCATCATGAGAAACATTTCAAGCCAGCACATTTTATTTTTTCTTTGTTAAAAAAAAAATAATTCTCATACAGTATAATGATGTAGCTGAGGCACACATTCTTGCTTTGGACAGAAATATTTATTATATTAAGATGCTCCGGTGTTTTAATGCTCACTGTTAAAGTGATATAGAGACGTTCAAAGTACCATATACATTTTTACATTGTTAAAATACACCCTCCAACATTATCCAATTCACAAATTTTAATGTTCAAATAGAGTTGATTATTGAGATGCTTAGGACACTAAAATGATACTGCGGGCGCACTTGTTTGAGAGAAGCTTCCAGTTCAACATTTGCCAGAGAAATATTTGATATTCTTCATCATCATCAAGCCGTAAAGGTGACTAAAAGTTGTTGTGTCAGTGTTTAAAATTATACAATGATGATGATGAAAATATCAGAAATATTTCATGGTTATCTTGTGTGTTTGAAAAGATCGACGTTCATTTGACGTCCCATTTCAAGATCTTAATTATGCACAGTCGTGTCCAAATGATCATTCAACTTTAATAATCGAGAATTTTTTTCCTTTCCAAAATGTTTTTGAGGATGCAGCCAACATTTCATTTCACGGGGGAGGGATTTGACTTGTTCAACACTTTCAGTCTGAATGTTCACAAGGCAAGGCCCCGCTTTTATGGAGTTGGTCGTATTTTCAAAGGCTCTTATTTAATAGCAACTACAAAAAAAAATCCCCGTACGACGACAAATGAAATATGATGACGCAGAAAAGAAAAAGAAGCCGCAAACCTCAAAATATCTCAAGTGTGCAGTAGAAAAATGTTCTTAGCAGAAAATCTCACAATGGAAAAAGATGACAAAATAATTCTGAGACACCTGCGAGACTTTGAAGGAACAAAAAGTGATCTTTTTGGAGGGGCAAAGTTTCCTTTTTTTTTTCCCTTTGAATCATAAGAGAGGATGGCAGCTACGGATTCAAACATATGGAGGAGAAGAGTTGAATAAACCTCCAGAGACGGTGAAAGTTCACAGCCCTTCACAAGGTGAAGCACCTTTGAAGCTGCTTTGAGGCTTTGCAGCTCCTCGGCAACTGCACAGACATTTTTAAGGAGGTCCAAAAATGAAAAAAACACCCCCAAAAATAATTTGGGAGTCCACTACGAGCCGTCCCAACATGCAAAAAGGACCACAATGTTCTTGGCTAACACTGACATTACATTTTTAAGGAAGGACTTCAAACTTTTTTTTTTCCGGCACCATTAAGTATCTTGAAATCGTCATCGCAATTTAGTAGAATGAAATTTTGAAAATTGCAAAGGGTGCAATTTAGTTAAAAAAAAACCCAACTAAATATTGTTTTGTTTCAAATAAAAATATGGGATGGGTACCTTGAAAAAAAAAGATCACATGTTAAATTGCAATCAACATATTAAAGTGTGGGGAAAAAAGACCCACCACCCCGAAAAAACTTAAATAAACGACAATTTTATTAATTTTCTAAATAGTTCATCGGCAGCCCTGTTTTTAACATATTGCTGGCATCCGGTAAAAATTCATATCTCCAAAACCATCAATTTTCAGGAACCCAAAAGAAGAAGAGAATATATATATATTTTTTTTATTACGGTAATTGTTTTTTCCGAAGAAGACGGTGACACCTAATTTGACATTTTCGGGGCCCAACACGAGTCAAAAATTTAGGCTTAAATTTCCTGGTCATACGGATGAGATGAAAATGTTATTTGCACTGTCTAAAATTTCAGGAGCAAAATGTCACCAATTAGGGGCAATCTGTAGGCCATGGATACAATTCCCACCAAATCTAGTCATGACATTTTTGGGGCCACTGACAACAAGAGTGCTCTCACTCCATTTGAGCCATTTTGCAGGTTTTATGGCCGCGATAAAATCTTTGTGATTCATACGGCAGGCCGGCTAAAAGAACGTCTTGATGTATTGAATCTTGCTTAGGCAACGGAGAGCCGACTCTCATTTGCAATGCGGAAAACTGCAAAGTCAAACGAAACAATCCGAAAGCAAATAAATATACTTGCGTCAAAATGGAGAAAAGTGGTGCGGACGCTGGGGGCCAAGAGGTCAACAAAACTGCTAGAATGGAGCACGAGGGTGGTGGTATGCATGGTGAGCAGAGAACAGAGACGCGGTCAAGGCTGGCTAACAAGTGTTGAACTGAAAAACGCGGTCTTTTCATTATTTTCTGGTGAGGTGACTATGCATTAAACTCTTTTTTTTTTTTTCGTCACGCTTAGGGGAAACCACGATTACGATGTGGCACATGATGAAAATACTGATCCCCTCGAGAGAAAAGTTGAAGATCAAACTGAAATATGAAGCCAAAAAATAAAAAAAACAACTTTTTTTTTGAAGGTGTCTTCCCACAGGAGTTTCACATTTCACAAAGTGGGGAAACTCAAGTGGGCGCCTTTTCTATTTCAGGTCCTCATTGATGATAATCAACATGTCAGTCATCATGAAAATATTTAATTTGAATATTAGGAAGTCTTCATCTTCTTCCCGCCCCCCCCCCTAAAAAAAAAGCAGAAGTGTGACTTCCTGTTCACACTTGGTCTTCGCAGAAACGGTGAGCGAGCGAGCAAGCGAGCGCCTCATCGGACAGCAAAACAAATGCTTTCTCAAGTCGGCAAGTGTCACACTCGCCCATATTGACCCCTCCCCTCCAATTTTAAGTTATTTTGTATTATTTTCACAAGATGGGGCCCACATGAAGCGCACAAATAGTACAGAAACGACACTAATATAGAAATTATGTATTTAAATGCACCCTAGGTATGTTTTTATAACATTGGCAACATCTATTTTCTTTGGGGTCTTTAGCCTTTTCAAATAATCCAAAACACATTTAAACATATTTTTTTTTCCCAAACCAAAAAAGTTATCATCTCAGAATATAAATCAATATTTATGGCTCACTGTGGCTTTCTGTAGGCATATTGATTGAAATTTATACAGTGTAAAAAAGTGTGCTGTCTAGTGGCAGACAGTGGAATTACATTAAAACAAAGTTGAGTCCCGAAACTACTACTACTTTTTTTTTTTACAAAGTATTTTTTATTTTCTGCCCCAACTGCACTTCCTATGATATTTAGAATGATGGGGGGGTCCCTGGACCCAAAAGCCTTACGAACCCCGGCACTATAAATAGCGTTCCGTGTTGGCGAGTGGCAGCAGCTGCAGACTGGCACGTCGCGGTCACAGGCGATCAGGCCAACGTACGCGGTGACAAGAAGCCGACCTGAGCTCCTGTCCACACACATCAGCGGGTGCGCCGGTGCGGAAGAGCCCCCCCCCCCCCCTTACCCTCACCCGCCGTCCACTTCCCCTCCCGTCCATTCCGCCCTCTGCCGTACCAGCCGGATTGTTCCTAAACGTCAGCGGCGTAGTTCCGCCGTGTTTCCCCGGGAGCCATTCATCGCACTTCGGAGGACTGGCGCGCGTCCGTGGTGACGGACGAACCGTCGTTCGGCGTAAGCGTCAAGCGTCAGTTCGGCGGAAGATTCCCAGATTTGATTCACGGAGCTTCCGAGACGCTCCAGTCGGGATCGCAGTTACATTTGTGACCCGGAATAGCAAAGTGAGTCAATGATATCGAAATACCCGATTTGAAATCCCGCCGATAGGCAAGCTCTCATAGCATCGAAGCCACAAAAATCAGGCTGAAAGAGATTTCATATCACATGAACACACAGTAGTTTATTTTATTTTATGTCGGCGTAAAAAGCAGGATTTGAGAGGACCGAAACTAAGATGAACTTGAAAAACAGTTCCGTCCTCTTTTCACCCTTTTTTCAAATTGACTGTCAAACACAGTGGACGGTGCCATTTAGTCCTGGGCAGGGGAATCGCAGCCAATCCAAACCAGACCAAAATAGACCAAAATTCGAAACCTGGTCTGCTATACATGCATTGTCGGACTGAAACCAAGTGTCCAGCCTAGCATCTAATCCGACTGACGAACAGCACAGTGTCAACTCCAGTGAAATTGGTTATTTCGCAACACCGGAACGCTCCAACGACGGGACACGAAAATGGCCGCCCCTCAGGTGCCCTGGCAACCGGCGACAAACGCTTTCCCGCCTTTACACAGCTCACTTGTTTCGACGCCGCCAAAGCGCCCGAAGGAACAATTACATTCATTTGCATAAGCACGTTTCACATTTGAGCTAAGCAGCGCTGTCAACATGCAGGAGAGTCACACAAATGCAATTAGCGTCACTCGCGGCAAACAAGTGTGTTGAAAACAATGAGAGTTTTTCTTTTTACTGTATTTAAGTAATGCCTTTTTCTTCAGATAAGTCGGCTCTTAGCTTTGATAGGACTATCTTCTTTGAAATGTCTGCAATTTGATTGGTTTCTGTATTCATTGAACAAAAGAAGTCAAAGGAGAAGCGTTTTGTTGGACTTACTCAGTTGGATCTGCAGCGGGACCACACAAGACAAGCACAGTTTAAAAAACAAAAACAACACCAAAAAAAACATCCAGATAGTCCAAAGGCACGGTAGATGGTAGAAACCAGTTGAGGTTGTCAACGAGGAACAGACCATGAGGTGCAGGTGGGCTGAGGATTCTTCTGATTGGCTGTCATCAGAGAGAAGGGAGGGGCTAAAGGCAGCAGGTGAACCTGCAAGCAGAGCAAAAAAAAAACAAAAAAAAACCCCAAAAGACCTCTTCAGCAAGTGTCGTATGTGTATTTTGTTTTGTGCCAGGAGGATGTTCCCGTTTCTGAGCTTCAACATCAGCTCGTTGGACCCGTCGGCCCACTACAACGTGTACGTGGACGTGGTTCTGGCCGACCAGCACCACTGGCGCTACCAGGGCGGCAAGTGGGTGCAGTGTGGCAAAGCCGAGGGCAACATGCCAGGTATGATGGCGAGATCACGTAAAGGCGTCTTTTTTTTTTTTTTTTTGACCACTGCGTCATGCGTCATGCGTTGCTTGGCGCAGGAAACAGGATGTACGTGCACCCCGACTCTCCCAACACGGGCGCCCACTGGATGAGGCAGGAAGTGTCCTTCAGTAAGCTCAAGCTCACCAATAACAAGGGCGGAAGTAACAACGTGGCGCAGGTACAAACCCTGACTTGTCCTTTTTATTAGAATATTATTCGAGAGGTTCGATACCAATTTTTTTTCCCCAGACCGATACCACGACGAGTTTTCACTCCTCGGCGGTATCAGTCGTAGCGCGTGATTTTTTTGTTGATGGATAAATATATTCAAGTGGTCCTCAAAATTGAATTCATTGAATTTTATTAGCAGTCGAGATGATTTTAATTCAATAGTCTCAGCACAACGTCAAATGGACAAATGATTGATTTTTCAAAAGTGAGGCGACGGATTGGAATTTTGCTGTTTGTTTTCCCTCCGAGGCTTGCCGAGTCATTTGAATTGCCCCCCCCCCCCCCCCCCCACACTCAGATGATCGTGCTGCAGTCCCTGCACAAGTACCAGCCGCGTCTGCACGTGGTGGAGGTGAAGGAGGACGGCAGCGAGGACGCCTTCCACGTGTCCAAAGCGCAAACCTTCGTCTTTCCTGAGACGCAGTTCATCGCCGTCACCGCCTACCAGAACGCCGACGTGGGTCCAAAGTTTTCGACGAAGCGGCACCACGTTCACCGTCTGGAAACGTGACAATTCTTTTTCTCTCGTTGTCTCCCCGCCTCGCAGATCACGCAGTTAAAGATCGACCACAACCCCTTCGCCAAAGGCTTCCGCGACAGCTATGACAAGTCAGTGCGGTAACATTTGCTTCCGGTGGATATTAAAAGTCCACCCCCCCCCCCCCCCCTGTTAAAAATGACAGCTTTTGAGATCAAGATCATTTCTAAACTTTCCAAATGAGTCAGGTGACATCTGAACAACATTTCAAGTGCCTCTCGTGAACCCCAAATCATGTTCAGATGTTCTGGTAGGCTCTCCTGACATTTTTCGGGGGGGGGTGTAGACTTTTCTATGGATAATTGTCCTGATTTTTAAATTTTTTATTATATGTTTAGCAATTGTGTGCTACAAAGCGAGCGATTTGGTGCTTAGAGAAGATAAGCACAGACCAAAAAAAAAAAAAAAAAAAAGGGGCAAGATGAAGTCAGAGATAAGATTCTTGTTTTCATTGTGGTCAAACAGACAACACATGAGAGAAACACGATGACACAACAAAGAATTGACTGTGCCATGTCATGTTACAATTCTTTTTTTTGGGGGGTGGGGGGGATTAAAAAAACAAACTGCAAATTTAACAAATGATCTAACAGGGTTGTTGTTCGTTTTTTTAATAGTAATTTTAGTAACAGAGTACATACATTGGAAATGAGTGCAAAGACAAGACAAACATATTACTATAGATCTCAATTTAAACTGAGGCAAAGGAAGCATTTTGGTGTAAATTTGTCGATAGCTATTTACATGGCTCTAGACACAGTGCACTGAAGTGTACTTTGTGGAGATACTAGATAGATGTTTGAGGTTTTGGGGGCAGGATGGAACAAGTTTTCTAACCTCCCCGCTTCCGCTTCCTCCTCCCCACCGTCGCCCACCCAGCTTGTACGCAGCGCCCGACCCCGAGCGCCTCACCCCCTCCCCGACGGAGAGCCAGCCGCTCCTGGCCGGGGGCTGCTACCCGGCGAGCTACCTGTCGGAGCCGTACGTCAACCCCTTGCCCCAGGGCCGCTTCTACGGCCGGGAAGCGGCGGCGGCGGGCGGCCAGCAGCACAAGGACGGCCCCTCCGGCCCGGGGCCCCACTGGTACGTGCCGTCCCAGCAGGCCGCCGCCCCCAACCGCCTGGACTTGGCGTCGTCCTTCGAGGGCGACTTCTCCGGGAACGCCCTCTACAAGCCCTTCCCCTTACAGAACCCCCCGCACCCGGCCCTCAGCTACTACCCCGAGCGCCCCTTCGCCTCCGGCAGCGTGTCGGCCACGGCGGCATGGACCGGCACCCGGGCCCCGCCTCAGTACCTGGCCTGTAAGCCGGCCCCCAGCCTGGCCTGGTTCCGCCCGTTGTCTTCGTCGCCCGCGTTGCCCGGTAACGCCCGGCTGCACGCCGGCCCCCTGCACCCCACCCCGCTGGAGGCCCTCCCGCTGGCCGACAAGGGTAAAGACGCGACGGAGGGCGAGCAGCACTGGCTGGAGCCGCCCTCGTTGAAGTCGCCCGACTCGGTGGACTCGGCCCCGTTTGAGGGCGGCGCGGGCGACGCCAAGAAGAGGAGGGTGTCGCCCTACACGTCCAGTACTGAGAACTCGCCCAATCACGGGCCACAGCTGTGCGACAAAGAGGCCAATTACTTTGGCTATTACGCCCACTGAGCCACAGCACTTGGGACCCCGCCCCACCCCCCCTTCCCTCACTGGCGACTTTGGTATTTTTTTGGGGAGCAAAGTCATTATAGTACAAAACAAAATTGTTCTCAGCAACTGATGATTTCACAGTGGTCTCTTCATTTTTTTTTCTACATTTCACCAGAGAATCTGATGAACATATCTCGCCCGTTTTTGAAATTGGCACGAGACGGTGGACACCTTGTACATTCAAAATGTGACAAATGGTCGCACCCGCGCTAAATTGTCTCCCCACCCCGAAGAGAAAAAAAAAACCCAAACGAATCTGAACATTCGGAGGAGGTGACAGAACATCGAGGTGAATCGATGGTTGGAGACAGTTACCGTAGTAACAGGGAGGATGGGCCGGGGGAGAGGGGGGGGGGGGGGATTTTCGCCATCGCTCACGGTGCGTTTGATGCCGTTGGGAAAGCCAGTGGCTGCGGTCCCTTCTTCTTCTGTGGTCCAAAGAAAGTGGGTCACTCACACACCAAAAGCCAAACAGACACTTGTCACCGCTGCAAACAGGAAGTGGGAAGTGACCACAGAGACACCATGACGCCCCCGCACTCCCCCCCCCCTGTCCCCTCCCCACCTTCACCACCAGGGTGGCGCGGGTTTTTGGGGGGGCCCTGTCTGTCTATGAAAAAGCGTTAGAAACTGCAGGTGGCCGCGGCAGTTGCTCACAGCTCCTATTTCGCTGACTCGGGAGTCAAAACCGAGCATCTTCAACATCACTGATGTCATCATGTTACTATTTCATCATGTTTGTTTTTTTTTTATTCTGCTCAAGTGGCTAAAATCTTAGTTCTGGCCCGCCTTGCCATCCACCAGGGGGGGTTCCAAAACGTTTGTCGTCCACTTCACGCGGTCGTGAGGTGGAAGGTTCAACTTTTGTTCGCTTCGGTGGGGACTCGAAATTGTCCGTGAACAGAGAGCACGTTAATCCACGTTTCACGTTAGCGCGATTGCAATCACACTCTGCGGTCACAGCAGCATCACACATACAAAAAAAAAAATTATTTTTAAAAAAGAGCTGCTTTGCATATTTGAAAGATGAAATGAGCAATAATCTTCCCGTCAATCGCAATTTATATCGGGACTTTTCTAAAATGGATAAGTGTTACTTATTCAAGGTGGCACAAATGAGTATCATTGTAAAGTACTGTTGTTTTTTTTTTTTTTTTTTTAATCAAATAAAGTTTTAAAGGAGACATAGTATGCACTTTTTTCACCCCACACAGTTTACATCGGTCTTAACAAGAAAAGTCTGTCGCATACTTTTATTGGGCAGCAAAGCTTCCAACATGCGCCTGAGAATGTTTTTGTTTTTTTTGTCCAATCATATTTCAACATCTCTGTAACCACGTCAATCGAATCCGCCCTTCGCAATTGGTCATTCCGGCCGATGTAGCTTAAGTAGTAGTCGCAGTCGGAGTGCTCCTTGAACCAACCAGATTTGAAATTTGTCCTCACAAGTCCAGCTCGCCGGCCCTCGTGTCATCAGTTCATCCTCTGATTGGTCGCTCAGAGCGAACCTTGGAGAGACCCGCCTATCTGCATACAAGACATCAAAAAGTCCATTTCAAGACTGTCTTTGTCTAAAATAAGAAAGAAACCGTTTTTATCAACGGTCATGATCCAGTCACGGCGGGAGAGGCTCAGCACATCAGCGCTGAGCTACGCAGCGGATCACACGTGCTTGTTTTTTATGATGATTATTGTTTTTTTGTTTTGGGTTTTTTTGCACGCCGCTAACGTCACCACAGCGTGACACACGGGAGATTTGCAAAGCCGGGATCCTCTCGGAGTTTCCAGTAAGTCCCGTTTGTCAGCCACACATCGCGCCCGCAACAGTCCTTGGCTTGTCTGAAACGACAACACACACACACACACACACACACACTTTGATTAATGAACACAGTATTTTTGACCAAATGAAATTCCTCAACTCACTTTAACATAGTTGCTTGGCCCCAAAATGTCACAAGATGGCGCCAAAGTAATACTGATTTTTTTTAGGGTGCGTCTCGGGTTTGGAAAAATAATTGTTTGATTGTCGATTGGCGGAAGGAAGACTGACTTGAAGAAAGCCGGCGCGTGCTCCTCTCCTTTCTTGGCGAGCTCCTTCCTCCTCTCCCTCTGCAGCTCCTCGATCTCGTCTTTCTTTCTGTCCGTCTCTTCCACCCGGCCCTCCTCCAGCATCCTGCGCGAGAGACGCCGAGCGGCTCGTCAACAACATTGCCACTTCCTGTTCGTTGGGTTCGCTACTTCCTGTCTCTGTTACTAATGTCCCGGTTTGTGCTTTGCGACTTCCTGTTTGCGTTTCTGACTTCCTGTTTGTGTCTGTAACGTCCCGTTTGTGCTTCAAACTTCCTGGTTGCGTTTTTGACTTCCTGCTTGTGTTGACGACTTTTTCTTTGCAAAGGTGGATAGTAACGCAGTACACTTACTTGAAAAAAAACCCTAACAAATCACAAGTTACTCACCAGTTACTCAGTACTTGAGTAGTTTTTTTTCACTGAATACTTGCTCTTATTCAAGTAAAACTTGAATCCTATGATTCTAAAGTACTGATACTCTGGCAATATTTGGGTTTTCTCCCCGCTGCCGCTTCTGAATCTGCTTTTCTGACCTCTGGTCGGGGCGCAGGCGACTGTCAGTAGGGGGCAGCAGAGGTTTGAGGTCGGCTGTGAGCTGATTGAGCTCCATGGCGAAGGCGGAGAAGCCGTAGTAGATCAGGTGGTCTTTGGGTGGAGGATCTGCGGGGAGAGACGAGCTTCTCATGGTGAGGAAGTGAAGCAAGGACGCAGTGCTAAAAAGAAGGAGCTCGATATTTTTCAACCGACTTGGCTTCCAGACGCATTTGGGGGTTGGCAGCGTGTCACAGAAGATTCCCTCGTGCCACAGACCTCCAAAGCGGTGGATGACGCTGCCGCTTTGGTCCAGTACGGAGCCCTGGACCTCGTTCTTGTTGGCTTCCGAGCCCCAGTAGCGAGACTGTGGTGGGGAGGTGGGGGGTCGGGGGTAAGTTTGCATACAGAGCGCGATGACTTTTGCCACCTGCTCACCTTGACAAAAGTGATCTTGCAGGTGCACGCGTTGCTCTTCAGGTTGCGGATGGTGACTTCGCCGTAATGTTCGAGGTAGCGCTGCTGACTCAGCACGTTGTGGATGCACGTCACCACTTTGTTCCACTCGTAGTGGTCTCCATACCTGAGCGCACGACGGCAGAAAAAATAGCGAATCCGCCCCGCAAGCCTCCGCGGAGTTTTCTGCTGACGCCGCGCAGGCCTCGCTTACCTGGGAATGGTCACGTTCACCATCCCGGACGGCACGATCTCCAGCGACTTGCCCCAAAACTTGTTCTTCCACCTCTGGTCTGTTTTGAGAGACAATGAGGAGCAAAATTGAGCTGAGGGCCTCGCACCACCTTGCGCTTCTGCTTCTACGATCGTCGAGTGTCACCTTGCCAGAAGGAGAAGTTCTCGGATTCTGCGTGGCAGGCGGAGATGGGAGGATGGTGGCACACCTGATTCAAAACAAAATAACGTCCCAATGGTAAGGTCACCAAATCCGATTCATAAGGAGAGCAAAATATGGATTCATTAGGCCAGCCGAAAATGATCAGGAGTCCTCTAAAAATCGTTGGACTCATTTCTCCTGCACTTTTTTTTTTTTTTTTTAACAATTTCATTCCATGGACAAAAGTATTGGGACACACCCTTTTCTCTCCTCAGAGTATTTATTTATTTATATTTACTCAACGTTGCCTTTTTTTGGTGTTTTTTTTCATGATTGACCTGTTCGCCGATGAAGCGAAAGCCGCAGTCGTCCCGCACGCACTCGTACGTCTCCCCCAAGATGGGGTTGAAGGGCTTGTAGCGGTTTCGGAAGGTGGCGGTGGAGTAGCCCGAGATGGCGAAGGCGGCGATGTAGACCTGACACAACATAATCAGACGCTCTCGTTATTCTCGACGAGCGCCGTCTCTTGTCTACGACTGGGCTAACAAGGTTCCCTTGACAGCGTGCGCTTGCCTACCATCCTCTGGTAAGGGTCTGCGGTGTCACCGGCGGTGTCCAGCAGCTGGCTGTACTCCAGCTCCTCGCACAGTCGCTGCAGCAGGTTGACGGGCTCGTTGAGAGCGGCCGGCATGGACACGCGAGCCAAGTCTTTGCCTGCGCCAGCAAATCCACGGTCGTGTTGCATGGCGGAAACGGCAGTTGTTTGTTTACATTCGGTGTGAGTGTGCGCGCCACCTACCGATGTTATTGTAGAGGATGGCCATGAGGCCCACGTGACTGTTGTCCGGACACGGCGCGGGAAGCGACGTTCGCCGGCCGCTGCTCTTGGGAGCGACACTGTGAGGAGTCCTGGAAATGCTGGCGCGGTACTTTCGGGTGGCGGATACTGTCGAGAACAGGAAGTGGGAAAAGTGACATTCGAGGGATCGCGTGCACGGGGGAGGCCTTGCTTGACAGAATCGATTGCATTGGCAGCAGACTCACAATGTCCTTCTTCCGGCTCCGAGTTGGACGTGCTTCCGTCGCTCAGTCCCGACTCATCCGACACGTCGGAGGAGCTCCCGAGGAGGAAGTCATCGCTGGCGTCGAAATACTCGGCCGTGGAGTCGGCCACCGAGGGAGGCCTGCGGGATGAACGCCTCCCCGCCGCCGGTTCTTCCGTGTGGTTTTCGCAGACTTCTTGCAGTTTCTGCCTCTCTTGGCACAAGGACTGGTGGACCGTTTGGAGCGTAGCCAGGACTGAAGATAAGAAGAACGCGCACAGCTTGATTATTGAACTCTTACGCGAAGCCTCTCAGAAACATCGTTATTTTGTCATCGGTGAACGTCACAAGATCACGTATGCGTGTGCAGAGTACGTATGCGCTACCTCGCAGCGACACGGCACAGATGTCCTGCTGGATCTTCTTGCCCTCTGCGGATGAGGCGGCGTCCAGGGGGGCCAGCTGGGAGTAGACGTAGTCCGGGATGGAGGGAACGGAGGCGCCCAAGTGGGAGGAGCTGCTCAGAGGCCCGGAGGACAACTGAACAAAAGAGCGCAGCGCTCAACGCGTGAACTGCAGCACGGTGGCAAGGGGGTCAAAAGAAACGCTTTTTTGGCCGCCTCGGGTCGCTAAGAGGGGCGGAGCTAGGCAATGCACGGAACAGTCACAAGAACTGCGCACATCTCACCAACTGCCCACTATGCACTCACCGATTTGGTCATCCTACGAACAGGCTTTTAGGAATGGAAAGATAATCACAACTTTTTTGTGTGTGTGTCTGGTTACATTTGAAACCACGACAGATTGCACACTCTATGTATGTATGACACTCCCCCCAAATCATGTATCAACAAAACAAAAAAAAGATTCAGGGAGCTGCGTCCCAATACTTTTGTCCAAACATGACTCCTCACCATTCCCAGCGCTTCCACTCTGGAAAGGGTGCGAGAGTGACCCCACACTCTTCCTGGCGTTTGCTTCTTTGGCTTCTCCAGGGAAAGATTCTGAATTCAAACATAGCAAAACATATGATCGCGACAAATAATCATTTTCATCCGGAAAATATCACGCCAAAGCCACACGCCGGCACCTGCGTGCTGATGATTCGCTGCAGTTCGCCGTTGGTGAACGCCTGACCCGCCTGCAGCAGCTGCAGCCTCTGGATCAGCCGGTTCAGTTCGTGAAGGTCCAAATTGCAACGGTTCAGTTCTGGAAAGGAGGAGCTTTGTGAAGCAGCATGTGGCGCGGCCGAGTTCTCAACAGTTGTGCCTTTGTAAACACGAGGCGGCTCCACGTTTCGTATCGATGTGAGGAATGAGTGCGTATCAAAAGGAGATTGTCATCACGCAAGAGTGCATTCGTGCCGACCTTGAGCACAGGTGTCGGGAGCGGGACTCTGCTGCAGCCACGCCGACACTTTGTTGTTGACGGCGGCCTTGGCCGAGGTCTGCGTGAGCGTGGGCACGTGGCCGTTGTGGATGACGCCGTGCCACGCCGCCGCCGTCGCCGCCGTCGCCGCCGTCGCCGCCTCGCTCTTCCTGTATGAGCGATGTGCCTGCAGCTTGGTCACCCAAATGTAGAAGAGCTCGTGGCTCTTTGCCTTCAGTTCAACATCAAAAACACATTTCATACATATGTACACATTTCAAGTCTAGATCAACATTTTGATGTTTCAAGTCTAGGAACGTGACGTTCACCTTCATGTGATACAGAATGTCGCCCGCGTCTAAGTCAATCCGGTTGGACTTCTTGTTGATGGACATGACAGCGCTGCTGATGTCCAGAGAGCCCTGCACTCTTCCTATCGACACCTGTGAGCATTTTGAGTTAGCAGACGATGTCGCTTAGGAGGTAGTATTTTGTATTAAAAAGAAGAAGAAAAAAATCACAAAAGTGGGATTTTTACGCACCGAGGTGATGCTTTGTGTTCAAATGTGTAAACTTCCAGATGTTATGGGTGGGAAAAAATTAGTTACCATGACTAGTTAGCGTTCGAGGTACTGTGTTCAAAGTGCAAATGTAAGATTCTTACGTATTACTGCGTAGACTTAAGTAGGTTGTGGTAGTGTGACCGCTTTGCATTTTGCATGAGCATCATGTATTGACAGATCCGGTACAGTGAAACTCCTCTACAACGAAATCATGTTTGCAGCAAGACATTTTTCACAACTGGGGGTTTTTCACTGTAGCAAATTTGAAACAGGAAAGTGGGCATGATGTTAATGCATGAAGATTTTTTCACACTAGGGGGTCTTTTCACCCATGTAGATTTCGTTGTAGAGGAGTTTCACTGTATATTAATATGGAACATACGATAATGGAAGCTGTATGTTTAAGTAGCTTGGACTTACATCTTGTTGATTTTTACAGTATCTCAAGAGCCCTCCCTCCAGTACAAAGTATCTCTGTATGGGGGAAAAAAAAAACCACATTAATATTATACTGAAGAGAAGAAAAAAGTTGAATGAGCATTTTGAGGAGCGGCCATTAGCAGGATTTTGTTTTGGTCACCTTGTGCCAGCCTTTAAGCGGCCACTTCCTCCTCTTGAGAAGATAACCTTCACAGATGCCCGGAGCGCTCATCTCCTGAGGATGTTCCCCCCCAGCGCTCGCGTCGACTTGGACGTCGTCAACCACTTCCCAGTCTTTGACGTGCTGAAACAAAAGAACTTATTCGGCTGCCCGTGTTTGACCGATATTTTTCCGACGCCGCTCACCTGTCGCGAGTGTCGAGACGACAGCGTGCTGCTGCTCCGGGAGTGGGGCGCTTTGGGCCACGTGGGCGACGACTTCTCCAGGCCGCTCGCCAACGACTGGCTGCGATTGAGGGCCGAGCCATAGGAAGTCATTTTCGGAGCCGTTACCATCCGATGCCGAGTAACCCGCCAACCACCTGCAGGGCCCGCGTTCGTTTGACGTGAGAAGTGGATCCGGGAGAAGTAAAGACATGGTACATGATCGAAGAGATGTTAGGTGTGATTTTAAAACATGATCAAGTTGCGTCTTGCTTTGTGTCCCAAGACGACGGGCCACGTGGCGCGATTAGCGGCACCAGGGCACGTCGCGGCGTTTCCCGGCGCGGCTGCCAGGAGGATTACTAACTTTGTCCTAATTGGTTTTTCAAGCGGACCTTTTTAGCAACACGACTAACTACATGCCGCAATGCATGCGCTTGGCCGCGCAAATAGAAAAATCTCACGGGAAAAAGTTGCCCTACTCATGACGATCTCGTCTAAATTTACTCACAAATACGTGAACACTTGGCGATTGATCGCTCGTATGATTGGCAACATGTAATTGGACCTTCTGCATTCTCATAGAGGAGCATTTTCTTGTCACTAAGCATTGATGGCAGAGCTAGATGAACAAAAAATGGGTTATTTGTTCAGCTGTGGAAGTATTGAGACACAGCTCCTCCAATGCGATCTATAAATCAGAGGATGCACTAGTTCGTCGTGAATTGTTTATTTTTTTGAGTTCATTTGGGCAAAGTTCCTTTTCCTTTCCGTGACATCTGACCGCCCAAATCAACTCCCGGCAGGTGTCCCAATACTTTTGAATCCTGTTTTACATAAGAGGGATGAGAGGAAGTGACCTCGCAGGAGGAGGAAACGGGATGAGAGGATTTGTTGGCGAGCACGCTTAAGACTTTTTTTTTTCCAACTAGGTATGTGGAGTTGGTTGATTTTATGGATTTATTGTCGGAAAGATAATTTTTTAATTTTGGCGTGTTGTTGGATGTGCATCACCACTGACATTACACTAACACCAGAGAGCAGCGAGTTTACATAAGCATTGCTGCCATAAATTGGCCCAATTTAAATGACTGTTTCAGTGCCCAAAAGTACTTTATATATTTATGTATTTATTTATTTTTTACAGCATTTGTCTATTCAGATATAACACTCGTTTCCTGATTATTTCCGCTAACATGCCAAGTTGGTGTCATTTAAGGAAGTGACCTTTCCAGAGGTTGTAACATTTTGACCCGAGGTATGGGCAAAAAAAAAAAAAAAAAAAAAAGATGAAATGAAATAAAATAAAATAAAAACATTTGTTTGGTGTCAGCTGAACAAAACAGTTGAATGGCTCAAAGCGTTTCCCGTCGCTCTGGCAAAACGAGGCGCTTTAACCTTTTCGAGGATGTCAGCGTTTTCTTGTCAGCGTGCGGTCGGCGGCGATACGAGGCTATCTCAGCACCATCTCGCTTGTGTACGCCCCGCAAATATTCCGGAGATAACCTCCGCTCTGAGCACTCGGGCTGACTGGTCGGAGGATTTCATCTCAAGCCTTTCAGGTGACACCCCCTCGGCGCAATCACCCCATCAACTGACAAAATGATGGATGCTTCCTGCTCCTAACACTGCTCGCTGCTTTGATGGTGCGATCTAGAGGGAGTGACGCCATGATTTTCATCCCGCGCCGCAACGTTTGCCAACGTATTCGATGCACTTTACACGCTTCGGCTCTCCTGCGTTTACCAATCAAAGAAAGAAGCGTTTGCGGAAACCTTGTCTTGAACTCCAAACTCAAGATCAGTGAAACGACTCAACAAATTGGTTTGGAGGAAGCGACTTGCTTACTCACATGATCGCCATAAATATCAAGAAATTATTTATAAAATGATATTAAAATAGAATAAATAAAATACAAATAATAAAGTACATTATTTATTTATTTATTTAATATTTTAAACAATTTAGATAGCTGTTTTAGGCGCCCTCAAAAAAAAATATATATAGCATTTTAGACAGTGTATTTAATTTTTTTAAATGCACAACTACATCCAAGAGAAAAAAATCTAAATGTACGCGACAAATGTTCCAGGACTCTTGATCATGTTAATGCTCGGTGGGCCGGATTAAAAAACGGAGTGGGCCTCGTTGACCTTCTAACCCTTGATTGCCTTTGATGAGTTGAACATAGTTGAAAATCCCCCCCCCAAAAAATATCAGTTCATCTCATAACAACATAAAACCACAAGCAACACATGACTCCTACCTGGATGTCAGTTGAGCGGGTCATGCTCCGTCCGCCACGAGCCTCCACGAGACCCACTATAGCAGTTCCAGAATCTTCAGGTCCGGTGCGCTTGTCATCCCTTTCCACGCGCACGTCGCTCACTTTGCAGGATGCTCGTTCAACAGGATGAGCGCACCAGAACGTCCTGGACGTGATCCGCATTAGTGGGAATTACGGGAGGCAGGCCTTTGGGTAGCACGTGGGGTGGGTGGGTGGGTGGGTGGGGGGCTCTTGTGCACCTCAGATTAACTCGTGCTAATCTGAGGATTAGAGGGCCAGGAGCTGTTGCCATTTATGCGTTTATTAGACCACGCCACCTACAGGCCACAGGGTGTCATCACAAGTCAATTTTACGGGACACATTTTTTTGTACGTATTGATTTAATGCGTTTCTTGTTGTGACCATATTGAGAGGTTCACTTTTGTGACATAAAAGCAGAATTTGTCATACAGTAGTGCCTTGATTTTTCAGAATTCAATTTCCAGTCTACCTTTGTACATTTATTTATTTTGGGCTTTGACTTGCAAAATGAAATTGGAGAATATAGCACACACCCTAACGGTCACAGGGAGATAGTCTTTTATCTTATCGAGAACCGTCTCCAAGCACGTAGAATCCATTTTTCTCTATTATGCTGCTTCAAGGGACCACTGTATACATACCGCCCTAGTACTTAATGAAGTGGCCATTGAAAAAGCAAAATGAACAATACGACCCACAAACAGTCGCAAAACACCTTTAATCTAAATAAAGATAATTAAGACCTTCTGAAATCAAGGCAGCAGACCGGCATGCCCCTTCCTCCCTCGCCTGCGCATGCGTCCTGAACATCCAGGGACGGTCCTCGTTTCACGTGGCTTTCTCCGCTTGGGCCTGCTGCGCTGCGTACTGCTGCAGCAGCGCCGTCAGGTGGGTGGGGTGTCGCTGCAGCAAGGTGCCCGTTTGCGAGGCCAGCGCGCTCAGGCCGCTCACCAGCTCGCCCTGGACCACGGCGACCGACGACAGCTTGGCGTAGCTCGCCACGCCTTGCGCACTCAACAGCGTGTTGTCTATGCAGGCTCCTGTAAAACAGACCATTTCATAATGGAGGTAAACGGAAGGTGCAGAGAAGTGAGTGATGGCCGATGACTGAAATCTTGATAAATTACAAAGTTTAGAAGAGGTCAAATTAGGTTCACCTGACAAACTTTGGCCAGCTGCGTATCTGGGTTGGACTGGATTTTTCATGACGGTACATTTTTATTTCATTTTGAGTGTTCTTTTCTTTTTTTTAAATGATTCATTTTTTTTAAAAATGGGAGGCAGAACAAAATTGTTACCGATTGTACAAAAAAAACAAAAAAACAAAACAAAACAGCAGGACCACAAACCCAGCACCTGTGACAGCGAGGCGCGGGTTGGCTCTATCCTAAAGCATGTGACTCCAAAATAAAAAAGGTACCTAGTAGACTCATCTGTGGGCTGAGCCGCAGCGTGGAGAGCATTTCCTTCACCTTGGGCTCTTTGCTGACAAACAGCACGGTGGGCCCAATGAACAGAGGGGCCATGTTGCTGTAGATGCTCTTGCTGAGGAAGGAACGCATCACCTGCGCAGGAGCACACGTGGACAAGAGTCAATCAATCATACTCCATGACGACGATGCAAATGACTTCAACTGGAGCCGGGTTAACGCTTCCTGGTTGTTCCGTTTGTTTACCTGGTTGGGGAAGAGCCTGACGTGAATGTCATGCTTGTGGAACCTGTTTTTGAGCATTATCATGTCATGAGAAGTGGAGCCACTGTTCTGCGCCACGGCGACCATCTTGCAGTCGCGAAAGACCCCCTCCAGGTCTCGCGTCAGCAGTCTCATCAAGGGACTCTCCTGAGCACAGAGAACTTTCAGTTGACACTTCTCCTGGACTGACGGGCAGTCGCTGCTCATTATGGATGTGACCACAACATTCGGAACTTCTAGGGCTGGGAAATATGGCCTTAGAACAAAACATGACTTCTTTATTTGTCTTACACAAATATTGAATTTTCGAATTTAAATAATTTTGTATGGTTTGCACAAGCCGTCTTGTGCCGTGTCGTCTAAAGCAAATGACTTTTGTTACCTGCTCCTGCACCACAGGTGTTTCTCGTGGATACGCGCCCGGGGGAGCAGCCGGTTTCGGGGGGATGTACTGTGTCACGGCAATCAGCTTCTGTTTAAGGAAGTGCATCGGTTTTCTGTGGCGGGTGACAGCTTTGGAGCCGTGGCGAATGCTCTGAGTCCGGGGGAGCCATCCTGGAAGGAAGACACGGTCATGGATAGTGTCTTCTTCTTTTGTGGTGTTTATTTGCAGGTCACAAAATGGTTAATGGTGTGTGGACTGTGGCGGGAAAATATCTTTAATAAAAGTAGAGCAACACGTCACAACAAGCACCTTGTCTGTATTATTTCTGCTAATAATACTCAATTTGAAACAATGTTTTTATATTTTACCTACAGGATATATCTATTGAATGTTTGACATTTATTAAGAATGTATTTGATCAATATTTAAAACAGAGGGTCCACACACTGATGCCTATGCCTCACGTTATAATTAAGCGACAGCAATGACGTATTTAAAAGAGCGCCCGAATAGTGTGTGTAAATATATACAGTATATATATATATATATATATATACACACACACACACACACACACACACACACACACACACACACACACACACACACACACACATAAAAACCTATGTCGTGAGTAGGAAGTGAGAAATCAGTCAATTATTTCGAACACGGACGCAGTTCGACCATTTCACTAAACGCTCATTGGTGTACAGCAGTTTAGCAGTAGCTCCGCTAAGATCTCCGAAAATATTGGGAAAAATGTCAACACGCACATTGTATATAACAAAATATATCGTTACAGATGCATTACCTTTTGGAGGTAATAATTTTCCACACAAGGTCGCCGCCATATTTGTGAGGAAATTGTATTCCGGAAGGGGCGTATATGCTGCATTCAGGAGCTTCGCGACAAATTACGATTATTTTGTAAAAATAGAAAACACATTATTAGCGGATAAAGACTGATAATAAGAGCATTTAATTCAGAGAAAATTTGATTTTTATCTTTCATATACTTTTTTTAAATTGCTGCGGTCGTTCTATCGTGTTGAAGATTCATCGGGATGATATTCCCTGAACGCACCACTGTGCTTGGTTCTGCACATTCCTTTGTGAATGTCATTACATCTCCAATTATTCCGTGCACTTAACGCTTATTATAACCAAGGGTTACGGAAGATACTGTTGTTTGTTTGAAAATAAACAAGGTTGTGCATGAACATTGGTTACAAAAATGACCACGTGTTTTAATGTGAAGCGAACTCGTCGTGACGTCACATTAGCGCACAGGCATGAGAGGCACACTATCATTTTGGCTGAGCGTATCAATAATTGGTGCTAATCGCGCCTACCTTTCCCCTCCGACTGCAGGCAAACGAAGCGTCTTTCTCCGCTTTCTCCGCAGACAGTCGACGCGTGACAGCTCTAGCATGGATCTCAGTCACATGAGGAAGAAATACAAAGGAGACGAGGAGGTGAGCGTTGCAATCACGCTGGACTCTGGAATCATTCTGTGCAAATCTGTTTGTAGCTCCAAAATGAAATCCTCCACGTCGTAAATCAATGCAGTTTAAAGGGAAGATATAATAGCAATCGTCTTTTTGTGGTTTGTGGACAAACCTGCGGGCCCTTCCAACGTTCATCAGAATGAGAACGAGAATCAGAATGATCTTAATTGGCCAATTACTGTATGTAGAGCATACAAGGAATTTGTCTCCGGTAGTACAGGCTACACTAGTATTACCATAACAAGCAACTACATTCACTCTTATGCACAGTTACATCAACAACATTGGGGCTAATGTACAGAATAACTGCTCCCACATCGCATTTATCAGCTCATGGCTCGGCAGCTCGGCTAACCAAAGTGCCATTGCAAAAGAACCCTTTGACTCTGCGACTCAAGGTAAGCAGAGCTGCAGTTTCAGTACAGAGTGGCGTTTCGTAACGGTGTAATCAACTTTCTCCACAGATAAAATGTCAACATGGGGTTAGGGTTAGGGAAGTCGTTCTATTTGGTGATATCCCGATATACACATCTTTGCACATGCACCCTCTACCATGATGGTTGAAGCGAATGAATGTCACTTAGAGTCCGATTGTGTTCAATTTAGTGTTTCGAGGAGAGCGAACTGACTTCTCTGGACCCAATCAAGCAGTTTGGAACCTGGTTCGACGAAGCCACCAAATGCCCGGAGATTGGCGAGGCCAACGCCATGTGCATCGCTACGGCAACCGAGTAAGCAACCATTTGCATTTTTTGTTTACGACGAAGGATCGGCGAGTACCGATAGGCCGATACCGGCCTTATTTTAAGGTTTCGGGTAATTGCCGATACCAGCCGCCTACAATACGCTTAAGGCGAAAAAATGAATACATGTATCTCTGACATCGAGTAAGTCCTCCGCGCTTGGCTAAAGTTGAAAGAACTGCCATCAAAAGCAGACATGCATACATTTAATCCACTCCTACGCCAAGATTCCAGAGTACGTTAACAAATAATGTGTACTTGGTGACTTCCCACTTCCGTGTCAGAGACGGCCGCCCGTCGGCACGCATGGTCCTGCTCAAAGGCTACAACGACAACGGCTTCCGATTCTTCACCAACTACGAGAGCCGCAAGGGAGGGGAGCTGGTGAGTAGCTGTGACCCTTGACCTTTGAGTCCACCAACATCACTGCCGTCACGCTGCGGTCCGCCCACAGGAGAGCAACCCTCACGCCTGCCTCGTCTTCTACTGGGAGCCTTTGAACAGACAGGTGAGGACAACATCCGCCCCCGCTTCTCTCTCTCTTGGGTCTCGACTGACTTCCTTCCGCCTTGGGTCCCGGGTAGATCCGCATCGAGGGCAAGGTGGAGCGAATTCCTTACCAGAGTTCCTGCGAGTACTTCAACTCGCGGCCAAAAAGCAGCCAGATCGGGGCGGTGGTGAGCAGGCAGAGCACGCCGATTCCCAATAGAGCGGTAAGAAGAACCACCGCCTGCCGATACATATGAACAGTGATGGCGCTAACGCGTTGCTCAAACATAGCCTTTTTTTTTTTTTTTTTTTTTACAGTTAACAACGAATCTCACTTTTCTCAGGGAAGCAATGTGGCTAGAGTTACTTGGCGCTGTCACAATGTCTTACTTTGTAGCAATTAACAATGAGGAAGAGACTCTGGACCCGCTCCTGCATGGTGGGGAGGGGACAGTATGGATTGTCTTTCCTCCACAAAGAGTTTGTTGAATGTTAACAGCTACATATGTCAAGTCGAACCTGTTGGAAATGTTCACTTGTTGTTGGCATCTTTTCAGTTCCTGAGGGAGCAAAATGCGGAGCTGGAGGAAAAGTATAAGGACACACAAGTGCCGATGCCAGACTACTGGTGAGTGTTTTCACAATAAAATGACCCAATTGAGAAATCCCCCCCCCCCCCGACCCCCTCCCTTTCTTTCTGTGGAAATGACATTCTGTAGTGACATTTACTTCCCCTGGCTTGACTTGACATTTCCAAAGATAAAACCTGAAGGTGCCGTTGCTGCTACAGCTGTATTCTTCTGTCGTCCACCAGGGGGGGCTACGTGGTGAAGCCCCATCTGATCGAGTTCTGGCAGGGCCAAACCAACAGGCTGCACGATCGCATCGTCTTCACCAAAGTGGCCGCCGACGCCGAGCTGGGCGAGCATCAGCGGCGCGGTGAAAGCTGCTGGGCTTACCAGCGACTCTCGCCGTGATCGTCAGCGAGACCCAACTTGAAAAACTTCGTCCCGACTTTCACTTGAGTGCTTTTTTTAAAAAAAAAAAAAAAAAAAGAAAGACAAAAGGCCAACCGGTGATCCCGTGAGTCGCGACTATCCATACCATAATTGAGATTGCAGCTTTCCTCCTCCTGCCTTCGAATGTCATCAAAGTGCCGCTGGCTGTGTTCGCTGTGTGTGTGTAATAACAGATGTGCTCTATAATTTTCCTGAATAAATGAAGGATTTGCAAAGCGCGGTGTCTGCAAGTAGTTTGTAGGCCAGCAGGTGACGGCCGAGCCACCTTTTGAGAGCAGGGATTGCCAACCAGCGGGAGATCATCAGGTGGGCACTGGGAAAATGATCCAACTCCACTTAATTGGTCTAAAAATGACATAGCGGCTTTAAGTGGGCCACGGTTCACACTGGGTGAGATCATTTGAGATCAGCGTGTTAGCTCGCTGGCGTGCTCTGACATGTTTCCAATGTTAAAAAGAAAAACGTCCCTCGGAAAATAGGCTTCGAGGATGTCGTCCAAATGAAATGTCATGGTGCCTGCTAAGATGGATTCCTTTCATTTCATCCCCGATGGGCGGGCGGCCACTCCGGAGACTCGAGTGCTTGTATCCAAACCTTTAAAAGTCCCATTTCAAAGCGGGAACCATATTAAGGCTGGTGGATGAGTCACGACCAACGACTGAATCTGAAATATTCCTTTTGTCCATCGGTTCCACGCAAGCGGATTGTCACAAATAGCTTTGCATTTATTTGAAAGAAGATGCAACGCCATGCGTGAGTTGTTGCTATAGGTTATTGTGACATCCTTTCCTCACTATATTTGGTTTTCTTGCCATTCACAGCGGGGCAGAGAAGGCGACGAAGGTACCCGGCCTTGCAAATTGTCGAGAGAATATGGAAACCACGTGCGCGCCAGTCGAGACGTGATTCTCAACATTAGCGCAACAAATGCATTTCCAGGTGAATTTGAACTGGATGCGGCTCGAGCACAACCCGAGTGGGAACATGAAATCTCGCAGGTAAATAAATAAACACACAAAACATCCTCGGGGAAGCTGCGCTCACGCCCGTTTCATTACTCCCCAGCGTGTCTGGTAATTGGTGACAGAAAGCAAGGGGCGAGAACGACGGCTCCAATTTTGCGCCGGTTCAATTGAGAAATGGAAACATGGATGGGACCCAAAATCTGGATCATTTTTCCCCACGACGACAATGACATGGGGCATCCGTTGCACTAAAAATGGGGGCATCCAGACACCTGCACCCACCCTCCTCTCTCTCTCTCTCTCTCTCTCTCTCGCTCGCTCGCTCGCTCGCTAACTGCTGCCACATTTTTCGAAAAGGAATGTAAGGAGTGAGTTCAAGCGCGCAGGTGCAGTGTGACGACCATGAGCACGGCACGGAAAGTTTCCAGGCTCCGCTCCGCTGCATTTATCTGTAAGTGCGCCTTTTTTCTTTTTTTTTCTTTTTTCCCCCCTGTAAACGTCCCCGCGGGAATGTGACATTGATCTGACATCAATTGGATGTTGATGTCATATTGATGTTCTGTTGACATCCGATGCCCTGTGGGGATTGAATTTGAAACAAAATGTCACTCGGTGAGGAGATAGACGCTCCTTTGCTTCATCCGCGGTCACAAAATTGCAGTGATTACCTCGAGTCTCATTTCCAGGCGGGAAGAGAGATGAGAACTGAAAGTGTCCTTGAGTGTTTTGAAAGGCGCTTATTAATGAAATGTATTATTATTATTATTATTATTATTATGAACATTTGCTTTCAAGTGAGCTTGAAGCCTTGGACACAAGGCATGCCTCAATGTTTGATGGGTGCTCTTTCAAATTCAAGAGGTTCGGAAAATATTTTCTCGACTGCATTGGAACTCGCTGGCAATTGTTTTGACGTGCCGTCTTTGAAGTGATTTGTCCAAATGTCTTTGTTTCATCATCCATTGGGAGACGGACGACATTTGCGGCTCAAACTGCAGCGTCACTACACCCAAAGCGGCCATGATGGTCTTTTGATTGTTTCTTGGAGCATTTTGAAAGTAAAAACTGTCTGATTTGAGTGGTGAAATACTGTACATCCCTTTTTAAAATCATGACTTGTCATTTGGAGCTGGACGAGTTCCAGTCTGGAAGTAAACGCTTCAAATTTGTGCTTTCTCCTCGTTCTCAGTCACAATGGCGACAACGGGAGACATGATGGCCTTGATTTGTCTGCTCCTTGTCAAACTGCCCATGGTTAGTTTGTTTCCCCTCTTTTTTCTGTGTGTGTGTGTGTGTGTGTGTAATGTCAAAAAGTGAGTGTTTATTTATTTATTTATTTTTTGGGGATGAGTGCTAATAATAGCAGATTTAATTGGCTGGCCAATTAATCGGTTGGTTCCTCATGTAAATTGGAATAATAAGTGGTCGGAATCAAATTGGAGATATCTCAAATGGTGTTACAGACGCCCGCAATTTATTTATTTGCCAATATCCCTAATTTGCATATTGCAGATCTTTGAAATGAATATTGTGGACTGGCAGGCGATTGCAAGACCGGAAGAGTGTATCTACTTGAGAATGCTAAGAGCGTTTTCCGTGACACGCCGTCGCCTCCTGTCACTCAGAATTACACGTGGATGGATGAGTCAAGCATGAAATGTTGGAATCAAGATGCACTGAGTCCTTCCTGTTGGTGGTGACGGTGGAGTGGGGGGGGGGGGTGCTGTTTGTTATAATTACAGATTGACACGGCCAGCGGGAAGGTGTTAGAGGAAACGTTTCACAAGTGGGTGCAGTATAAGGACGACTGTATCAGGATGATTGAAAATGAGCCGCCACCTCAAGGTACGGAACCTCTGACACATCTTGCAATCAGGGAGCATATTGAGCGAGGCAAATGTCACTCGCTGTGATTCACACAAACGCACAGGAGAAAGAAAAGAACTCTGAATAGAGCGCAAATGAAGCTTCCCTCTCGCCCTTTTGCCTTCTGCAGATGGCTTGTTTTGCAACCGAACGTTTGATAGATACGCCTGCTGGCCAGATACTCCTGCCGGCGCTCTGGTCAACATCTCCTGTCCTTTCTACCTGCCCTGGTATGATCAAGGTAAAGCGGTCGGAAATATTTGTTTGCGCAAAGGCTGCAAAAAAAATTCATCGATCAGGTCATGTCTTGGTATTTATTTTTAAATGGCACCACAACTGGAGAAACGCTGAGCATCAATATCGGAGATGATGCGCACTGGCATTTCATGACTTTTTTTTTTTTCCCCCCTTCCCGAGAACCGTGTTTGAGTACATTAATCATGATGCTCATGCAAACATGGTTCAGAACAAAATGTACTCTTGGCAGTGATTGCCCATGATAAGAGGAAGTAGATGCACTGCGGTCAGCCCTGGCCTCCCCCCCCCCCTTTGCGCGCCGCCGTGGCACTAAGCTGGCGCCAAATATGCTCGGCTGCTGCTCGTTAACAACACGCAGTAAATCACCAATAAGTGTCAGGAAAGAAAAACTCGCCCCTTTCTCTGTTTTTTCTTTTCTCATCCAGTCTCACACGGCGTGGTGCTCCGGCGCTGCGGCACCGACGGCCTTTGGGGGCGCGACGAGAGCGGCCACGTGTGGAGGGATAAGTCCCAGTGTGAAGAGGAAAAAGAGGTCATATCTCAGGAGGTAGGATGCCCAAATGAGCCTCCATCGCCCCAGGTGAGGTGGTGCCTTGAGATGGAAGCTGAAGAAAGTCCCAGGACCACGCTCTCGAAACATTCGTATCTCCGGGCCGGGCTATAGTACGTTGGGGTGGGGGGGCAGAGGCGGCCATTAACTAAGAGAACAAAATTTAGATTGGGCCTGCTGGAGACTATCCCAGCTGTCCCCCTGAACTGGTTGCCAGCCAATCGCAGGGCTCACACTCACACCTAGACTCAATTACAGTCAAACCTCGGTTTTCGTCCGTAATCCGTTCCAGAAGGCTGTAAGAAAACCGAAATTGTTCGGAAACCGAAACCAGGCTCTTTTTAAAATAGAAATGTTTTTATTGAACACGTCTGCTCACAATGGAAAAGCAACACGAGGAAGCGTCACTTCCTCGTGTAAGGAAGCTGAGAGGAGTCAAATGGTGCATTCAAGTGCGCTCAGTTTGTTCGAGAACCGAAATTTGTTTGTCATCTGAGGCGTAAAAAACTTTTGATCGAAAACCGTATTGGTCGTGAACCGAGACGTTCGAAAACCGAGGTTTGACTGTAATTGTACTTGAAATCGCCTGTCTGCGAAAATGAAAGGAACCAAACCAGGGCTGATTTGATTAGAGGCAACGTCGGTCAAGGCAATTGAGCAGAAGGGTTCTGAATAGCAAATCGCTTTTGTCAACGAATGAGCAGATACAATGAAATTGCAGCACCTGACCCGTAAGGTCAGAGCTGTGGTTTGTGTCGGCGGGTGACAAGATACTGATGGCAGTCAATAAGTCATCTAATAGAGTGTGTGCGCACACGCCGTGCTGCTGCAGTGGCTCTCGCGTGCCTGAAATGGAGATTTACACCGACCAAAATAGAGTTATTAACCGTGCAGACAAGAAAGAAAACATCATCAAAATCTGCCTCCCAGTTTTTATCGGGGCTACCATCATTTTGGCCGCTCTGCTCACTCGCATCATTTGGTGCGCATGTCTTTCAGATGTGGCTCAGAAAGATGATGGTGAGCTTCAGGACGTTGTACACGGTGGGCTATTCCCTGTCCCTCCTCACTCTCGTTACCGCTCTTGTCATTCTGCTGAGCTTGAGGTAAACCAACAACAAACGCATTTCAAGACACGGCCTTCTGTTTGCTCTTTATTTATGGATAGTGTATGGAGACTACTTTACAGCGAGTAGACTTTCATAGTCCTTCCCTGATTCCCGGCACTCGATCGCTTTGTATTCTCCGAAACGTGAACATCTTTGTTTTTCTTGTGATACGGCCGCCACTTAAGACTGAAGAGCATTGCGAGCAGCTCGCCATGATAAAAGCCAGAGTTGTTTTTCAGGCTTAATGGTTACCCATTTTCCGCCTAAAAATTGGACAACATCGCACGCCTTTGTCGGCGGATAATTATTTTGCAGATTGCGGCGGATAACTGCGAAAAATGGGCTTTGTTTGTTCTTGGGAAGGAAACTGCATTGCACACGGAACTACATCCACGCCAACCTCTTCCTGTCCTTCATCCTGCGAGCCGCGTCGGTCATTGTGAAGGACACCATGCTGGAGCGCCACTGGGGACGCGAGATCGTGAAACCGGCCGACGTGAGCGAGATGCTCGGCCATCAGGTGCGTTTGGCGTCTCGTCGTGGGACACGCGTGGGCTTAACCTGCGATTCGGTGTGTCCAATGGCAGAAAATGGCAAGCGGCTTGAAACTGAAACCGTCCGCGCCATATTTTTCTTTGGGACAGTGTTGAAAGAGCACAGAGACATTTCTAGAAGTTCCCGGCGCATCCTGGAAAACGAGCATGACTTTGGACGGGAATGTTTCCGTGATATGTGGCTTTCTGTGTCCCCCCCCCCCCCCCCCCCAGGCTGCCATCGGCTGCAGGATAGCACAGGTTCTGATGCAGTACTGCGTGCTCGCCAACCACTACTGGTTCTTTGGAGAGGCCATTTATTTGTACTCTGTGCTGATTGCGTCGGTGTTGATCGACAGTCACAAATACTTGCTGTACATTTGTCTCGGCTGGGGTAAGCTTTTTCGAGAGGCTGTTTACTTTGCCGACGCTAAAATGATTTGAATCAGAGACGAGCAATTCAATGCGAGTGCATTCATTCCGTCTTGAAGCGCCGTGCTTCAGATCGTTCCGCATGCTTGTCGTTGTCTTAGGAACCCCTCTTCTCTTTGTGATTCCCTGGGTAGTGGTGAAGATCCTGAAAGAAAACAAAGAGTGAGTGTGTCCGCTAGGCCGCTTTGAAGCCTCGCGATCCCAAAGAGAGCGGATGGGAATAATCCTTCTTTTCCTCCCAGATGTTGGGCTGTCAATGAGAACATGAACTACTGGTGGATCATTCGTTCGCCCATTCTTTTCGCTTCGCTCGTAAGTATGACCTTTGGGACACAGCGACCCTCGTGTCGCGCAAAACTCAAAAGTGGTGGGTTTTTTTTTTTGCGCACCAACTCCAGATCAACTTTCTGATATTCGTGAAGATTCTGAAGGTGATTCTAGGCAAACTACGAGCCAACAACCAGAGTGACTATTCCGGATACAAATGTCGGCAAGTCGCCACGCATTCAATTCGCGTGAACTTGAAGACAACACGGAAAATGAACCTCATGCTGAGTTTGAATTGTGCTGCTGTTGCTTTCGCTAGGCTGGCCAAGGCGACGCTGACACTGATCCCCCTCTTTGGCATTCACGAGGTCATCTTCATCTTTGTGACTGATGAGCAAACCACGGGGGCTCTGCGCTACCTGAAAGTGTTCTTCTCGCTGTTTCTAAATTCCTTTCAGGTAGGCTGAACACGATCCCCCCCCCCCCCCCCCCGGCCTCATATGCTTTACAGTGTTTGCCTCAAACAATGCATTTCTTAATTAGCGGCCATTTTGCAGGGTTTTCTGGTGGCGGTTCTCTACTGCTATGCAAACAAAGAGGTTAGTTTTTTTTTCATTACTGCCCATTTATTTTATAAATATACATTTTTTTTATCCCATGTGTAGCAGTAGCATTCCAGTATTTCAAATGAGACTTAAATGTTGTTCTTGTCAGGTGGAATCTTCACATCGTTAAAATCAAAAACGCCACCTAAAAATCCTGTTCAATCGCTAATTTAATACGCCCCCCCACAAAAAAGCTCATTTATTATACTGTCATTGACGGCTTCCTTTTGCATCTGAGACCTTTACATCTTTAACGAAACAGGCTAAGTGTACGTGACCTAATTGTTTGTACTTGTTATTGTCTGAAAAAACATCCAGACTTTCCATCTTGTGGCGACGGCTCCTGAAGAGCGAGGGAAGAGGCGATGTTTCGTGGCGCTTCTCAGACAGTTCAAGTGTTTAAGAAAGTGAATCGGTTTGTGAACAAAAAATATATATATTTCCGTGACGAGCGGCACCACTTTCTTTGACTTTTGTGAACAGGTGAGAACAGAGTTGAAGAGGAAACTGCGCAGCTGGACGACAGAAACGCGACTTGTGTGCTGTGGACAGTGACTAGCCGGTGGCGACACCCACACTTTTTCAATTGCCACAGTGCCAGAGCATAACAGGTCCTCGGACATCACAGGGAGGGCGATGGCTGATGCCTCGCCCACCCCAGACAGTTCTCTGCTTTTTCAACGTCCGATTCAGGGAGCTGACCAGTGTGACGAGGCCTCACCGCTACAGTTTCCGGCAGCGATAACGGGCAACGCCATCCTGCGGCGTGCAGATGGCGACGACACTCTGGTGATGTCATCAGCGGGGATGCATGTGTCATTCCAAATTCATTTTCAAGACCCCGTGGAGTTACTTCCACATGTTGTTGATATTGAGTCAGACTGAACACTGGATTTATTGTTCATTTGAAATGACAGGTACCGTCTTTTGAGGCGGTGGGGTGTGTGTATAACTGTTGTTGTTATTTAAAATGTCTTGTTGTCTCTGGGTAGGAATTCCTGTGATAATGTATTTATCAAGTTCTCAATTGTTCTGTCAGTTAAAGTAAACATTTAACACACGTCGTTTAACACAACGTATTTGATTATATTTTAATGTCTGCTGGTGGAAGGGGGTTACAATTTTGGATGGACTACACTCATGTATTTTGGGATGAGTAATTTAAAAAATAGCCATTTTTGGACAGCCATTATTAAATGTGATTTAGTATTGTTGAATTATTTTATTGTTATTATTGTACAATTATTCTATAGGTTGTTTTTTTTAACCAAAAATGTCACATAACATTTAGAACAGAGAAGTTTTGCTGTAGTTTTGCTCCCTACCAACGGAAACCAACGGGCGGAAATGTTTTCTGGAAACTCCATTACCCATAAGTACTCGGACCTAATCGACGTTCGGCGCGTAATGACGTAATGACGTTCGTGCTTTCGTTGGCAACGGCGGCAAACGGAGCGGGAAGGACAGAGTTTCTTCGACAGTTAGTCGTTAATTTTTGTCAATTTGCTTTCTACTCTTAAAAGTTTGGACTGTTTCCTGTGCAGCGCTTTGGAGTTTATATAGTGGAAAGGAGAAAAAAGTTAATTTGGTTGTGTTTTACACTCCTGTCTATACTGTATGTGTCCGAGCTAATGTGGGTCAATATAAATGTTAATGTACGTGACGGCAATTGGGCGAGTTGTCCTGACGTTGGCTCATCGATTCCCCACCATTCAGTCCACGCGTGGTTTGGAATTGTTCCCTGTCCATGGCCGCCAAAGGTACGAAATTTGCTTATGAAATGAACTTCCAAGAATATGCCGTCTGTCATGACAGCCCCACACTCTGATCCTTTGAATCCTTAAGCGTTGAATGACCCCCGGGCGAATCTCCTTTGAATGGCAGCCGTTTACTTGCTTGGCAGTTACACAATGGAGCAATGTCTGAAGGGGCTACCTTGATGTCTGTCTAAATCGATTGACGCCAGTTTGTGTTTCTAGATGATTGGCAGCATCCATTCGTCAACATATTCAAAAAGTTCCGGGTTTCAGAGTGGCAAAAGGCATCCAAAGAAGGCGATGTGTCAACCTACACGGTAAACTATTGTGATGGATTTTTGTAATGGTGTCATTGTTCAAACTTCAATTCTCTTCTCCCAAATTTCCAACAACTAACTCCTACCTCTCGGTATTTCCTGTGAAACCACCTTAGGACAAGACCCTCAACAAAATCGTATTTCGGATCAGGGGGGCTGGCAGTTGCATCCGGCTTCCTAAAAACACACACCAGTCTCTGAGTTTGACAGGGCGATATCTCTACGTCCTCTTCAAGCCCAGCCGAGGAAAAACATTTTTGATTGTCCTGGATGTCACAGCACAGGTACTGTCACCGCACGTTGATTTCACCAAACACTTACGATGGTGATGAGACTTGACGTTAGGTAAAGTTACTCGAGGAACTGCCAGCTAAGTCCCTCCCTCTCTGTCCGTTATGGCACACAGGACGGCTGCGTGGTCCGCATCTCCATCTCCAACATGTTCAAAGAGTTCAAATCTACGACCACGTCGCTTCTCTTCCCGTTCCGGTGCGGACCTGAATTTGACCGGATCACTGAAAAGACAGCCGCGGTGGCACAACAACGTAAAACACGACCGCCATTCCGGCAACGTTGTCGTCTTCAACTGTGCTTTTGAGAGCTTGTGTTCTCGTGGTTAGATAACAGACCTCCAGAACAATCTCAGGTCCATTGGACCTGTCTGATGATGGATCTGCAATGTACGCTTGCCACCTACCTCAACCAACGCTCCTACAGTCACCTTAAGAACGTCAAGCTGTGCGCTTGGATGTCGGTTAAAAGCTTGTTTACCAGTGACCTGCAGCTTAATCCTGGTGAGACTCCCAGCGTCCTCATCACAGAAATTAAATGATGAATTAAGTTCAAATGAATGATTAATAGCAGGGAAGGGCAGCTTAAATGCTGGGGCGGGCTACAGTTTTTTGGAGGGGGAGGCTCACATCGGAACACAACGCTTGATGTCACCTTTCTGCTCTTGCGACAGAGGTTTCCTACCATAAAGCAAAGCTCATGGGCGTGCCCAGTTCTGATGGCACTGGACCCATGCCCAGAGACATGATGTTTCCTACACCCAAGGGACGCACCTGGCAAAGTTGCTACGATTACATCAGGTGACATATCCTTAGGGGGGGGCATTTTGTCAAAGACTGAATTTATCCGTATTCAAAGCAGCAGCTTTAATAGGGATTTGAATGTGACAGGGAGTGGCCGGCTAATGTCCCAAGCTAAAGAGTGTTGAACAAAAGGAGCATGATTGTCTCACGTGTCTCCTACCAGGTTTCCAGCAGAAGGAGATCTAAACTGCGGTATCATACGAAAAGGCCCCTTAAACGTGGAGACGCGTGAGTAGCTATAATGGCACTTGTATAAATAAATGCATGCATTTCTTTTGCAACGGAACCTGCACTGGCCTTCACTGTCTGCTGTTTTCCAGCAAACGAGCCCACCCTTGTAGAAGAAGAAGCCGAACCCTCCAACCCAGAATTAGTAAGAATGATTAGCAACAAAAAAAACAAAACAAAAAAGAGTCTGCTGCTTTTGCAGAGCGTTCAGTCTTTTCCATTTGAAAATCGCCGCTTTTGCCTTAGGTGGTCATCCCCGAGCTGCCCGAAGTCGTCACCGAGGGGGCGGATGAACTGCAGGTATCGCCATCCTCCAGTCTCCACTCCAGTCAACCTTCCATTCCCGTTGTGAATGAGGACGATGAGCTCAGTCAACACCCGGAGGAACCCGAAGATGAGGTGAAGCTTTGTCAAAAGTGAGAAATGTCATTGTTACAATGGCCCACAGTTGAAAGCGTTTTGTCTTTGTCAGGTTGCTGACAGTCCTGAAGAGGTGCAGGTAAGATAACGCGCATGACAGGAAATGCGGTCGAAGCAGAGCTCTTTGCACTTTCGCCTTTCTTCTCTTGTCGCAGAAGCTGCTGCCAGACCCGATTCTCCGGCTCAGGAGAATTATTGGTTTTGGAGGAGCCACCACCAAATGTGTAGGGCATTTTCAGCAACCCGTTTTTTGTTTTCAATGTGTCCTCTGTTTTCTTTAGTCCACACGTCAGATCAAAACTGTGATTTATTTGTTTTGTTTTTTTTCATCCACTCACTGTGACAGAATCGGTAACCTAGAAAGGTGCATCATCCTGGCTCGTCATGCGCGTGCACTTCTCTTTCAGGCCTTATGGACCATGTCGGGCGATTCCGTGGTCTACCCGTGTCACGCTATCGTTGTCTCGATGAAAATCGACTCCAACGAGCAGAGATTCTTCATCGGCCACACCGATAAGGTAACGCCACCTCCTCCGACGTATCGGACTGTTGCCTTTGCGAAGTGCCAGCTCAGCCGTGACTTGTGAGCATAAGCAGTGTATTGACATCAATAAGATGGACGTGCGGTCAGGGGAGGCAGGTGAGGCACAGCCTCACCTCTGAATGCGCATTGCATTGCGCAATCATCACCAACTGGGTTGTACATGCAACTGGCTCGTGCTGCTTGCCGTATATCTGCATGTCGCAAATATGTTTAGCCAATGGCATAAGCTACCCTTTTTGGTTTATATATTTGTAAATCTGACACTAAACCATGAACCTCACCGCACGCCACTGTTTGCGTGTGTTTTTCTGGCAGGTGTCTGCGCTGGCTTTCAACGGCAACACCACATTGCTGGCCTCTGCACAAAGTGGTCATTACTGCGTGATTCGAATATGGAATTACCTCAAAGGAAATTGCATGGCCATGTTCAGGATGCACGCTCATTCGGTCACCACGCTCAGGTAATTCCAAGCTTTACGGTAGAGGCAAGCACTTTGCCTGCGGTAATTGTGCACTTTTCTTTTCAAAGCTTCTCATACAGCGGCGGCATTCTGTGCGGCGTGGGCAAAGACCGCCGCGGTAAAACGGCAAGTACCCCGAGTGCATAATGACCCACCGTGTACTTGACAGTGTTTCAAAAGCTCAGTATGGCACCTATTTTGATTTACATACAAAATGACATGATTGCTTTTCGTCGAGCTCAGTTGCAACTAATCAGATCTTTTTTTTTTATTTATGATTAATAGTTGGTGGTCGTATGGAACACGGCCGGTGTTGGCAGCGGTGGGGAAGTGAGCATGTTTGCCAAGATAAAAATGGATGTGGATATCAAAACAATCAAAATTGCCAACTTTGACGAGACAAGGTACACTCCCTTCTTCTCTGTTGGTACACGTTAGCGTCGCTAAAGTGTCCTTCATGCGAGTGTGAATGGCCATAACCTTGAATTGTGAAAGTTGTATTCCGTAAGTTGAAGTGTTTTGTGCGTTCCATGTGTTCTCCTAAATAGTGGCTCTCTCCATACATGTTTGTGTGCTGCGCTCCGGTTCCAGGCTGGTGTCATGCGGCCACGATAGCATTCGTCTGTGGCGAGTACGCAAAGGCACGCTGCGCTCGTGCCCGATCAACCTGGGTGAATATCGCCCATTGGACTTCACCGACGTGTCCTTTCAGGAGAGCGACTCACCCGAGCAGCGTATGGATGACAGGCTGCTGTGAGTGAGCAATCTGCTCCCCCTTTCAGTCCGGCAGTGTGTGCGCTTTCAACGAGTCTTCCGCTCTCTGGCTTTCTGGCTCGCAGGTTTGCTAGCTGCAAGAGCGGCCACATCTTTGAAATTGACTACACCAGACTTGTCATTCGAAATGTCAGATGGTTGTTTCCGGTGCAGCGGGAGCAGCAGGAGAAGTGGACCCTCAACAAAGGTGGGTTTGGCCCCTCCCTGAAGTGCACCACTTGCACTAACAACATGGGGGCTAACAGAGTGGATGTAGCTGTTGTTTTTTTTTTTTTCTCTCTCTCTTTCTCCCAAACACAAAAGCACAGTCGGTGTGTCACAAGTAGCAACAAAAAAAGCGCCGAGCACGTTCAATGACTACTAAGAAACACACAACCCGGGGAGAGAAATCATATTCACATTGTTCTTTGTATGACAAACATACATTTCTATTATTTCTGTGGAAGTTGATGTCAGTAGAAAACATGCCGGGGGAAAATTTTTCAAACTTTGATTAGTATGGAGACACATAAAGCAAATCCCAGTAGGGGGGAAAAGGCCGAATATGTTAGAAAAATGTAATTGCTTTTTTTTCTAAATCAAGAGGAAATGTACATTTAAATGTGGAATTTTTTGGGGGGTTGGGGGGGGGATCAACTATATTGCCCAGCTCCAGTTAGAAGGAAGGCGTTTTTTCCCCTCAACTCAACTCTATTTATAGAGCACTTTAAAACAACCACTGCTGTATAGAAAGTGCTGTACATGTACATATATATGCTATTTGCTAAATAGCATATATACAACAAGAAAATAATAACAAAGACAGTCGAAAGTACAAAAACGGTAAGACTAAGATCAGTTGTTTAATTTCTGGAAGTGAGCTGAAATGTGTGCTTTCCCCCAGATCCCGGTATCGCCATCAACAGCCTCAGCGTGTGCTCGTCCTTCTGTGCCACAGGCTCCGAAGATGGCTTCTTGCGGCTGTGGCCTCTGGATTTTTCCGGCGTCTTCCTGGAAGCCGGTAGGGACCATGCGGGGGGGAGGGGGGGCGTAACCTTTACTTGGAGAAATCAGGCCATGAAGGCTTGAATGCACTCCAGGACTCAAATGTCTTGCACTGCTCTCCACAACCAGTGAGCTGGAAATCAAGCATTTTCATGAAACATGGACAAATTCAGCCGGTCTGTTGCATTTGAAGTATATTTGTATGTTATCCTGATGCTCGACATTTTAGAGGTTCAGCCGCCTGGCCAATTCCCCTTTCGTGCATCATTTCCAAGCGACAAACTTGGCCCGAATTGAAACGTTCCGACCCGCTGGTTTTCTCAGAACACGAGGGTCCCGTGAGCCTGGTATCTGTGTCATCAGACAGCATGCGCGTCCTGACCGCCACCTTCACCGGCAACCTGGGATTCCTTGACGTGAGCAGCCGGGGTTACAGCACTCTGATGAGGTCGCACACGGGCAGTGTGCTGGGTTTCAGTGTGGACGGGGTTCGCCGGCATCTCACGACCGCCTCCGCTGACGGCACCGTGCGCATTTGGTCGATGGACTCCTCGCATCAGGTCGGTCGGTGACATTTTCCATGAAAAGTGAGCTGCGATTGTTGAGATGTTTTGAGTTTGATTCTGAGCCGAGTCCCACGGCGAGGTGGCTCTGGCAAAGCAGCAGCTCACTCTAATAATGCCCCCAATATTTTTTTTGTTTTTTTTATCCATGTTGTTCACAGCTGTATGATTTTGTGTCAGAGGATAAGCCGTGTTCAGTTGCCTTTCATCCAAGCGAGCAGATCTTATCTTGCGGCTTCAGCTCAGGCATCGTCCGCGTCTTCGATATCTCCTGCGGCCAGCTCTTGGCTGAGCACAAGTACGTTTATGCCGTTCCCGCAGGGGCTGGCGGATACGACCTTCAACCTTTTGCGTGTTTTGTCTCCATCCTCCGCACGGCAGTCATCACCGAGGTGAAGTGGTGGGTCTCGTCTTCTCTCCCGATGGAGACTGCATGTACAGCGCCGCCTCCGAGGGCTCCCTCGCACTCTACAACTCCTGCGACAATGACAGCCACGTGATCCGAGTTGTCTGTGCGTAGTACACGCTCATGCCGGTGCACGAATTAAGCGTCATGGGAACTGCTGGCGGACGAAGATGAATTTTTATCTCGGCGGCCAACTGAAATATGAAATCCCAGTTGCAGTTGACTCACAGCGTGACTCTGTGACTAGGTGGCGTGGTGGCCCGAGGCACCGGGCGTGCTCCAGATGCTCTTACAGTGAGCAGCAACAGCCGCTGTTTGGCTTTCGTCGGGCCCTCGGAGTATACCATTACCATTGCCGATGCACTATCGCTTGAAGAGGTACCCTTTTGCCTCCCGCCCAGGCTGTAGAAACACACACATTCACGCGTCTTTTTCTGCATTTTCTACACCAAACTGCCAAACCTTTCTGACCGATTAGTGGGGAATTTCTTCGTGCAGTGGTTGGGAATGACTGGATGAAAGGATCCGAAACAAAAATACCTGTAGTTGAATTGACGCAGTGCCGGCATGTTGTTCCCTTCTGTTTCTTTCTTTAGTTGCTCCGTCTCGACGTGAGTATTTTGGATTCGGAGAGCACCTTTCTGGATTCTGCGCTGAAGGTCTGCTTCTCCTCAGCCTCCCCTGAGCATTTGTTGGTAGCGACATCCGCTAACAAAATCCTCTGGGTCAACACAAAGACGGGTAGTCTACTACGGCAGGTAGAGGATTGGAGATGATTTTTTTTTTTTTTAAAGCATAAAAGGTCACCCTCAAACATTTTCCCCCCGACTAAGCATTGATTGACCACAGACTGCTGTTTTTTTGTGACAGGTGTCCAAGGTGCACAAGCACTGGTGTTCCTCTCTGGCTGTGAGCGAAGACCGCCGATTTTTGGTCACGGCGGGACACAACGCAGTCAAAGTGTGGGATTATAACATGCATCTGAGTTTGAACTCGCAGGTACACACAAAGCAAAGCCTTTTACAAAATTGTATTGATGACAGTTGATCTTCTTGGCTAAACGGACATCGTTTGGCTTTGACTGCCGCTGCATTTGACTAATTAGTGAGTTATGTTCAATGGGAAGGTGCGCTGACATTCCATGCGCGTTATGCTATGTCGTTGTAACGAATTTTGTTTCCCAGATGTTTATAGGTCATAGTCAGCCCATCAACCAGGTGAGCTTCACCCCTGGACAGCAGGGTGTGGTCTCTGTGGGGGACGCCATTTTCCTTTGGGACTTCCTGGCCCACCCAGTTGACTTGCTACGGTACTACTCGCGATTAAATGCTTGTCTGTTGAATGAAAATGCGCGTCTCTGCCCATTTCCTTGACGCTTTGTCTTTCCCGACAGTTTGCCATCGCGGTTTCCAACCACCTCAGGTAGAGTAAATGTGGTGTATGACAAAACCGCAGCATTCAACTCCTGCCGCGAATGATCCGATTGACCGTTTGGATTAAGCTGCCGACGAGATGCCTCGGGAAAGGGCACCCCTACCCTTGTCTCCGCCACCCCCGCTAGACGTGAGCACCGTGGACTCCAATGAAGTCGAGCTGAACGGTAATAATAAAAAAAATCTATTTAACACCTCTCGCCATGATGCACTCTTTGGAAATAATGAAGTTGCTCATAATGCGTTGCCTGCATTTCAACTATGTTTGGCTCTTCTGGCTGCAACTGCGAATTTTGTCTTTGAGACTTTAATAACGGCGTGTCCATTTGTTGCAGTCACCGCCACTGGTTCAGAGCCCAGTTCTGATCCCAGGCCAGCCACGTCCTTCTTGAAAATCACAGAACTAAGAGATACCATCAAACTGGGTAGCCATCTTCAAAACAGTGGTAAGTCCCCACCTTCAGTGGAAGTTTAAGAATCAAATCAATATATAAATGTCCATTTATAGCAGATTTTTGTGCCATTTTATAGATTTCACTGGGAGGAAGCCCTTGCATCCAGATTGTTACAGACACTTCATCCCACGATTTAAGAATTCCACTCTTGATGAGGTAAAAACGTCACTCGTACATACAGAAATTTCTTGTGCAATTTTTTATTTTTTATTTGCTCTTGTTGTTTTTGACTAGTGAAAATATTTTCTTTTGTCAAGGCTACTGTGACTCCTCAGCCGGGCGAAGCAGGCATGACGCTCAAGGCAGTAATTGGTTACAATGGCAATGGGCGTGGCAACTTGGTTTGGAGCCCTGACCAAGGTTATTTTCTTTTTTCTGCATGAGAAGCAAAAGTCAAACGATCATGTATGCTGTCGTCATAACTTCAATGCAATTGAGAAGAAAATTGGGAGCATGTGCCCTGTAGCTCCTTTCCTCACAGGAGACCTCGGCGGTTGTTATGTGCGTTCCTGCAACTCTTTTTTTTTTTTTTTTTTTTCTCCCTTCTTACTTTTGTGTGTTTGTCACAGGTTTATTTGCATACTCCTGCGGTGGCGTGGTGGTGGTGGAGAATGTCAACTCGGGCCGTCAGAGACATTTGCAGGGCCACAGGGAAGAGATCTCCTGCCTTGCTATTTCAAACGATGCTCAGGTTAGAAGGCACCTGAAAGTCAGTGTCGGATATTACTGGAAAATGGATATCAGAAAAGTCCCTGCAGTCGTAAACACACAAAAAAAAAAAAAAATCACTGTGGGGCTTCCAGTCAAACTGAAGCCCATTTGATAGAAGCTGTACAATGTCGTCGCCGACCTGTGAAAAACACATTTGTCCATTTCGTCAATTTTTAAAAAAAATGTTGACATCAATCGGGTGTCTGCGTTTCAGACATCCCATGAATGCAAAAATGCAAAGAAATTGCCAAAATGGACATCGTGTTTTTCACACGACCGTGACGATATATTGGTTGCCACACACAGCAGAGAGCAGCGGACTATCGACTGCTGAGTCGCGCTTCACTCGAGTGGCGTCGCTACAAAAGTACCACCACCGAAAAGAAAGTGAGCCAAAGGGGCACCTGCCAGTTTTCTCAGCAGAGTGCCACTTGTATTTCGGAGCTCCTTTCTATTTTTAAACCTTGAACTCTAATCACCGAATGGTGCAGCAGGTGCCTCCCAAGACCGCGCTCGGCCTCCAATTATGTGAACAAGGAAAAACTCCCTCTAGAACAGGAGGCCTTCTATTTTTAACTCACTTTCGCCAGGAGAAACAGACTCTCACACAGGAAAAATACATTCAGCAACGGATTGATGGCTAACTGGTTTTGAAATCCGAAGAAAATACTTCATTCCTCAACGATTATTCCATTTTTTTTTTAAAGTGAAGATAATTTGCAATTTGGGTATACATGTCATCGTCGCACATGATTTGCTTGAGCCGGCCACAGAAAATGAGTATGACACCTTTTTATATCTCCCACGTTTACATTACATGAAGTCAACAGCAATGCGGTGGCAGCAATAATGATTGTTTCACAGACCAAAATGCTTTCTATTCTCCCGTGTTTCTGCAGATGATGGCATCGGCTGCAAGCAAAAGTGCCAACAAGAGCCTCATTTGTATCTGGGCCATCCCGAGTGGCGCTTGTCTGAGTACCATTTCCTACCACAGAGGGGCAGTGCAGAGTCTTGCTTTCTCCAAAGATGATCGCTTCTTGCTCTCCATTGGTTAGTGAGGACGACAAAAAAAAATCTTTTGTTCTTTTTGTCTTCGCGCAACATCGACCCATACTCGTTGATCGCTATGTACACTATTTTCTATACATGTTAAACACTGCAATTTGTGTGTGTGTGTTCAACTGTTCGCTTCCATTTGCCGCCATGTTAGGAGACTTCTCAGATCCAGCAGTGGCTGTGTGGAGCAGCAGCACCTTCCAGATGCTCTCCAGTGAGAGCGTGTTGGGGCCCATCCACGACGCAGCCTTCAGCCCATCTGTGGCCTCCCAGCTGGCCTGCGTTGGCAGCCAAGGCGTTTACTTCGGCCTCTTCGACAGCCATGGCCAAGATGGTGATCTCAGCGTAAGCAACTTGCCGGGTCACTGCTTTGACCGCATCACAGTTGGATCCTCTTTGGCCTAAAAAAAACTTCAACCTGACTTCATCCATGGCTCCACAGCTGGAGAGAGCGAGGGCACCAGTCGAGGTGGGCGATGTGGAGCTGACAGCTCTGTGCTACCATTCCGACTCCTTGCTGTTCACCGCCACCAACCGAGGACACCTTTGCGCTTGGGACATCAAGACACAGAGCTGCTTCATGACATGGGAGGCTGATGAGGGAGAGATTGGTAAATAGTCGCGGTTCCTTTGTTGTGGCTTTTTACGTTCTTGATCCGTGATTCCCAACTACTGCGCCTTTCAGAAACGATCACGTACTGCATGTCCCGGTACTACAAATATGGGGATTGGGAATGATTTGTAGTTTGGTGGAGTGTTATAAAATGAAAAAATAGCTGCTTTGGCTGTTTCTGCAAAGGCAGTATTCATCTCTCACCTCTGGACAAAGGTGATGCATTTGTTAAGCTTTCCTGCACCGAAAGGAAATCCTGATGCTTTTCATCACGGTGTTTGATGTGTGTGGGTATTTTTTTTTTTTTTTATCTCCCCCCCCCCCCTCCTCTGAAGGTGTCTTGCTGTGTCGAGGGAACAGTCTATTGACAGGCAGCAACACCCACTGGCTGCGACTGTGGGAGGTGGAATCTGTGCGGCGTATGAAGCCTCTGGGGAAGGTGCCCAGAAAAGAGGGGTTTGTTGCGCCACCTAAGTCTTCATCGGATTCACATTTTTCATATCCTATTATTTGTAGCCTCACCTCACATATCGACAAACGACAAACAATGTAATCATGCATAGCAATTTGGTGTTTTGATTTGGACTGAACGCGTTGCCATGAATGATGTCGCCATGATTACATTTCAAAAGGGTTCAAATGTAGCGCATGTTATGTCTGCAAATAAAACATTATTATTCAGACTGAAGTGTTGCGTCGGAGAATACTCGTAAAGGGCAGTTAAGGCCATTAGTGTCATTGAACAAGAGGGCATTGTATTGAAAGATGATCGTTCATTTCAACATTTTACAGTAGCCAAGGATGTCAATGATGATCATATTTTGTCCTCTGCCGTGTCAATTGCAAAAGGCTGTGACACTTACTTGTCTGCCACAGCGGCGCGTCGGTGGTGCTAAAGCGGGAGATCATGCTGGATGGAACCACGGTCGGCGCTGCCTTTGACCACACAATGGACATGGGCATCGTGGGCACCACCACGGGGACCTTGTGGTACATCGACTGGTTGGACAACAGCAGCATCCGGCTGGTCAGCGGCCACAAGAACAAGGTAACCATGGCAGATTAAATGGCTGGATTTGTGAACCACACGATGCAATGGGCGTCGTGGACTGCTTTTCCCACACGGAAGTTAAAAGTGAATACAAATGCTGCGCCGCTGCGGGTGCCCTGAAGACTCGCCCGCATCAGCCTCTCCTCACCGCTGACCTACTGCGGGGTTCAACGTTTCGTCGGAACATGTCGATTGCACACGTGCGGGGCCGATAAAACCGCTCACGGCCCATTGAAGCCAAAAATCAAAGAGAAACAGAAAGGCTGTTATGATTGCGTCTACTCTCTTGACTTCACACCTGCTTTTGTTTTCAAATGAACTCGTCGTTTTCCTGCCGAATTTGTTATCGACGTTTGATTGGAACCCGCTCTGCGGTCCAGGTGAATGATTTGGCCTTTCAGACGGATGAAAGCCACTTTGCCACTTGCAGCGAAGACGGCAGTCTGAGGGTCTGGTCGATCCCCAGCAATGAACTGGTGGTGCAGTTCCAGGTGCTGAACCAGGTGAGGCGCGAACCATTTAGAAATGACTGAATTTTTCCTCGGCACTGCGATCGTGATTTTAAGATCCCGCGATTTGTGATTGATCGCTTTTGTTGTTCAATCCATTTGTGTGTGCTTTGCTCCGTTTCAGTCGTGTACCTGTGTGTGCTGGAGCCCTTTTCCGAGCGTGCAGCGCGCGCGCCTGGCGGCAGGATACGGCGACGGCACCCTGCGCGTCTTTCGACTCTCCTCCTCTGAAATGGAGAGGAAGCTGCAGCCCCATCGCGTTGCCGTCACTGCCATCCAGTACTCTGTCAACGGTGAGAGCCGGGCGGGACCTCCAAAGTTATTTCCATGCGGGGTTCTCCTGTTTGGTCCGGTGGGCGCTTGTCAAAAACTTTGACGAGACGCCGTTTTGTGTTTTAATCAAGCGTGCCGTAATTATCCAGGTGACGTTATCCTCTCTGGCGGGAAGAATGGGCTCATAGCTGTCAGCCGTGCCTTGGATGGATCAACCCTCCGAGTTTTCAGAGACCATAAAGGAGCAGCCATCACCACCATCCAGTGTGTTCGTGAGCAGGTGGGATATACACACGGTTAAATTGCACTTTGACAGATCCATGAAATGTGCTCATGATATCGCCACACTCCGCATTCATATCTGAACAATGCAAAAAAAAAAAAAATCTGCGCAATAAATGGCGTGGAGTGCCGTGGAGAACACTTTGCTTTTTAATCTGCCACATATCCAATGAGCACCTCTTCAACTCTTTAATTAATGCCGTTGAAACTGGAACGTTCTTGTGAAGTGGCACTTGATTCTTCAGCCAGTGCTGCTGTCAAGGTTTCTGCCTCCCTGTGGACGTGAACTGCCTGGCATTTCCTTTTCTCTGCTCTCAGCAGCCAAAGTCCACAAGGTTCAGGATCTTTTGTGACACTTTTTGAATTTGTAAACAACGAGAGGAGGGGGTGGGGGGGGGGAAAACGTTTGCTGGAATTCTTCTCTTGACATTTTGTGACATTTTATTCCCAAGCTGTTTGATCGTCTTCTCCCCAGTGTAAGGACTTTGGACTGGTGGGGAACGAGCTATGGTTGGCTGCCAGCGTTGACAGGCGAGTCAGTGTCTGGGCGGCCGATTGGTTCAAGTCCAAGTGCGCTTTACTCGACTGGCTCACGCTTGCTGCGCCGCCGTATTGCCAGGTACTTCCTCACCTCGCAGTATGTGGCAAAGAAGAGAAAATGCCACTGAAAATGTCAAGTGCTCTCAAGTAAGCTTGGCAAAATTGGTCGCTCCGTTTATCAGCTTGGACATGTCGTTTCATCATATCATCATTGTAAAAGATGAAACAAAATGAAGTGAAGTACAACTTGATTGTCAAATGCGCTGTATGTACAACATACAGCACAGATGAAATGTCTTCCCTCTCAACCAGACAATAGACAACAAGATGTATAGGATTATAAAAATGACACCGTTTTCCATGTTCCATTTTGATGCAATTCAAAACAATTTTTAAAAAATGGAAGAATTTGATTTCTTTTCATCCCATGGACCCATTCATGACACCGTAAAGTACAAACGGTAAAGTCCCATCTATTTATTCTTGAACCCCGTAAGTCAGCCGACACCAACCTAAAAGTTGTCTGCTGAATCCAATTTTATTAGAGATATTTGCTTCTCACACGGGAACCTTTTCAGAGAGACACCATTGACTCATATGTGCGCTAAATGCTCATGTTTGGCCATTTCATTCTTCACCCCCAATCGCTTGTGTTGTCTTGCAGGATGACAGCCCGCCCCCGAGCCTGGCTGCCTTCTGCCCGACAGACCCCAGCCTGCTCATCTACGCCGGTTACGGAATAGAGAAAGAGTTGATTTTCTACAGCCTTTCCAAAAAAAGGGTACCTGTCTATCTTATGTGAGCGGCCGTTGCTGACCGGCTGATCAGTAACATTGCTTTTTTTTTTTTATGTACTTGTACAAGATCATCAAAAAGATTGCTTTGCCTCACTGGGCCACATGCTTCAGCCTCTCTTCCAAGAGTCAACTCATAGCGTTGGGGTCAAAAGGTAACGTGTCGCCCAGAAACCACACAAGGTTCACGGATGTTTGCAACGCTAATCCGACCGCTTGCCTGACCTTTGGTCGTCCTTCTAGAACGAGTGTTGAAGCTGATCAAATGGACCAGCGGCAAGTTCCAAGACTTCTCACAGCACAGCGACTCGCTGCAGACGTGTCGTTTCTCGCCCTCGGGGACACTCCTCTTCTCTGTGGCTCATAATGAGATTCTGCTGTGGGAGGTGAACGGCCTCTGATGAGCCGCTTTTTGGTTTTTTGTTTTGTATAAGAAATATAAGAACGTGAAAAATATTTCATGTTCCAGAATCCCTTTTCCCATGATGGGACAAAACCAATTTGGGACAATTTAGAAATCATGTCAGAGGACGATGGAGTACCTTATCTTGGAGAACATGCAAATCCCACACAGGAAGGCGGACATGAGATTAGAATCCTGAATCTCCTGTGTTGCTAACCACTTGCAACACTGTGCTGCTCAGTTTATACACAAAGACTCTTAACGGGGAAGTGATTCGATAGATTTATTTGTGTTGTTTTTTTTCAGCGTTGCAACCTTAAGCATGTCCCACCGTCGACACACCCAGTGACTGGAACGATTTTTATTTTTATTTTTTTTAAACACAGAATGTAGTTGCTCCATGTACAGCACTTTGTATGCAGCGATGGCTGTTTGAAAGTGCTCTATAAATACAGTTGAGAATTTGAAAATTAATCAGATTGCCCCCTGCACAGTGAGGTTTTACATTTTTATTTGTATAGATAGATTGTTTTTAACATGGTTTGTCACATTTAATGTAGTAATTTTGTGTATAATTAAACAACAATTTGATACAAGAACGAATATTTCAATATTTTTAACTGTCCGGTCTATAACAATGGAAACGTATGTACTTTTCCATGTGTCCCGCAGAGGGCGTGTTTTCGCGCTCATCCTTTTGAACCGGAAATGTACGAGTTCACCTTGTGTGGAAAAATTGCAGCGGAGGCGAACATTCGTGTTCGGTTTTCGCGAGAGTTTTCAAATTCAAATGAAAGACAAATGTTCCCGTAGCGTCGCGTCGGGTCTGGCTGTTGTTCGAACAGGGGGGCAACATGAAACAGGACGTGAGGATACTTTTGCTGGGGGAACGTGAGTACCGTTTGGCGCTATGATGACGGCTGACAAACAGTTAGCCGATTAGCAAATATTCGGCTGGGGCGAACTAACTTACTAAACTTGAAGGTTCTTGATCTGAGGTGGAGGCGGAATGTTGTAGGAAATGTGATATTCATGTCAACGTCGATAACTTGGCAGCCTAACTCTAGAATAGTTTTATATCGACTTCACGCTAAAACTTTTCCTGCATTTGTTGTGATAAGGAATTTAATTCAGTTGGTTTAATGAAATATTAATTCATAATTATTTTTAAGAATTTAAGATAACCTTTATTTGTTTCACAATGGAGAAATTCCCATTTGTCTCGTGAAATAGTTTAAATGTGTACTTAAGTATTTCATGGGCATTTGTATTCATTTCATTAAATACTAACGGATACATTAGCTATAAATGACGAAATAAAACAACGATCATGTGTAATTAATGTTTTGTGATGTATGTCGATATGATTCCCATTGTAACCTCCCTCCGATTCTCGAGTTCAGCCATGGTGGGGAAGACTTCCCTCATCATGTCCTTGGTTGGAGAGGAGTTCCCCGAGGAGGTCAGCGTCTGCCCGATCATCATCTCATCATCCGCTCTCTCGCTGAGTGCAGTGTGATGTGACTTTCATATAACATTTCCGCTCCATTTTTGGAACAGGTTCCGTCTCGAGCTGAAGAAATCACCATCCCGGCTGATGTCACTCCAGAGAAAGTGCCTACACACATCGTGGACTACTCGGGTACCTTGACATGCGGCACAATCTGCAATATTATAATAGTTGTATTTAGTGTGTGTGGAATTTTATACAAATTTGCTTATTGTTATCGTCCAATATCCTTGGCAGAAAAAGAGCAGAGTGATGAGACCCTTAGAGGAGAGATTCTGAAGGTGAGTACATAGATGGATGTGGAGGGCGATATAATAGATCACCCAAGTAATCAGCATGGATTATTAAATAAATGTCATCCCACATAGGCCAATGTGGTGTGTGTAGTCTATGATGTCACCAACGAGGACTCAATAGAAAAGGTAGTTTTACATTCACGAGTGCTTTATATTCATTTGCTTGCATATGCATCGAAAATGCTAATTACGTTCCGTGATGGTTTTTTGTGTTTTTTTTCCAGATCAAGACAAAATGGATACCTTTAGTCAATGGCAATGCAGAGAAAGGAAACAAGTATGTTATCAACTTTGGGAGAAGTGGTCAATGTGAGGTGCTGTTGCATTAGCCCAGTCTTTTTTTTGTGTTTTTTTTTTTTGTCATCACGTCAGAGTTCCAATCATCCTTGTGGGAAACAAGTCAGATCTACGTTCGGGGAGCTCCATGGAAACCATTCTCCCCATCATGAACCAGTTCTCTGAGATTGAGACGTGTGTCGAGGTAAACTTGACCTGCCCTTCTGCACCTTCCATTCAAATATTTACCTGTGCCTTAGCCATTTGTGCGCTGTACTATTTGGTTTGTTTCCCCTCAAGTGTTCTGCTCGGAATCTCAAAAACATATCTGAGCTGTTTTACTATGCACAGAAGGCAGTCCTTCATCCCACCGCCCCTCTGTATGACCCTGAGGACAAACAGGTGGGCCGTTTTTTTTTTTTTTTTTTTTAATGAATGGATTCCCAGTTTCCTTCATTTCAAGAAGTGCTATTTAGTGACTTCATTTTCTCTCTGGCAGCTCAAACCTCTGTGCGTCCGAGCGCTCAGTCGAATTTTTTACATCTCCGACCAGGACAACGACCGCATCCTCAGTGACGCTGAGCTCAACTCTTTTCAGGTGCTCACCACAAGCTTTCACCGCCACATGTTCCAGTTTGACGCAAAGGCAATCGAATGTATTTTTATCGATTTTGTTTTGTTTTTGTTTTTTAACCCTCCATTAGAAATCCTGTTTTGGAAATCCACTGGCGCCACAAGCCTTAGAAGATGTCAAGACAGTTGTCTGGAAAAACGCCAGTGATGGAGTGCTGGACAATGGCCTGACCTTAAATGGTAAATACTGTAGTAGGGATGATGTCATGTACATCCACACGCACACATGCATGGCTCGAATGCGCACGCACGACTAAATGGTGTGCAAATAGGTTGGAAAGTTTGTCAAATGTTGCATTGGTGAATATTTGTACATTTTGTATTTGATCTTGCCGTGGCCACTCACTGCTAAGCACTCTCATTTTCCAGGTTTCCTGTTCCTGAACACGTTGTTCATCCAAAGGGGCCGACATGAAACCACCTGGACGATTCTCAGGAACTTTGGTTACGACGACAACCTGGAACTGACTGACGATTACCTTTACCCCGCGTATGTCAGCTGATGTTTCTGCTGCTCTGTTGCAGTTTTTTTTTTCTGGTGTGTGTGTGTGTTTGTATTCATTCGTCACACATTGTTAAAGCATGTTTTTGTCACGGCAGCCTCCGGGTTCCTGCCAACTGTACCACTGAACTCAATGATTTAGGTCACCAGTTCCTCCAGCGGCTGTTTGATAAGTATGATGAAGTGAGTAAGGATCTCGACTGATAATTATATCAGGACTGGGAATGGATCCAATGGTCGTATTAATTCGGCTCAGTGCTCGGCTATCTTTTATAGCTTGAATAGCAAATCGCAATGGACGCAAAGGTTCACTGTGCGAATGTGAAGTATTGTCTTTGGGCTTCTTTTTTTTTTTTTTATTATTATTTGCATTACTTTAATATGCATTTCCCCTCTCAGGATAAAGACTCTGCGCTGTCACCCGCAGAGCTGAAGAATCTGTTCTGCGCTTGTCCTTACATGCCGTGGGGCGCTGAGGTCTATATGACGGTCCCGACGACAACCGCCGAGGGTTACATCTCGAATCACGGCTACCACTGTCAGTGGAAGTACGTGCTCACTTTGTCAGATGATTTTGTTTTCAGGCCTCCACTCCCATCATTTGAGCTTCTTTCTATGGTTCCTTCGTTCGCGCGTAGGCTTTGCGCCTATCTCGACATCCACCGTTGCCTGGAGCACCTCGGGTACCTCGGCTACCCTGTCCTCACGGAGCAGGAGTCACAGACTGCTGCGGTCTCAGGTGTGCGTGCGCCTGTGCTTTTCCTTTGCTGATTTATGTCCACGACAGAAATACAAAAGGAAGGGGCAGTAACTAAGAACATGATGCATGCGCCGTGCAACAACAATCCCAGTAAGAGGATTATTAGTGTGGATCTCATACAGAGTTAGGCGAACAGATCAACCTACATAAAAGTGTCCTTGAGGACAAATGTTGACGCATTTCTTATAACAGAATACTTTCAAGAGTGGTTCCTCACCTCTGTTGAGACATTTCATGTGTTGAATAGATTCAATCCAAAATGAACAGAATAGGCCGTTGGGAATAAATTAATACGATTCCATAGGGAAAAAAAAGGTGCTTCTGGTGGTGTTTGGGTGCTTATCTGTGTGACTACTTTTTCCTATTCAAAAAGCAGATGAGTAGTGTTCAATTGCAGTGTTAGCCCCTCCCTCGGATGTTTTGGTTACGTTTAATCGTTGCTGTTGTCCAAGCGCAGTAACGAGAGAGAGAGCGGAGGACCTGGAGAAGCGCCAAACGCAGCGTTCGGTCTTCCTATGCAAGGTGATCGGACAGCGGGGGACGGGCAAAACCACTTTTCTGCAGGCCTTCCTCGGCCGCAGCCCTGTGGTAGGATGCCCATCTGTCAGCCGGGGGGGGGGGGGCCGTGAACCGCCGAGCTGCGGTCTCACCGTTGTGTTCCGTTGCTTGACTAGAACAACCCGGGCGGCGGCGGCGGTGCCTTTTCCCCCTTCGCCATAAACACGGTTCAAGTTGGCAATCAAGAGAAGTCCCTCATCGTAAGTAGCCGCGCCCCTCAAATGGATGACGCTGTCCGAGTGCTGACCGTCCCGGTCGTGCCGCGCCGCAGCTCAACGAGGTGGACGTGGAGGCGGACTTCCTGAAGGCGTCGGACTCCCACTGCGACGTGGCTTGTCTCGTGTACGACGCCAGTGACCCACATTCCTTCGACTACTGCGCCAGCATATACAAGGTATTCCGATGATGTCATCATCCGACAAACAACAAAAAGTGAATGTCCCGTTCCCCCCCCCCACCTTCCCACGCTCACTTTTTCTGTTCCAATTTGTTTGGATTCAGCAACACTACATGGAGAGCGACATCCCGTGCGTGCTGGTGGCCTCCAAACACGACCTCCCCGAAGTCGAGCAATTCCATGGAGTGACGCCGGCCGAGTTCTGCTCCAAACACAGACTGCCTCAACCGTTGCCCTTTTCAATCACGTTTCCCCAATCCGACGCCAGAACGTCTTTGCCAGACTTGCCTGGGCTGCCGCGTACCCGTAGGTTGCACACATGCTTTTACCTTAAATGAAAACTCACGTTGGTCAATATTCAGCTTTAAGGGAACACGAGTCGATTTGTTGCCGTAGGAAAGATGCCTCTGTTGTTAAGTCTGCTCTCTTTTTTTTGTGTTTCTCCTCCTCCGCAGACACCTGAATGGCTCAGACATGAGCGACACGTCGTTTTGGCTGAGAGTGGCGATGGGCTCGGCTGTCTTTGCGGTTGTGGGTTTTGCTTTTTACAGAATGGCCGTCAGACTGAAATGAGCCGGCACCAGCTGGCTTTTTCTGTGCGTTTGTCACTCCAGCCGTACGGATCCAGATTCCCCAATACGGTTGTCATCTGCCCCCGGTGTGTGTTGGGGACTGTCCTGATGTGTCTCAACGCAGTGTTGTGATCCTGACAGTTGTTGTTTTTTTTCTTTTTTTTCTGCTATATGCAACGTTTTTATGCCTTACCTTTGCCTAGTGTGATGTCCACTCGATGCATTGATTCCACAAACGATAATTGATGTCCCAACGGGCGTGCTGTCCAAAATGGACACGAGACGTCTTTTATCAATTGACTGTTAATGAGATTGAAATGTTTTTTATCGCACATGCGAGGCGTTTCTAAAACGTGAATGCCAAATAAATTGGGCTGCATTTTCCAGATATCTGCAGACCCCCCCGACTGCAACTTCATTTTCCACCACAGGTGCGAGATGCTTTCGCCTTGAATTTGCCTCACTGTTAACTGCAAGTAGTGATCGCATCTTGAATGCAGCTTGGACACGGCCTTTGCCCTGAGAAGGCGGCGTTGGCCTCGGCTCTTATGGTTGCAGCGAGGCCTCTGATGAAGAAGAAATTGTTAATTGGTTCCTTTTACTGCCCTGTGAGATTGACTTGCTTGAACCAACTGACAGCTTTTTAAGAATGGCAAGAAAAAGTAGTCAAATGAGCTGGATCCCCTGCTGTTTCTTCTTTTTTTAAAAATGTATTTGATGTTTGGTTTTTCACAATAAAAGTGAACTGTTCTCAACATGCTCAATGAAAGAACACCGTTAGAATTTGTCTGGGTCTATTTCAACTGTCAGTGAAATTTCCTCCAAACCGCCAGGAGAGAGCTGTGTGGATTTCGTTTTGACAGGTTTGACGTCCTCCCCAGTGGGCGTGTGCGTGGAGTCTTCACAAGTGATCTGTAGTCAACCAAAGTAAGTCACGTCCTCCTATATGGTCACAAAATGAGATTAAACTACGGATGCTTTATTCGTCCAATGTTGGAAATGTCAATTGACCACAGCAGCAATATATCTGCACTTGTTGTGCGTTAAATCTTCCCCGCATGTGTGAGCTTGACAAAGAACTTTTCAAACGCTTCTGTTTTATTGGGTGTCGTGATGACGCGACGTTAATGAAAAGGTCAAGGGGGGGGGGGGGTTAATTCGTACAAGAGGGTGGATGAAATGAACGGATCCGTTCGAGTAAAGCACAAAACCTCGAGAACGTCACAAGCACAATGTTAAATGCCCAGATGATCAATTCCAGTGCTCTCGATAAGTTTCGTCCATTTGGTGGCGCAGATGAGAGCGAGTAGAAGTTTGCATGGAATCTTACAAAAATAAGACATTTACGAAAAAAAGGGGGTCCTTTTAGGAATATTTACACAGCCCGTTCCGATATTGTCCCGTCATTTTCTTTTGGCCGCTTTCGTGGCTTTCTTTGCGGGCTTGGCTGCCCTTTTGACCGCTTTGGCTTTGGGCTTGGGCTTGGTCGCCTTCGCCGGCTTGGTCTTTTTCTGCGCGGCGGCGGCGGCGGCGGCGGCCGCTTTCTTCACTTTGGTCGGCGTGGCCTTCTTGCTCGGCTTGACCGCCTTGGTCTTCTTGGCGGCCGCTTTCTTGGGCTTCTCCGGCGCCTTGTTGGCCTTCTTGGGCTTGGCCACCTTTCTGGGCGGTTTAGCGGACGCTTTGGTGGCCTTCTTGGGTTTGGCCGCGGCCGGCTTCTTGGTGGGCTTTTTGGCGTCGTCGGGCTTGTTGAGTCGGAAGGATCCGGACGCGCCGATGCCTTTGGTGTGGCGCAGCATCCCCGACGCCAGCAACCGCTTGAGGGCCAACTTAATCTGGGCGTCGGCGTTGTCGCCTACCTTGTAGTTTTTGCGGACGAACTTTTGGATGGATTGACGGGACGCTCCGCTTCGGCTGGCGTCGTGCACGATGGCCGCTTGGATCATGTCCGAGTACTTGGGATGCGAAGTGGGCTTCTTGGGCTTGGGCGCTTTCTTGGCTTTGGCCGGAGATGCCGATGTCTCTGCCATGCTTCTTTCTTTTAGTTTGATCGAGATGTATTTGTTCGCGGCCAAGTTCAAGCGCAGATACAAGAAAAAGTCGTTGGTGGCTCGGCAACGAAAGGACGCGCGCACGCACACCACACACACACACACACACACACAAGCTTCGCCTTGGGGGGGAAAAAGAAAGTCCAAAATACGTCACTTTTCCTTGTCCAAAACAATCGCTGACTAGTCCGCGGAGTAAAACGATAACGGACAGAGAACGTCTTAAGTGTCTAATTCCACAGACGCTCCGGCGGCACTATGAAGCCTCTCTGCGGACGTGATTGAGAACAGCAACTGCCAGCAGCTGATGTAGCGGACTCCGCGGAACTGGCGCTGTCCCGTTTGTGTTTCTTCGCCGTCCAATTCGCCTGAAATATAACAACTGCGCGCCGGTTGCGACCCGCGCGACGGTCGGGCCGATAGCAGAGGCATTGGGCTTCCCCGGCACACGTTCGCCGCGTCTCGCCGCCGCCGAAGAACAACTTTTATTCCGCGAAAACCGGCTCGAAGTCACACGCGCCGCCAACAATTTTGCACAATTCGCCTTAAATGGACCCAAACGGACGGAACCTCTGGGAAAATGTCGTCGCGCATATAAAAGATGAATCTGTGCTCTATCGATTGCACGCAATCGGCTCGAACCACGGTTCCGTTTTCGCTTTTTAATACATGCTTACATTTGGCCAACTAACACAGTCCGGCCACTGACTTCAAGTGACGTGCCCGAGATTATTTACTGTTAAACGTCGTAGAAATGAAATGTCACCGTGTCCGACTCACGGGTACCCCTCGGGGGGATAGCGTGGCTTCATTTGTGTCGCGACGCGGTGATTTTGGGAGCCCGGCGCGCCGCTTTTGGACCGAATTGTTTACATTTGTCACTACGGCAGTCGGCGCTCCGTCGCCATTGGCAGGAAAGTTGCCAACACATCCCGGCGTGACATGCTTGGGTCGTGGGTGCGACAAATACAGTACTCCTTTGATTTTAAGTGGGCCCGTGAGTGGGGGGGGGGACGCGATTGTGCAGATGTGGATCCAGATGCAAACGGGGGCTGCAGCCCCGAAAGTAAAATCTTTGGCTTCGAGACGCGTTGCTTCTTTTGTTTCGGAACTGGCGCATCAGTCAATCAGCCTTTGGACGTGGGGCTTTTCTCCAACATTTCAAACACTCTGCTATCTTTTGGGAACACGATCCGCATTCAAATCCGCAAATGTCGTCGTTCCACCGCTTTTATTGTCTTTTTTTTTTTTTTTTTGTGCGTGTGCGTGCGAGCCAGTCTCTCTCCCCGTAGCGCCATTTTGTCCCAGCCGACGTAGTCGTGCATTCCCCCCTAGACGTGACTTTTGCGTCATTTGGCACCGATTAGTCGCTCATCACTTGAAATGGTCGGAGGGCAACATCAACAAACACCTGGCTGCTCTTTTGGCGGAAGGTGAGCCTGTGCACCTGAAAGCAGCCCAGTGTCCACTTGCAGTGTTTGTTGGAGACACATTGAGAGAGTTGTGCACAAGTGCACCATCATTTTTTTTTGGGGGGGGGGGTCATTAGTAGTGGTGATGATGGTAAAAAAACAAACATATTAGCCCACCATGGCTGCATGCGTACCTAGAGTTTTATATTCAGTACAGGTGTGTGTGTGTGTATATATATATATATATACACATATAAAGGAATTTTATATATTTCTTTATCGTTCTCTTGTATGTTGTGTCCGTCTTTAAAGACACAATTTGGATCGGTTAGCAACACCTGGGGCGGTCGTGCATTGAGCCAAGTTCAGGCGGATCAAAGCGAGAACAAGGTGTCGACACGCACGTCCCGAGTATTACGACGCTTGTCTTTCAGCGCCGCGCTTCTCGTACGAGTTCGTCCCCCCCCTCCGTTCGATGCACTGAATGAAGAACAGGTGTCAGGGGCCAAATGCTCTGTCGACAGCTGCAGACACTCCCAACAAAGGCCTGTCAGCCGGGCCCGCAGTCATTGAGCCCCCCCTGGCTATGTTAGCGCAGCTATTTGCGCAACTTTTAGCTGTCATTTCAGTTCTACATGACAACCCTGGACACATATGCAGACGCGCGCAATCTTCCGGAGCACGCTCGCGCGATCAGTCGACAGGGCAAACCGGCAGAGGGGGGGGGCCTATCGAAGCTATTGTGAACCGCGGCGCACTGCGACGTTAGGGTCTTTTCCTAAACGCCACTTAAACGTAGAGCACGTTTGAATTTGGCTCTTTGACATATCGCTCTTGAAGAATGCTACATTTAGCTCTAATCCCAACTTTAACCCTTGCCCCTTTAATACTCGAGGATTTAGTGAGTGGCACAACGTGAGGGGTTTGACCCCTGCGGCAGCATTTCGCTCGCCGGCCGCCATGTTAGGTACACCTGCGTACTCGGAACGATAGCCCAAAATATTAGAAAAAAGAAAAACATCGCACTTCCACACGGCTGCAAACTACAACTCCAAAAATCAATTTATTCATCTCATTCCTGTTGACGACACAGATGAGATTTGGGATTCCTTCAAGCAGTCGTTGGTCTTTTTGAACGCCTCACTGTCCCTACATTGACGCCATAAAATCTCTCGCTAAACTTTTACGCCCAGCAGTTGCCACATTTGGTCTGCCGTATTTCACTCCATTGCCTAGTTATAGCTTGCAGTGGCGGCTGCCGGCGCGACAGAGAGCAGTGGCACAAAACAGTAAACAAAAGGAAAAAGGCTTCCTGCCAGGTAGACATCTTGCAACGATTAGATATCGGCAACACAAAAAGGATGATAATCTGATTGGACAAAAAAACAAACTAGCATCCACTTGTACAGTGAGCAGTACACCCAAGAAAAATGCTACAAAATGAAGAAAGTAGCATAAATTCATTCCATTGTCCCTGACTGCAAAAAAAAAAAACACCAAAAAAACCCAACGTGGAATGTTGCTTTATTTGGAAGTGAACAATAACGTGCGTGAACATGCCGTGCCACTAGAGGTCGCTCCGGATTTGAATCTTGCCGAGTGTGGCAGGGCCCACCAAAGCGGCTCGGCTGCTAAGTGGCACAGTGTTGCCAACAAACAGTCAGTGGAATCGATTGTCACATCAGAGGATTGGATGATCAATCCACTCAACAGCCTGTTGATGTTCCCCTTTGACTTTTGAGTCAACCTCCTTCCTTCCCCGCTTTGTGATGCCCGCGAGGATTTCTATGTGGGGCGCTTGACACGGAAACGGTGCCATTCGCTGACCCGATTCATACATCTGCCTTTATGAATTTCGTTCCTCCTTTGTATTTGCAAAGGGCCAAGAAAGGTTGGGGCCAAAGGGCACCGAGCCCTGAAAACAATTGGGGCCAATGACGACATGCTCATATTGGATTGTTATATAAGCGACGGTCATTTGTTTTCAGGGGACTCTCGTTACCGTCTCATCAAATCTTGGTTTCCATTTCTTTCTTCTCGTTTCAGCGCGGCAGACTTTCTCTCTTCTGCCCTCGGCTCACTTAATACATTTTTAATGCGGCAAACCTTCTCCGTTGCTGTCAGCTTGATAGATGGCCAGATTGTTTCCAAACACAAATGCGCCAAACCGGCATCTCCCTCCCTCCCTCCGTGCCTCCCTCTCGCTTCTCCCACCCTTGCGTTCAGGTGAAGCTACAAAGCTAATGAGCGGAGCTCATGCGTTGGCCAAAAAGTGCATTCCCAGAGCATTTAGTTTTGGGCAGATTGCATCAGGCTGTTAGACGCCACACTTAGGCCATATCATCGTTATGGTTGCCCTCGGAGGGGGCCGGTTATAAACCACATCAATGTTTAATCGCGAGGGCTGTAACCCTGCACCAAAAAAAAATCACAGTCCGGTTAAGGACCGTGGTTTTAAAGTCGCTGTAAAGTCAAAATAAATGCCTCGTAAGTTTGACACAACACCGAGAAGGGTATTGTGAACACGTCTTTTCTTCTGCCTCCACATAGCCGTGTGTTTTGAGCGGTGAGATTTTATCGCCGTCAAGATTCCAGTGGCTGCAATATAGTCCAAGGGCTTTTCCACGGTGTGACAACAAGGCGCTCTAGCGCGAAAGCCGCTGTCGACACGCTGGCCGTCAAGTCGGACTTTTTTTAAAAAAAGATTTTCCTCCTTCCTCGCTCTTTTGTCATCCCTGCATGATATGTGTGCACAGAGTGCCAACAACGAGGCACTCTAAACTGGCCACACCAGGGGAATATCTGAAGCAATTTTGGCGTATAGGTATGAATGGCCGGTTAGCTGGTCATCACAGCTGCAATATCCTTTCCATGCGCCGTGCCGTTTGAAAGTATCACCCACCTATAAACGCGAGACCTTCCGCAGGGGAGGAAAAGTGAACGCCGGCAGTCTAATTAATGCGTTCTGCCGCTCAGTCTCCCTGTAAGGCCTCATTAGCCTCGCCCGTCTCCCACGCACGAGCTAAACCGCTGTTTTGTTTGATCGCGGGGCAGACGAGGATTTAAGTGAAATCCAAGGCAGACCACACAGTTGTTGACACGTTGTCCAACAACAGCCCGGTGGGATGTATCCCGGCCCATTGTATTTTGTCGCTAAAAAATGCCGTATGCGGTTTTGAGTAGGTGCTACACAAAAGTACTAATATCCATTTTTGCAAGTGGTAGCAGTGGCATTTCATTGATAGTTGAGATATCAGGGATATCCTTTTTCCCCTGCGGGCCTTGAATGATCAGCGAAGCGTCCAAACAAGCAAACGGTTGCCGTGAACATGCTCAACGGTGCATTGCTGTTGATGTCGTTTATAATTAGCAGAGCGGACTTATGATAAAGCGCCGTGTCATGTTATCTTTGTGATGTTCACGGTGGCGCCTAGCTGCAAGGTGAACGACTGCGCTTTGGAGAATTTGTCTCTACCAAAAGCATGCTTGCGCCTCCGGGGGGTGGGGGGGGGGGGGGGGGGAAATCCTCGCGTCTTGTATGCGGCGTCCGTCAGTAGTAAGCCGCAGTGGAGCCCAGGCCCTTCTCCCTCCCCGAGACTCCAAATGTGCCACTCCTTCGCCTTTTCCCATTGGAAGAGCGAGGCCACCTCCCTCCCATGGCTCATTTGTATGCATGTCATGATGCCGTGTGTGCGTGTGTGTGTGTGTGTGTGTGCACGTTTTAAGTGTGTGTGTGTGTGTGTGTTGAGAGAGGCAGGAGCACTCGGTGCGATGGGATAGAGGCGGAGGAGAGTGAACGAGAGCTGCGTCGGGGTGCCTGCTGAAGCTGGCCTGAGCCTCCGCCGCCGACAGCGAGCCACGTTTGCATGCGCTCCAAAGACGGAACCCGGAGCAAGGAAAAACTACAGCGGGAATTACAAGTGAGGCGCAGTCCGCAGGCTCAAGCAAAAAATCTCCCCGCATCCTTTTTACTCGTCCTCAGCAACACCACCGCTGCCTCTTGCCGCTGCTTTCCCCCCCCCCCCCCCCACCCCCCCCCCCCTGATGCCCTTGTCCTCGGCGGCTCCTCTCACCACCCTGGCCAGTATATGGATAGAAGCTCCTTTTTTCAGCTCATACAAGAGCAGGTAAGCGAGAAGCGGCGGGGTGGCGATGGCGGTGCTGGTTTCTATGGTTACGGGCTGCCCAGAGGCTGACACCTCACTCGCCTATCCAGGGAGGGGAGACGCACGGCTTTGATCAATCCCGATGGCTGATGTTGGAATTGCGGTTTGATTGAAGGTGGGGGGGGGCGGCGGGGGGGGTCTGCGGAATGAGTGTCAGACAACACGCCGCATCATGGAGCCATGTGGGTCCCGACGTTGTGAGGTCGGAGCGTGAAGGCGTTGGTGGTGGGGGCGCGAACGGGGACTAACCTGACGGCGGGAGAAAAGGCTTGCAGGCAAGAAGCGTGTGAGCTGAGTGGACAAAATGATGACAATGGTGAGCATGTCATGTCCGTTGACGCGTGGGATTGTTGTTTCTAATGGAAGGTGGCTTGGGTCTTGATTGACTGGGTGACTTCGCCTTGGAGGGGGGGGCGGGAGTGGGGTGGGGGGGCAATAAAAACCCTGCAGGTTGCAATTGTTTTTGCTGTCCAATCAGGTTGTCGGGTTGCCAATTAGCTTTTCTTCTACCCCAATAGATCCCAAACCTGAAACCGACTATGCTGGTCGGCGTGTACATTTTCATTTCAAGGCTGCTCCGCGTTGGAAGCGGGCTCCGGCTTGATTGACAGATGGAAGAGTGCAGCCATTCCCTTCAAAATGGAGAAATCGATTTACTGCCGCAGGGTTGCGGGGGGTCAATGTTGATTGGCGCATCACTGACACCCTTATCAGCTGGATCAAGAATCTCAGGGAGAGGTGTGTGTGTGTGTGTGTGTGTGTGTGTGTGTGTGTGTGTGTGTCATCATGCACACAACAATCAATTTTTTTTTTTCCTATGAAAGTGTGTTTGTGGCAAGGAGGGGAAGCCCATGTGGGCTGAGTAAGAGGATGCTCGTGGTCACGCTTCTGAGTCATTTACTGGAGAAGCACTTGAGTAATGGCGACAGACTTGTAAAGAAGTTCAATGAGGAAAAGTCGGCGTGGCTTTTGGTCACTTGATTCCATTTTCATTGCAGACATTTCAGATCACTTTGGGGAAATTACCTTTGGTTGCACAACGCAAGCGTCATCATCCATCCCGATTGGGTCAGTTACGTGCGTCAGGTTTTGACCTTTGGGACGAGTCCAGATATTGTGCAGCTCGCTTTCTTCCAGAACTTTTCCATCTTGCGATCGCGCCAAGGGACTGGGCCGGTCCGCAAATAGGAAAAAAAAAAAAAAAAAAGGGGATAACCTTCAATTTGTGTTTAAAAAAAAAAACAAGGTTACCCCCCCCCAAAAAAAAACAAATACCAAAAAAAAAACTGCTGCTACTTCCTCTCAGTTTAAGAATTTCGCCTTAAAGCGAGCTTCCCTTCAACGTATTCAGACGCCGTCTCATGGAACGACTTTCCAATGAAGCACGTCAGACTTGTGATCAACGCTATTGATTGTTTGTGTGCCGGGTGTCCATACGCTCTACCGTGTGTAAGGCCACACTCGAACACCCCCCCCCCCCCCCCCCCTGCAGTCGCCATTATGCGCAAGTCCAAACCGAATCGATCAAAAAGGGAACCGACGACAAGCATTTTCCACCTTTGGGACTTTTGTGCGGTGCCGTTTAATTCAAAAATCACATTTAAAAACGCGTTTGACTCCATATCGGAACACTGATTTCCGACACACACACACACACCCACACACACGTTCGCACACTTTGGTAGCACGTCCCTCATCGCAATTCACGAGCGTTGCCTTCCGATTCATACTTCTTTTTCCCCCCTCCCCCATCGCATGAATGCAATCGGGCCCTTTGCAGCGGTTGGGGGTCAGAAGCTTTAATTGCATCTTTGGCGTCATTCTATTTGCGCTCCGTCAAATATGCACAATGATAAAATGACTTTGTCACTCCCATCAGTCAAATTTGGACGCACATCTCTAAATTACGAAGAAGCACAACATTGAAGAGCGTGAACAAACCGAAGACATTAGCAGGGCCCGGGGAACAAAAGTAGCTTCTTAAAATGACTGAAGTACTGTAAATTCGTGGCGTTGTTTGCGCATTTGAAACCAAGTCACACCTACAAGGAGGAGCAGCACAATGGCCGTCAAATTGAAGCAAAAATGGTTTTGCTGCGTTTTGACGACTTGAGTTTCTGGTCATCCGTATGGGGCGGTGGATGTTTTTCTAAAGTGTGCGTGTTGGGAGGTGAGGGGGTGAACTGTAGGTGTAAAAGATATTGCAGCCTTGTCACATTGAACCCTGTGAAAATGGTGCAAAGAGAGAGAGAGAGAGAGAGCAAGCGAGACAAAGAGGGAGCTCGAGATTTGGAAGCAAACAGTGGCAACACGAGTGACTTTATTAGTCTTTGTCTGCAGGAGGTCGCAATGCTACGCTGAGCCGCGGCTTTTCCATGGCCGCCACCGACAAACGCGTCCGGTCCGATCGCGGCGTACGTCGCGCCTTCTCTGTTGCGCCGCGGCCGATAAGGCGCCTGGCCAGCTTTTTTCAAAAGTGAGAGCGTGCGCGGCGGCGGCGGCGGCGGGTATCACCACCGCCCGCCATGTGCTTATTTTATGAAGGTTATTTATACTATCTGGCGCGAGCGCCGCCAACACTGTTTTGACACATTTATGTCGGGCAGAAAGAACGAGGGCTCTTCCACGCTGTCCCCTTTCATCATTCTCCGACGCTAATTTGCATTGAGCTGCATTTGAACGCCGCCCGCGGGCCGTTTGCGCGACGCTTAAGCGCCCCCATCCCGGGAAATGGACTCGGATTGTTTGCGTCAAAGACGATTCCTCGGGTCTCCCTTCTGGTCGAGCAGAAGAAGGGCGAGGAGCTCGCAAGCCTTGAACTTTGCGTTGACGGCAATGGCAGAGACGGACGGTGACGACACGCGGTGAGCGGCTTCGGGCGAGCCCAGTCCAATTTACTTTCCAAAGTCAAACGTGAAATAGAAGGATAGCATCAAACCAAGAACAAAGACAATTTCAAGAAATAAATTGGTCGTCACTGTATGCGCTGAAGTATTGGTGAGTTGGATGTGTGCCTTTTAGGGGCGTGGCTCGGTGGGCGATGTCAGAAGCTGCCGTCGGTCGGTCGGTCTGCGTGGAAACGAAAATTGTGGCCTGCGGCAGCTCCTCGGAAGCGTTCTCATTTTGTATTTGTGTTTCTTTGCTTCCTGAGCCAATCATGGCAGAATGCAAGAAATCCCCCCCCCCCCCAAAAAAGTTTTTTTCTGTTCTATTGGCAAATGATTCTGCCTAAATTCAGGAAGATGTTGCTCATATCATTCGATTTTTTTAAAGGCCAGATTTTGATGCACAGCGTTTTGGATTTCATTCCCAATTTATTGGCTTTGGTGGACCACTAAAAATATCTAGCGTGCCAAATGTGCCCCCCCCCCCCCAAACCTTGAGTTTGTCACAAATGCCCTCATGCTACGATCCGCAACCTCGCCTTCGTCGTCGCCAGGGTCTTTGCATCCATCTGTATTCTTTGCGTCACGTCTTCCCTCCCCTCTTTTGTGTCCTTCATTTGCTTCTCAAACGCCAATATTTCGAGATGGATGGAAGGGGAGGGGGGGGGTGGCACATACACTCGTAACCATGGCAACTTGTGCGGCTTGTCAGTGTCGCCGGTCTCGCTGTTGGTTAGCGCTTGTCTCGTCTCTCCTGCGTCACCTGCCAGGGGACCGCTTGCTAATTGGCCTCCGTGTCGCTGATTTTGCTAATTGACGCTTCCCTAATTGGTTGCAAGGAACGAGCCTCCGCCCCTTTCGCTGCCCAGCGTGCGCAGTGTTGGGGTTCGAATCTGTGCATTCTTTTTGTGCCACGTGGGTGCCCCGAACATCAGCTAAGTTGCCTGGAGGGAACCATGTTCCAACAAACGTGCAGAGGATGCACACTGGAAGGGATTAGCTTCTTGGCTCATTTTCCATTCCTTGCTTTCTTGTTTCCTGTTTTATGGTTCTTGGGGGGGGGGGGGGGTTTGCTGGTTTTTTTTTTTTTGTGTTGTATACCTGTTGCCTTCATCGTGCATGCAATCTTCACAGAAACATGTGCACATGACATTGGGAGTAAATAAGTCACTACCCAGGGGAGAACAGGGAGTGTGTGTGTGTGGGTGGGGGGGGGGGTGGTGTGTATCCAGTGTCTGTTTCTTGTCTGCTTCAGAGTTATTTTAGTTGTGTGTTTAATGTTACAAGTACAAATCCATTTATTACCACTCGCAGTTGCATGAGAAGCCGCCTTTTAGACGAGTGTCCATTACTCGCCGACACTCGTGCGGCTCTCGGGGGGGGAATATAAACACTTCCTGGAAAATATGAATAGATTATGAAGCCAGCATATTATTGAAAAAAAAAGAAAGAAAAATAAATAGTGTAAGGGGTTACCAGGCAACAGCTGTCTAGCTGTTGTGTGTGTGCAACGCTTGAACTAAATGCTCATGCTCTCGCTTGCGTATGTATGAGATATGATGTGGACCGTGGACAATGGTGGAGTTTTCCATTTAAAAAAAAAACAAAAATGGTTTCTTAATCAGAAAAATTGCAACCCTTCATGACAATTAAATCTCATGTAAATAATAATTGATTTTAGCCAAATTTTTGGACATTGTGCGGCTCCCTCTGGTGGGCGTGTCTCGGCCACCAGAGGGCAATGTCATGTAGGTAAATGAAAAAGACGGTCACAGCTGTTTAATACTCTGCAGTAATATTGCTCATTTTTCGCAGAGGATAAAGAATATATGCCCCGTGTCGTATGATCTTGTGTTCAAATAACTATTGTTAATAACACTGCGATACAAATGCTATTCACGAGCCTGTCTGGCATTTTACGTTGCCTGTTTGCATTGCACTCAACTCATAACGTCCCGTTCAATAGACACCTCAGCTCGGCCACACATAAAACGCGACTCTCCCCGCGTTCATCAAACAAAGCGCCAATTTGCCGGCAATGTCCTCATGCAGGAACGCTTTGGTCCAAATGTTTTCCGAGCCGCGTTCCCGACGCATCTCCCCCTGACTTCACCCTGACGCAACGTCTGAAAGCCCGCTCGTCCTCGGGCCAACAAGCGGCCGTCGGTGTGCTCCGTGAAGCCTCCACGAGACGCTCTCTCGCGCGTGTGTGTGTGTGGAGATTGCAACGTGAGACACTTGCCACCGAGAGCGCCGGTTTGTCCTCGGCGGTGGGCGTGGCTTTGGAAGTGACGTGAGGATTTGTTTGGTTGCGGTTTAGTGTGAGTGTCCGGCTGTCAGTTGTGGCTTACGGCAGTTTTATATCCGACCATTTGTCCCGCTCGACAAAAGGCACCGCGGCGCCGTGATCTGCTTGTATTGTCACTGAGAAATGTTTCAAGGTGACTGTTGAATTTGGATTTGTTCTTTTTTTTTTTTTTTTTTTCCCCCCTCCAGCTGGATCCAGACAACACCGGTTTCATCGCAGTGGAGAACTTCACCAGCCTGGTGGAGCACCATGAGCTGCAGCTGGACCCGTCCAAACTGGACATGCTGTTAGCGCTGGTCCAGAGCAATGAGGACGGACAAGTTTGTTACCAGGAGCTCATCGAGCTGGTGAGTCCACATGTTGGGTTTTGATTCATTTTATTTTTTTATTTTTTTTTGGGGGGGGGGGGGGTTGCTGTTGTATGATTAGGGTCATGACCTTGGTCACGGAATGATTCCAATTTTAAAGTCGAGGTCACAAAATAACATGTAGACTTTTAGCAGTTAGCATTTTTTTTTTTTCCGTTGCAGAATAACGTTTTGCGTGAAGGCGTACCTTATTTAGTGCAGATTGAAATGCCGCCGCGACTCTGGCTTGACCTTGCGAACGACGTGCGAGGTCACCGTCGCGTGACATTTTCAAGCAGGTAATCAGCAAGCAAGCAACGGCGTCCGTCTCCGCGGCCTTCTGCCCGTCGCCCGTCCTTCCTTTTACAAGTACCACCCCCTAATTTGTGACAAACGAGGCTCTTTTATTCCAGCCGCCATCCGGGTGATGTGCCGGGTTCGTTTTTTTCAACAATCTACCCGTCTTCTGCTCAGTGGCGGTCTAAATCGAAATAGCTTGTGGATAAATAGCGGAGCACGCACAAACGTGGGAAAGCATTTTTTTTGTATTTCTGATTAAAAACGAAAACAAAGGACCTCATGGCGCCACACTCATTCACAGGCAGGATTTCCGATGGGCTTATGTAACGGAGGTTTCGAAATGTTGCACTTAGTTTCTCCCGTCAGGAGGTCCAATCAGAGGAGCACTTTCGTAATAAGCGCTCCGACGTTCTGCTTTCAACCAAGCGAGCCTTTTGTCGCGTTCCCAGAAGCGTTCAAACAGATTGGAGCGCTCAAAACAAGCCGCCCGTTCATCCTCTGATAGGTTTTTTGGGTCTATTTTGTGCACTGGCAAATTTTTGTAGAGCACCTCTCACGCCATCGTCAACACTTTTTGATCGCAATTCGTACTTGGCTACAGGCTGCACATGATGCACTTTTGTGCTTTGTAATGATGGGGGTGGGGGGGGGGGGGGTCTCATTTGGGCACAAAAAAAGAGAAAATTTGGGATAAACATCCGCCCGTGTTTATCCATCTTAAAGATGCTGCCATTTTGCCGGCGACTGAATATGACATCCCGGTGCCTAAGGGCTCAGCCCGCGAACGTCACAGGACCAAACCCGAAAGACGGGCGAGCCTTGACGGTCGCGGCCTCGTCGCTTTTATTTTCTTGGCCTCCGCGCGGGCAATGGGAGGCTTCCGTGGCCCTTGAAAATATTTTTGGGGGGCGTGTTGTGGTTCTTGCTAATTAGGATGGAGCTGGGAGGGATTGACCGTGCGCTGTGGCTAATTAATCCGTCAAGGACAATCGACTGTAGCTGATAGCAGCGTGTGCCATAGACAGCATGCGGCTACCGTGAGGGAGGGAGAAAGGCTCCTCGCTGTTTAACACACACACACACACACACACACACACACACACATGCTCGCACACCTGCTGGTCGCCATTTAGCCCATTCAGCCGTCCCTGAAGGCTGTTACTATCTTTGTGTTTCCAAAGCCTCGGCTTCCCTTCCGATGGGACTTTCCAAGATTCCGTCCATTTTCAATGGACATTTTATTTTCCCATTTATTGATCACGGCGACCATACGTAGAAAACATTTCAGTCAAAAGTAGCGATTGCTCTGTACCGGCGTCAAGCTTAGTCGCTCATTTCCACTTGCACAAATGTTATGATCAACTCGCATCTAGTGCCGCTGGAGGCGGTCCTTGTTCTGTTCCTATGCGTTCATTTTGTATATGATCTCGTGTGTGTGTGTGTGTGTGTGTGTGTGTGTGTTGTGTGTGTGTGTGTGTGTGTTGTGTTTTCTTCCAGTGTAACAGTTTAATTCAATTCATGGCTCCTCCCATGTTCATTGTAGCATGTAATCGCTTTAAAATCGTGTTAATGTCCACTGCGTCACCATAGTAACACACACACACACACACACACACACACACACACACACACACACACACACACACACACTCATTTGAACTGGCCAAAGCCCTGTGCAAACAGCAAAGTAGCACACTCCAGTAATTGGTGTCAAGAAAGTATGTCTCAAGTGAAAAGGCACAGCTGCTTTATTTGTGTGCAGCAATTTGTTTATGGTGTCTTCATTGTTTGCTCATTTCTGTAAAAAACAAAAACTGTCCTCAGTGAGTTTAGCTCATTAGCATTTGTGGATGTTGAGTGTATTGATCCCGAAATTGTGCCTACACACACTCGGCGCGCCCGCAAGCAGAAGCGCCTGATTAGAGAGGAAGAAAAGTTAGGAGCCGTTTTAACTTCCCACCGGCGTCATTCAGCGCGAGGTTGAAAAAAATCCTTTGCCGCGCGGTCAAAAAAAAAAGAAAGACACGCCGCGTTGCCGCGGTGAACGTCCACAGGCCGCTTTCTTGTTCCTCCGCCGCCGCCGCTTTGTGTCAGATCTTATCACGGCACACAAAGTTTGATTTGGAGATAATTGCTCGGTTGGCAGTTTTCCCTGCGGGGAGCACCATTGTTTTAGCGACAATAGCGACTTTTGGCTGAATCTTACCTCTGCTGTGCGAAAGTGGAAATCGGCTTTCAGCTGGAAAGAAGCCAAAATATTGGACAAAGACTTTTGCTTTTTAATCAGTAACACGATGATGGAGTTGATCTCCAGCAGGCAACACATTTTGATTGTATTTTTTTTGGGGGGGGGGACAATTCCAGATGAGCAGCAAGCGCTCCAGCAGTTTCCGACGGGCCATCGCCAACGGCCGCCGCACGCTGCAGAGAGAGATCTTGCTGGACGAGACGGGCCTGGGTCTGTACAAGCGCTTTGTCCGCTACGTGGCCTACGAGATCCTGCCCTGCGAGACGGACCGGCGCTGGTACTTCCACCAAAACCGCCTGTGCCCACCGCCGGTCTTTATCGCCGTCATCACCATCGTCCAGGTGACGAGATAAACGACGCCTTGCATTCTTGGAAATGGCCAAAAAAGTGTGTGTGATATGTGGCGTGCCATGTCGCGCTTTTCAAATGGAGCGAGTAAAAGTAAACGGGTCGAATAAGTACTCAAGTAAAGTACTGATACCCGAAAACCCACTCAAGTATCCTTCAAACCACTGGAAATGGCGAGTGTTGGGGTCACTCAGTGAGACGATTCAGACCCACTGAAGAGATTTTCTGGCTTTCACTGTGTGATTTTTTTTTTGTAATTGTTTTTTTTTTTTTACAAGAGCCTTAAAAATTTCTTACATTTCAATGAAAAGAAGACAGACGTGATACTGTTTGGTCCCAGTGGCCCTTGTACATCCCATCGCACACACAGGCTGTGTTTCAAATCGCTCCTTATCCACTGCCAAATGATTCTCAAAGTACAGTGGCACGCGAGACAATCCCTGCGGACCGAGTACAGTGCCTTGTGGCACCACTACTGCATACGGTGATTTTGCCATTTGCGCGTCTCTGATGGACAGATCATCGTGTTCATGTGCTACGGCGTCATGCTCAACAAGTGGGTGCTGCAGACCTACCAGCCCGACTTCATGAAGAGCCCCTTGGTGTACCACCCGGGCCACCGTGCTCAAGTGTGGCGCTTCTTCAGCTACATGTTCATGCACGTCGGGTACGTGAAGCGCAAGCTCCTCGTCGACCACTTGAAACTTGTCGTGGCCTCACGCTGTCCACCGTGTGCGCGCGCGTCCCCTCAGCTTGGAGCAGCTGGGCTTCAACGCTTTACTGCAGCTGATGATCGGAGTCCCTTTGGAGATGGTCCACGGCGTCTTACGGATAAGTCTGCTTTATATGGCGGGAGTGCTGGCGGGTGAGTGAGATTCTTTTCAAGCGTGTGTGTTTTTATGGCGCAAAACACGACGGGACTTCCATTTCGAGTGTCGTATCTGCTTTGGGCTGCCTGGTACGGCCTTAAAAAAACCCCCCAAAAAACCTCATACAGATTTGAAGATCAATTCTGAAAACTGTCCAAGACTGAGAACTACGTTGTACTCAAATGTGGTGAGCTAGTGGGGCCGCTTTAGAGCGCCTCGTTGTTGGCCACGAGTGTGCGCATGTCACGCGGAGAAAGTCAAAAGATTGAGTCGTCCGATTTGACTGTTAGCATGTGGATGGGGGCTTTGGGCTGGTGTGGCCATGTCAGAGCGCCTCGTTGTTGTCACCGAGCGGGGGTGTTATTTGACTGGCATTTGACAGCCGAGCGAGGCGTCGTTTCAGCGCATTTAGTGGGCGTGTCCCGACAATTTGCGCCGTTCATTCGTATTGAGTAACACTTAAATGCGATTTTTTTTTTTTTTGCGCCTCTTCTGTCGACGTGACTAAACGTCCACATTTTTTATTTCTCCTTTCTCTCATCTTTCTCTCCGCTCCGTGTTAAATTGAGTTCGCACCACTCAAACTCTTCCTCAGCTCGGTGAAAACAACACACGCACACGCACACACGCACGCACATGCGCGCTCTCTTAAGACTCATCAATTATTGTAGCTTTGATTTATTTCTGCGGTGACGCCAGAGCGAGCGCCCGACCCCGATGAGCAACGGTGAAGAGTAATGCAGGCTTCCTCTCTGCGGAATTAGCCGGTGTGCATTTTGAGGCGGCGTTCGTAAGCCGACGAGACCACTTGGAGCAGCCACGTCCCGGAGTCAAACCGCTTTCATCCCAATAACGTTTGGGATGAATCACTAATGCGATTTGCCGAGCACGGGTTGAATGGCGGTGCTACGGGTCGACTAAATGCCGTTCAGCAGATGTGGGCAGGAAGTCAAGGATGCGCATCGCTGAAAAGATCTTCGCCAAGCTCCCATATGGCAGGTTTTCAGACCTCGTTTCAAAAGTCATGAGGGGTGGAAAAAAAAAAAATCAGCTGCAGTTTGCACAAGAGTGACGGCGACCGAGAGGCGACGCCTCAGGCTCTGTCAAGAGTCTGGCCTCAGATCGCTTTAGCGCCTCGGTGTCGGCGCTTCATCTTGGAGAAAGCTCGGCGTACAAACTCGAGGAGGCAGCCGCAGGGCCGCGGAGAGTCAGCGTTAGGTCTTGCCGTCGAGTTTTGACAGAGCGGTTTCAGCTCTTTGAGGATTAGACCGAGATACCGGTCGTGTCGCTGACCCCTTGCCCCCACGCCCACTGACGTCTTTTACCGTCATCCAATGGACGTCTCGCGGGCTCGCCGCAAGATTTGTGGACATCCAGCACCAATGTTGGCGGCACTAAATAATCCGCGTCAGCTCCGCCTTCGGAATTAATTGCGCACCTCGCGGCTGCGCTCCCGCAGGAGAGTGTGAGGCGCCTAAATCTTAAATCCTCGCTAAGCGGGAGAAGCCACATGACGGGTCTGCTTAATATTCCCGACATCATATTTGCAAGTTCCCACCAAGGAAGAGCAAGGGTTGTTTTTTTTTTTTCTTTGTAATATCTCTTCCCTGGAATTGTATTTCTTTATTTTCAACGGTCTCTTCGCTTCATTTCGCAAAACACTTTTATCGGCCGCACTGCAATTTCAGCCTCTTTGCTTTGCGATGTCAAACTAATCTGCCCGAGGCCTTAAGACTTAAATTCATCCTCACAGGCGCAGTTTGCTGGCCCCTCGATGAGGTCGGCATTGTTCCGCCCTCCGATTGGTGGATCGGCGCGAACGTCGCGACGGCCATCTTTGACTCGTTTGTCAATCAACTTTAAGTTGTGTGCTCGGCGGCGAATTCCGATCATTCAATGGAGCAAATGTGAGAATTGAATTTGTAAATGTAGGTCAGCGCTTCTCGCTCATGCCCCAATTCAGTTCCTCATCGTTCTTGAAAGAGATGCGCCACCTCGCCGCTGTGAAATTGTCATTTTTGTCCCACCGAGCAGCCGAAATGGGGGGCCGTCTCCTCCGCCGCGTAGAATCGGCCTTCATCTGCGCCCATAAATCTTGACAAAAGCAGCACCCCCCCCCACAGGTGCGGCGGCGAGGAGAGACCAATGACTCTGTGGCGCCGCTCCGATTGCCATCCGTCTCTGCGGCATCCGCCCGCCTCGGGCCCCGCGAAAATCTTCTTTTCAGACGCCGTTTACTCTTTTGTGCCCACACGCCGAAAAACTGCGCCGCCTTACAGATTTGACATCTCGGCCTCCAAGCGTCATGAAAAAGAGTCTTGTTTTTTTTTTTAATCAGCCCTCTTTTGCGCTTCCCTTATCAGCTCATTTGCATGATTAACAGTTGGCTGACGCCGGCATCTTGACACTGTTATTTCCTACGCTTGGAATTCCGACCGACTCTGGGATGGCACTTTTTTTTTGTACTTGCTGACTGCAGCAGCAGATGCTCCGTTTTTAACCTCCGCTTGAACGGTTTGCATTGCAGTAGTGTCACCCTCTTGTTTTCAAATTTGATTTTTTTTTTTTGCTTTGGCTCGCAAGCCAAAATTCTTCTCCTGCCTAAAAAATACCCAAAAGAGGCTTCAAGCTTTTTATTGATCATTTGAAGCCTAATGTCAAACTAAACATGACACAAAGATTGCGTATTTCGAACAACCACATACAGTAAGCCCCTTCAAGTCAACTAGCTTCATGCTAAATAAAAATATAAAATGCCATAAATAGGCCAACTAAAAGCAGTGTCTTCAGTATTTCAGCCACAGATGTTTGAACACAAATTGTGGAGCAACACAGGTAGACTGATCATATGACAACACTCGGGCATCTATTTGTCTCGACGAATGTGACTGCAACTTCCGGACGAGCCGACACGTCTTCACGGTATGCAAAACGTGTAGCGTGCGTCAATACATGTTCAATTTGACCACCTGGGTTTTCGCCATTGAAATGATTGAAAAATTGCTCAAGCCGTGGAGGGCAAATTGTGAAATCTAATTGGATTGAAAAAAATAAAGAAATAATCCCGTTGGTAATATGCTCGAATTGAAATGTGCCAGCACTACAATTCTGAATTCGGGTTGTGAAATTGGCCGCGACCACCCACCGGTATTTTTTTGCCCTAGTTTGCGAAAAGCCCAAAGGAAGGTGATTGGTGTGAGGCTGCAAGAGGAGTAATCTGACCCCCTTTTGTTTTCTCCCCTGCTCTAAAAAAAAATAAAATAACATTCCCGCTCTGTGAACAGGACCGCCGCTTCTCACGGCGCATCTTTCGGAAAAATCTGCCCGCGTCTTTTCATTTGTCATATAAAGGATAATACCAAAAAAAATTGTTTTTAAAAATCAGTCCTTCTCCACACGTTTTCTTTTTCTAATTGGGTCTAACGTCTCTCCCGTAGGTTCACTGACGGTGTCCATCACCGACATGCGCGCTCCGGTGGTGGGGGGCTCCGGCGGGGTCTACGCTCTCTGCTCAGCACATCTGGCCAACGTTGTCATGGTAACTGCCGTTGTCGTCCTCACCTCCATTGTGGCGCAGGGGGACTTTCTTTCTTTCTTTCTTTCTTTCTTTCTTTTTTTGTTCCATTTCAAGCTTCGCAAGCTTCCTGTGCGTGCGCGCTGATATCAGAGGCGGGCATATTTTTAATGAGGCATCTGTGCTCGGGGGGGGGGGAGGGCAAAGTTTGTACTCGAGGCTCACATTGGATTGTTGAAACAGATCCGGCTCATTTGTCGATGAGGGTAAACAAAAAAAGTGCTGAAGATGTCTGTGCCAAATTGCTATTGACCGGTGCAATCAATCAATCAATCAATCAATCAAGCAATCAATCATCGATTGTCATTTTTCTGCGCATCGTGGTTGGCCAAACAGCCGTCAGCAACCAACTAATCACTCCCATTATCATGTCAGCTTATCCACTCGCGAGCAGACTCTGCCATGAATTATTCACTTGTGTTTGTTTGGGTCCCCTGCAAAGTAAGCAGTCAATTCCCTCGATGGTGCCGCCATTTTTAAAAACATTTTTTTTAGGCCTCTTGTTGTCCCCGTGCTGCACGTAATATTTGTGTGTCAAACTTTACCCGTGAAATGCCGTGCGATCATCTTTCCTCTCATTTTTTGCGTTTCGACTTCTCTAATCCATTCGCTTACACTTTCTGAGGGACAAAGTTGAACGTCAGCACGTTTGATGGAGAAGATCTCATTTCCATCCCGAGCCGACCTCCCACCGCGGCGCCCTCCTTCCTTCGCCATATGAATCATTTATCCGCTGTAATATTGTGACTTTGAAGGCCTCTTCTCGCGACGAGCCTTTATCACCGTCTATTTTTATCCGCTGTTTTGAATCTTGCATGCCTGCGCTCGCCAGGCGAGGAGCCTGAAAAAGTGGCCCCCGGGGTCCGTTTAGCCGCAATTCCTCACAAGTCGCCGCTCTTCGGGGGGCCCGCGCGATCGGCTCCCTGATTCATCCACGGGAGGGAGGGGGTGTGAAAGGCGATAGTCAACGTCAGGATGGCCTCGTTCTTTTCTCCCAGTAGGGCCGTTTATTGCCCCCCCCCCCCCCCCCGTCTGTTTGATTAGTGGCGCTCCAGTTAACAGAAGCGCCCCCTGGCTCGGAATGCGGAGAACGGCGGACAGGTGCACGCGGTCGGGGGCTCGTCGCGATGGTCCTTCCCTCTGGGATTCGATATGTTCCAAAAGAGCAAATGGAATGTTTGGTGCCCAGCCCGCTCATCGAGCCGCACGTCGCGCTCTGGCTTTGTTTTGCAGAACTGGGCCGGGATGAGGTGCCCGTACAAGCTCCTGCGCATGATCCTGGCGCTAGTTTGCAGTAAGTTGGCCCCCGAGACTCAATCGTGACCTCGTGACCTCCTGACCTCGATTTTCCTCTCCTGCAGTGAGCTCGGAGGTGGGCCGAGCGGTGTGGCTGCGCTTCTCGCCGCCGCTGCCCTCGTCCGGGCCGCAGCCCAGCTTCATGGCCCACCTGTCGGGCGCGGTGGTGGGCATCAGCATGGGCCTGCTCATCCTGCGCAGCTACGAGGAGAGCCTGCAGAAGCAGTGCTCCTGGTGGGTCATCGTCTTCTCCTTCATCACCTTCCTGCTCTTCGCCATCTTTTGGAACATCTTCGCCTACGAGCTGCTGGGCGTGCAGATCCCGCCCGCCCCCTGATGAAGGCCCCCCCCCCCCGCGTCTTGACTTCCAAACAGGTTTTTCTTTCAAATCATCCCTTTTTCCGCCACAGCTGACCTGTGAATCGTTTGCGATTCGTACGGACACGCTGCAAAATGAAGAAGTACGTCTCTTTCATTAAAGAGAGGGGTAGCGGCACAACCGGTTCCTGGCGTCCACCGTGGGCGATGGCGTCATTCACATTCTGCTATGTCGTGCATTGGAAGGTACACGCAAACACTGGGGTGGGGCCTCTCGCAAGTCGATACCTCAGCCTCTCCTTCTTCTTACAGCCTGTATACTTTTGAAAAGGAATGTAACTATAGAGAGGTGGGGGGGGGGCCAGGAAATTAGGACACTTTGGATTTGTTTGTTCCCCCCCCCCCCCCCCCCTTATTTGCTCGCGGATGTGTGTATTGTAACCAAGAGTCTATTTACGCCTTTCAAAGGGTGCCAAAAGCAGGCTATGATTGTTGCCCCCCTCACTTGACTTGATCCAAACTTTTAGTGCTTTACAAAACAAGCCATAGAAAGAACTCGCCTGAGATGGTTTCGTAGAAGAAAAAAAAAGCCGCACATGGGGGACAGTCGAGAGCGTGAGCAGGAACAAGCTTCGCACGTCGCCTCGTGTCACCGAAATGTATGCGGACACCACATGGCGACTTATGCCCACTTCAACCTCTTCAAATCTCAGAATGATCGTCGCACTATTTTGGATTCGATGCACGTTAAGCCTGCGCAGTGAGCGCCTACGGAGAGGAAGGCGTTCAACGTCCGTAAAATCCAAACTATTGGCGCCATTGCTCTCCTTGCGGTGGTCGAAGTCAACACAGGTTGACGTGGGCCACGTAGACTTTGGTGATGATTCATTTTGACATCAAATGACTTCCACAGAGACGAAAAAACACTTGACTTCTCAAGTCTCTATAGTAAGTACCTACGGAGTGGAAAAGACATCACTTCCATGAAAATTGTCGCAATGGTTCCGATCACAGTTTACAGACATTCGGCCACATTCCATTTTTTGATTTGATTTTTCCTAACATGACACGTTCAAGACTGTCCCCGCAAACGGGTCGCCTCGACAGTGTGTAAAAGTCATTTCCGGCATTGTGAATAGTCCAAGTCAAAGAAGACAAAACTGTGCAAAAGTTTACGCCTGTGAAAGTTTCTCATGTAGCTGACTTTTATTTCTTGGGGTTTCCGCCGCTTGTACAAGTTGTTTATAGTTGACGGATTGTTTTGCGGACACCGCGTGGCAAAGTCGTGTGCGTGTGCGGCCGGGAAATGAACCGATGATATGGATTTCTGTCGCACGACTCGATTGCATTCACCCCCGTCGGCGCTCCCGATTTTCACTCGTCCGATCGATAAATTCATTTGAACGTCACTCGGCTGAACATTTTACGCTTTTGCCGATGGGTCCATAAATTCGATTCCTCCGCAGTCCCTCCCGGATGAAACCGTCAGGTGCTATCGCGAGTCGGCCCGACGATTTGAGAAAATGAGAAGAAAAAAAATCAGCCGTTACGCCGGAGTCATGGAGAAGTGATGAAATGTTATTGCTGGCCATGGCGAGGATGTTGTTCAAATTTTTAAAAAAAAAGGGCTAGTGTTCCTTTTATTTTTCCGAGCAGTGTATCTTAATCGCCAAGCGCCAGGAACTTGCTTTCCCGCGTTCAAGGCCGCGTGATTTTTCTGCCTATCATTCACGTGACACTGCGAATTTTCTTCCGAAACACTTGAATCATGACGATAATGACGGGGGACGGTTCGGCACTGAGCGACGGGAGACGAGCAATCCACAAGGTCTGCTCACCAAGCTCACGTTTTTTTTTTTTGCTCGTGCAGGTCAGCATGACGCCGCCGAAAAGCGAAACGTCATCGATGACGCTTTCGTTTTGCTCCGTTCGTTAAGGCCGACGTGTGGGAAAATTGCGGCGTAGAGCTTTTCATGGTCGTGCACGCATGTCACAAAAAGAGCGAGATGCAAAAAAGTCAGACGTGACTGTTAACGAGGCCGATTTAGAGCGCCTCGTTGTTGTGGTTTGGAAAAGCCCCGCAACCCAGAGATTGTTTTGTCACCCAAAAGTAACCCAGAGAGCCAAATATTCGAGGTTTGTTCTTTTGTCGGTTTTAGTTTTGAAGTTGGCCAATCCTGAGCGCTGCGTAAGCCACTCAGGTAGCCGCGCGCATCCGGCAGCTGCCTCCTGCGTCCATAAAACGGTGCCAAACTGACAAGGTTCAATCTCGCCAACAAGCAGACACGAGGTTGCGCAAACACAGCGTTTACAACTAAAACAAGGAGGGCGGGGAAAAAAAAGAAAAAAAAAAAGAGGATATTTTTCTCTTAAGTCACGTGGAAGAATGCCCTAAATTTACATGTGGGAAATTTGTATCAAAGTCCTCATGATTTATTTCATTATCTATTCTATGTACTTTTTAAATGTTCTAAAACGGAACCATTTTATATTGTATATATCTGAATATATTTTGTTTTATTTTGTACTCGTCATTGTATTTTGCTTTCATTCGGAAACAATATAAATAAAGAACAATACTGTGACGACATCGAAGATCTTTTTGTCCATCGTTGTTCTATTTCAGGACAAATTTGGGCCCTCTGGGACCATATTTTATTCTTTCTTTTTTTTAATGGACACAAAGACTTTTATGTTACTGCCAAATGATCATGTTCAATTTGTTGTGGTCATTTGTGTGCTGTCAAATCGTATTTCATTTTCGCCCTTTGATCCACAAAAACAAGTAAAAAAATTTTTTTCCGTGATTTCTTTCACCTTGTTTTAAGTTTCTTAGTTGCTCTGTGATCAGAATCCACGTGCTCGTCCGCCACAATGCCGCCCTTCACGTCGAGATCCCGAAGAAGTGGGAGCTGCTGTTGTTTAGCGACCGTGAGTGCCCACAAACAGCGCTCTAGCCTTTGAGGTGTCCAATCGGGCTGGGGGTCCGCTGAAGGAAAAAAAAAGGAGCCGCAAACAAGGTCAGAAAAAAAAGAATGCAAGTGAAAAAAGAAAAGGGAGAGTGGATGTCAAAATGTCAACGCGTCATTCTTCAAATGAAAGGTTAAAGAAAGGGGGGGAGGGAATTATGAACAATTCGAAAGAGCACAAACCCTTCTAGCTCCTGCGCAAAAACAAATGTCAGGAAAAGCCTACTCGAACATATGCTGAAATGTATTTGGGGTTAATCAGAGACTTTTTATGAGTCAAATGGTGAACCTTTGTTAAGTCTGTGGGTCACGTCCACCATCTTGTCCAAGTAGAGCGTGTAGTGTTTGGCCGTATACTGGATGGGTTTGAGCCCTGGCACGCTCTCCAAGGCTTCGTCCGACATGAACGCCACCTGATCGGGAGCCCCCGCAGCCAACACGGCTGCAAAAACAAACAAAAAAAGGTCATCTAACTCAAGGTCTTGAGGTGGGAAAAAAAAGTTTGGTAAAGCCTTTTCACATTTAGCAAAGTTCTTGATTTGTTGGTGACAAGATGCGATGCGGCGTTGCCGACCTGACGCAGTGGCCGGGCCGACTCCTTTGAGCGAGCTGAGCTCCGCGATGGCCGCCGCCACGTCGGGCAGGAGGCTGAAGGCCTTTCGGGAACATTTGTCCACCGCATCCTCACTGTTGGAAGACACCAGCTGCTGCAGACGGGGCCTGAACTTCCCCCTCTGCCGAAAAGGAGGCGGCTGAAGCACTGTGTGCGTATATATTCTCTTGCAGGTGTGTGTGTGTGTGTGTGTAGCAATTTACAGTGAGCTTCCACTCCATCAGCTTGACCACCTCTGCCAGTGTGACATGTTTCTCGCATCGACTTGAGATGACGGCGGGCAGCTCCTCTTGGTACCTGAGTGCACAAACCCTCGCATCAGTTACACACACACACACACACACACACACACACACACACACACACACACACACACACACACACACACACACACACACACACACACGCATCGTAGTAGTGTTCACTTCTTACCACTTGTCAAGGTGAAGAAGCTTCCCAGGTTTTTTGCTCGTGCTCTTGGCCTCCACGACGTCCCAATATTTACCTTCAACTCCCCTCCATGTGGCGGGATGCTCGCACTCAAAAAGCTCACTCATGGCTGTGGTGTCCGGAAGTAAAACAACAAATACTGTATTTACTTAACAGGCTCTTAACAGCACAACACTAGTTCGCAAGATTTGTTCTGGTTGCCATTACAGAACTCCTCCTTCCTTCCTTCCTTCCCCATCTCAAACGGTATTTAATAACAACACCGCCACCTAATGTAACAGTCAGGAAACATGAAAATGGCTGCACAGCAGCTCCCAGCATCACTTGGTGTCACAACATTCATCACAGTTTAACGTATTTCTCGAGAGCGGTGTTGGACACGAATATTGGAAAGCCATCCCGACATTTTATTTCCGAACAAAAACAGCAGTCTCGTCCAGATTTACCAGCTCAAGGGTCGCAATAAAGTCCATTTCAATCCGGCGAGAGAGTCTTCCGAATGAACTCACAAACTTAGTGATAATATTTGGATAACGTTTCCGCATGACTCGGACCGAACTCTCGCGAGAGTTTCGTTCTGCTATTATTTCCGGCAATGCCAGCGAATGATCGGTGAGCGTGTTTGCTGAGGTTTCGGCGTGGCATTTTTTTTATTTCTTTTTGTCTCTCGTTCTTTGCTGTCATGCACCTCGGATAATTGATCCATTTCACAGTTCCGTTATTTTTTGCAGTGCTCGTGTGACCGAGTCAGTGTCGCATGCGTTTGCTCGGTTTAGCTAGCCAGCATTAGCATCCCATTCCAGCCATCTTTATGGAAATGCAAAGACTTGAGCTATTTCCAGACACTGGACCTCAACCCCCAAGCATGAAGGTAAGTGTGGGTCAGTGCAAAAAAAAAAAAAGTGGCCAAAAGCTGAGACAAATGTGCAGCACGCAAGATTAACCATTTGAGACGTTTTATTGAGATACTAATGATAACATTGCACCGAATAGTCCCAAATAAACAACACAGACCACCAGGGGGTTGTCAACCTCTTAGGTGCAAATGAAATGAAAGGAGCCCAGTGGAAGGCAATCAGTGTATTAATCGTGCTCAAGATCGGATGTCCGTAGATAGGTTGCAAGTTTGTTCCATACAGAACATTGTTTTGCTTTGTTTGTTGCGACAGAGCCTCCAGCAAGTTGCCTCTCATGGTAGAGCATGAAGTGGATTCTGAGCTGCTGCAAAAGTTGAAGGGGTCAGAGGTTCTTCACCAAGTTGGTATGCGTACCATTATGGATATTGAGGGGCACATATTTTTGCAACACTTCATAAGGCCGGGTGGTTTGGCTGTAAAAAAAAAAAAAACAATCTCGGATTTCTTTGACAAAATGTGAAAGCTGTTGTGAAAGCGCTCTGTAAATAAATATGATTATATTGATGTGATATATTTGTGAATTTGCATATTCATGTTTTTATTTAATCCGTCCGCCATTATTTGCTGAAAAGCTCCTTTGGTGGAACCTTGCTGGTTTAATTCATTGCTCATTCTAGGAACATGGAGAAGATGTCGCGGGTCACCACGGCCCTGAGCAGCAGCGCCATCAGCGGTCGGACCATGTTCTGCCACTTGGACGCCCCCGCCAACGCCATCAGCGTGTGCCGCGACGCCACGCAGGTGGTGGTGGCCGGCCGCAACATCTTCAAGATCTTCGCGCTGGAGGAGGAGCAGTTTGTGGAGAAGCTGAACCTGCGCGTCGGCCGCAAGCCGTCGCTCAACCTCAGCTGCGCCGACGTCATGTGGCACCAGATGGAGGAGAACCTGCTGGCCACCGCCGCCACCAATGGCGCCGTGGTGACGTGGAACCTGGGCAAGCCGTCTCGCAACAAGCAGGACCAGCTGTTTACCGAGCACAAGCGGACGGTCAACAAGGTCTGCTTCCACCCCAGCGAGGTTTACATGCTGCTGAGTGGCTCCCAGGACGGCTTCATGAAGTGCTTCGACCTGCGCAAGAAGGAGTCGGTTAGCACGTTCTCAGGTAAGTAGCAATCAAGCTAACGTGGGTTAGACACACGCGCGCGCGCGCGGCACGTTGCCCGGCAAAAGTTAAGGCAGCCTTTGCGTGCCGCATGACGGCTAAAACCTGATTTTTGTTCACTGGACTCCGTGAACGTAACTTTTTGTCTTGAAGGTCAGTCGGAGAGTGTGCGAGACGTCCAGTTCAGCATGAAGGATTATTTCACCTTCGCTGCTTCTTTTGAGAACGGAAACGTCCAGCTGTGGGACATCCGACGGCCCGACCGCTACGAGCGAATGTTCACCGCCCACACGGGCCCCGTCTTCTGCTGCGACTGGCATCCCGACGACAGGTTTGTTTGTTTGTTTGTTGTTGTTTTTTTAAATGCATGACAAGAAAAATGTGTGGGGGGGGGGGGAAAATCACAATTGGAAACCAGAAATACCAGCGTGATCTCAGTTTTGATGGCCTTCCCTTCCAGGGGCTGGTTGGCCACAGGCGGCAGGGATAAAATGGTGAAGGTGTGGGACATGACCACAAACCGTGCCAAAGAGATCTACTGCGTGCAAACCATCGCCTCGGTGGCGCGGGTCAAGTGGCGTCCGGAGCGCAAGTTCCACCTGGCCACCTGCTCCATGATGGTGGATCACAACATTTACGTGTGGGACGTGCGTCGGCCGTTCATCCCCTTCGCCACCTTCGAGGAGCACAAGGACGTGACCACGGGCATCGTGTGGCGCCACCAGCACGAGCCTCACTTCCTGCTGTCGGGCTCCAAGGACAGCACGCTTTACCAGCACATGTTCAAGGACGCCACGCGGCCCGTGGACAAGGCCAACCCCGAGGGCCTGTGCTTCGGCCTCTTTGGCGACCTGGCCTTCGCCGCCAAGGAGAGCCTGATCAGCGGCGACGCCAACAGGAAGCCGTACCCCGGCGGCGACCGCCGCTACCCCATCTTCTTCTTCAAGAAGCCCGACCCCACCGAACAGTTTGCGCACGTGTCCAGCGCCCTCAGCGTCTTTGAGACCGACTTGGACAGCCATCGCATGGACTGGTTCGTCCGGACGGCGCAACTCTACCTCCTCGGCGGCAAGCCGTTCGCCGAGCTGTGCGATCACAACGCCAAGGTGGCCCGCCAGCTCAAAAGGCCTCAGGTTACAGCGACGCGTAGGACCGAAAGAGAGTCCAAATCGTCAGAGCTTCACATCGATCGGTTTTCGACAAGAGCTGATTTTTTTATTTTATTTTTTTTTCCCCCCCCGCGCGTTGGCAGGTATCCACGACCTGGACCATGCTGAGAATCATGTTCTCCGACCCGGCAAACATCACCACGTCTGGTCCCAACCACCTCAGTAAACTCGGGACCTTACCGCTCATGAACAGGTACCTCTCCGTTCAAAATAATTCTGCTCATCTTAACTCATCGAGGCAACAACCCCCCCCCAAACCCCCCTGGTGTGTTCAGCTTCAATCTGAAGGAGATTGGATCCGGCATTGGGAATGAGAGCAGGCTGGAGCGCAACAAAGGCGACACCAGACCGGACAATATCCACTTGGAACCTGAAAACATCAGCAATAATAATGAAGGTGAGGCTGCGTTTCAAAATAGCAGATTTTTTTTGGGGGGGGGGGGGGGGGGGGGCTCCTCCATCAATAGAGTGACCAAATGGTGCGGAATTTGCCTTCAGAAAACGAGGAGACGGAGGGCAGCGAGGGCCAAGCCGAGTACATGTTTGGTGACGCCGAGCTGGATGACGACGATCTTTATTCCATGGAACACGACAACCAAACAGGTCGGTCCAACTTTTCAAATTGAGAAGCTTGAAATCGGGGAGTCCTTCTCCGACCCCCCCCCCTTCAACTCCATCTGCAGAGGAGCAGGAGTGCACGCTCCCCCAGGAAGCCTTCCAGCTGCGCCACGACATCCTGGACAACCCGTCGGCCCCCGAGCACCTCCAGCAGGACAAGGCCGACTCGCCGCACGTCAGCGGCAACGAGGCCGAAGTCACGTGCCTGACGCCCATCGAGTCCTTCTCGCTCATCTCCATCTCGCAGCCGCTCTTTGCGCCCGACCTGCCCGCCAGCTTCTTCTGCCCCATCGTGCGCCAGATGCTCAGCTACTACGCCGAGAAGGGCGACGTGCAGATGGCCGTGTCTGTGCTCATCGTCTTGGGGGAGCGCATACGCAAAGAGATCGACGACCTGACGCAGGTAACGGGATGCTTTTCTGGCTTTGGGCCGCAAAATGGGAGTTTTGCCCCAGACCGTCGTGACCGATGGCGCATTAGAAAAATACAAAATACGCACACGTAGGAGGCGGCCATATTGTGAGCGCTCATTTACGCACCATTGTTTTCGTTCAAATAGCGGCTGCGCGTGCAAAATAGTTTGAATCCGCTTTGCCGTTCAGGAGCACTGGTACACGTCCTACATCGACCTGCTGCAGCGCTTCGAGTTGTGGAACGTGTCCAACGAGGTGATCAAGCTGAGCACGTGCGGCGCCATCACCTGCCTCAATCAGACCTCCACCACGCTGCACATCAACTGCAGCAACTGCAAGCGGCCCATGAACAACAGGGGCTGGATTTGCGACAGGTACGAGCGCCGGGAACACCTGATCATTTGTCACCGCACACACACACACACACACACACACGGGGTGCCTTTTCTGAAAGGTGTGTGTTGATCTGTGTCGCGTAGGTGCCACCAGTGCGCCAGCGTGTGCGCGGTGTGCCACCACGTGGTCAAGGGTCTCTTTGTGTGGTGTCAGGGCTGCAGTCACGGCGGCCACCTGGAGCACATCATCAACTGGCTCAAGAGCAGCCCGCACTGCCCCGCGGATGCGGACATTTGTGTGAGTACACTTGAGCGAGGCGAGGTGAGGCCATCACGCGCAGCCACGCGTGCGCAAAACGAATCCCACCTCGCCCTTCCTTGACTTGAGGCTTTGCTCACTTGGCGGCGCTTGGCTGCCTTTCACCTTAAGGCCGAAGCAACAATCAAAACGGAATCACACTTGTACTTGAATGTGGGGATTTGTATAGAAAACAGATGTGAGTGAAGAATACTTTCTGTACATTTGACATCCATTTTGTTTTTCTTTTCAAAGTCCCTTTTGTGTGTGGGGCGGAGCACAATCAACACACGATGCCGTCAGATTTTGTGTCTTTCTATGCAACTAAGCAATACAGCACGTTGAATGGAAAACTGGAATTTGTCATCTTTTGATTTGGCGTCAGAGATTTTTTTTTAATGAGATTATTTTTAGAATAAGGCTGTTACATAAAAAAAAAATTGAATGCATCTGGAAAGTATTTAGAGTGCAGTGTTTATTTTTTGGGGTGTGTGTTTTTTCCTACTTTTTCTATACATTCAACAGTTTTAAGTATCGTAAGAGGAAGAGGCAATAATTTGAAAAAAAGTTTAATTTTTTCACACTCATTTCACAATGATAAAACAATTCGATTTTTTTTTTTTAAAGTAAACATTCAGCAGGATATTTTCCAAACCACAAAAGTGAGTTTTAAAATGGACAGATTGGTGAGGTGTGTCTGGTGGGCGGGGCAAGCAAATCAAACTTATGTAAAAAAAAAAAAAAAATTCTTATTTTAAAATTGTTTATAATTTCTATATCAGTAATTCATGCTGATTTAATATACTGCATTTTTGTTGCAATACAGAGATATTTGCATGTTATGAACATTTATTTATTTACATTATTAGCCAATTATTCAGTCAGATTAATTTTGATATGGATTGGAATCTATTTGATCAAATTAAAACTGTAAAATGCTTCTATATATTTCATTCCAAGTAAGAAATACATGAAAGAAATTCCAATCCATAAAATTAACCCAAAACATATTTTTTACATGTTAACTTGATTTGGAATATTTTATTCAGAATTAACCCCCCCCCCCCCCCCAAAAAAAAAGCAAGAGCGCGAAAATGGCGAAATGAATGCTCAATGAAGTAAATTCTCGGTAGGCGGGACTAAAGACCAGAGTTGGGCCGCCCCTCGCCCGCCGCCGCTCAAGAAACTATTTCACAGCATTTGTGCATGCGGCCCACAGTCGAGAAGCACGCCGACCAACACGGGCGTGTGAGGGTCACGCGTATGCCCCCCCCCCCCCCTCCTCGCCTGCTTGTCTTGGAGCCCCTCGGGCATCGGACCGCGTCTGGCGATCTCCGATCCATCCGGGTGGGCTCTGCGTCTTGCCTGGTCTCTGTTGACATCGTTCGGGGTGGTCATCTCACCCGCCGTCGTGACTGCGGAAGCCACTGCGACAAAGACCAGATGCGCTTTAATCATAACGACGGCGAGCGCTGTGTTTCGGAGACTTTTCCCCCATACTTGCGTGGGAGCTCTTGACCGACCTGGAAAGATTAAGGCCTTTCCCAGCTGTCCGCCACTTTTTCCGGAGCGCTCAGTCGCCTCAGATTCTGAAGCACGGTTTGCAAAGTATCGTCTGTGGGAATGAGACAAGTGGCATCAGAGGACTCGACGCCGACGCGTTGGCGTCGCTTGTTTGGCTGAGCGTCTTACCCAGTTCCTCTTCGTACGCGTCGAGTTTCTTCACAAGCTCGGATCCGCCGGAGGGCGTCGCCAACCCGCCAGCTACAAGATAAAAGCTCATCGGTCTCATAAAATTCAAAAAATGTGTTGACTGTTAAATGTCGTCGCGACCTGGGTCGCTTTTGGTGCCATTCGACAAGGCGAGCAGTTGCGAGCGGCACGCTCGGGCCTGGGCCAAGGTGGCGCTCATGTCCTGGGTCAGCCGGTGGTTCTCCGCCAGCTGGCCGTGCACCCGCCTCCAGGCCATCTTGTCCTCCATCAGGCATCCCTCCATCACGGCGCGCAGCTCCTTCTCTTGCGACACCTGACTCTGCAGGGCCTCCACTTCCTCGCAGCGCTGACGCGGACCACAAGCGAGGGCGGGGGTGAGTGGACCAAGTCGAAAAGATACGTATGGATTTGATTTATTTTAGTCCCCCCCGCCGCCCTTTTTAATGTAATGCGCGCCTCGCGGGGAAGCAGCGCGTCGTGCGTTACTTTGTGCAGCTGGATGGCCATCTCCTGCATCTCGGCCTCCAGCTGGTCGGCGTAAGACTGCTCCAGCGCGTCGCTGGGCGGTCGGGCGCTGCTGTGCCATCTCGCGATAGCGGAGGTCATCTTGCGCTTTGGCCCAAACAACCTGGAAAGTCATCAAAAACTCTTTTTTTTTAATTGTTGCCCTTAAGTCGAACCTTGAAAAGCAAAACCTTTGCGTAGAATAAATCGGTTATCAGGCCCTTACGTGATGCCAATTTCCTTCAGGTCGTTCTCCGTCAGGGTGAGAAAAATGCGTAGATCGATGTCTTGCTCCTCAAGTAAAGGCAGGTACTTTGAGAAGCCCAGTTGTTCCAAGAACTCTGCCAAATCCTACAGGAATTGAAGTCAACCAAAAAAAGTCTGACTTTTTTTTTTTTATCTTACTCTGAAGCAGAAAAAAAAAAATACAAGGCAGACGTGCCTTTGGACCGTTGTAGGACGCGGCGACGTCCGCGCCCGGAGCTCCGCCGTGAAGTGCGTCGTTGCCGCCGGCGTGGCGACTTTTCCCTTTGGCGTGATGCGTCTTGGTTACTCGGCGCGAGCTACTCTTTTGGCCCTGGTCCGAGTCCTGGCGGCGCGAGCGAGAGACGAGGACGTGACGTCGGTCGCCGCTGGCTTCCGTTTGCGTTGGCTCACCTCGTTGCTCTCCACGGAGCCTTCCCAGCCCATCGGGTGAGGCAAACCTTCGCTGCTGCTGCTGCTGCTTCTCATGGTGGGCGTGTCGGGGTCAAAGAGCGGACTTTCGTCTGCACACACGGTGGCTCTTTTTTTTTTCTTCTTTTTTTTTCGCAGTACTCGATTACGGCAAGATTACAGATGCAAGGTTAGTTTGTTGACCTCGGCTGCTGTTGCTCTGCCCGTCCAGCTCGTTGATGGGCGAGGTCACGTCACGGTAGCGGATGCCGTCGCTCCGTTCGCCGATGGTCGCGTAGCCGGCCGCCGCGGCGCGAGGCTCTGGCGTCGGGAAAATAACAATGGCAGCGCGCAGGGTGCAGAAAGCGTGATTGTCAGAAGAGCGGCCGTTTACCGCTTGGCGCGCCGACTCGGAACTTGGCGATGGCCTGGGGCCCGTCGTGGATGCTGGCGCCTTTCGCTCGGCCGCCGCGGCTGGCACGCGGCCTGGGAGGGGCGCCGTCCGAATCCTCGGAGGAGCTGAGGTCGTGGAAAAGTCCTGCCGAGCGCCGGCGGCGGGCAAACGTCAACTTGCGAGTTTCGTTGCGTTCCGCTTGAGCGGCTTGAAACTGGCATCGGCGGCATCGCGGATCGGATCGAACACGCCGACGTACCTGCTTTGGTCCTCGGACAGCGCGAGTCGATGAGGCTGGCTATTTTGGTGTAGCCGTACAACATGGCCAGGGCTCGGGCCGTCTCGCCTTTGGCGTTGCGCTCGTCTGCTTTCACCTTCTGTCCGCGCCGTCAACAAACACAAGAACAATTCATCGGGATTTAATCGCCGTTGCGCCGTCGTAGAATGCACGTCTCGGCTTCTGAAAAAAAAAAAATCACTTTTTTTTTGTGTAGACGTAACCATGCTCATCCTCAGCTTCTCAATACTTGGAACAAAACATTTTCTGTTGCTCCTAATGTGTCTACATTTCAGATGTGAATCCAAAGAAAAAAAAGAGAGGAAAATGAGAATCCCAGCGGGACAAGCGCGGAGTTCCAACAAAACGACGTCCTCACATGATCCAGCAGGTACTGAACGATGATTTCGTGTCCAGAAGCGGCAGCCTCCATCAGGGGAGTAAATCCCGACCCGGGCTCCCTGCGGGAGAGGAAAGCGGTGGCGTGAACCAACAACCACGTCATGGCGGTAGGTCATTTCACAAAACATCCCACAATTTTTTTTTTTTTTTTACCTCACGTTGGCATCGGCATTGTTATCCAGCAAAAACTTCACCATCTGCTGGTGTCCTGCGCTGGTACAATGGAACAAAGCCGTCCAGCCCCGACGGTCTTTCACCTCCAACTCGGCGCCTTGCTTTTGGAACCGAAAGGAACGCGTTTTGACTTGCGGCTAAAAACAAACACATTCAAGGCATTTTTCAACGGAATTGTCGTCGTCGTCGTCGTACGTGGAGCAGAAAGTAGGCGATGCTTTCGTTCCCGCAGCTGGCGGCCAGCATCAGGGGGGTCTGTCCTTTGGCGGTGGTGGCGTTGACGTTCACGCCGACCTCCAGCAAGAGGTTGGCGATGTTGTCGTGGCCAATGTACGAAGCGTACATCAGGGGCGTCCATCCTCCCGCGTTCTTCCCGTTCAGGTCCACCTCACGCCTGGGGAAACAACCACCGATGCTTATATTTGGTTGAATCGGCTGTAGGATCACGAGGGTGTGCTGCGGGGGTCCTTGAAACACCCCCACCCCTATAAGCATCCCCAAAGTTTGAGATGCCCTGGGCATCAAAAACGATCAAGGAGCAGAGGCGATGGTGTGCACCTTTGGATGCACTCTGCCACCACGTCGTACTGCCCAATGGAACAGGCGGTGTGCAGGTCCAGGGGGACGTCCAGCTCCTCGGCGCTCACCGGGGACTCTCCCAGCCACAGGGACAGACTCATGCCGAGCTGCTCGGACTCGCTGGCCTCGTCGCTTAGCTCCGACATCGTCGCCCTCTTCCTTTTCGTCACTTCCCCCCCCCCCCCCAAAAAAAACGTGTATTTTGAAATTCACCGCGAGAGTCAAGAGTATTGGAGAGCAAGTTAGCTCCTCGGGCTAACTTCAACTTCGAAAACAGACAGTTGGTCACCTACTCGGTAACGAATCAGCTATTCAGGGGTCCAACTTCAGACTGTGCCATGCCGTCAAAGTAATTATCAAAATATGAATGTACATACATATATACTGTATTATTTGATTTTGTTTCTAGCGGCAATAGATTTTTTCCTCATCGTTTAAAGTCGTTTTGATGCGCGTACCGAAACCCCGCCTTTTCCGGTTTTCTTACCGGAAGTAAAGTCGAAATATTGTGAGGGAGCGTTAATAACAATGACGGAACGGATTCAAAGAAACAAGATATTGTGCCAGCCTAAAAAGCATTCGTTTCTGGTGTTTTATGAAAGATTTTTGTGTGCAAACACAAATACATACAAATGTATATTTTTCTCACTTATTAATCCAACATTTTGTCACCAATCCAACATTACAAAAAGTTGAAGCGAAACTCCTCGTTTGATGCAGCACACGTCAAGGCAGAAGTTCCTGGACGAGTCTGTGCGTTTGCATTGTGAGCTCCAGTTGGCGTCTGGTGCTCCCCTTTGCCTTGAGCTCTCCGATGGAAAAACGATTTCTTCGGTGACTCTGACTTTACTTTGATCTGAGCAGATGTAACTTCTGCAAAGAAAGAGGGTGGGGAATAATGATGTCGTGACACACAAAGATCTCCTGAGAGAACTAACGCCCACCATTCTGGATGAGTTTGAACTGTTTGCTCTTCTCTTCTTCCATTTTCTTTCTGTAGTCTCCCGCCATGGCCCGCATCACCTGCCGCTTCTTAACCAGAGGAGCTTTGGAGCTGTGGAGTGTTTTGAGTGCATGAGACGCGTCCTCTCCTGCAGGGAAAATAAACACAAAAAGATTGTCACATGCCTCATGTTTGTCATTGATTGAAACGGGAGGACAACATCTTCCCAAAGTCTTCCTCAACGATGCTCGAGCCATGAGTGATGTGAATAACTCCAACCCTAATGAATCAGATGAATCAGATTGGGGAATCGATAAATAAAATTCCCTCCTTTTATTCAAAAACGGCATGTTATTTCAAATATAGAGTGCAGAAAATGTACAAACATACTGCAGGACGTGCAGGTGAACGTCATCCATGGTTTTTAGCTCACACATCAAGAGCCATTGTGTGAAACACCAAAATATACCAATACTAACTCTGCTTTGGAGTGGCCTTCTGTAACTTCAATCCCAGCTCCAGTTGCTCAATACACCAGTCCAATTGCCTTTTAAATTGCTCTTCTGCACTCTGAAACGCAGAGTCACATCAAGTCAACACAATCAAGTGATTGGTGATGAAGGGTCATGTGAAAACGTTCAACAAACACGAACCAGCTCTGTCTTTTCGCTCGCTTGACTCCCTTCGTTTTCACTCGTTTCCTTGGGCGCCTGGGTTGCTTTTTGCTTTGCGGATTTCTTCTTTTTCTTTGTTTTTGATTGGGCGGGCTGTTCAAGTGGCGAGCTGAACTCTGGCACGGTAGAAGAACTGTCATCAACTCCTGGGGTCTCTGCTGCCATGTCTCCACTTGCGTCAGGGTTGATGTTTTATCGAGTTTCAGTATTTACGAATGAAGGTGTTGTTTTTTTGGGGGGGGGGGTGTAACTGTGAGTTCAGAAGTGACAATTTTCAGCATCTGTTTAATGCAAACACATACATGCATTTATCTTCAATACTTGTACAAAACACAATTACACATATTCTATGACATTACATGACTGAAAACCACCTCGAAAAAGACACGCATCTCGTACTGCAAGTACTTACAGGGAAATGTATTTACCGTACACCATTTGCTCGCCTATCATTACTGGTCAGGAATATATTTACTTACAGTGTGTTTATCTCGACTGAAATTCAATCACACACACATAAATGCTACTTTAAAACGTTCATATTTTGTCCATTCACGCCGTAACTTACCACGGGCGTCACGCCAAAAAACGTCCGTAAAGGAACATTGGTGCAACGTAAAAGGTGTTCCGCCTGGATCATCTTTAGGCGACACAAATAAATGTGGCTGCCACAAATCTAAAGATTTTGGAACAGTCACAAAACTCGCGGGTCTACCTACTTTTTTCCACAAATAGTTGGGATTCGAAAACGGATCGGCGTGAATTTAATTTAAAATGACAGAAATTAATCAAGAAAGAATGGGATCTGCCGATGGGTTTTGGTAAGAAAGTGCACGTTTTTTTAGGAGTTTTCGGATATTTTTCTTATTCACTCATAACTTGAAATTGTGAAATTGTATCGTTTTAAGAATATTGTAATAAAAACACGTTCACATTAATTCAAAGGAAACGTTTGGAGGGCAAGCTCGTTCATCATTTCAGCCAATCGTATTTCCACTACTGTTGCCTTTGAGCCAATCGCTGAGGTTTAAAGGCGGGTACTATGATGCTATAAATTCTGTGGTGGTCGTCGCGATGCGGCACAGTCACCAACGTCAGCGATTGCAGTGGCAGTTCGTTTCGCGGAAGGAAGACAAATGTAAGAACATGCAGACTGCTTTTTTTTTTTTAAATATTGCGTTATTATTTGTAATGCTTTGTTAATGTGCGGCACGATTTAATTGTCTGTTCTTCAAGTTAGTGTCCTATACTAATTATATGTGTGTGTGTGGTTTGTGTGTCCATTGTCAACACCATGGTGCGCGCCATAGCAAGGAAGCTAACGCTCCCTTTTTAAAAAGCAAATCAAAACAATCCTATACTTGCTTTTCCTCTCGAAGACTAGAAGCTTCGTTTTAGACTGAAATTGCGTATGAGGAAGGAGTGAACTTTTGAATAAAAGCACACTTAACCCCACCAACGCTGCATGGCGCCATTTTGCTCACTTGAAAACGAAACGTTAGCCTTTGCCGTGCAAGGAACGTGCGTGACTGTCTAGCTTAATGGCGCCTCTGCGTTTATGAGCTTAACCCACATGTACTTTTGATTGCCTTTTATGGCCTCATGAATGTTGTTGCGTATTTACGAAACCTGTTTTCGCGCTTATTTTGGGTCGAGTGAACAGTGTCTTATTTGGCGCCTTTATTCTTGATCTGAAATCATGATGGTCTAACTAGATTGTTTGTTTTATTTCCTTCATTTTGTTAAAGTCAACCCTGTGACTAATGGCTCGTACCAAGCAGACCGCTCGTAAATCCACCGGAGGAAAGGCTCCCAGGAAGCAGCTGGCCACAAAGGCCGCCAGGAAGAGCGCGCCATCCACCGGTGGAGTCAAAAAGCCCCACAGATATAGGTATGAAGCCCCCTCTCTTTTTATCAAATACAATCAAGGGTGACTATCGAGGCTGTTTTGCGGTTAAAAATTATTATAAAATGGGTATGTGATTACTATTAAGTTGCCTCGTCCTGCTGCCATATAGTCTGGATTTGACTGTAGGTATTGATCTAAAATTTAATAGTCCTATTGTAATACAGAGTCCAAGAGGAAAGTATAATTTTGTGATGTGCATGTTTGTTTAGCCCATTTGTGAGCAATTTCCTGTAGTTTTTTTTTTAAGAATTCGTTTTCTCCTCTTTTCCCAGGCCTGGCACTGTTGCCCTGCGTGAGATCCGTCGGTACCAGAAGTCCACCGAGCTGCTCATCAGGAAGCTTCCTTTCCAGCGTCTGGTCAGGGAGATTGCACAGGATTTCAAGACGGACCTGCGATTCCAGAGCGCGGCCATTGGAGCCCTGCAGGTTAGGTTTTGTTTGTTTTTGTTTTATCCACCAGATTTTGGAAGGCGGGGACAGTTCAGTCCTGACGGTTTTTATTTCCCATTTCAGGAGGCCAGCGAGGCTTACTTGGTCGGTCTGTTTGAAGACACCAACCTGTGCGCCATCCACGCCAAGAGGGTGACTATCATGCCCAAGGACATCCAACTGGCCAGACGAATCAGGGGGGAGCGTGCCTAACTTTTTTTTTTTTAATAGTTGTGGGGAATGAGTGACTGGTTTTGTAAATTGTGAACTGTTAATCAATGTGTCATGTTTTTATCCTTTTTTTTTTAAAAACTTTCATTCTGTCATTCACAACAGTAGTGCTTCATACCCATGAGATACTTTGGAAACCTATTCTGTAAACTTATTTCTCTCTGCCTTTTTTTTTTTGTGGTAATCCTGTGTGTGCATGCCATGGGGTTTTCTTCCTGTAAATAAACTTTCCACTACCTCAACTGGAGTCTTTTGGTTATGTTCTGTGAGCATTTAAAAGTGGGTGTAAATTGTATTCTTCAAAGTATGGTAATTGTTTATATAGTGCTGGAGGCGCTTCAGTTTATTAGCAGATTGGGGCTGGGCAAAGTCAATACAGAAGACAAGCACATGAAGTGCATCTGGTTGATCAATTGAGCGCACACTGCTTTTTGGCAGCACTAACCTTTAATTTGAAGTATACATTTAAAATGCAAAGCTTGTAAATTATTTTCCTTTATTAATAGTCATACACTGATCCACACTGGCATTACAATAGTAGCAATGTGACAAGCATTCATGCTGAAGACTGTCAAAATCTGATTTTTTTTTTTTCCATATGAAGTCACTTCCCGGAAAAGGTCTTAAATGGCACAAATGGAACACTGATTTGTTCAGAACATTTGAATTGCTTAGTCCATGTTTTTTGTTTTAAGTCCACATGGGTGGTGACCATTTGTCACGGATGCTATTATAAGACAGTGTACACACATTCATTTATTTTTCTCATTTTCTTGATTGGAGAGCAACCCGGGTAAATGCTGGTAAAGTTCTTTGTCCAGCCGCTCATCAATGTCCGACTCGTCCCTGAAGGCGCACCACAGCAGGAAGGCCACAGCGATCACACTGAGGGGGGCCACTTTCCACCAGGGGCGTTGGTGCTGGCTCCCCATGGAGCGCTCCACCTTCCAAGTCCTGTGACTGGCCTTGCTAGTGGAGAAGCGGATGGGCTCAATAGTCGTCTCCTCCTGGACATCTTGTCCAGGTTTATTCGGCTTGGCGAGCAAATGATGGCTCACGGTGAGAGGCCGCACACTGCTGACAAAAAAACGTGACTTGATGATAGATGTCTACATGGAAAACCAAAGAGGTCGGGGTTGTTGAGGACAAATAGCAGTTTCTGGTGGGCTGAAAGACACTATCTCCTTGCATAATCTCTTCGGTGTACGAAAACAGTACAGTGTGGGGTTATTCTAAAATACACGATAGCAGTCAGCTGTTCAAAAGACTTCATCAAATATTATGAAGCACTCACCTCATGCTCGCATTAATGTGACGAATTAACATTGAGGTCCCACGACTGAAAGTTCTGCTTTTCAAACCAGTGAAAACGTGAGCCATTGTAGTCCAAGGTGTGTGCAAATGATCATTTTAGGACGCAGAGGTCGATGAAAGCGAACAGTTTGCGTATCCTTACTACAGAGTTCATGTAACAAAGTTGTACGACCGAGATATCATTCCGACGCAAAACAACCATCGCCTCACAAAGTTTCTCTCCTACCACGGATCCGGAACACTCCTCTGTTGTTTTATTTTAAAGCTTTTTATTGTTTTGTCTAATACAATGGTAAATAGACACAGGAATTTCCTTTTATTTTATTTTCGCAATTGTAAAACACACTATGAGTTGAAAACATTTAATTTTTCTTCATTTTGTATGGTGCACCATAGCCTCTGTTTTTATATCATCTTTGGAGAAACAGTTGTCATAATATTCTAGATGTCGTTCTTATGGATGTGTCGCTTGGAAAATATGACGTAAAATATGTGTGTTTTATTACAAAATATTTCAGAGAAGCGCGGGATTTGCATTCTCACGTAGTCTTGTGTAGGACTTGAACGCCTCACAAATATCGCCCAATCACAGGACCGTAATTTCATTCATTCATGTTTCCGCAGTGCAACGTGACGTCATATCCGCGTTGTGCCGCATGCTAGTCAGCGTGCGCTGGTCGGAGTTGGATCGCGTCTTATTGTGCAAGTAAAGAACATTTTGTCAGAATACATGAACAGAAATTGTGTTTATTCGGTTACTATGTATATTGTCCTTTGAGGTACTTATTTTCAGTCCGGTGCCGTGTGTTTTTTTTTTTTGGGAAAAGCTGTTATACAGTCATAAACTAAAATAAATACAAAGTGTTGTGTCTGTTGCAAGATTTCGGAAGTTTCATGGCCAAAGACAAATCACAACAGAAGCCTCCAAAGAGGAAGAAGCTGCCTCCAATTGGCGATGAAGTTTGTGTGGAGCAAACCAAAGAGAGCAAGAGGAAGAAGTTAAAGGTTGAGGTAAGCGGAATTATAATTGGAATCTTTGTTGGAAAAGAGGCTTTCATTGTTTGGTTGCACGAGTAATAAAAAAGCAAAACTTGATTGACTTGGTGATGTCATTGTCATTTGCCTTGCTTTAAGCAAAGTGGAGAAATCGACTTCTTCAATAAATAAAATCAGCAATGTTAATTTTACTACACACCGCTCTGCCCTCTCAGGGCAGATGTTGCAGATTTGCAACAACCAAGTATCAGATTTGACCTGTTACGAGAACTTAATTTGAGCCTGAGATATTCATTCTTTTTGTTCTTTGTCCAGGAGGCTCCAGTCCAAATGCCAGACGTTGACCTCGCGGTGGAGGAAGGAAAAAAGACTAAAGTCAAGAAGCACAAAAAGAAACGAACAACCGAGCAAACGGAGACGACAATGCAGATTCAGGTTTGACATGTTTAATATTTGTCTATGCGTGCCCTGCAATTGGCTGGCAACTAGTTCAGGGTGTACCCCGCCTGCTGCCCCAAAACAGCACGTCCGCAAACCTTGTGAGCACAAGCCGATCAGATAATGGATTGAATACATATTTGTTTTGTGCTATTCAGCAACCGGGGACGGGGGGGGGACAAAAAAGAGTCATGGGCCCACTCTTTGATGTCCATTTTGTGGTTTCGAAAAGCTTTAGGCATCGTGGCCGCCGACCGTGTTTGGGAGCGCTATGACTCGATGTCCTGCAGGGTGTCCGCGATCTCGATGTGCGGCGTGATGATGTTTCTGTTGGGCTGAGGGTGCGCCGCGCGCGGGCAGCAGTCGGCCAGCCGCCTGAACAGCCCGCAAAGCCTCTCGCGACTGGGCGGGTGCGTGAGGGGCACGAGCACCAGGCTGGCCCCGCTCCCCGCGAAGAAAACCAACTCGGCCGCGTTCGCCAACGCCCGCTCTCGGTGACTCAGCTCGCCCCGCGCCCGCAGCCGCGCCGCCCTCACCAGCGCCGTCGTGTAAAGGAGGTGACAGAACAGCAGCGTCGCGCTCACCGCCAAGAACGCCGGACCCTCGTCCGAGCTGGAGACAAACCTCCAGTTCGATTTGCGTTGCCGCACGCAGCCGCATATCACGAGCGTCAGTTGGAGCGCGTACGGAATCAGGAAAGTCAGGCACAGCTTTGCGACGGCGTACGAAACGCCAGCGTCGATGGGATCCACGGAACAGTCCGTCTCCCGGTAGAGAGCCTCCCTCGGTCCTCGGACGGCGGCCAGAAGAAGAGAAACGAAAGCCGACGTGAGGGCCACCAGCGCCGCGCAGACGCCGGGCCTCTTCATGAGATAGTTGGACGACGGGCCGAAGGTGAGGACGTAAGCCATCAGCGCCAAGACCAACAGGCCGCCGAGAGACGCGGCGTTGATGGCGAAGGAAAGCGCGGCGCAGCCCAACGCCGCCGTCCTCAGGCTGCCGGGACGGTGCGCCACGTTGTAGAAGGAGAAGAGGAGGAGCAGCAGCTGAAGGCCGCAGAAGGCCCAGAGCAGGCGGTCCAGCCAGGCCAGGCGGCGACGCGCCCGGTAGGTGTGCACAAAGACGTAGAACAGGAAGCAGCCGGCGACGAAGGCCGCGGCGGCCAACAAGGAGTAAGCGAGGTGGGCCGAGGAGATGAGGGCGGCGGCCGCAATCTGCTCCGCCGGGGGCGTCGTGGCGTTGACGAGCGCAGCCGAGCTGTTGGGAAGCATTTGCGTCGTGCCCTCACCGGACTGGAAAAGAGTCGAGTCGTGCTTCGGAAAACTTTTCACATCAATTCCAACCTACAAAATAAAATGAACAAATAGCTGTCCAAAAGCCACCATCATAACGAAACGTTCAAATTAGGTCCTGAGCGACGTCGATTTTTATCGGCCGATTCCCATATTTGGCAGAATGAAATATTAATAGCTAATTAATCGACCGATTAATTAGAAGGGAAAAAAATGAATATAATAATGCTTTTTTTTTGTGGTCCCTTTAGCGCTTAAAATAATAAAGACAAGAGCAAGAAGGCCGAATATTTGACTCTTTTACATCCTTTAATATGTGTTTAACTTTGTAATAAAGAAAAAATGGCCACTTTTTTTTTGTTCTCGGCACAACTAAGTTCAAAAGAAGGAAACCTTTTTTTCTCTTTTAAATATTTGTTAAGTCGTTGTAATGACAGCAGCCTTTGGTGAAATGAAATACTTGAGATTAATTTCCTCTCAAGCATCTTCAGATGAACCACGCGTAGATTGAAGTAAAGTACATCAGATTAAATCTGTTCCGGGATGTCAAAAAAAAAAGAAAATATGGTCTCTGTACAAGGTGTAAAATTGGGCTCATTTTGAGAGGAAGTCAAAACTTCCTGTTCGGTTTAGCATCAGCCCCCACCGGGGTGCAAACGGCGCGTCGCCGCAGCAACAGCGGTCAAGAAAATAAAAAGCTCTGCTTTCTTTTTTTTTTTGGTCGCATCTGTCGCTTTGCACTCCGTCGAGAAACAGTCTGTTCAGCTGCAACACATGTTTCCACTTACCATTTTTTTTTTGGTGGGGTTGGGGGGGTGATGTCGTCACTCACTCGTCTCCCGTTTGTATCTCCCGGCTGGCTTGCCGCTTGAGTGTGAGCCAGGTGGACTGACCCCCCCAAAAAAAGGGGATGATGATGATGATGATGATGATGATGCTCCTCGCGGGGACACAAGCGCTCACGAGGAAAGATTGTTCTATTCTGGCGGGCAACATCTCGCCAGCATACTTTCGGAGTGACTTCGTGGCCATGTGATCAGAACATTTTCCGCCCCTCCCCATTTTTTTTTTTCCCCTTCGCCTCCTCCACCTTGCAGACTGAGAACCGTTAGAGTGCATAGTGGCTCCCTTGTTTCGGGCTGTAGTGACGTGTGTGGAATTTTTGTAATTTTATTTTATTTTTTTGCTGCTCCTTTTTTTTTTTTTCCACACAGAATTGAAAAATTAGACTCAACTGTCATCTAAAAAAAACAAAACGTTGAGCACAAGTATAGACGGCACACTTCAAAATGTCTGCGATGCCGGAAATGCAGGAAGCCCCCGTCAACCTGCAAAGCAACAGTTTTTTTTTTTTTTTGTATGTTTGCTTTAAAACTTCTGCGTGGCTCAACATTTTGCACTTTGTAGAATTAAAATTCAGGAAACTGCCAGCCGTGCAGAATATCGGCAGGATTGATGTTTATCATTTTACATACAATGCCATTCACATGTTTGGGGTCACTTGCAATTGTCCCTTTTTGAAAGAAAAGTTAAAGTCAACCCCTCCCCCCCTCATGTTTTCATGGAAAATATGAAATTACCTGCAGGTTACACTCAAACATTTGAACGTTAGCATAAATGCCGCACCAGATTGGCTCTCCTGGTTCTATTTACGAATCCTCCCTTGTTGCGCTTCGGCGCGACAGATTTCAGATCCCGCCGACGCTCCCGCGGGGGAGGAAGACTTGAGCCCGGAGGAAAGGCGCGTCCGGGAGAGGAAGCTGAAAAAGATCCTGAAGAAGAAGATGAAAGCCGAGGGGCTCGTCCCACCCAAAAACAAAGAGTCCACACCCCCCGCCGCCTCCCAACAGGCCTTGGATTACCTCACCTGGTGAGAGACTCGTTTGAGAATCAAGCGCTTTCAGATAATGTGATGAGAATCTCAAATATTTGAGTTAACATTGGTTGTCATTGATTTGTTTGATTGGTGCCCACTGGAGCCTAAAAAAAAAAAAAAAAAGAATACAGTGTAGTGTATCGGAACGTACTTTGTGGGCCAATTTGTAACGAGGGTTTTGCCTTTTCAGCTGGGCTGACAATCGCGCGGCGTGGAAGTTTCAGAAGACGCGGCAGACGTGGTTACTGCAAAACATGTTTGATTCCGAACAGGTAAGCGCGGCAACACGGGTTCTCGTATTACTGCACCCCGACTGTTCACGTTTGGTTTTCAGCATGTTACGTCGTTTATAAAATATGAAATGAAATCTGCTAAATTTTAACCTGGGTTGTTGCATTTATTTTGCAATCAAGTCTCACGAACGCGCAACAAGGGAAATGTCGCTTTCCTTTGTTTTCTTCAATCTTGTGACAATTTGCCGACAGATTCGAGATGAGAAGTTCTCGGTGCTGCTGCAGTACCTGGAGGGCCTCTGCGGGGGGTCGAGAGACACCACGGTTCAGAAGGCCCTCGTCCTGGTCCAAGAATCGGGGCAAGCGCCCGACGACGGAAATGTCCAGAAGAGGGCGCACAGAGCCAGAGAAGTCATCCAGATGCTTTCCTGATCTCGGACTTGGGACTTCTTTTCAGACTTGGACTTCTTTTCATTTTATGATCAGAAAAAACAAAAACTCCGTTGTTGTTTTTCCAGTATTTTATTTCCAAAAACCACGATGCTGCACTCGGCGTGAATGGCGAACAGCATCTGACACAATTAAATATTCCGTTTTGTTATTCCCACCAAGCTATTTCTAAAACTCCTCCGACTTCCAAAGAACGCATTCACAAAATTCAGGGGAAGCGTTCCCCAAATTTGTCATTGAAATGTAAAAAGACATTTCTACCTATTTGACTCCACATTTGTAAAGTGATTCAAACCATTTCAACGTTTTCATCCAGGACATCTTGGGAAGTATTTTTCCATCACAATAAGAGATATTAAAAAGAAAAAAACAACTCTCATTTAAAAGTTTTCAGTCTCCCATTTCAGGTCGGCGTCCTCTCCGCAGAGTCCCGTTGCTCACGCCGCATCCCGATTAGCGAGCCCCCAAAAGGCCAACGTCGCCACGCAGCTGCTGTGCCTCCGCCGTCGTCTTGGCACCTTTTGTCTCATCTGTGACGCCAAGCGAAACATGAAATGCACGTTTTGTGTGTGCACCCGCAAACTGTTTTTTTGGGGGGGGGGGCATGTCTAACCTGGTTCTGCATCGAAAGCGATATTATGATGAGTGAGCAGGGCTCGCAGTCTCGCAATCTCTTCTCGCTGCTTGTGGATGTCCTGCAAAAGGTCAAAGGTCGCTCTTCTCATCCATGCTGAGCGGTAAAGGACGAGGAGATGTCGCCAAGAGTCGCTTCCTGTTGTCTTGGCCATTTCCATACCTCATTACATTTCTGTAAAGAGTTGTGCGTTTCCACTTCAGCTTCGACCCGGGGCGGCGTCCTGGCCACTTTTTGACTTTTTAGGAGGCCGGCATCCTCAAACACATCCCTGAGCAGGTTGTTGTATCCCTGCAAGGGACATAAGAAGCGTTCAGCTCCCCATCATAAAGGAACAATTCAGTAGAATTCTTTTTTTCCCCCCGTAACTTACTTGCTCAGTGACAAGGCCTTCATAGCGAGCCTGTTCAGCTTCATCCCATTCCTTTTGCAGCTTCTCATTTAGGGTTGGGTACACTTAAAACACAGAAAAAATCTATTTTTTTCCCCCCATTACCTTCCTTTCGCTTATCATCCAGGTAGAGAATAAATTCCGAATGCCAAAGTCAACTGGTCTTACCTAAAAGAGAATGCGGGTGGCAAACAAGTGGCGTCTCAAAAGTTAGCGAGTACACGCAAGTGCTCGGCTCTGACACTTGAGCAAGTTTGGTTTGGCTGCTGCAGGCAAGAAGCACCTTCGGAGAAACAGTGGAGAGGTCCAATTAGGTGCCCAGTGTAAAAGATCGAGTGCACTTTAGGTTCATCCCGAAACCTTTGAGGAGTAATTTGAACCCCGCTCACCTTTGCTTCTCTGTTTCTGGTGCCACAAGTGTCGCCGTCTCTCATCCACATGCCTGTAAAAGTGTTGTTTGCCATCTCCCACTCGTGCCAGATCCTGGAAAGGAGAACATATCACCACTTGCGCTCACTGCTGAACGTCCACAAATGGTAGCTGGAGGCGTCTTACCCCAGGATCCCGGTGTAAGCGTTCCATCGGAATGACTGTTCATGTTGTGTGATGTTATGAAATGGACACAGCTCGTATCTATACCTGAGAGGATGATATACAGTTGCAAGAAGACATATGCAAACCCGCCGAGTGTTCTTTTGGTTGTGACAAAGATTCTGGGTAATACTTTACTTACACTGATTGTGTGAGACTGAAACATCTTCCAGCCAAATGAAAAAGGTGTGAAGGTCCTTGTGGAGATATGATGTTCAACAACAAAACATTTTTTTTGACCAACATTCAAGGTGGAATGAAATATTGTCTTATAAAATGACATTGAAGTTACCGGACACTGGCGATGGAAGCACTTTAGCCTGCAGTCTGCTTCCGTGAGCCAGAAAATTGTTGTTCACCCTTAGGAGAGAAACATTCAAAAATGAGCTTTTTTTGGTTCGTGTTCAGACCTAATATCAACTGATTAAATAAAACAAAACAAAAAAACTAGCAAAAATGGTTTTAGGGGAGCTGTAATGGAATGATGGCATTCCAGCTGTTCGCAGAACACCGAGTGGGGGGAACAATTGTTTTTTGTTTTTGACGAACCCAAAGGTATTCGGCGCCTCGACGATCTTCATTTTACCGGCGATTCCATGGGTTGCTGTGGAAAGTGAAGTCAAAAGACAGAAACGTTAAACTTCCCCATGGCTGAATGATGTGCATCGTCTCTGTCGATGTCATTGTAGCGATAATCAAATTAAATTAAACTCCAATTACTCACCCAAAAGGGACAGGCCCACAGTGAAGGCGAGTAATAAGTGATATGTTACACTTAACAAGCAGTACATTTGGAATTTTAATTGTTGTAATATGTTTTCTTCGGCATCTCTTCACGCCTGAACACATTAGATGGGTTTCCTGGTGAGATCGTCACGTGACAATAACAGAATTTGCGCGTGCGCAGTTTACTTGGGACACGCAAGTCGCATTTAGAGGATCCAAAAAGAAAAACAACTACGTTGCAGTTTGCGATATTGTTAAAAAGCTCTGAAGATCCGAGTTTTTTTTTAGATATACTTTACTTTACTTGTAAATACGAACATTCGGGGGTTAACGTTCACGTGTAACGAATGTGTCCGGGCTAATGCTAACGGTTTCTAGCTAACTGGAAGCATGTGGGGGCTTGACAGATTTAGTTATCGACTATAACACAGATCTAGTTATCGACTCTAACAATAACTGCTAGAGTAAATGACACGGGGTTAGAATATACGTCTGGTGAGTAAAATGGGACGCAAGAAACAGAACAAGTTTGTGCGCCCTGACAACAAGGGAAAAGACAAACGACACAAAGTGAAAGGGAAAACTTTAGAGGCTTTTACAGAAGAAATGCACTCTGCAGTTGAAGGTAAACATACATGACAAACAGTTTTACATTGTGTGCGTTAAAATTATTTGGGGGGGGGCTTCTAGTTGCATCAGAATAGAATACCTTAACTAACCATGTATGTCAATTAATAATCTTCCATTACATTCTGTTCTGTCTCTGACAGCAAGTCTTCACAGAGAGGAGGAAGGAGCAGAGAGCCCTCAAGTGAAGCTACCTTGTCCTCTTGCCATGTGGGAGCTGGGCCATTGTGACCCCAAACGTTGCACAGGCCGAAAGCTGGTCCGCAAGGGCTTTGTACGCAACCTGCGCCTCAATCAGAGGTTTAACGGACTCATTTTGAGTCCCATGGGTACAAAGTATGTGACACCAGCTGACAGGTATGTCATGTGTCGTCCTGGCATTGTTCACACCGCACTAGAGTGTACTTTGTTTTGAATTATGAAATGAATCAAATGTTTCTTTTTATTCACAGGGAGATCGTGGCCCAGAACGGGCTGGCAGTGATTGATTGCTCTTGGGCCAAGCTGGAAGAGACGCCCTTCAATAAGATGGTCGGAAGTCATCCGCGCCTGCTGCCTTACCTCGTCGCTGCCAACCCGGTCAACTACGGGAAGCCTTGCAAATTATCTTGTGTTGAGGCTTTTGCTGCCACTTTTTGTATCGTGGGTAAGGCTTGTGCGCATCCTTTGTGTCGCCTTTTCAGAGTGACTCAAAATCGACACGTGCCGTTTTTAAACGTCACCAGGTTTCGAGGAACTGGCCGCGCTCTTGTTGAAGAAATTCAAATGGGGGACTGTGTTCCTGGACCTCAATAAAGTTCTGCTGAAGCGCTATGCTGCCTGCCAGTCAGAGGAAGAGCTGCTCACTGTCGAAAAGGACTTTCTCACCGAGAAACCAGAGGAGGAGGAAATTGGTAAAAAAAAAAAAGTGGCAGGGGATTGAATTTGCAATGTGGGCTTTATTTATGTGTGGGGTTTGCTGTCTTTGTAATCATTTGAATTTTCAGCGCACCCTGGTTGAATTTTCATGACAGGCAGCAGTTTGGCAGATGGTGAAAAATTGCTTCCAAAAACTGGCTTCAAGCTGTTTACCGCCACTCCCTTTTTTGAAGTTTACAGTCAAATTAAACATAACCCACAGAGAATTACAGTTGAGACTAATCTAGTCTTTTTTTTTTTCATTCAAACAACACCAAAACAACATGACGTATTTATCAACAAAGCTGCTTTTCACATCCACACTTTTGTTGTTGTGGGAACCTTGGTTTTAAATTAAGCCTCTTGTTTGCAGATCCGTTTGATGTCAACTCAGGAGTGGAATGTATGAATCTCAATAGACGTCACTGGTGAGCCTCTTGTATTTCATTTGGGGGAGGGGGGGGACATCTTTTAATTATGTTTACGTTGATAAATGCTGTCATTAGAGCCCAAGACTCTAATCCAATTTTAAAATGATGCCATTTGCTCATGAATGAACATGATGCTTTGGAACAGTGACACACGACCTTTATGAAACGCAGGCACCCATTAAAAAAAATAAAAAATCTCATGGCACACCAACAAACAAACAAAATGTCACCAAACTTCAATAATGATGCGTACAGGTCAATTGTACCTTCTGCCATCTAGTGGAAGATCATTTCAATGTTTTGCCTGTCTGCACATGGCCCGGCCTAGATGGATGAATGAAGTGCATTGTCTGTAGTGAATTCAGTCATTTTCAAACCAGAGAAGCAAAATAGTATCAGTTCTCGCACACTGATGGTTAGGAATCACTACTATAGTTTAGAGTATACAGGAACAGTTTTGTGCTCTCTGCTTTCCATTTTATTTTTGAAATTTTCTGTCTAGGGAACCTGATGAGGATTTTAGCAAGGGTACTGACACGTCAGAAGAGGAGGAGGAGGAGGAGGATGATGATGATGATGATGACGACGATGATGAAGCGGAAGATGGAAAAAAAGAACGATGAGTCAGAAAACATCTCACACAGAGATGAAGTGACAGCAGCAAAGTCGTCACAATAAAACAGATTTAAAAACTCGATTATTGTAAGGACTGTTGATCCATTATGGAAGCCTCAAATGCTCATAAATGTTTAACATGATAAAAAGTACATTTTGGCATTTTTGTCCTTTGTAAATTATCTTTACTGTTTTTCAGTGCTAGGAAGGAAAATAACAACACTGTTATTGTACATAAATAGAAAGTATCTGTACTTTAGAATTTATTTGTCTGATGTTTTCCTTTTACTCCCGACATTAGAAACTAGTACGTATTGGGCTTTCGAGACCTTAGTCACCTTTGACACTAAAAAAAACGGGGAACTTTTTGACGTCACCTGGAAGAATAATTTGTGGAAAATGTGTTGTTTGTGCAAGCCGGAAATCCACCAGCTTCTCTCTTTAACAATTTATCACTACAATCTGATAAAAACGTACTGATGAGACATATGTTTTCCAGTTATGATAAGCCTATTTAGCATTTTTGTTCGTCAGAGTGACTCACCGCGGCGAGTCTGGAGACCCATGATGGGAAAAGTTGCAACAACACTACAGTGTGGACTGCACCATTTTTGCGGTTCGGCATTCGTTGATTTCGTATTGGTGAATTATTTTTATCCTGCAGTATTTTTTCTCCCATTTTTTTCTGCACGATTTGGAAGGAGGATCGCTTATTCGCGGATTTTCTTCAAGCGAATACAAGTCCACTGTAATTAGCAAAGCTACGGGAACACGTTGTTTGTTAGCTTCATACCCTGTGCCAGTTGTAGTCACTTATTTATACATAAATAAAAATTCCATTGCGCCGAGTTAGCCAAACGAGCAGTGTTATAATTGACAGTAAAATACATTGCAGTACTTTTGTATTCGGGTACATCTCAGTTTTGTGGAATTAATCTGTCTACGTTTACCTGAGAATTTTTTGTTGTATTTTTTTCACCCGAAGTACAAACTGAAAGCACTTTTGCAACCTCTCCCGCTTTGGGGGTATTTTTAAACTTCAACGTGGTGAAATTCAATTTTCCCACCGCTTCATCTGGTTGTTTTTAACGGAAACCGCGGTCAGTAAATGCAGCATTTTGCTACTACGTACTATCTGGCAGCGTCATGAGGAAGAGTGGCTTTTATACGCCGCGTGCAAATTAGTTTTATCTAAAAATATGCATGTCGTTTTCTGGCGTCTGACGGCGTCTTTCCAGTAATGTGAAGTTGAGTGTACTGTAAATGTGGCGAGGGGGGCGGACACAGCAGGACTCTGCTGTCCTGCGGTAACATTGTTGTGGAACGACGTCACAGCTCGAAAATGAAGGCGCAGAGGCAGCCATTACCGGAGCTTCTCTAATTATTTTATTCCAAATAAATACTCGAGGAAAACTCCCATGGCAAGAGCAACAAGTCAGCTGGTGAGTGTCGCCGCTTCGACACGGAGCACACTACGAAGCCGGCGGCCCAAACGTGGCGTGTGGCGGCTGTTTGACAACAACTAGTTAGGTCGGGCCTTCGCTGGAAGAGCGCTAGCCTAGCCGCAGAGCTCGTTCGAACGTTAAGACCTCCTAGCGCCGCTACCCCGGCTAATTCAGGCGAACGACAGCGACATTGGCCCAAATTATTTGGCTTCGCTGAGACCCCGGTTTGACCCGCGTGGGTGCCGTGCACGAGTCGTGTGTGTGTTAAATTATAACCGACACGAAGCTGTTATCTGTGCTTGTCTGTATCAGTCGGCTAAATGCTAAGCTAATCAGCTTCGCGCTTTCCATGTTAACTCTGGCTGTCAATTCAATGTGGTGCACAAGTCAACGACAACATGTAACTCTCATTCTGTCTGACAAGCAACATGATGAAAATATGAGAAGGTGGTGGGGTGGAGTGTTTTTTTTTTTCTTATTCTGTAGTTGCAACACCTTGAGCTAATTTGCAGGCTGTTACCGCAAGTTTGTAACTCACTGTCAGCCAGTGCGGCTTGACAAGGTTGCCCGAGAAAGTTCACATTAGGCCCCGGTGCAGCCGGATTGATCCCGTCGGTGTGTTATTGGGATCTGGCTTTAACTAGCAAACATGACGCGGTGGACTTACGGAGAATGAGTCAGGGCGTAGTTGCTCAGTGTGAGCCGGGTGAGAGGATAAAAAGCGGATGAATAGCCACACCTTGGTTGTGAATAAGATAAAAGCTAGGCCGAGGGAAGCAACAAACGTTTAGGGAGTTGTAAACGTGTTGTGCGTGTTATTGTTGGCTCCCAAAGACTCCGGAATTTACAACCTTGCACTGTTTTGTTGTCTTGGTGCGTGAAGTGATGACGATGGCTGGGTTTCGTCCAAGTGGAAAAGGTCGTCAAACTTTTACCATCTCTAAAATACTTGTCTCTCCAAATGCCACCCCCATGACCAACCTCAGAATACAGGGCTAAAAGGTTTTGAGGGGGGGGGGAGGAAATTGAGTTTTCTGGCAATACATTGGTCACTCATGATTTACGTTAACGGCACGCTTGTTTTGGTGGAATTTTGTGAATTTGTTGTGAACGCTTCAAAGACTGCAAGTCCAAGTGGAGGTGAGCAGATTTACCTGAAATAGATAAATAATCTGTCCTTGATGTACTGTACTCATGGGTTGTTTGCTTTCATTTTAGCCTAGCTAAATAGAGCAAAACACTTATGTGGAATATTTTATTGTGTGTTTTGGTACAGATTAATGTATTGCTGCTGACAAATCCACGACAAGAGAAACTAATCTCACACTAAATCACGGTCGCTATATATATTTTATATTTCATTAAATTGTGTTACAAGCTCGGTCACTGGAGCAATTCCAGTCTGAAGTCAAGGGTCCCACTGTGTACTTTCTGATTCCACTCCCATCATGCCGCTGACTCACGTTTTCTTTCTTCTCCCAGTATGATGTCGTGCCTATCCAGCCCAGCGTTGTCATTTGTTCCCGCTCGCATCCATCAATGGTAAGGAACCACCCCGACTTAAGCAGCAGCCACTGTCCCGGCATGGAGGGCTCGCCCTCGGAGGCCCGTGCTGTCGGAGCGTCTGCCAGCGGCCAGGGCTCCGGCCTCCGTGCGCAGAAGGTGGCTCAGGTGCCGCAGCCTCGCAAGAAGAAACCGGAGGACTTCAAGTTCGGCAAGATACTGGGAGAGGGCTCCTTCTCGACGGTACGTACGAAGAGACGGATTTATATCGCGCATTCCTTTTCACTTTTTGAATTCGACTTGGGTAACTGTTGCTACATGCTAGCATTCCTCTGATTAATGCTCTTGGATGAGTCATCCTCTTGAATTACAGACTTTTTTTTTTTCCCCCTTGTCTCTTTTTAAGGTTGTCCTAGCAAGAGAGCAGGTAACTGGCAAGGAATATGCAAGTAAGTATGACTATACTGCAGATGACGCCCAAGTAGCTGCGTGTGTGTTTATTCTTGTGCTCTGTCTGCGTCGCAGTTAAGATCTTGGAGAAGCGGCACATCATGAAGCAGAACAAAGCCCAGTATGTGAAAAGAGAACGGGATTTGATGTCAAATCTCGACCACCCCTTCTTTGTCAAACTCTTCTTCACATTTCAAGACGACGATAAGTTGTGTATCCTTTTCACGTCAGTGTTCATTGTTAGGGTGAGATCCTGATCAGAGATCCCGTAAGCCTGGTCTTGTTCTTCCTTCAAGCTGTTTATCAACGGCCCCAGTTCAAGTTTCAAGAAAAACCGACACAAAATAAAGAGAATTACACATTGTAAATCGAAGCAAGCACATCATTATTTGCTTGGGTTTTAATGACAGAGTTTTGTGGTTGACTTTTTTCCCTTAACTCGGATTTCTCAGATTTCGGTCTCAGCTACGCAAAGAACGGCGAGCTCCTAAAATACATTCGTAAAATTGGCTCGTTCGATGAGACCTGCACTAGATTCTATTCGGCGGAAATTGTTAGCGCGCTGGAATACTTGCACAATGTGGGAATTATCCACAGGTACTTATCGAAGCCATCGCACGTTTCTTTGCCTTTCTCTCTCCACCGCAGTTCTGACCGCTGTGTTTCCTTCCAGAGATCTGAAACCAGAGAATATTCTTTTGAGCGAAGAGATGCATATCCAGATAACAGATTTTGGGACAGCAAAACAGCTGTCATCGGACAGCAAGCAAGGTACATTTCCGTCCGGCCGGCCGGCCGTCTCCGTATAATACACTCGGTGTGTTTTAAATGTTCTCACGCTTGTTTTGCAGCGAGAGCTAACTCCTTTGTCGGAACAGCACAGTATGTTTCTCCGGAGCTGCTAACAGAGAAATCAGCCTGCAAAAGGTAATTGACTGACAGGAACATCTTTTTTTTTTTGCCTTTTTAGTATACGAGTTACATAACAGTATTTTTATTTATATATTATACTTTTTTTTTTTTTTTTTTTAGCTCTGACCTCTGGGCATTGGGATGTATAATCTATCAGCTGGTGGCTGGTTTACCACCGTTCAGAGCTGGGTAAGTGACCCAGTTTTTTTTCCACATTATTGCTGTCATGACAAAAAAATAATAATAATTTTAACGGGCAAGAACGAGTAAAATGTCTTTTGTTTTACCCCTCATAGAAATGAGTACTTAATATTCCAGAAGATAATAAAGCTGGAGTATGAATTCCCTGAGAAATTCTTCCCCAGAGCCAAGGATCTTGTCAAACAGCTTTTGGTAAGTCCTTACAGATCACTTGTAATAGATTGTAGGAGCCGTAAAATATGTTAAACACCCCCCCCCCCCCCACCCCTCCTGAAATAGTCACTGGACCCGTCAAATCGGATTGGCTGTGAAGAGATGGGTGGCTACGACCCTTGAAACAACACCCCTTCTTTGACAACGTCTCCTGGAGTGACCTGCACATGCAGACGCCTCCGAAACTCACCCCTTACCTGCCCGCCATGTCTGAGGACGATGAGGACTGCTACGGAAACGTACGATTGTTGTCCGTCGGCGTGCTCGGTGATCAAGTCGCAAGTTTAAAAAAAATAATAATAATAATAAAACAACGGCAATGTCATTTTTGTCCGCGTAGTACGATGACCTCCTTAGCCAGTTCAGCAACATGCAGGTGGCCCAGTCCAGCTCGTCGCACTCGCTGTCGCCGCACGAGTCGACGCCGCCGCAGCGCTCGAGTAGCAACATCGAGCAATACATCCACGACCTGGACAACAACTCCTTTGAGCTCGACCTGCAGTTCACCGACGAGGAGAAGCTCCTGCTGCTGGACAAACAAACCTCTGGAAATCCGTGGTAAGTCAAGGCCGCGTCCAGTCTTGGAAAGACTGCGGCATACGAGCAGACTGCCGTGTTAGTTGCAAAATTGGCTTTGCGGGTTGGCCCGTCTGCAAATTTTGCCGGCCGTACAGTGAACGAACATTTGTTTTTGTTCTAATGTCACCCAGGCACCAGTTTGTGGAAAACAACCTGATTTTAAAAATGGGTCCAGTGGACAAACGAAAGGTGAGTGTGGCTGGCTGCATATTTGCTTTGCTGGTGTTTGTGTGACAATGCACTTCAGCGTTTGTTTCTCGGGGCAGCAAGTTCACTTTTTTTTTTTTTTTTAGTAGCGCTCAACTGAAACCGCTTTCCGTTACAGGGTCTGTTTGCCCGACGGAGACAGCTGCTCCTCACCGAAGGGCCACACCTGTACTATGTGGATCCCGTCAACAAGGTCCTGAAAGGAGAAATCCCTTGGTCACTAGAATTACGCCCCGAGGCCAAGAACTTCAAAACCTTCTTTGTTCACACGGTACGCACGACTACGACTGATTGACTCAAGTATAAAATTGGAATACAGGGAAACTCCTCTACAACGAAATCGTGTTTGCAGCAAGAATTTTTCACAACAGGGGTTTTTTTCACTGTAGCAAATTTGATCTCGGATGTAAACACACACATTAATGCATGAAGATTTTTTTCACACTAGGGGGTATTTTCGCCCATGTAGGTTTCGTTGTAGAGGAGTTTTACTGTATACAACTTTGGATATTCTACGGCAAGATCACTTTATCTACAATAATCTTTTTTTTTTTTTTAAACACAAATTTAGGCAAGTCCAGCCCCTAAAAACCGGTCCTGAATTAATTTTCTTTGTTTGCACTCATGATAACAGCACAGTAGGCTCACAGGACAACCATGACTTCAAAAAACAGGGACAGCGCAGTTTAGCGCATGACATAGCTTGTTTTGTTTTTTGCTGCTTAGCAAAATCGGTACCTGGGATTTCCTCATCCGTTTTGCAGCATCGTCATCCGTGTTCTTTAAGTATCACGACACACACACAAGGCCAACATGGCTCTTAGCGCAAGATTTTAATCAGGCTGGCACAGTGGTATCGGTCCGTATGGTATTGGGGGGGGGGAATTTTTCTCCCAACGATGCATCACTATTTCTAATGACGGGCGTTTCTGTTCCTCGCTGTCATTCCAGCCTAACCGGACATACTATTTGATGGACCCTAGCGGAAATGCCGACAGATGGTGCAAGAAGATCCAGGAAGTGTGGCGAAAGATCTATCAAAGACACCAAAATCCCAGTCTATAGGAGCGCTCCCACTTCCTCCCGTGGCCGACCCGCTTGAGCTCGGGGGGCCAATCACTGAGCAGAGTAACACCCTCTTTAGTGCCCTTCATCACCGCAGTGTAAACAAACTCTTTACAGACGCTGGCATCGAAACCTTGTTTGTTTTACTGAGTAGAATCATTTTGGGGGGGGGCTAAAACATTGGATTCAGGGTTGCTTTGCTTGTTCTTTGTGCTCCGTGTGAGGCTTCTGTTATCATCAAGTCCCGCCAAGCACATCTGCTTTTTTTTGTTTGTTTGTTTTTTGGTACATTCTCAACGCAACGTGAAAAAGGCAAGCTGGGCAGGGGGGGGACCGCGAGGGCGCTCTGTCTTCCCCTCCCCTTCCCCAAATCCGAGGACTGGTTTCCCGATATACCATGAATATTGATTCATGTGAATCCCAGAGTCTCATCGAACCATATCCTAAACCTGCGTCCTACGTGCAAGCTGTAGACAGCCGCCCCCCCCCTTCCACCCCTTTGTCGAATGCATTTAGTCCCACAGCTGAACCGTCTCGCGTACGCTCGATTCAGTCTGGCGCATTTACCAAACTCAAAATGTATTTTTGTAAGAGCCCGTGTATTTCCACAGTATTTGAGTTGTTTTCTTCAAACCGAGTGGTACTTGCGCATTGGTGGTCCAATCAGATTCTGAGCAGGTCGAAGCATGAGCCTTTCATAGCCGTGAGTGACGGAGGAGGCGGGTAAACATGCCACTAGCTTGTACTTGCTAATCATAAACGCGCTTCCCTTTTCCTGCATGGCCAGTTGTGTAGCGCAGCCTTGTTCCTCTCTCCTAAGGGCACTGATGATACTACAGTAGTTTATTCAAGTTTTTAAAAAGGTGGGTATTTTATTTTTATTTTTTTTTTTTGACTGCATTGGCAACCATAGCAAATGTTACTGGATGATTTGGCTGTTCTATTCACTTTGCGATTTCTTTGTGATGTGAATTTCTTTTCTTTTTCTTTTTCTTTTTTTTTTGTGGGATTGTTTGCGCGTCTTCAGTGCATCCTGTTGAAATACGAAAAAAATCCTACGTGCTGACCGGAAAATCCTCATCCAACAGAGATTATACATGAAACTATCGCTCTTTGAGGCAATCGCAGGTTTCTCCAGATCGCTGGACACACACACACACACACACAGCCTCACATTCAGCTCCAGTAGAACTTAAATTGAGTTAAGCTCCTCTTTTTCATGTGTGTTATCATAATGCGTTTAATTTTTGACAGATTACCTTCAGGCCCCCCCCTTACCCCTTACCCCTCACCCCTCTTAAAGGCCCTCCTCCTCCTTTTGGCTGAGTCTGAGTGCAGTGTGTGACTGGAATATAGGTGAAAAGGACCCTGGGGGCCCAGGGGCTGGGTGTGCGAGGATATCTTTATCTGATCCAAATAAGCGATAAAATTGCTGTATCTGTCTATTAAAAAAAACAAAAACAAAAATAGTGGAGGGAACACTCCAGAAGTGTTGGGCTCCTCCGCGCGGAGAATTTGTCAGAATCAATTCAATGGCGGTCGGTTACATGGTGTATGGAAAACACTCTACCTGGCTTGTAACTGACGAGAACTGTGATGTACAGATAATGTATTATTAAAATCTGAAGCAAGTAATGCAATGACATTAGGATACAGTTTTTTGTATTTTTATTCTTGTATAAGGTTATTAGAGGGCTATTGTTCAGCCTCTAGTTCATTCTGTGTTATTTAAATTCTAATATATGAATCATATTTGGATTGAAGTCATGTTCAGGGGCCATGTTGTGTATGTTTTGAGATGTAAAGCCTTTGAATGTGAATAATTATTGTAAACTATAATATTTTACAGCTTTTTTCTTACTATATCATACATTTTCTATTTGCTCGGTGATTTAATCATATTCCGATGATAAGTTAATGAACCTGTTCATTCTCTCGCTGATTTATTTGTGCGCTAGGTCAGTAGCTGTTGAATGACGACTTTTCCACTTAATGCTTGGTAGTCCAGTAATTGAAGCATGTAGGGAATTTAGGCATACGAAGAAAGCCATGTGTCTTGTCTTCTGTTAAGTCGCAGTCCCTGCACGGGAAAAGATGCAGCGTTTTACTGGCCGTGGCTTCTCACATCCTGCAGCATGTAAATAAAGTATCAGCCCACCATCTGTGTTTTTTTTTGTTTTGTTTTGGGGTGGGGGTCTTGTGCAAATGACGACTACAGGCTACTCTTGGTTTAATGCAATTGTGTGTGATGCCGTGGCAGGGCGCTTGGGCGTTAATTCGATATCCAGTTTAAATTCCATGTACGAGGACACGCTGTCCTCCGTTGCGGGACAGCAAACCTGCACAAGTTGACAACTCATTTGTATAATCGTGATATAAAATAAGGAAACATTTATTTGTCTCACAATGGAGACATTTTAAATGTGATTATTTTAATGTCCATGTATTTTTTTTGAACAAACAGGAAATAAATGAAAGACAGTTGATTTAACTTTATTGGAGTTAGTTAATAGTCTGAATACTTTTGTTATCCTACTTTGTCTTACTCGTCGTGACAAAGGGCATGCAGTACTTGTACATGGAAGATGTACATCAGTGAACTTGGTGTGCGCTCGGCATCATTCATAATTAAGGATATTAGGGGGATATGTTTGAAGACTTATCGAAAATTTTAGTCGTAACAAAGCGGGTAATGGTTCATGAATCTTTAACTGGATGTCAACTTGGGCTGCTGGGGAAAAAAAAAGATGGGATATGCGATATGGGTGCTGAAGATGAAGAAAGGCATTTCCATACAACACATTGGACCCCCCCCCCCGAGGGAACGGGGAGATAAAATACTTGTCATCTCTCCAGACATCACCACGAACGTTTCCAGCGGTGCGTCTCGCGTGGAATCATGCATGCATGCGTGCATTGGAGTGTGAGCGTGGGGTGGAGTGAGGGAGACGGGAGTGGGCTTATTGGTGGGAGTGGCCCGGACTTCGCGTGAGGAGAGCGAGCCAAGCGGCTGCAGGCAGCTCGTGAGATTTCCCGTCAGCCTCTGGGCAAAAACAGCGGAGGCGAAGGCGAGGGCTGCGGAGACGACGCGAGGGCGAGGGATGGCGGAGAACAACTCGGAAAGCAGCGGCTCCGTTCACCGCCGGTGTTTGAGTCATTCTTCGGCGGAGAGAAGCCCCCCGCCCGGTGCGGGCTCGTCTAAGTGGATTCGGCTAAACGTCGGCGGGACCTATTTTTTAACAACCAGACAGACCTTGTGTCGAGATCCCAAATCGTTTCTTTACAGGCTGAGCCAAGCGGACCCGGAGCTCGATTCCGACAAGGTAAATGCTAAGCTAGGTAGCACTTGGCTGTGTGTTTTTTTTTTACTTTTCGATCAAAAAAATGCCGTTATTGAACAAAGGCGTTATTGACGTAGCCAATCCCATAGTTTAACTCGATGATATATTATTTCAAATAACAAGCATAACGTAACCCCCCCCCCCCTTCTATAGCTAGTTAGCATTAGCTCACAGGCTAGATTCCAACAGTCACCCACATGATTTATATATTCTCTTGTCGTCTTTGGGGGCTATTTTAAAATATTTAAGTTAATTTCATGTAGGTTCTAAGTGTCATTTCTAAATATCGCCCAACCCGCGTCGTTTGAAATGCTTTTTCGTTTCATTTGTATTCATGTGAGAATGTCGAACTGCAAACTTTGTCCCGTCGAGGCCGTTGCATTGCCCCCGTCGACCTAATTGGAACATTTTCTCAACCAAGATAGCAATTTTTTCCCCTTAAAACGATAGGGAAATTATTCCCACCGATGTTCACCCTTTCATATGGTTTGTCTTCAGTGTGCCGTCTGATTTTTGCTTGCCGTTTATTCGAATTTCGTCGTCTCATTTTCTCGCCAACTTTCGAAGGGTGTCAGAAAAGTTGCAGGACTAGTGTCACCAAAAGAAACAATAGTCAGAGTCTTTGCATCTTTTGTCAATTCTGCGTGTGAAAAAAAAGGTGAGAGAAAGTGGCCTGAGCATCCAGTGTAACTTTTTTTTTCGTCCAAATTAATCAATTCCTTTTACCAAGATGAAAGAGGTCCACAATGGAACCCGTTTCAAAGAAATGGACAGCATCATGGTGGCCCCTGACTACGACAACGATCCAGGAAGAATCCTTTAAGTGATCTATGAATGTGGGTGAGAAAGCTGTAAAAAGCATGTTAGACTCCAGTGGGATCACTTTGATGGAAAATGGTTGTAGTTTGGATTTTAAAATCATCTATATTTTGTGACACCGGTCCTGAAACTTTTTTGAGACAGTAGGTCATCCACAAATAGCCACACACTTGAACTGATTTCTTTTTATGCTTTTTTTCGGGGGGCGGGCAGTGTATGGTGTACTGCATTCTTTGTTTCCCTTAAAATAGCATATTTTGGCTATCAGGTGATAGATTAACTAAATCATGTGTGCTCTTTTCTGTACTTTTCAAGAGTTAAACTAATTTTAAGGGAGGAAAAAAAAAACACGACCCCATAGAACATTTTTACAGGACTTGTAATGCTTGTTGGGATGGATGAAAGAACAGAGCAGCCTTGTGTGTCCTGCGGGCCACACGTCAGCCCCGCTTTAAGGGGTGCCCCATTGGCCCCACAGCAAGCAGCCAGGGTGGCAAGGCGCCCAGCATGAGTAAGAAGTCGTTGCCAAGTGGGGTGAGGTGCTGCCGGGGATGAAGTCACTCCTCTCTCCCTTGAATGGCCTCCACATGCTCCACGAGCAGCAGCAGGAGGAGGAGGGGAGTATGTTTGTGCATCTGCCGGTTTTGAACAGCAAGCCGCCTGTGGGCTTTCAAGCCCGCCGAGCAACCGTCAAACACAATGACTTAGTGTCCACACGCACTGCGCGACACACTTTTGTATACGTTGCTGCTGCTTCAACACCTCTCCCGATGGTTCGTGTTCATCTACTTTTATAATCTGCCCTACTTTGCGCCCAACGGAGGCCGCGGCTCATCTTGCATTTTAATGCCAATATTTTAATCTCTCAATAATCGGCTTGCTTTTTGGTCTGTTTATCCTTCAATGAGCTTCAGCTCACGTCAATTCCGTGCCTTAAGTGCGTGACTGAGGACTCTCGAGCCATTCGCGTCCCGCTCACGCGAGTGCCGCTTTATTTCGGAGAGTGCCGGTTATGCGAAAGGTTATCAGCGGATGCTCTATCTTTTACGGCTTTTTTCTTAAAATATAAATGTCAAATTTAGACACGGAGAGGGGTTGGGAAGTACACGTGTGCGCAAGTTACAAATTTAGGTACAAGACACAAGAGCCTGATTGAAAAGTTTGCCTTGAGCAATATAGTCATGCTCTGTTTTTGTCATTGCACAAGTATTTGTTCTCAGCAAGCAATGACACGTTTTTAGTTTTTTTTTTTAACTCGCCGGTCAACTAGCGGCTAACGTTAGTCCTGCGCGTGGACTTTAGCAATATCAGAGAAAATTGTAAGAAATATGCTACAAGAAATAGCATCCATCTTTCCAGGTGGTAGAAAATGACTATTTATTTTGACTTTGTTGTTGCTGGCGAGTATTTTTACAAAGCGCCGTGCCGTGGACGTGACAAAGAAGTGGAGCCGCGTGACAGGTTGGACCCAGCCTCCCCCAATCTCAAGTAAAAGCGGCATTGTGTTTGTGTCTCAGCTCAGGAGCGGAGAGCTTCATTTCTCAGTCATGCATGCTGACACGCTTCCGCTGTACTCTTAAAACTGCATTATTCATGCTGTTGACTGGAGTCTGTTTTGCACGTGGGGTAGGAACGGGGGAGAAAGTGCGATCACGTGCCAGGTCATAACCGTCGGCACTCATTTATTTCTAAGTCTGGCATTTAATTCCAAGAGTCATCAAATGACTTGCTGTCAGCATTTGTGTGAATGTGTGTGTGTGTTAAGAACCCAACCACAAGTGATCATAAGCTCAGGTTCGAGGTGCACGTCACGGATCATTTTGGGGCCCGACTCCTTTCAGGCCTCGGCGTTCTTGCTCTTGAGAGCGGCATGAATTTTTCAGGGAGGCCCATCACAAAAGCTTCGTGCTTCTCTGAACCTACCGCCGACCTCCTCTTCTGCGTGGATGAGAAACGCGGCCGCGTCGAACGCTGAATTCTGGTTCGCGCGTCGTGCCCGAGCGCATTTCGGGGCGGCGGCGTAAATATTCATCGCGGTATTATGACACAAAGGCAGGAAATGGGCAAGCAATAAAGCCGAGTGTAAATACAGTCACGATCGCCCCCCAGCATTGACGGCGCTCGTGCATTTCCATAACGGAGTCTCCCCACCATTTGCTTTATAGCCGCGGGCACAAAGGAAATGTTTATTGTAACGCGTATGAGCTAGTCGCCAACGGTTGGCTTCTCATGCAAACTGCGGGAAGAACCCCGCAGTCTGCATGACGGTCAAACTAACTTTGTATCAAGAAGAGATACAAACACAAATCCAATTTCTTCCAGGTCATCGTGACTGCAGAGTTTCTCGAGGGCTTTCAGGAGGGAAATGTTCCTTGATCTAACCCGGGACTGTGAAAATGGGCCTCAGCGGCCTTGAAAAAGGGAGCCTTGCACTCAAAGCGCCGTTTTAATATTTTGCAAAGTATGAGAGTGTTTCTGATCAAGCCGCCGCGGTGCGATGCCTGTATTATTTAAAGGATGAAGGCCTATTTGACGATGCCATTACCGCTTCTACTCCAGGGGGGGATTCTGCCCCCCCCCCCCCCCACTACAAGGCTTCGACTTCCACTTGGCTAAGTAGCTGCAGTCATGTGACTCGGCGCTCCGCTGCAACGCCTTTAAACGCTTTCTCCTGGTGCCGGTTTCTCTTCTCCCGCAATGAGCGTCGATGCCTTATTTCTGTCTGTTCCCGGGGGCAGCGGCGTGCAAAGGGCTTCCTTTTAATAGTGTTAATTGTGCGCGCAACGTGACACGGCAACATGTGAATTGAGGCTTGTCTCCAGATGGCTCTTCTCGACATCATGTGCTCAACACGCGTGGGCGATGGGGTGCGGTCTCGCCCGATCGCAAAAATCGACCACGTAACCTGGCTGACCTGCACTAAACTGACCTAATTCTCCTCCTTGGGTGTTGACACGTTTTCATAATAATCTGCCATATGTGGTTTTAGCTCAAGAGCCGCGCCGATGTCGCATCCATCGCGACGCGGCGTCGCCATGTCCGCATCAGAGAGACGCTTGTAGGGGTTTCCAGTGACTGCACGCAACAACCGACACCCGTACAGAGGGGAAAAAAATTGCAATCCACAAACAGACGCGCGGGTCAGCTCCAACTAAAGTGACGAGAGATCCCAAATGGCAAAAGTGAGCACGGAGCCAGAATAGAAGTCCGTTGGGCTCTGGCGGGATATTTTTGACTCTGGAAAGAAGGTCAACCTGCCATTAGGGTTTTCATTATAAAAGAACATGCGTCGGGCCCTTTTCCCATAATTGGGACGGATGATATGAACGCGGCGCCAGCAACGAGGCCCCCGCGTGAGTGCTTGCGTGATTTTTGGGTTCTTTGCTGTAGACGTCTCGAAGTCCGTGAAAACTGGTCTCAAGTCAACTGGAGCCGTAAATGTTTGTTTGCTGGCAGGCGCAAGTCTGAAAGGGAAAGTTCCCCCCCCCCCCCCACCCAGCCAGCCAGCCTAATCGCAGGACTGACTGAAGTAGGGGAATGCCCAGCGGTTGTCAAGCAATCCTGGTCAAATCCAAATCCTGTGGGAATAGTCAAGTGGTGTTCCAATGCTCGGGGCGCGCACGTCCGCTCGAGAGATTATGAAGGCCGGAGGTGACCTCCGCAAATCCCCTTTTGTTTGGAGTCGCATGAGGATGCTTGTGAAATCCGCGGCCTACAAAGTGGAGGGACTCATGGTGTATTCCTGCTCTTCCTTTCAGGATGAAACCGGTGCCTATCTCATTGACAGAGACCCAACTTACTTTGGGCCGGTGCTCAACTACTTGAGACACGGCAAGCTGGTGCTCAACCGGGACCTGGCAGAGAAGGTAACTAAGACATATCGCGGCACGTATGCGCTTTTCGGCATTTTCCCCAATTCTTGTTTTGTTTATTTTTTTTTAATGTGTCCGTGTAACCCAATGCAATAAATTCCAGCTCAAGACTGACTTTTAAAAATGCCGTTGCAGGTGTCCTGGAAGAAGCCGAATTTTACAACATCACATCATTAATAAAGCTCATCAAGGACAAATCAGGGAACGGGACTGCAAGACATCGCAGGCATGTGTGGCCTCTCAATTGCAGCTCTTTTGCCTTTTCGTCTTCTTTCAACTTACAGACTCTGTGAAGCGAAAATACAAATGTCTTGCGCGCGTGATGATTTAACTCTAAATGACCTTCACACATCTGTCATGTATTTAAAAAAAAAAAAAAAATCACGTGATGGGGTCTTGAACCTTTTTCATTTCAGGTGCCAGTGAAGCACGTGTACCGAGTGCTTCAGTGCCAGGAGGAGGAACTGACACAGATGGTGTCGACCATGTCGGACGGCTGGAAGTTTGAGCAGGTAACGCGTCTTCTCGGGACGGGCGCGATGGGGGAACATCCGCAGTCCTGTTTTCATGTGCTCCGCCCACCCCGCGTGGTTCACCTCGTCCTACGACGCTCTGTGTCGGGATGTGACAGCGAACAAAAAAAAAAAGCGAATGCCTTCTCCCTGATTGTCCGCGCACGTCATCCGGGCATCCCGCCTGTGCTCTGATTGGTCGTTGCAGCTTGTCAGTATAGGTTACGGGCGGGCCCAGCGGTCGGAGTTTCTACTCATTGTGTCAAGGGAGGTGAAGGGAGAGGAGTCTGCTTTGCCACACAACAGCGGAGAGGTGTGTCCCACATGTTTCTGTCCACGGGCTGGTCACTGCATGGTCGTCCCCCCTTGTCGCCCTTACACGCCCCCTGTTGGCCAGCGTTGGTCCCAAATCCACACACTTGGGATGTTGGTTCCTCCTTTTGAGTTGATCCGCTTCATATTGCTTCTCAAGTCATCCGTTAGACCAACAGGAACACCTGGCACACCCCTTTATTTGTGTTTTCATTTCTTTTAAGTTGAAGCACATTCACATTTTTGATGAGCTTGTGATCCGCCACTCTGGCTTGTTGTCACAGTAGCTACTCCGACCGTCGATGTGATGCCCAAGTGCCCATTCTACTTAGTATCCCATCGATCGTCGCATAATAGGACCAAGGTTGATTTTGCAGTATTGTATTTGAACCATTTATGGTATTGTCACGATGATTATAGTTTGAGGACATTGAGTTGAGTTTTGAACGACAAAAGTTGCATTATTTCTGGCGTTCAAAGGCTGAGTCTCACCCGGTGAGTGACATGGGCGGCAGCGAGTTGGGGGGCCTGTACAACACGCTCCGAACGAACAGCACGCTTGATGTGGTAGACATGCCGATGCCTGTTCTGCTCTGCGGTCACCATTTCACATTTGCTCTTGGTGGGCAAGCTCGATGGGCTCACGTTGCGAGCGCTGGTCTACGTGCTAATCTTCTGTTTCGAGGCGTACCAACGAAATTGACCAAACGTGATGTTCCCTTTTGTGTTTGATCCTGTGCTTGTTGCGATTGGGGTTCTTCTTTTCTGCTTCTGCCCCCGGATAGCAACGTGACTCCAGCAGCGGCGCGTAATGACTGCCTGTTTGAACATGCACACCAGGGACAAAATGTTTACAACTCGCCAGTGTCGTCTCGCTGTGCAGTCAAAATGAGGCCAGATGGTCTTTTTGGACCTGGAGTTGCCGCCCCCCTTCTCCCCCCTGATTCTTTCAAGGTGTACACAAAGTTTGTTCATCCGGCGCTCGCCATTTTATCTGTCGACTTGCATGCTTTGTCCCTCTTTTATTTAGAGCAAAGATGCAGTTTGCAAGATATCTAAGAAACGATTCTGACCTTGAGTGATCACTTGTAGGCCCCGTGAGATCAGAAGGAGTTGAAGTTGACTTGAATGTGTTTGAATTTTTTTTTTTCCACCCCTGTGGTACTTTGAAGCTTGCCTTTGTGAGTCGCTGAAAGAGATCCCCACCCCACCTCAGTTTCTTCACTTGAGTTTTTTTTCCACCACAACTAGCTCGTGCTGACCCGTTCACGTTCCCCACCGACTTGTGAAGTGGCATGTTGACTTCATGCGGTTGACCGTTTGGTCAATTTTAAGCTAAGTCGGGTCCCTCAATGAATCATCGATGGTCAAAAAATAATTATGAATTTCTTGTCATTTGAAGAGTATCGTGGATTTGGGGAACTGTCTCTCCTGAGAAACTCGTAAACAGTCCCAATGGATTATTCTGTTGCATGGCCTTTTTTTTTTTAACTGCTCATCTTTGTCGCTGTGTCTCGCTAGCTGGTCAGCATCGGCTCCTCTTACAACTACGGCAACGAAGACCAAGCTGAGTTCCTGTGTGTTGTCTCCAAGGAGCTGCACAATCAATCCTACGGGACAAACAGCGAGCCCAGCGAGAAGGCCAAGGTACGTTGCGCTCCCGTCCAAACGTGCGTGCGCGCGTGCGTGCGTGGAGGAAATGTCGGCAAAGAACAACGCGTTGGGGTCACCGTATGTCCTTTGCACCATGTAGAGTAGCGGAACGTGTCAAAGGATAGCCTCTCTTTATGCTTTTTTGGAGTTCACTTGCATGATGTTATGTTTTGCCCCTTTTGGTGACCCCACCTCCCCCCCCCCTCCCCCCACATCAAGCCTCCCATTCAATTCCATTGTTTCTAAAATCATGTCTCTCTTGTCTTCTGTGCCTGCCGCATGTGTTGCTCAGAGCGACGATGAAGACACGGATTATGAAATGAATGATTCCGATTAGGGTTGAGCACTTAGGACCCCCCACTGGTGAGCGCTCAACTGGCCGTAGTTCAGCCCACCCCCTTGCGACCTAGTCTTTCACCTTTTCCCTTATCTCCTCGGCGACGCTCTCCTCCTGTCCCGAGAGGTTTCGGACGTGCTTTCGAGGAGATACCCGAACTGCATTCGCTTTGTAGAACCTTTATCGCTCAACTGGGGAGGAAAGAAAGTTTGCAGCTTTTCGAGAGGGGAAGGCAAAATAAACAAAATGAAAATGAGACCGCAAGGCTGCCCGAGTAGCCACTGGCTGGACTTGTGTGCCCTAAAATTTCCCAGGAACCTTCCATAGTTCACGCTTCACCCCTCCATCAGGCTTACTGACTACATGTCTGCTTGTCCCACTATAAATGAAGAAAAATGTGTCACCGAAATAACGTCTCCTTTTTTTTGTTTTTGTTTTGCTGCGACAGATTCTTCAGGAAAGGGGTTCCCGTATGTGAGGACGACTTGAGTATTAGGAGCTCCAGGTGTTAGGATGCAAACATATCATTCTCGTGGAAAACTATTTGGCACAAGAGGAGATTCAAGCGGGGAGGGGAGAGAAAGGGGAGGGAAGGGGTTGTGCATTTATTTTCTGTTTCCCTCCATTTTTTTGTTTTTGTTTTTGATGTAAATATAACCGCTTACTGACAATTGGTGCCTGTACATTTGAACTGGAACTTATCAACTTGAGGCAGGTCGCTCCCCCCCCCCCCCCCCCTCTTCTTCCCCCCTTTTTTTTTTAAACTAATTGAAAAAAAAAACATGGCTGTCATCATTTCGGCCAGTGATTCTCTCAGGGTCATCTATCCATCGAGCTTGACTTAACGATATCCTCCAACTTGATCTAGCAAGGGATCCGGGCGCTCTTTGTGGTTCAAAAGCGTCCCGTTGTTTGGAGATGGCAAGAAGGGAATTTGCATTTCTTTTAAGAAAAAGACACCGACCTGAAGTCAATCACTTTTTGATGTTTATTTATTTTTTTTAAAGGCAGCTTCACCGCCGTTAGTGGTCATGGTACCTACTGTATCATTGTGTAGCGCCATGCAGTGTCTTCCAACAAGGCCTCTTCACTCGGCAGATGCACGTGGTAAGAATAGTTGCGAATCTTTTCTCTGCACTTAAATCGGACATTTCAGACTCAATATTGCTGCAGCTCATTAAAAAAAAATTTAAAAATCACCAAGTAATTGAATTGGAGACATCATATTCATACGTTGGAAGTTAACTGCTTCATATGATGTAGTTCTGTTTAACACTTGTGTTGTCCAGTGTCAGGAACATCCTTTTCTTTTTCTTTTTTTTCTTGCCAGATTGACTTATTGCTTCTATTGTTTTTGTTTGAGGGAGCATCTCTTTTTATATCAGGGCCTAGAAGAAGTATTTGGGGGCGTAGGGGGATTGTGGACTGGAATTTTTTTTTTTTTGAGGAAAGTGAACAAAATCTCTGTTCATATCCAGAGAATCTAGTTTTAGTGTAAATAATTTTAAAAAACAATATTGATATTTAACTATTTGAAAGAAAGAAAAAAGAATGCACGTTTTGTACACTGTATAGAAAAACATGACTTCAAATGGAAGTTGTTATTCTGGATCCTTTTTTTTTTTTTCCCCAACAACAAAAGACTATATTACCTTCCGTTTTTGCATAGTTTGTACAGGATTGAAGAGATTTCTGAGTGAGATTGAACAAGGTGTCTTTTCACTGAGAACATGCCTCTACATGTTTTATTAATAACAAAGCCAAACTTGGCTTTGAAGTTGACTGTTACATGATTTTTTTTTTCCTTCTCCTGCCGTGCGATAGATTCTACTCAACATTTTTCAAATGTGTAGTTAATACACAGCATTACATGCACTACAGTTGGAGGAAAAAAACGACACTGTGCACATTGCGAACAGCCTGTAATGTTATTTGTATATACTGAAATTTCAAACACTTTTTTTTTTTTTTAACAGTTATTTTTGGGTTTGATGTGCAGTTTTGATAGGTTGAAATATTTCACTCACAATTAATCATTTGGTGTTGCCTTGTTTTCCTCTCCCCAAATGACCAAAATCTAATGTCTTACGTGAATTGCACACATTGATCTTGAGTGTCAGGGAAGAGCAAACTTTTTATTATTGCCGGCACACTTTGTACATATGGACTCGTTAACAACACTTCCATGTATTCACACAAACACTTGACTACAACTGTTTTCTAAGTATCGATGCATGTTTTTTTAAAATATATATAGATACACATTTCCCCTCACACAAGGGCTTTTTAAGTAAAAAAAAAAAAATTTGATTAGCAAAAGGGGTCTATCGGAGTAGACTGGAGATTCTGCAAGTGCTAGGCCGTGTTTACATTTGCTCGAGTATTCTGAAACCTTCCAACGTGTGTTCTGTGTTGCGCTCCCCGATGCATGTCAAAGGTGTGCGAGACCGCACCTCTGGTAACAAGCACTCCGCGTGAAGTGACAACACAAAGATGCTGACTGATGTTGTGACACTCCATCCGCCAGGGCTCCAGGATTTCCCCCCCCCCCCCTCTCCTGGGGCTTAAAAATTGTTTAATTTATCAATTTATTTTAGACTATCAAATACAAAGCTGGAGAGGCTAAAGTTGGGGTTACACGGGTTTCTGATGGGTTTATAGGGCCCCCGGAACGCCAGAGTAGCGCCATCCCTGCCATCTGCCCACTCGAGCGTTGCAGACAATCTTGATTGCCGCCCTCCTGTTGGCATTGATGAAATTTACCTCTATGGGTTTAGAACAGTGTTTTTGTTTTCAGGTGGGAGCGTACATTTGCAGTGAGATTTTCTAATTTTCCTGTGTGGTTGTGTGAACTCAGTGAAGGTGTTCTGAGGAGGCCTTCCGACGCCTCAGGATGATTCTTGGGGACCATCGCCATCTTGTGGCATGTGTAATATAATAATTATGTTTGATGGGAAATCATGTCAAAGCTGTAGCCTACTACTCTTAAGTGCCCTGTTTGTTTTGCATTTAAAGTCAAAAACCACAAACCACAGAGATGCATGATTCAAGATAATGTTTTATGTTTGTGAAAGAATGCAATGTCAACCCCCACCCCTCCACATTCGATCTGACAAGTTACATCGATGATTGTTTTCATATCACTAAGTACATCACTTCTATATGATCTTATGCAATGTGTATAAACTATGAATTAGATAAAGGGGATAAATCTATTGTGGTCTTGAGAAAGATAAAGCCAATAAAAAAAAGTTGTAATTCATGTCTGTGGTTTTATTTAAATTTAGAGTACTGTAGTTTCAAATGTGTTATCTTAAACCTAATTTAAAAGTGTATGACCACCAGGGGGCAGTATAATAGTTACTTGAGTGAGTCCCCATTATCCAGATACACTTCAGTACTGTATTTGGTCAGTTCCAATATTTCTTCTCTTCTGCACAGAGGGTAAATAATTTAGATACGTGAGTACAGATATGAAGACTAGCTATGCCAGCGCACGGAAGCATGCGTTGCTCCACGGTTTGCGGTGTTCAAATATCCGTTGCTTAAAGAGTTATCGCAACTATTGATGCTACGGTCTGTCAACGGGGTTTTGCATGATGTTTTAGCATTGAGCTAGGAGGGTCATTCTATATGTTGTATTGAATAAACTGCAATTCCCTTTTATGTTTAGTAGGGCTGATAAACTTGAATCGTGACTCAGGAAGTGGCAATTAACAGCATGAAACGTTTTGAGAATTGTTCACTGCTTAACTGCTGCTTAACTGAACACTTGGAAATGTAGTCTGACACAAATAGCGACCTCTTCTGTCGTTTCCTTTAAACCGCGGTGCCTGTAGAATAGCTGCCGTAAATATTGCCAGTTTAGAAATATACTTAACTCGTTTGTTTGCGTGAATATTTTTGATAAAGCATAAAATGATGTACAACGCCAAGGTATTTGTCCGTCTATTAAAAAATTTAATACATTGTTTTAATGTGTCAAGCGTAAAATTCACCCATCCTAATCAAAGATGTTTACAAAAAGACAAGATAGAAATAGTCAAACGTACCTGCTTGCTCGTGAAAAGTGTATGTATTTATCATGGTAAAATAAACATCAAATTCAACTAAAAAGTACCCGCGTACATTTCAGAGATATTTCCACGATGGTTAAGATATATTACGCAGGTGGGGGAATTCGCACCTGTCAAAGTTGATAACTAACGAACGATTGGAATGTTCATGGTTTGTCAACAGAAACTGCTCAACTCGATGGAAACAAATATACAATTCAACATTTATTAGTACGAAAATCACTGACATAAAAAAAAATCCATGCAACTAAAATATCCCAAAATGACACGTTTCTATTTAAGCGAAGGCGGAAGTACGTGACGGATGAAATTCCGCTCGACCCTCTCTGAGTCTGGCTTGAGTCGGAGCGGGTGTTTTTTTTTCAGGAGGGAAACTTTACCAGGTTTAACGCGATTTGAACACGTTTAATTGCCATAGATTTGTCCCCCGAGCCAAAGCAACCACATTGAAAGGTAGGAGCGCACCACCGCGACGGAAAGCGAGAGTTTTGTCGTCTACAAAGCTTTTTACCCTCTTCCTTTTGCGCCATTTTCGCTAGTTTGATAATGGCACTAATGTAATGTGCGTCCCGGCGCTGATGTTCTTTGTCCTAATCCTAAAGGTTCTCGCTTGCTTTCTTTTAACGGCATATCGAATCCCTCGCCGGGAGTTATCGAGGGGCTACGAGTTATTCTGTGGTTCTGCTCCTTGTTTGTGGAATGTGTTCGAATCAAGTGCATTTGCGCCATTTTTTGTGCTGCATCAGGCCGTGACAGTCGCTAACTGCGCCTCTTGGTTCTGGCGCACATGAGTTAGCCTCGCGAGCTAACCCGCTAGCTGGCCAATCACGTTGCTTCAGCACTTTTGACTCCGTCTGACACAAAAATGACAAGTTAAAACAGCTAAGAGCCACATTAGATTCGGTCAATTTAGAATGCGAGGGGAGAAATCTCACAAGTTAGAGTTTAAAGCTCGGAAACAATGAACATGCTAACCAAGGTGGGGGCTAACTGTTAGCCTCTTGCATCGAAAGACTAACGGGTCCAAACTGTCACTTTCGTGCCCGAAAGTCTGTTTTCATGCCGGTTCACCAACCAATGGACCCCATGGATGAAGCAGTTCAGTAGCAAACTGGCACAGAGGCTACTTGCAATGTTCGTGTTTTTGAACGACTTGGCTCGTCCGTAATGGTTCTTAAAAGCGTTTGTCAGAAATGCAGCCTTTTTATCTTAAACCTTTTTGGAGCAAAAAAACAACAACCTTGTGAAACAATATTTTACTCCTGGAGATGTCACAATGTACCGCTGACATTTAAAGGTGGTCTAATATGCAGGTTATTTGAAGTAAATTATTTGCACTGTAAATTAGTCAATTCTCAGACCAGTTCAGTAAAGTTGCACAAACTTCCCACGGTATACCTGACGATCTGTCAAGTGTTGGGCACGCTGGTTAAGAATGATTGTCCAACAATGAAAGAGCTTGTTCAGCCATGATTGTAACCAGAAGATTGACCTGTGCCACCGGGCTAATTGAATCAAAATTGACGATCAGAGCTTCATTTGTTCAGTGTGCATGTTTTTTTTTTTTAATCCATTATGGCTCACAAAAATAACTGCACGAGAAGCTGTGCATGTTTTTTATGTTTTAGTCTTCTCCAGACTGCCACGTTATATGATGTGGCCCGCGAAAGCAAATGTATGTTGTCAACACTATTTATCCATCAAATTGCACTGTATGTGCAATAATATGGCGCAATCCTACATTATTCGATGGGTTTTCAGTCCTAATGAGGGAAACCGTAACTACATTGCAGCCCGGGACAAACATGAGTATGGCACCCCTGGTCCACGTTTTAGTTTGAATATTAATTCTTCCTCTTCATTGCAGGAGTTCATAAATCATGTCTGGCATCGCACTGAGCCGGCTTGCCCAGGAGCGCAAAGCATGGCGGAAGGATCATCCTTTTGTAAGTCTACAAAAATATAATATATTTAAAATTGCCATATTAGTGGACCTCAAATGTTCTACTCCAAGTAACACAGAGTTTAGATTCTTCTTTGTACCGCACTTATATGATCACTGATGAATTTGAATAGCTTAAATCCTTAATATAAACCAACCTGCTTATCTGCTGACATTGTGCTTGAAAGTGCATCTGTGCTTCCAGGGGTTTTACAGAAGGAAAAAAAAATTGTTAGATGTGTAAAGGCGCTGAATAGTTTTAATGTTGTTCGACAGGACAAAAATCAGAAGTAGGGGAAAATCGGTGATTGTAAATCAGACAGAGGATTACCACACTCACTTTAGTTTATTGTTTAAAATACATTCTGGCCTTATAGTCTACTGCACACTTGAGTTTCATTGCTGTTAAGTTAGATTTTCTTGAATGTCTCTTCAGGGATTTGTTGCTGTACCAACCAAAAACCCGGATGGCACCATGAACCTCATGAACTGGGAGTGCGCTATCCCTGGCAAAAAGGGGGTAATGTCCGTTATCATTCTAATTCAACAGAATCCGTTCGAAATGAGTTGCACTGTCCAGAGTTTGTGGATAGTAGTAGTAGTAGTAGTAGTACTGCTCGCCCCTCGCTTTAACTTCAAAACCAAACGTTGAGCCGTGCTTGGACGTTGCGTTTTTGCGAAGCTGATCACATAAAATTGCGTGTCACCAGACTCCGTGGGAGGGAGGCCTTTTCAAACTGCGCATGTTGTTCAAGGATGACTATCCTTCATCGCCTCCAAAATGTGAGTTGCACTCTCCTTTCCTCATCTGTTTACTTTGTTACTAGTCAGAGACTCGGTAGGGGGTCAAATTGCCTTGGAAGCCGGCAACTGCCCCACACGAGTCGACTTTGTCCAGATGGTACAGGCTTGCTCTCGTGTGTGTGTGTTTTTTTTTTTTTTTTAGTTCCACCCTGTGATGTCATACCGATAGCTTTTTCTTGTTCGTGTGTTCAGGTAAATTTGAGCCTCCTCTCTTTCATCCCAATGTGTATCCATCGGGCACAGTATGCCTTTCTATCCTAGAGGAGGACAAGGACTGGAGACCGGCCATTACAATAAAACAGGTTTGCAATGCGTAAACTACCACCCGTTCGGACTTCCGTGATTAATCGAATGACGTGGGGAAAACGATCAAAGTCAAAACGATGCCGAAATCTATTTTTTTTTTTTTTCCTCCCAAAGGATTTTTCATTTGGTCTCATTTTGGTAATTTCTCCCGCAGATCCTATTAGGTATTCAGGAACTTCTAAACGAGCCCAATATCCAGGATCCGGCCCAGGCAGAGGCTTACACAATCTACTGGTAAGATACGCACGCTCTTCCGGTCTGCCGAACGCAACAAAGTTACATGTTAGAGTCTGTGACAATGTTATTTGTGGGGACGGGGGGCGTAAGGGTTGGCGACTCCCGATGTAACTGTGGCTAAAGAAAAGCAAAGTCTGGAGAGTCTCTGCTGCTGTGCTACCCGAATTTGTTTTGCGACAAAATGGCTTTTCAGCATTCTGATGTTGTTGGGGGTTTTTTCCCCCCTCCCTCCTCTTTTCCAGCCAAAACAGAGTAGAGTACGAAAAGAGAGTGCGATCACAAGCCAAAAAGTTCTCTCCCTCGTAAAGGCAAGGACGGGTTGTCTTGCTGTGGCAGAAGGAATCACCTCCCCGCTCAGTCACAATGAATGTGCTCCCCTCACATCGGGACTTGCTTAAAGACTTCTATTTAAACTCTCCACATTCTGTGCCATCCACACCCACCCCTTACGACCTGTCTTTTTTTTTTTTTTTTTTTTGGCGCCGTTGGTTTTTGCTCTAAATGGCCGGTCGGGGCGTCACGCTGAGAGGGGATCGGTGCTTCAGCACCCTGGTCATTTATTTTTAAACTTTGTCTTATGTGGTGCGAGGGATGCGACTCCAGTCCAGTTTCATCGAGTCCATGCAAGCTGGCCGTCATCCGTGTCCATGGAAGAACGTTTTCTTTTTTTTGGTTTTCTCGCGATCTCTCCTTCCCTCTCTTCTTTTCCACACATTTAATGTACATGTCTGCTTATTTCATTGTCAGTATTTCAACTGCTGTCTGATGAATGGCACTTTTATACTGTTGTATTTCACTTAGTGTCTCTAGATGGTCTAATTCTTTCCTGGGTTTTTCTATTCAGCATGCTGTAACATACGATAGAATCTGCTGCCTTGGCTGTCTTTTTATTAATTCCGGGTGTTTGGTTCTTTGGAGTTGGAGGAGTAAAAAGGCTGCAAACGACCGAGGCAGGTAGGCATACCATTGTATCAGACTTTAAGGTGAAACGGTGCTTTGTTCATGTATGTGTTGCCGTAAATAAAACTTTCTACAAAAGGTTTCTTGGCTTCGTCGCGTGCAGCAGGATGCTGTCAAGCTCCTTTCTCAGCCATGAATTTGTATTCCTTTACAGCGGTATTCTCTCCAATTTCGGCGTTTGCTTGGGCTGCTGCCATTGATGTGGTGGGTTTGGTTTTCATCCAGGCATTTTTCAGGCAGTCTTCTGATTGGCTAGTCGAGCAAAAGTTACTACTTGCGGCCAACTTTGCGATCAGCCCACATGAAGGGATTTAATAGTCATAATCTCCGGTGAGTATGATATTTTATTGACTTTAAAAAAAACTTGTTCTAAGCTGTGTGCCGTAAACAGGAAAACATTCAATGGTATTTAAAATGAAACTTGATATCTCTCAAAGATTTCAAATTAATGTCTGGAAAACGTCATTCTCGCTTCGGTGTCATTACAGTAATCATTCGTTGATTTCATCTCGGGCTTCCTATCATTTCCCGCGACTTGCGCACACTGCCGCAAGTCGCTTATTGTGCAGTATTCGGGGCAGGAGCGGATAGTTTGCCCCCGGGTGAGAGGAACGCTGCCGGGCCCGCATGCCGCATCTGGCAGCAAACTTGCTGGACGGCTTTTGAGGTTTTCACACACCGTCTCATCAACCTGTGTTGGAGGCTCTTCCACCAGGCCGTCGACTTGGAGCGTGTCCTCTGGCTTGAGTGTGAAGGTCACGCTTGTTTGCGTGTCCATCCAGCTCTGTGATTACAGTGGCAAAAGTCGTCACAATCTGGAATTAAGTAGAAGGACCGAAGGTATACAGTGGAGATAAAAAAAATAAAAAAAAGATGCATGGGGGGGCGCCAAGCCCTGATGATATTTTTGCTTCCGAGCTGAAAGCTGAACATTTTGTGTTAACGCTGACTGGCTTTTAGAACTGTTCATAATAATTTCCTCTGCTTTGTCTCGTCTAGGCTAAAGGACGGCAGGTGAAAGCTGAAGGAAAACAGCCCAGTAACATTTTTTTAGCTTTTCAGCAGAAGCAACTGACTACTATTTTCAACAGTTCACACGCCTGACACGACTTACCTTAAAATCCCCATGACAATTGGTGTAGAGGCTGTGGAAGTATGCGCCGGAGTGGGAACGAACGCACTTGCTTCCACCTGTAAGTGTGCAAATCCTGTCCAATGAAATGCGCACGTGTTTGGAATGTTTGCAAACGGAGGAGCGCCTTACTTTTTCAGCAAAGCGCAGCCGAAAAACAGGACAAGTGTGGCCGCCGCAGCTGAGGCCAGGAATACAGTCTGGCCATGTATCGAAAAGAAACCATCGACTGCGGAATCTGAGAAGAGAGCAACAATGAGAAGTTTCCTACAAAACTGGAAAAGGACGACGATTTCATTGGGTCAACCCTGCGCATGAAAAATCATGTCAAAGCCAAGAGGTAAGCAGAGCTGCAGTGTAACCAAACAGGATCCAACAGATTATTTTATTGGTCGATATTAGCCGTTTTTGAGTCATTACAAAACTTTTGAGCGGTGACGATGACCTTTTGCTACTCGTGGCAGTATTTGTTGTCGAACGGCATTTCCATTTGTTTTGAGCATGCTTCACAAGCACGAGAGCTTCGACCTCACCGTTGGCCGAGACCGTCCTCCAGTGGACCTCTTGCGACCAGTCACTCCATTGGCCGTGAAAGTGAATCCCGCTGGGTTTAGACCTCACTTTGGTACTGTACTCCGTGTCAGTCTCAAGGTCACCGTCATACACAGAATAGTCCGTACCGTCCGTGTAGTGGAATCTCGTCTGGGGGAGAGGAAGGATCTTGACGACCTCATTTTGTCACCTTCGACCTGTTTGCAAACGGCCTCCTTACGCCGCTTTTGTCCTGTCGGTTGTAGAAACGGAGCTGATAATCCAGGTTGTCCATCAGGGTGATGAATCGACATTTCTCGTAGGTGTTTTTCCACGTGAAGCGGTGCTGACTGGCGTTGTGGCTGACTGCCAGGCAGCACGGTGCACGCGGTTTAACTGGAAGCAGAGGAGTCGGCGGTTATGGTTTTGCATATAGATTTTAGGGATGCAGTCAACATTTTCAACTGAAAATGTGTCAAAAGTGCATTTGTTGCTTTTTTTTTTTATGTATCTTGAGTGTTTCTGCTGAATACTGAGTGGATGATTGGGTGAGTGGGAGGGGGCTTATGATGACTGTCCCCTACTATGATCCTTCGGCATGTATTGTTCATCCATCAGCCGGCACCGCTGCCCTCCATCTTTTGGTTTTCCGCACAGCGAGATCTCGTACGCGTCGAAATCCACAAAGTCGCAAGGCTCCTTCACCGTGATGAGACACGAGTGGCGGCCTCCGCCGGCGTTTGACAAATTGCATTTGTATCTCTCGCTGCAGAGAAATGGAGATGGGTCGGCGTTTGCAGTCGCAAATGAAGTCGCGGGCGGCGGCGGAGACTTACCTCGTATATTGTTTGTCAAAAGTCAACCAGTGGGGGGTCTCGCGGCCTGATGTGAGGTTGAGGGAGCAACTGATGGTGAGCGTGTAATCGTTGTCGCACCGAAAACTCTCCCTCGTGTCTACAAATCACACAAACTTATCAGAGGTGGCGCAGATACCCTGCTCTAAAGTAGAAGTACAGTTAAAAATCAAGTGGTCCAAGTCCTGGTTCAACTGCTGTTCTTAACTGAAAATGTTCCTCCAACACAAAATCAAAAGAAACGCATCATTTTCCGAAATTCTTTCCAGATTTCACACCGTCATCTCCCTCACACCATTTGATTGTCATCGTATCAAAAAAAATGTATTGCGATAAGGACATCACCTGCGACAGAAAGTCCCGTGTGTAGTAAAAGCAGCATCACTTTGATCTTCTCCATCCCCTCGGCACTTGCAGCGGGGGCTGTCAGGCGCGTTTGGTCGCAAAGTTCAAAATGAAGAGGAGGAGGGAGGCTCGCGCTCTCTTATCTCTGACAAGGAGAAGGCCAGTAGGCGCATGTGCGGCGAAAGATTTAATCGCACGCTGCACTTTAAATTTCTACGGAGCCCTTAAGGTGACGTGGAACGAAAATAACAACAACTTTGCCTTCCCTCCCAAGGTTTTGCGTGACCTCACAAACATCTTTTTTTTCTTTGCAAGGGAACGCTTTTATAAAATGCGCGTTGAGGTACTTTGGCTCAGTTTGGCTACCGTAGCCTGTCGGGCGCAGCTGTTTGAGAGACGATCGTACGCTTCAGACGTATTTCGCTTATTTATGCTTAAACTCAAGAACTAATTTTATTTCTTTATAGTTCAAGTCAATTTCAAAGTAAAATGCGATTGAACTCGCCCACGATTGAAAACGCTCTATTTTGGTTGCTTTCATTTACCCGAAAGATAACCAGAAAGTATATAAACGCACATTAAAAAGTTCCCACGCATTCTTTTTAGGTATCTGTCAATCGTTGCATGCGAACGCAAAGTTAATTCTTGCGATTAGAACATTCCAAACTCGTGTGGGTGTGTGTGTTTTCTAGGGCAGCTGTGAGCAATCTCATCACGTCTTGAACCGCATGAAGTTGCACAACCCAAAATGATGAAGCGGCTGGTGTGCTGATGGTGTAAAAGATCAGAAGTTGTCGGGTGACAAACATTCGACTGAAAAATGTGAGTGGCCCGATATTCATTATGTTTGAAAATGTTCTCATGCACACTACTGAAACGCTTACTACAAAAAAAAAGTCAAAGTTGTGTCAAGAATTTAGATTTATCCTTCCTTCCTGTCCAAAGTGGTGCAAAGGAGCATCTGCTCTTGCGAATTGGAAACGTGTCGATGGTGGCGCAAGAGTCATCGCGATAAGATGTGCGCCATGTCTTCAACGCGATACCCCAAAGTGTTTTTTTCTTTGCACCACTTAGATAAATCCGTTTCCTCATTGGTGATAAGAGACCTTAAAGGTTAGGCTGAACACGCCAAGTAGATGACTCTGCTTCTGAACGTGCTTCTAAATGAAAGAAAACCGCATTGGACAAGTCATACAAGCAACTATCGGTGCACTGAAATCCCCAAATAATAGATATGAAATCAACTTGCTGGCCACAAATATTCGGCCCACCGACACGTTGGGGCGGGTAAACTCTTGAGTTCAAATCGTCACAAATGGTGGATGAGAAAAGGGTGTGAACGCGCAATAAAAGAAAACACCCTTCCTTCCGAGAGCTTTAATTTTTTTTATTGTTGGTTATTTTATTATTCCAGTGATTGCTTTGAAATTGCACCAACGTATAAAGACAAGAAATTGAATAAATATAAAACCGGGCCAGAATTGGGCACAACTCCTAACGCTAAATCCTTTTGCGTTAGCTTCCCTATTGGCATATCCAAGGACACATGGCAGTCAAAACTAGGTAGGCTATTTTTGGTTGTTGCATGTTTTTTTGTTGTTGTTTTTTTTTTCCCCCCCACATGTAGTTCAGCTCCCAAGAGCCAGCGGAGCACTTGAGGGTCACTCGCAGGCCAGTTTGCCATCGAAAGACGACAGCGTGATGGCGAAGGCCTGAAGGGCACACATGGGGAAGGTGTAATCCATGGAGAAGACGTCCTCGGAAACGCGGCCAAACTGCATCACGATGTAGTCGCCTGGAAGACAGAGACCCAGCACGTAAGTCAGACGTGTGTTGTTAGAACACGGCGAGTTGTGGGAGGAAAAAAAAAAATAGCCATCTTGTTTTCTATTTGTGTGACCAACGTTAGCATTTGAACCAATCTCCTTTTTAGATGATTCCTTACCACGAGCCCCACAGTGTTAAATGCTTCTCAATCCGCTTGAGTGCCATGGTGTACAGTATGCTAACTGTTAGCATTTGAGCTGATCTCCTCTAAAATGTCCTTGGGTACAAGATAAAATCCTTTTCTATCTACCTTTGTGTCATCTGAAATCACGATGCTCTGTTGCTATATGCTAGCATACCGACTGTTAGCCTTGTCAGTCGTTCCGAACCGAACCATCCCTTTTGTGGCCATAAAATGTGGCGCAGTTTTAAATTCACCATTCTCCGGGTGGATGATCTGGAAGTTCTTCACGGAGGCTTGCGTGACGCGGCCGTGGAAGTTGAGCACGTACGACTGTGTCTGCTCGTTCCAGCTGGGACATTTGTTGACCAGGGTCACCAGCTTGTCCATGTTGTCGTTCGAATGGCGCGCCAGCAGGGTTTCCTCTTCCTGAAAGCGTCGCCGGCGCTCTGGTTAAAGCATTTCCACCCTCACATCATACCAGGGCCCGGATCGTAACCTGACATTTTTGGGCCGAATGGACACCCTGTCGTCATTCTCCAGCATTCCCGGGATGATGACTGTCATTTTGCGAGGACCCCGGAATCCCAGCACGTTGGTCTCCTGGAATAGAAATTCAAAGGCTGGACCGGCAGCTTGAGAGTCGATGCATAATTAGATGATGAAACCCACGTAACAAATGGCCGCCAGCTCCTGTCGCACAGATTCACACTCTTTAATAAACGGCTTTTTCTCGGGGTTCTCTCCTCCATCGTATACGATGAACTTTGTTCCCAGAACGTTGGACCTGCAACATTACGTCATCAGTCTTTCTGCACACGCGACCATCCAAAGTGTGAAACTGCTTTTCGCGAAATAGAAAATCAACCGTAGCTTCCCGATGTAGCAACTGGTGTCTCGGGACAGGTTGGTCGGATCCGTCGAGATGAGATAGTTGGATGTTTTGCTCCTTTTCCTTTTGCGGCCCGCCATTAGAAACACCTGAATGAAACCGACACAGAGTCCAACTCAGTCTTTGGAGTACAACTGGCCTTGACGAGTGACACAACGAAGTCCTTTTATTGAGCCCACCCTCTTTCCGTCGTCTTTCTCCATATGAAGGTAGTACGTCGGGTACATGCCCTTCTCCATGCCTCTCCTGTCCCGGGTGACCCGACACTGGATGGTCAGGTCTCTGGGGGCGGGACGAAAGGCGAACTCCTCGAGGTCCTCCAGTGATGTGCGAGAAGCCGTCTGCAGTGACAAAAAAAAAAAAAATGCGACTCGAGTCATCCATCTTGATTGGCCAACTTGTGTTTGAGAGTTTTACGGTTGCTTCCCGAAATGGAGTTGGCCCAAACGTGGGTCAATTTGTGACGACTCACTCCGTTGGTGGATTCGCTGTCCGAAGACGAGCTCTGCTTGTAGTTGGAGTTGAGCGACGCTACACTCTGTGTGTTTTTCTCCGCTCTCTTTTTCTTCCTCCTTTCTTTTATTTCCAGCTGAACGTCCTCGTCCTTGCTGTCGTCGCTGATTTGGCACCTGGCTGTGGGGAAGAGTCACGGCAGATTATTCCACATTTTTAACCCCACCTGGATGACGGACGCCTACACGTGTCCAGATGTTTTTTACTCCCAGCGAAATCGCGGGCAGGGCACTCGTCGTCGCCGCTTTCGCCGTGCCCGTTCTTTGTCTCCTCCAGGTCTGATGGCGATGCGTCGCGCAAGTGCTTCTCTGCACAAAATGGAAATGACACGCATTTCCAAGAGGAATAGCCACAAGCTTCCATGAAGTCCCAAATAATCTGGACAACGAAGATCCAGCTTACTTGTGCGCTCTGGTTTGGTCGTTTTGCAGTCTTTGGCTTTGTCCCGCCTTTTGTTTTTTCTCTCTGGTTTCTCCTTGGCCGTCTCCTGTCCGTCACCGTCCGCTGCAGCTGCGATTGATGGATGTTGCAGTTTCTTCTTGGTCTTCTTGCCTCCCGCCTGTGCATCGCTGTCCTCTGTTTCGTCCTCCTCGTGCTCGACGTCGAAGTCGATCTTTTTGGGACTGTGCGGCTTCTCCGCCGGCACCTCACTTAACACGCCGGTGGCCTTTGCGTCGCCGTCGCACTCCGCCAGCGTAATGACGTCCATCGGGTTGTCATGCGCGTGCTCTACTTGCTCTTCACAGGAAATGGGATAGAAATGATTTCTTTAAATGGTTGTGAAGGCACACTGGGTGATTTTTTTTTTGGGGGGGGGGGAGACCAACCGCTCAGGGAGATGTTGCTCAGGGACTGGCTGATCAGCAGCGGCGTCTCGTCCGAGCTGCCTTTTTGTCTGCGGTTCTTTTGGCGCGAGTCCCGGTTGGCCACCACCATTTGACAATCGGCCCGTTTCTTTTGTTGCTTCTTCATCAAAATGGATCGCTGGGACACAATCAGACCCTCCTGTTATCTCCTTCTTGATTAGCACTTGTACTACGCACTTGAACAGCGGTTGCACTTGAATTTGTTTTTCAGTTTCGTCAGTTCACAAGTGCGACGGCAACTAAGCTTTGCCGCCTTTGCCTTTTTAACGCTCACGTTGCCTCGAACTCGATAGCAGGTGAGTTTGACAAATGCAAAGTCAGATATGATGAAATGTAAGCCTGGAAACAGAATACGCCAGATTAATTGTTCAAAACTCTCTAGAGAAAAAACTAAAGTAGCACAGCCGGCCTTCGCTTTTACACCGAGCAGTCGAATATGTATCGTCGTTGTTGTTGTTGTTTATTGACCTGATTGTCCAGTTTCTGCTGCCGTAGGTCCGGATCCTCCATCCTGATGAGCGGCGGCGGCAAGTCGCTTGAAAACTGAACAAAGAGTGCGACGGCGGGCTGGAAAGAAAGCACTTGAAGCAATTAAAAGAGGAAGCGGGCGTGCGACAGTGGCGGCCCCCGGCTCCATCTGACTGTCTGCTCACCTGCGCGGAACAGAAGGCAAAGTGGATTACAAGGGGATAATGTTCTTAAACAGAGCGACGGCTCAGCCGGCGTGGACGACTCACCAAGGAAGGCGCAGGCCACAAAGTCCCGCGACAACAGACTCTTAAAACCGACAGGATAATTGCATCTTTTTCTTTTTTTTTGACCTCTCCGCAAATTGCTCCAAAATGAAGAAACAAAAGTCATCCTGGCAAGAGGCAGATGGACGTGTTTTCAAATCGGCAGCATCTCTGGTGAAGTGGCCGAAACAGGTTCACGAAACATCAAAGCGCGACGCACAAACGCGCCTCTCGACTTAATGGAGTCCGTGGGAGTGAGGTACCCGGTTGCCATGGACACAGCCACGCTGCAGCGATGAGGAAAGGGCGTCACATTTTTGGTTTCGACGCTGCCCGTCGTGTTGTTAGTGGTTCTTACACTTTTTATTTCATCTTTTTTTCTCTTTCAAGTCCATTTCGGATTATTGGGATGCACTGTTACGTTAGTCAGAAGTGGGAGGGGAAAAAATGACTGGAAGTTGTGGAGCAAATATTAAATAGTTTTTATTTCGTCACTTTCAACGGTCATGGTGCAGTGGAATGAGTTTTTCACAGGAAATAGTCACAAACGCTTGGTTTCTTATTGAAGAAACGTGGAGATTTTTTTTTAAAAAACATGCCAAGTACAGTACACGCTGTAAATATTTCACATTTGTCTTAGAAGATCTGTAAATATGAGACACCATCTAGCCGTAATGTGTAATAGACGACTCACGAAATGTTGGTTTGACATTTGAGGATGAACCTAAAATGCACCGGATCCTTTCCAGAACTGGATTTGACCTTCTCGGAACTGTGAAACGCACATTTCTCCACTTGTACATTTAAGATTCATCCCAAAGGTTCAACTGAAACCCGACGAAAGCAAACTTCTTGCGAGTAGTTTCATGTTAAATAGCTAATCACAGTGTTTTCCCAAACACAAATGAACACGTGCATAAATGCCCTTTTAGCGCAAAGCGCACTGCAAAGAAATGTGACTTGAGGCAATTTAAAACAACCCACCCCCAAAAAATGCTTATCAGGATTCTTATTTTTGTTAAACTATGTGCGTGCTTGAGACAGCATGCGATAAGGCATCAATTCCCCGAGTCCCTCCTCTTAAAAGATGAAACAGCACCTTGACACACGCAACAGCGCCAGTGGAAAAACAAGACGAAAGATGAGGTTTATGTTTCAAATTCCTCCAGCTCGAGCAGCATGACCTTGGCGGTGTTCTGGAAGAGGGCGGCCCGGTTCTGCTGCTCGCCTTTCTTCACCCAGTGGCCGTAGATGCGGAAGGCGCAGCCGTCGATGAGCTTGCGCACGCCCCGCAGCGAGTAGGGATCCCGGGCCAGCACCTCGCGGGTCAGCGGGCGGACCCTGCGGTAGCGGCCGTACATCCGGATGCACGCCAGCACGGTCACGATCAACACCTGAGCAAAAGACGGCGGCGCAGCGCATCGGGCGATTTCGGAGGTGAGGGAGGAAAAAAAATACTCACAGGCTGCACATAGAAGTACGTATACTTGGGTTTACTTAGGTAAAAAAAAAAAACTGTAAAAGTAGAAATAATGACTCATTTTACCCGTTAAAGTCAAAAAGTACAAACTCTGAAATGTACTCAATGACTTCTCCCCGCAGCCGGATTCGTGAAGGCACTCACCCTGAATGACCTTCTGGGGCTGAAGCGTCTCACGTCTTCCTTCTGGTACTGCCTGAAGAAAGGATGAGCTAAGGCCTGCTCGGCCGTCAGACGCGCGGCGGCATCCGCCACCAGCAGCCTGGAGATCTGAACAACGGCGGCGGCCAAACACCAAGGTAAGTGTGAAGCTTCTCACAGGTCCGGCAAATACAGTGGAAGCTTCCAAGTCGAAATCAGAAAAATTGCTATTTGCTATTCCCGGGTCAAGCGTGAGGCAGTTAAAGTTGAGCTGACCAGATCCTTGACGGTGTCCGAGCGGTCGTCCCACTCGGGCGAGCCGAACTTGTAGCGGCCCTCCATGATCATCCTGAGCATCAGCATCTGTTTGCGGTGCCAGAAGGGCGGCGAGCCGGCCAGCAAGGTGAAGAGGATCACGCCGCATGCCCAGCTGTGGCAGCACACACACGGAGTGGTTCGATTAGGCCTTCTTGGCGCAGGGGTGGATCAGAGTCACGGCAACAATTTTTGGGCACTTTTTAGATGTGCCAGAAGAGGGCGCCAAAGTCAAACTAGGAAAACGCAAACCTCTCCCCAGTGGACCAAGCCCTGCCACAAATTCCAAATAATTGGCCCGTGAAGCCACAAGATGGCAAAGGACTACTTTTGCCAAAACGGAGCTCATCCAATCACTTCAAATTGGATGCGTCACGGACGTATGTTGCGCTTGTGGGAGTCACAGAAAGTGTTTTTTAAATTTATTTTTCAGAGGGCAAGTAAAAATATCTGCAATAATGTGGTTGCACATGTGTGCACACCCGCAACGAAATTCCGGATGTTCTCGTAGCAAAAGCCTGGAGGAACTTTTTAAAGGCTCGACATCCAGCTGGAGAAAATCCACCCCAGAGTATGTGTGTAAAAACTACACAACCATTGTTAAGACGGAGACGACAAGAAACAAAATAAGCACATTTAAAACCACACTTCCTTGACGGATGTGATAAATGACGCGCATCTGGTCTGGACTTACAGGTCAACCTCTTTTCCGTAGCCCGGGTGCATTTCATCCATGGAGCATTTCAGTATTTCGGGAGCCAAGTAGCCGGGTGTTCCACAAAGCTCTAATTACAACAACAGACAAAGAGCGATGCTTTTTAAAAGCGCCTCGTGTTGAGCAGAGACTCACTGAACACTTTGTGATTCTCACTCGAGTACCTCTCAGCTTCTCCCCAGGCTGCAGCTGCACCGAGAAGCCAAAGTCGGACAGTTTAATGTGTCCCTGGTCGTCCAGCAGAACGTTTTCAGGTTTCAGGTCGCGGTGGACGATGTGACGGGAGTGGAGGTAGCGCACCGCTTCCAGCAGAGCTCGCATCATGCTCCTGCAGTGACGTGCGGAATCCAAGATGGCGATTCCGTGAAAAGATTTTCGGGGGAAAAAGGTCAATGGCGCAAACTCACCGTGTTTCTTTCTCACTCAGGGTAACTTTTTCTGTGAGGTAGTCAAACAGCTCCCCCCGCCTCATTCTGTCAAGAAAAACGAATTGAACCATTCTGGTCACACAGATTACATTTTGATATCGGGCATCGAGATATCAGCATGACCAATTTGCGTTTAAAAAGATTTGAATACTAAGCCTCGATTGCTGGAGGGGTATTACAATATATGTCATTCTACTCACAGGTCAAACACCAGGAAGATGAAGGTAGTGGACTCATAGGAATCAACGAGAGTAACTAGGTGAAAAAACATCAAGGGCCGTCAACAAACAGGCTGCCGTTCCATTGTGTGTCATGAGTGCATTTTGGACCTACTGATTGACGAGTGGCCTTTGACCATGTTGAGGACTTGGATCTCCTTGAGCGTGGATGTCCTCACCTCCTCCAGTTGCTGGATGGTCATCTTCTCGGCGGTGATCTCGATGATCTTGACGGCCAGCTCCTGCCCCGTGTGTCTGTGCACGCACCTGCGGACCACGCTGCTCACACCCCTGACAACAACATACCAAATGACGAGAGCAGCCTTCTTACTCGTCCGCCAGGAAGTATTGAATATGGAAAAGGATACTCCGTGGTGCTCCATTGGGGATCTGCTCTTATTTTTGTTCCTGAAATGGACTCACCGGCCAATCACCTCTTTGGGGTCATACTTCTGGTAAAACTCCTTTGCGCCCACCCAATCAGGCAGATCATCTCCAAGCACTATGTCTTTTGTCATGCTTACGGAATGGGACTCTTTGGACAACAACAAAAAGTAGTCAGAGTTCAACTTCAAGGCAATACTCAATAACAGGAACTGCAGAACGTACAGGGAAGTGTGTGTGTGTTGTACATAGGTGTGTACGTGTTTTCTGCTTGCTGTTATTCCACATTGTTGAGATGCGTCTTTTCCACATCTTTCTCGCGTTGTTTCTAAAATATGCTATTAGTAATATTCAAGTGCCCGTTATGGCCTCGCACGCCGCAGTTCACTGACCGTGCAAAGCTATTCCGTACTCACCATGTATGCCAGAGAAACGCTAACAGCCACCGCGGGAGCGGTCAAAAGGGTGCACGGTGATGCGACAAAGCTAATGTGAAGCCATCACTGTACCGGCGTCAGTGGCGATAGTATCCCAAGCGACTCCGCCAAAACAAGACAATACTGTATTTGGAAAGTGATGACATTTTGCCTGCTTTCCTCGTAACTGATTCGGTTTGGATTATTTATTTTTTGCCGTCAGTATCGCCCTCGCGTGGCCGGAGTCCGTTGTAGTGTTTTTTTTTTTTTCTTTTTGAATTATTATATTTTATTAGAATTAATAGGGAAGCTCCGGTTGCAGCAATAGTTGAACAATTGTATTTTAAAGTAGTAGAAACAAAAATTATTCTCCGATATTTTGCCAGCCAGCGTCCCTCATGAGCGGAAGTACGTAGCGCTACGTCCGCTAGCTGCTCCGATGTCTTGAAGTGTTTCATCAAGTCGCTCCTGGGAAGGTTTGTATTATTGATAGAAAACCAGAAGCTTCTTCACACGTAAACTTTAATCTAGAAATTTGCTTATTGTGCGTGTAAAAAAATTGTGTTCGCATTGTCCAGGAATTTTGCGTGCTTTGGCGGAGTTGCTGTTCGCGTTAGCCTACCTTACCTTAGCCGCAGGGGCTAATCTAAGATATATTTTCAGTTTGGCTATCCACTCGGCACCCGGATTGACAAATCAAAGCTACATTTGCTCATTAATTCTCTTGCAACAGTGTAGTTAGGGCGCTTGTTGTCCAAACGAGACTAAATTGGTAACTGTCGGCACGAATCAATGAGTATGGTTATGCTATTGTTCCTTCAGAACAAATCTAAATGTTACTTCATGTTGGCTTCCATGCAGGGGAAGTCAAGATGTCAGGTGCAGGGGGAGCAAAGCGTCCCTCCGGTGGGGACAGTCCCCCCGGCCCACCTGAGAAGAAAAGCAAAAAGGAGGAGAAGACCACCACCACTCTCATTGAGCCCATTCGCATCGGAGGAGTCTCGTCTACGGTGAGCCCAACGACATTTGCAAATCTCCCTGCACTTGAATTGAGCATGCTCAAGCCGCCCTTATTTGATGTTTAGGAGGAAATGGACATGAAAGTGATCCAGTTTAAGAATAAGAAGCTGAGTGAGCGCTTGGAGCAGCGGCAGGCGATGGAGGACGAGTTACGAGAGAAAATAGAGAAGCTTGAAAAGAGGCAAGCGACTGATGACACCACCCTGCTGATTGTAAACCGCTACTGGTCTGAGGTACGACTACATGGAACAATTGTATGACCTTGTTCTCTTAAACGCAACGTAATTGCGGAAAACGTTTTTATTCCAGCTGGAAGAAAAGGTCCATATTCTGCGCAAATGTATCGAACCGGCGGCTCCAGTGGCATCAACACCAATTCCCCCACCTGCTCCACTTCCTGATCCTGTGCCCATGGAGACAGACGCTGTCAATATAGTGTCGCCAACCTGCAGTGTGCCTCCACCTCCACTCCCTGAGGCACAGAATGACCGAAAACAACCGGAGCATCAACAGCAAGATGAAGTAACTAAAGAAGGGCAACTAGACACTCCTCAGCAGCCTCCACCACCTGATGGATCGGAGCAGTCAACACCCACAGAGCCCCCACGGCAACCAACCACAGGTTAATTGCTCTTGTGTGCTTTTTCAATATTTCTAATCCAATCTTTTATATCATCATTTATTCTTGCACGCAGAATCATTGCCTCCACCGCCTCCCCCCCTGAGCGGCAGCGCCAAAGGTTTCTTGGCCACGCTGGAGCACAGCAGCGAAGAGGAGGTCTCACTGCATCTCCAGCACCGCATGCTGTTCAGCAAGGATGCCATCGCCTGCCTCGTGTGCGTCTTTGACAGGCTGCACAGCTGCATTGACGACATGTGCAAACAGATCCAAGCGGCGGGTATGACAAATGTGTCCCGATGACGGTCGCAAAACTTTGCCTCTTTCAAAGTTGCACACCTGACAGCGAACCGTGAAACACATTCTCGCTGGGAAGTTCGCTGTCATCTGTAACTGTAAAGCTCCCAACTCATCCGTTGCCCGTTCTTTGACTGCAGCGTGCGAGGGCGAGAGCCTGGCCAGCGCGGGCTCTGTGAACCGCACTCTGCTGGACGAGAACCGCAGACTGCGAGACCAGGCCACTCTGCTGCAGGGCCGACATCACAAAACATCCATGGAGGTGAGATGCCTCGAACACGCTCAGTTAGCGCCCGTGTACGCGTGTCACAGTCAAACAAGCCTTTTTACCCTCTCCCGGCAGTACAACGAATGGGTGGACAAGGTGACCAGTGCGGAGACGAAGGTGTCAGAAATGGAAACCACTGTGGAGGACCTGCAGTGGGACATTGAGAAACTCCGAAACAGGGAACAAAAGCTCAACAAGCACTTGGCAGAGGCCATGGAGCAGGTGCCGTTTTATTATTTCCACCTTGTGAATTTGGGAATTATTATTTGATGAATTTAGGATACTAAAACAACAAACAAAAAAATAAATTCTTAGGATTTAAAGCATTATGATATACCAAAAAAAGCACCTTGGACTATTAGTATTAATCTACACGCTAAAATGACCTTCGTGCATAGCTGCTCCCCTCTCCCCTTTCTGCTCATGGAGGAGGGGGGGAAAATTAATTGGAGGCAATTAACTTCATACTTAAAGTCGGATTGTGCCCTGCTAAGAAGTCCCCTCGCCCGTAACGGCCAACGTTAGCTCATGACTTTTTAAAACCATGTGTATTTTTTTCCTCCCATACCTCAAAATCATAAATCACAAGTTGGCGTGGAAGCAGTTGTTTGTCTCATGATGCCCTGCGACGTACCCCACCTCTCACCCACTCTAGCTCCCCCGTGACCCGAATGACGACAAGCGCGAAGCGGCATGTTTTTCCTCACTAAAATGTTATGGGAGCATCATTGGGAAAAATGCATTTCCATCATTTTTCAGAAATGCTCGTGAGAGGAAGGAAGAAATCCAAATAAACAAAACTTAGACCCTCTCTTCCTTAACTGGTTGAATAAACGAGTTGCATCCGGTACGGGTTGCGTTTCATCCATGGAGCACTTGAGTATTTTGGGGGCGCGGAAAAAGAGAAAAATGGATGGATTGGTAGTTCAAACTAGAAATAGAAATCGCAAATCCAATCTATAGCCTACTCTTAATTTCTAAATGATGAATGACTCCTGGCCAATTGTTTGTGGTTTGCAGCTCAAATCTGGCTACAGCAGCACCGGCAGCTCGGGCGGGCTCGCTGGCGGCCAAATCACATTAACCATTCAAAAGGTGAGCGCTTGTAAAAATGACACGCACGCCCATTTTGTGCCTCATCCATTTATAACTTTCCTTTTTTTTTTTTTTTGGGCTTCCTTCCCAGTTTGAGAGTCTTAACACGGAGCTGGAGCACAACCAGGAGTTGGCCAATAGCCGCATGGCAGAGTTGGAGAAGCTGCAGGTGGAGCTCCAAGAGGCCGTGAGGGAGAGTGAGAAGCTCAAGGTGACGGCCACGTTTGATAGCTGGCTTGCGCCGTTGCAGGCCGGGGATATTTGGCTCCTCCTACTAAGGAGCTGCCACAATTGGCGTGTTGTCATAATAGCCACGAGGGAAGCAATTAAGCTCTGGTGGAATGCAGTGTGCATGACATCAATTGGAGCGGCTCCCGGCTTTTCAACAAGTTCTCAGCGCGTTTGTTTTGCTCCCAACGGGAACGGCCTTGTCGATGAGCCGCCAGACAAACCGCAGCTCAAGTTAGATTTCATTTAACGAAACAAAGCAGGTGTGAGAAATGTGGATGTTGAAACAGTGTGTTTGAGACCCGAATCAATCTTTGTAGTTGTTTCTTTTGACTTCTCTCTTTATTTAAAAAAAAAAACGTTTTGTTCCAATTAAGTTGTAAAAAGTTTAGAAATGATTTAGCTTGGTCTCATTTGTTTTTTGCACCACAAAAAAAAAGAAAATTGGCCTTTGAACAGGGGTGTGTAGACTTTTGATATGTCCGCTGCATTTGGTGATTCGGGAATGAGTGAACCATTCCAAGGCCCGCGCCTTCAACGCTGCCACTTCTTCCCTCCTTGTTCCAGATGGATTTGCGTAATATTCCGGAGGAGGTCGTGAAGGAGACGGTAGAGTACAAGTGTCTGCAGTCTCAGTTTTCGCTGCTCTACAACGAGTCCCTGGGAGTGAAAACCCAGCTGGACGAGGCTCGGGCCCTCCTGCTCACAGCCAAGAACGCCCACCTCAGACAGATTGAGCACATGGAGGTACACTTGAGATGAATTCCCTTGTCTGTGCCGTATCGAGTGGTCCCGGCGCCGCGACATCGCTAAACGCCGCTTGCGTGCGTCTGACCACGCAGAGCGACGAGCTGTCCCTCCAGAAGAAGCTGCGCACCGAAGTCATCCAGCTGGAGGACACGCTAGCCCAAGTGCGCAAAGAATACGAGATGTTGCGCATCGAGTTTGAGCAAAATCTTGCCGCCAACGAGCAAGCGGGTAGCGTATGCGCCGCAGCGACAAAGCGCGCCGCGGCGAAACACATAATGGAATCCTGTCATTTTTGTGCATTCCATTTTTTTTCTTTTGCGTCGTCAACAATTTTGCCCTTCTGTCTGTCTGCCATCCTCCCCAGGACCAATCAACAGGGAGATGCGACACTTAATCAGCAGCCTTCAGAACCACAACCTGCAGCTGAAAGGCGACGTGCAGCGCTTCAAAGGAAGCTGCGCGAAACCCAGATCGAAATCAACAAGGTAGACGATTCGGGTCGAGGCGGTCTGCTTTCAACCGTTTGCCAATTCCCGGCTTGAAGTCTCAACTCATTTTGTTTTGGTGGAAGCTGCGCTCCCTGAACAGCGACGCTGGTGCTCTCGTCCTGGAGGAGTCGAGCGGCGACGCCGTCGACGTGAAGAAAGACGACGACGAGGACCAAGAACAGGAGGAGGAGGAGAGGAGGAAGGAGCTGGAGAGGCAGCGAGCCCGCGAGAGGGAGCGGGAGGCCGAGCGGGACCGCGAGCGGGAACGCGAGCGCGAGAGGCAGCGCAGTGACGAGCTCAAGAGGAAAGACTCGGACACCTTGAAGATGCTCCGAGTCGAGCTCAAGTACGTCCCCCGTTGCGACCCCCCCAATCAAGTGCTTTTGTTGTGTAACGCCTTCTGGCTTTGCCGCCCTCTAGGAAAGCTCAGGAGTCCCAGAAGGAGATGAAGCTCCTGTTGGACATGTACAAATCGGCTCCGAAGGAGCAGAGGGACAAAGTGCAGCTCATGGCAGCTGAACGTAAATCCAAAGCAGAGGTCTCGCTCTTTTCTTCTTTTTTTTTTTCCTCCTTTAAGCGTGAATCATTGCAAGTTGGGCTCAAATAAAATCTCTCAAATATTTCTCCGCATCAATCGGATTTCCAATTTGAAATTTTATTTCCTCACATTTGTTTCATGATATGCGAAACTGGATTTCTTTTCCTTTTCTTTCCCCACCGTATGGGCAAAACGTTCCATCCTGGTTCGAGTGATTCCAAGTGTCTCCATAAATATTGAAAAACCAAATTTGAGCATAATTCCAAAGGGGAGTGCTCATCAACCAAATAGGGAGTTGTACAGGTTGTCGGTCGCTGCCGTTTTGCAATAATTGTCTCTTTTTGTCTTGTCTGAAATACCCCCCTTTGACTTGAGCGCCGACTTCGTGTACACACCTTTCACCCAACCTCTTTGACGTCCACGTGCAGGTGGACGAGTTGCGGGTACGAGTGCGCGAGCTGGAGGAGCGCGAGAAGAAGGAGAGCAAGAAGCTGGCCGACGAAGACGCCCTCAGGAAGATCCGAGTGGCCGAAGACACCATCGAGCATTTGCAGAAGAAGCTGGGCGCCACCAAGCAGGTATTCAAGACGCAGCGGGCGGACCGAGTTAAACGTGATGCGATTGTAAGAGAAGGAGTTCGTAGAATGACCTCGATGCCTCTGAATTCAGAAAAACAGCTTTTGGAGGGGGGGGGGGGGTTCGTTTGGGTGTGCCTCTTTGGCGCAACTTGGTCCAAGTCGCTCACGTCAGGGAATGACGCGACGCATGTGGAAAGTGAGACGTGCAATCGGCCAAACTGAGATTTCGTAGAGGTCGAGTGTCGCTTCAGCAATGTTGTCCTTGTTAAACCTGAGCCGCCGGGACCGTGGATACGCCCACGTTAACTCACGTCCTACTCTTGATATGACAACCTTTGACCTTGGGAGTCTTGAATTTTGACTGCGGCACTGGGGGAAAAAATATGTTGCAATAAGAGAGGAAATCTGAAACTAATCACTCCTGACCAAAACGATTTTGCGTCCCCCGAGGAGGAGGAAGCGCTGCTGAGCGAGATGGACGTGACGGGCCAGGCCTTCGAGGACATGCAGGAGCAGAACAGCCGGCTGTTGCAGCAACTGCGCGAGAAGGACGACGCCAACTTCAAGCTGATGAGCGAGCGCATCAAATCCAACCAGATCTACAAGCTGCTCAAGGAGGAGAAGGAGGAGCTGGCCGACCAGGTCCTCACCTTCAAGACGCAGGTGGGAGCCCAAACCGTCGAAGCCGTTGAAAGTGTGTCAGGTTAGCGTCGTGCTTAGCATGGCCTCTCTCCTCTAAACATAAAATGCTACTCTGTGGCTTATTTGCCGCCATTAGCCGCGCTCTGTTGCCAGCCATGACTTTTTGCGGATGGTGGCAGTTAGCTTAGTGTCTCGCATTCCTCTGGTAGTTCCTGATTGCTTGGGAAAATAGCTCCTCAGCACACTTCCACCTGTTCCATGGCACCAAGACGCCACCAGGTGGAGCCAAAGCATTAGCCACACTTTATTGCCTCGGCCCGAGTAAGAAAGCGGCAAATGTGAGTTTCCCCCCCCACCCCCATCAACAATGAGTGTCGTTCATGTGGTCTTTCCTGCCAGGTGGATGCTCAGCTGCTGGTGGTGCAGAAGCTGGAGGAGAAAGAGGGCGTCCTTCAGAGCACGCTGGCCGCTCTGGAGAAAGAGCTGTCGCTCAGGACTCAAGCCTTGGAGCTGAACAAGCGGAAGGTGAGGCCCGCTCGGCACTCGTCACCCACTAATGAGCAGCACGCGCTTCCGCTACGGCCAGATGGAGCGAGCAACTCAAAATAATAGCTGACAGCGGCGCGTTTCGGAAGCACGGCGTCAATGGTCGCTATGCTCACCAAACGTTCCATGTAAGATCCGGGCTGTGTCATTGGGCTGAGAGAAAGTCTCCGCCCTCCGGCTCGAATGCCAGATTTGCGGAAAATCATTTCACAACTTCTTCCGATATTTACGTTGACCCCTTCGCCTTTGCAACTCAATTGAAGTAAAGACTGATTTGCGAGCGGAAAGTCAAAGTCAGCGAGGGGGATCATGCGCTTGCATGACTCAGACTTGATCTTAGTATGGCTGTTTTGTGCTTTCTACCGCCTTCGTTATTCATGTTTCTCGAAATGATATTGGCTCCATGTACAGCACTTTGTCTAGGATTGAAATTCATTTCTGATGACGCGGGGTCCTCTCCCCGCACGGAGAATGTTTGAAAAAGTTGTTTGCGAAGGGCTGTTGCAGAGCGCCGTTGTTTTTATTTTGTTTCCTGCTCCAGGCGGTGGAAGCTGCGCAGCTGGCGGAGGACCAGAAGGTGCAGCTGGAGCACACGCAGGCGAAGCTGAAAGAGATCCAAGTCGCCGTGGCCGAGAACCGCACGGCCCGCGAGCGGGAGAGCAGCAATCTCAAGCGAGCGCAGGTCACTTTTGTTTTCCTTTTTTTTTATTTTTTTTTTTCCGTCAAAACACATGGCATCACATACACGATAGGTAACACGGCTTTCATTTTCTTTGGACCACTCGGGTGTTATTTTTGAATGGAGGACAAATCCCCGCCGTGTGCTGAATTGAAACGAGTCTCTCACTGTTGCCTTTCCTCATGCGCCGTCCCAGGAGGACCTGTCCAGGCTGAGGCGGAAGCTGGAGAAACAGAAGAAGGTGGAGGTGTACTCCGACGCCGACGAGATCCTGCAGGAGGAAATCAACCAGTACAAGGTGAGAGAAATTTGATGACCGTGACCGCGAGGTGGCGCCAAAAAAAATCCCCAGCAACATCCGCATCGTCTTCCCCGCGGATATCACTTCACGTTTTCTCCGGAGCCCGGCGTTTGCGTCTGCGTCTGCACAGCGATGAAGCATGTCAAGCGCGTGTGCTGTACTGTTGGTTTGTGTGTTCAGGCCAAGCTGCGCTGCCCGTGCTGCAACACGCGCGACAAAGACACGGTGCTCACCAAATGTTTCCACGTTTTCTGCTACGATTGCCTGAAGATGCGCTACGACACGCGCCAGCGCAAATGCCCCAAGTGCAACTGCGCCTTCGGGGCCAACGACTTCCATCGCATCTACATCACCTAAAAAAAAAACAACAAAAACGGACAAGAGTGTTCCCGGCTTTTGTTTCCTTTTGGACATTTCCTCAAAGGCATCGGTGTCAGCTGGGGGACCATACGGAGCGTGACCGAGTGGTGTTTGTAGGTGAATAATAAACAGCTGTTCAAAGACTTGGCCTGGTCGTATGCGTCCGTGTCCGGCTGCTCTCGTTTCACGTCCAACATCTGCTCGGAGGAATGCCCGACACATCTTGAAGCGGTTCTTGGCATGGTGGGAAATGAAAAGCGGCCGGATTAACGCTCTTACTTTGCGCAGAGGAGGCCCGCCGGTGTGACGCGCGAGCGTCTTTGTAATTTACGGCGCCCGACGCACGGAATGCGTGACATCACCGCCGTGGATAATAAGCCTGCAGGAACGCCGGCCAGTTTGGCGCGCGGTCAGCGCATACGACACTCTTTACATCACCTTGAGGAGCTCGGCGAGTGTGTGGGTGTGTTTCCTAAAGGTTTTTTTTTGTTTTTTTGCGTGAGCATGTTTGTGTCACGGTTGTGCTGTGAGAAAGTATGTAGATGTTTTTTGTGTCATTTTTGTTGTTGTATGCATTTGTGTCTCGTGTGTTTTGTTGTGTCTCAGGCCTGCTTCTTTCGCGGCTATTTCATTTGTTTCGTGACTGTTTTTGCATGAAAGCGTGCACATGGTTTTTGTTTTTTTTCCCCATGTGTGTGGTTTGTGTGTGCGTGCCCATGTTGCGCTTTTGCTTTCTTTGCGTGACTGTTTTGCGTCGTCCTCTTTTCCTGCGTCTGCCTTTGAATGCGCGTCTGCGCTGCATGCGTTTTGTTTCACGATTGGCTTTGCTGTGTGTGTGTGTTTCGTTTGTTCCTATTTAGTGTGATTCTCCCGTTGCCATGGCGCCCCTCCCCGAGCTTGACACAACAATCTGCAGCTTTAGAGTGGCTCGTTACAGTATGAAATCACCGCAGTGGAAAGTCAGCACATATGGGCGGCTGTTGCGCAGCTCCAGGTCGTCCGAAAGGTCGAGTAGAAAAACATCTGCGCGGGGACATTCTTCAGGCGTCACACATGCGATGGGCCTCCTCTTTCCCTCCTCCCGATGTGAACGTGAGTTGCGAGGTTGGCTCGCGTCTGTTTGACGTTAGAACTTGTGGGAAAAGCAGTTCACACCATGTTGTGTAGGAATGCTTCCAGACTCCACAGAGAAGGTGGGGGAGGGGGAGGGGGGAGGGAGAAAAAAAAAAAGCTTTGGGAACAGTTACATCAACGCTCCAGAAGACTTTGTTAGAATGTCAGCAGCAAAAAAAAAAAGTGTGAAACAGTCACACCCAGGAACAATTTTTGAGTGTTCCATTAACCTGCTACGCTTGTTTTTGGAAATGTGGGAGAAAATCAGAGTACCTGGAGAAAAAACCCACCCAGGGGCGCAGGGTCAACATGCAATTACCTCATAGGAAGGCCGGAACCGAACCCTGCGCATCTGCAGTGTGAGGACCCGCGGCCGACTGGCGAGGTGCAGGGTTCAATTCTGGCTCTGGCTGTCCTGGGTGGCGCTTGCATCATCAGATGGTTACTTTTATATTAAGAAAGATTTGGTTCCAACAAGTAGATAAAAGTAGACCACAAGGGTGTGTCTCAACACGTTCAAGTGCTTTTTTGAGTAGAAGCACCTGCGGGCAGGTCAAAGGGTGGCAGGGTTTTGACTTCCTGTATCTGGATCTGACACACCTGCCGATTTGGAGGCCACCTAGGCAACCACCTAGGGTGCTAAAAATGCTTTACTTAATGTGGTTTGTTGTTTTTTGGGCAAAAAATACTTCACTTGTTTTGCTTGGGTTTTTTGCGCTAAAAATGCTTTACAATACATGGTCCTTTTTTCGGCTAAAAATGCCTTCCTCTACACAATCCTTTTATTTTGGCTAAAAACTCCTTACTATACGTGGCCTTTTTTTGGGCTAAAAATGCCATATGATACATGGTCAAAAAAAGACTAACTATACATGGTCCTTTATTTCGTCAAAAAACGCCTTACTATACATGGTGGTTTTTTGGGGCTAAAAACATGGTCGGTTTTTTTCCCCCCAGCTAAAAATGCTAAATACAACACCCAGTCACTGATGATTTTGCGGCACACGCGGATTTGTCTGCTGGCAGTGTATATGAAAATGACAAAAAGTTGGTGTCAAATATGACAAAAGCGCAGACCAAGTCACAATTGCTGGTGGTCTAGTGGTATATACGCCGGCGTTGGGTGCAGTTAGTGTGGGTTCAAACCCTGCTTGGTGACCTGTGAAAATAAAAAATCAGTTACTTTTTCCTGTGAAACCTCAAGATGTGTGAAAATAAAGCTTGAAACCTCAAACCGTGTCAAACACGCCTAAAGTGCAGAGCAAGTTGCAGTCACCGGTGGTGTAGAGGTATACACGCTGGCTTTGTAAGCAGACAACCTGGGTTCAAATCCCGCTCAGTGACGTGTCAAAATACACTTTTCTCGAAAACCCTCGAAAGCGCATGTCAAATACGCCTATAGTGCAGTTCAAGTCACAGTCACTGGTGGTGTAGAGGTATACACGCCGGCTTTGGAAGCAGGCAACCTGGGTTCGAATCCCGCTCAGTGATGTGTCAAATAACAATTTTCTTGAACACCCCCGAAAGCGCATGTCAAATACGCCTATAGTGCAGGACAATTCACAGTCACTGGTGGTGTAGAGGTATACACGCCGGCTTTGGAAGCGGGCAGCGCGGGTTCAAACCCCGTCCAGTGACAGCATAAAACTGCCAACGCTGGGATAGGCTCCAGCAAGAGCGAAATGGGACTTAGTCACTGGTGGTACGCGGGTACACCCACTAAAGGGGTACTCGCAGCGTGGGCTCAAATCCCACCCAGTGGCGGTCAAAATCGGTTCCGGAATGCCAACGCTGAGATAGGCTCCAGCCAGAGCGAGGCGGTTGAGGACAAAGTGCGCCATAACATCCCCCCTGGTCCCGGGGGGGTGGGGGGGGGAGGAGAAAAGGAGAGGGGACATGGACCGGGGAAGGACAGGAGGAGGGGTGTTAGTGCAGGAAGGAGGAAGAGGAAAAACTTAGGGGGAATTTGTTTTCCCAACATCCTCGACCCCATATAAAACAATACAAGTATTTTCTTCTATGTCCCACTGCTATCCTCCTTCTCTGCACTAGCAGCCCCCCTCCTCTCCGTCCCGGGGTGCATGTCCCCCCTCCTTTTCTCCTCCCCCCCCCACCCCCCGGGACCAGGGGGGATGTTATGGCGCACTTTGTCCTCAACCGCCTCGCTCTGGCTGGAGCCTATCTCAGCGTTGGCATTCCGGAACCGATTTTGACCGCCACTGGGTGGGATTTGAGCCCACGCTGCGAGTACCCCTTTAGTGGGTGTACCCGCGTACCACCATTGTCCTGCACTATAGGCGTATTTGACATGCGCTTTCGGGGGTGTTCAAGAAAATTGTTATTTGACACATCACTGAGCGGGATTCGAACCCAGGTTGCCTGCTTCCAAAGCCGGCGTGTATACCTCTACACCACCAGTGACTGTGACTTGAACTGCACTATAGGCGTATTTGACATGCGCTTTCGAGGGTTTCTAGGAAAATGTAACTAAGTGTTTAGTGTTGTATTTTCAAACACCACTGTGCGGGGTTTGAACCCGCATTGACTGCACGGAAAGCCAGCGTGTATACCTCTACACCACCGGTGACTGTAACTTGCTCTGCACTTTAGGCATGTTTGACACGCACAATTGAGGTTTCAAGTTATTTTCACACATCTTGAGGTTTCACAGGAAAAAGTAACTGATGTTTTATTTTCACAGGTCACCAAGCAAGGTTTGAACCCACACTGCCTGCACCCAACGCCGGCGTGTATACCACTAGACCACCAGCAACTGTGACTTGGTCTGCGCTTTTGTCATATTTGACACCAACTTTTTTTCAAAGGAAAATTCCAAGTGTCATTTTCATATACACTGCCAGCAGACAAATCCGGCAAGTGTCCCACGAAACCATCAGTGACTGGGTGTTGTATTTAGCTGAAAAAAACAACCATGTATGGTATAGCATTTTTAGCTGGGGAAAAAAAAAAGGTATATTATGTATAAGGTGTTTCAAAAACAATCATGTATAGTATTGCGTTTTTTGACGAAAACAACCATGTATAGTTGGACGTTTTTTGACAAAAAAACCCCCACCATATATAGTAAGGTGTTTTTTGACGAAAGAAACGACCTTGTATAGTCAGGCGGTTTTTGACGAAAAAAACGACCATGTATTGTAAGGAGTTTTTAGCCCAAAAAAAGGATTGCATTTTTAGCCCAAAAAAAGGGCCATGTATAGTAAGGCATTTTTAGCTGAAAAAAACCCCACCATGTATAGTAAGGCGATTTAGCCGAAAAAAACGGCCGTGTATACTAAGGCGAATTAAAACGTTTTAAGCCTAAAACGCCGACCATGTACAGGAAGGCGTTTTTATAAGGAAAAAACAGACCATGTATATATAGGTAAGGCACTTTTAGCCCCCCAAAAAAACGACCATGTATAGTCAGGCGCTTTTTAAAAAGACGTACATTGCTATTTTTTTCCCGAAAAAAACGGCTAACTATAAATGGTCTTAATTTTTTTTTTTTTTAATGGCTTCTGTGGTCATTTTTTGTCATCAAAGCCTGAGCAAAGACGCTGGTGTTTTGTGCGAACAAAGCTTCAGATGAAGGTCGATGCTCGGACCCGACTGCTGACTTTGAAACAGGCACGAATCGGGTCGGGTGGTGTCGCGCACCTCCAGATGTTTGGCGCAGAGCAGCTATGGCTTGACTGCATTGTTATTGCAAATTTGCACGGCTGCGGGAGGCCACACCCCACCCTACCCCCCAGACGCTAATAACCCCAACGCTCTGCGTCAGGGACACTCACATCTTCCAAAGTGAGAAGGTCACATGATTGAGGTCTTCCCTTTTCTTTGAAGTCAATTTATGATTTTTTTTTTTTTTCTTACAGCAAAGGCTGCATTTTGTTTCCAGCGCAAGCCATACGAAAAAGTCACGGTTTGCTCTGAACCTTGTTTTCGGGGGCCGCTCTTCGCCGTCACATGGGTCAGGCAAAGATAAAAACCCAAATTGTTGTCTTGTGGCAAGGGGAAATTGTTTCTTTTTAGGAAAGCGCAACATGAAATAGTTTGTCCTCTTTTTGGAGACGATCAGAAACTTAAAAAACGTCCACCCACACCCATGGACCTAACTTGGCTGTTTTGGGGGAAAAGTGGGAGAAAGAGCTCAGTTTCAAACCCCGAACTTCACAAGGGTCAGGTGGACGCGCTAACGGTTAGCGCGTCCACCTCACGGCTAAGCCCTCGTACACGCCGTCACCCCTGTGGCGTGTCCTGTTATTCCAGGATGCTCTATAAACTTAGTTATTGAAGTTTTCCCCAAAACAAGGCGCGTTGCTCCATTGGATGTCATCAGGTTTTCGTGTGGATGCGCGGACGCGCGCGCGTGTTGGCAGGCAGCGGGATGACGTCGTCAGGCGTGGTAATAACAATGAGAACACGATTGAATCCAGACGACAAGGTCGTCTCTCTCTCTCTCTCTCACCATGTGTAAAATATCGGGAGAGAATCAAAGAAGTTACGAGTTGAAACATTTTGCGCGTGCGTGCGAGCGTGTGTGTCCACTAGCTGTTTGTGTGCATGGACAGTGTGTGGGAAAAGACGAGAAAAAAGTCCACTGGTGGAGTTTCCTGAGTGCAGTGGAGCAGTGTGGACTGGATAGGAAATGACTCATGGTGTGTGTGCGCGCGCGCGCTTGTGTGTGTGTGTGTGAGTGAGAGAGCGAGAGAGAGAGAGAGAGAGGGAGTGTGTTAGCGAGCGAGCGAGCGTGGGTGTGTGCTCCAGTGTGCAGCGTGTTAAAAACACGGAGCCCAGTGGTCCCGGTGAGTCACTCCGTGATGTTCGTTTTTCCATGCTGACGACCACCGCGAGCTCATCGCTCTTCGCGTGAACTTTTTTCCCCACCCCCCCTTCCCCGAGTTGTTTTTAAATTATTATTATTATTATTATTATTGTGGAAGGTGTGCGTGTCAAGCGCGCAGACGCACACCGTCGAACGATGGACTCCTACGCTTTATGCACCATTTGTGGATTTTTCGTGGCGTTGCTGAGCGCTCTCCCCGGCACGTGCGCACAGAAAAGTAAGTTGGGGTTTGTTTCATTGAGGCTTTTTGTGTGTGTGTGTGTGTGTGTGTGTGTGTCCATCAAGTGTGCGCGAAGCGGGTCCACTACCGGCATACGTAGTTGACCGGTTCCGCATTCCGACGGCCTGTTTTCAGGCGCCGCATTCGTCGAGCCGCAAGGTTTCCGATCGAAGTAACACACCTCGTTTCGGGAAAACGAAAGCAAGGTTCGAAAAAGTCGTCAAATGATGGTGACGCAGAAACGAGTGCATATTATTATTCTGTAGCAGGTCAAACGTGTCTGTCTCTCAAACTAGACATGACTCTGATTTCAGACCGTCACTGAAGGCAACACCGCATTTCAAGCCACTGTAATTCGGCGTATGTCTGGTGTTGCCTTCGATGACAGTCAGAATTCAGTCCTTTCCTCACGTTGCCGAGGTGCCTGTCTATCTGTCGAGGGAGAGGGATGCTGTCGCTCTGATTTCGAGCTCACCCTGAAGGCAGCACACTTTATGTAACACAATGTTTTCAGGGTCAGTCTAAAAATCCGCATTTTCCTGATGGCTGTATCTCTGATTTCAGACTGACACTGAAGGCCACACTTGGAATAATCAGGTAGATGTCAGGTGGCCTTCAGGGATCGTCTGAAACGAGAACTTTCCTCACTGCGTCTGTCTCATTTTTGTTTTTTTATTCATCTGACAAGCCAATCTCAGAGAATGCAAGAATTACTTGGAAGATAATTTGGTGCCAGATGTCGCCTGCGGCCCCACTCTGAAAGCAGCGCTTTCATTCGTCACTCTATTGTTTGTCGGTCGTATATTCAGCCAACGATCGCGCCGCTGAAGTCAAGAAACTAATCACCTCAATCATGATTTGTTTCCAAGACATACGAACAGAACTGAATGCTGTGAACGGAATGATCTGGAGTGCTTCAATCGAAATATAATAATGCAGTCCTATCGAGACAAACCAAGAATCACCGTCAGCGCCTCTAACAAGTGGAATGAGAGTGGTTGTCTTTACTGAGGATAAATAATATACGCTTATATGTTCACGTTAGGCTAGCAGGGGCATATTGTTGTTATTTTCTGTTTAGTTTGAGAGAAAACTTCAGCTGGCACCTGCGGCATTAAAAAGCGTGAAGCTTTTTTTTTAGTAACCGACATTTGACCTTTGTTTTCATTTAATTCCATTTTGAGTTTTGGGTGTTGATTTTCAAATGCACTCGTTTCGGTACTGTGGTTTATTACATAACACTTATCGTGACTTTTGTTTTTTCAGTCCTGTCCTTGATCAAATACTCCGTTATGTAAAAGTAACGCGAAAAGATTCTTGGAATCCCAAAGTACGATCACCGCGGCCGTATAAAGATTCTACGTGAAATTAATCCGACTTCCGAGTGTCAAAAAAAATCAGCCGTGTGCTGTAAACCGACTTCATCCAAAGAGTTTGTTCGGCGCAGTTGTTTTGTTAAGCGTTGCTGTGGAATCCCGACGGAGGACAGCAGGCTGAGTTCATACCAAAACAACGCTCGCCTTCAGATCATTTCCTGATGCTTTCAAGCGCCGCTGTTGAGCGCGCGTGCGTGCGTGCGCGCGCGTCCGCCGCCACTGCAAACACCAAGCCGAGTCTCGCAGCGGCGAGAGGCCATCTCGCACATCTGGATATCAGCTGTTGCTCCGCCCGCCCCCGCCCGTTTTATGACAAAATGCAACATCCCCACACCCAAAACGACGAGACTCCCCAACGTCAGGAATGCGAAAGCCGGCGCCAGATTGCACATGAGCGGAGCGGTGAGAAAACTCCCAGAGCGAGCGAGCGCGCACGCAAACACACACACACACACACACACACACACACGCGCGCGCACGCGCGACGGCAGGCGAGCGAGGACGTTGGCTGCCTTGCGACACATTGCGGTGCGGATGTGGTTTGTCGGACACGGGGGTCAGTTGACGGTCAACGCCGACGCTGCTTCCCGGTGACCTTGGGCATTCCCAGAGTTCTTCCTCTGCCGGTGCCACTTTTGGTTGACGAGTACGCATTCCAAACTCACTGTGCTGCACTACTAGTGTAGCATTTATTTTATGTTTTTTTTGCGGAGGTGGGGGGGTTTGAGGGGGGGGGGCTAAAACAGTAATTTGCATTCCACCTTAAAAGACCGCAATTGCCCTTTCTCGCCTGTAGTTGGCACTATTTTCCTAGCTTTTGCACCATGAAAGACTGTTTTCTTGCGTGTCTAATGTCCAAATACAAGACTTTTTAACCCATTCCCACAAAAAAGAAAATAGTGTCGGGTTCCTCACCCGTTTAACACAAAACACCTTGCCAGCTTTCAAAATTAGACCAGTTTTTAAAAAATCGAATTGGCAAAATTTGGACTCGATTGGGTTTGAAATATCCTTCGGAACCATTTCGACTGGGGCGCTTCCACTCTGGGTCAAGGTGGTGATTTTGATGGGCCGCTACAGCCTTCAACGTAAAGTTGATCTGTTTCACACTCTCCACTTCAATTCTCCCAAAAATCGGAACCGACATCTACGGACTCGGAGTACAATTTATGACGTGCTAAATGTGAACTTGTAACACTTGCCTGACGTGCGCGCGGGACCGGTCGCTTTCCACTCAGTGACGGTGTGGACGTCGGGGCCAATGGTTGTTCGTCTCAAGATGTGCCCCGCGACCAGTCCAGGGCGTAGTCCGCCTTCAGTCAGTCGAGTTCGGCTCCAACAGCTGGGCTCCCCCCCCCCGGCGACCCTGTTCAGGATGAGCAGTGATGAAAATGGATGGATGATATTAAGTGCAGCGGCGTAATCCAAACAAGTTGAGTTGAAAGAAACAAAGTTGGGGTGAGGGCTGAGAAGGGGGAAGGGGAGGGGGGGGGTATTGGTGGAAGGGGGGGGGGCACACATTGAACCACTCATCTGTCTGGCTGTCAGGCAAACAAATGAAGCCTTCCATTGTGTCCGCAGTGGGCGGGCGGGCAGGCGGGAAGGAAGCTATTCCCTCAAGCGGCATCTTGTTTTCATCTGGGTGACGTTCTGTGGAAGACACACAAACAATCCCGAGGAAGCACTTTGTACAAACACACGCACGCTCGCAGAGTTACCCGCTCGCTCGGCATCTCGTGCGTCAGCGGCGCCACTGCAAAGGCTTTTCTCGCACACAGAGTCGCTCGCGGGGTTCTCGGCAACTTTGCTTCAACTGCATTGCGAGTCGAGGCGCTTTTTTTTTTTTTAGTGGGCACCGAAGCTTTGGGCTTAGCAAGAAAATGACATTTCGTGGCATTCCACCAAACAAAACCGAGCTCGGCCACCCCAACTCGGTGCCTTGACTTCCAAAGTGGCTCTATTTACGGGTTTCTCAAAGCCTCCGTTGGGGGCGTTTTTTCGACCACTTTAAAAGTACATTGTGGCTTTTTGTGTCCGATTCTAACTCCATTTTGTTTGAACACAGTGGAAATTGGAAAGAAGAAGAGTAAAAAAGGGGCTCAGCCTCAACTTTAGCTTGAAATGACAGGATGTCAAATTCTCTTCAATCCTGCTTTCTACGCCGACAGAAGGCTTTCTAACAGTGTTTGGACAATATTTTACAGTCGTTGACATTTTTAAGATGTTGAACGTCTTCTAATTTCCCCCCCATGGTGAAGGTAGAAAAGTAGACATGCGAATCGCACCAAATGCAACATTTTGGCAAGCTCACCATGTTTTTGTGTCTGTGGGAAATTGGTTCCGAACCAGGAAGTTGATGTGACGCCTTTCCCTTGCGCAGCTAAGTGCGGCCTCTCGGAATTCTGGAATTCCGACCTGGACGCCTGTGTGCCGTGCGCATCCTGCAAGCAGTACCCCAAGACGCCGTCGTGCAACACATGTGAGGCATCACTTCACCATCTTCCTCTCGGCCGCCTCTCACTTTTACGGCACTGCGTGTGACAAAATGAAATGTAGACTTTTAGGATTGCTCGAGCCATCTTGGTTAGGATTATTCTAAAATATAACGAGATTTGATCTTGGATTCTGTGAATTTCTGGTGAATTACCGTTGATTTCCAGCTTTGAAGTCGCCGTGGTTTTTCGTCCGTAGGCAAACTGGTGGAGGAGGCGTCGGACGTTTGGAAGCTGGCAGCCATCAGTAGCTTCTCGGTGCTGGCCGTGGTCCTGGTGGGCGCCGCGTTCATCATCGGGGTCATGGTGCATCGGCGCAAGTCGCACAAACTGCCTCTACGAGGTACAATGTTTCTTTCTTTCTTTTTTTTTTTTTTTTGGTGTCTCCAATTGGTTCCGAAATCTGTGACGCACACCCTTAAAACTCACGCCTTGGGTTACTCTTCTCTTCTATTGTGTTATTTCTAACCCATCATGAGTTACTGTCACGGCGACGTAGTGACGGCACGTGGCTTGAACGAACGTTATTTGAGTGACACCGAAGGCTAAGCATGACTTGTTAGCAAACGCTGGTCAATATGAGCATGCGCGGTTTCGCTGATGTTCACCTTTTTTGTGTTTGTTTGTTTGTTTGTTCAACACAGAACCAATTGAAGAAACTGCAGGGCCACTTTATCAAGCTTAAACATTTCAGTAAGTGCACTTTTCACCTCACGTTAACGTATCAAAAATGATGGGACGCCAGGGGTTGGCAAAGTATGGCACTGAATCGGAGACATAAATACATTTTAGATTAGAAGTGGTCATGAAGAGTAGTTCCACTCTTATAGGTAAAAAAAAATGTTGCCCATTTTGCCCAACCCTTTGACGCATGCACGCACGTGAGCGCGAACTGAATGGTCGCCATTTGTCATCGGCAGCCTCGTCTTCCTCTGGAAACAAACCCATGTGACCGACAGAAGCAAGCAGTGACCGCCCGTTCCCCCCCCCTTCGGCCCCCACCGAGGCCTGACCTGACCTAAGGACCTTCCGGACCGCCCACTGTGTGCTCTGACTGACTGAGCGACCGCAGGCTTTCCCCTGACAACGAATACTTTTTTTTTGTTTTTTGGAAAGGACCCTTATTTAACTGCAGAAACGGCGACATCACGCTAGGGCGCCTTTGAACGATGCCCCAACCCCCCCCCCCACCCCTCACCCCCAGGTAGAATGAACACTTGGACCCTCACAAGTGGGCTGTTATCTTGCGTAACAGAATGAATGTAAGTATGAAGAGGTCAAAGGTCGGGCTTCACACTGTCGGGGTCTGTTTGAATGTAGCTAACGTTTAGGCGAAGCGTCCTCTCTCTCTCTCTAGACAATCGTGCACTGTTACTGCGGCGCCCGCCGACCGAACACACACACACACACACACACACACACACTACTTTTACACTACTTTTTTGTCTGTGTCAACTCCAATCAAATCAAATCGTGATTCTATCGGCGGAGGCAAGCTATCGCCAAGGACACTTCATGTGGAAATACTGACGACTTTTTGTTTGGTTTTTTTTTCTCCTTCCTTCTATTTGGGCCACACTGACTGGAAAGCGGGAACATTTTAAACGGTTTTACACCAGAGCATGAAAAAAGGCTCCTGTTCAGCTGTTCTCGTGGGCTTTTTTTCCCCTCCTTTTTTTAAATGTACAGGTTACTGGTTTAAAAAAGTGGCCTTTTTCTGTCTTGTTTGCAGTGCGGCCCAAATAGTCCTCGGTTGAAAGCCTTCAAATCTTTTTTTCCTCTGCCACTAAAAGGTGCGCAAAATTCCGATATGCGGGACTGAAGCTAGTAAAAGTCGACACACCCAATGAGGTGTTTTCCTCGTTGCTTTTAAAGATCACTTTTTTTGTCCCTGACAGAGATTACACATGATGATGAATATATTTTAGAGAGCGTATGGTTAGCATTCAAGGTAATGCATTTTTTTTTGTTGTGTAAATTACAAGCACATTTTCGTAAGATTTTTTTGATTTGTCAAAAGTTCTACCAGGCCAGCTGTGATTTGAACTAACATCCTCCTAATGAGTTCAATGCTCCCCCCCCGAATCGATATCAATGTTGTATACATGCACTGGCTTCTTTTGACCCGATTGCAGTGGTCTGAAGAGCTTTTGAGAACCAAAATGTATTTTCACAATAAAACGTTGAACTTGGAAAGAGTGATGCTTGCCGTGACTTGGAATCGAAAACGAGAGCCACACGGTCGTTTGGGCCAGTCTTTTAATCAAGACTTTGCTTCCATCCTAAATGAGCTCTAAACAAAAGAAGTGGAAATCAACACTTTTGTGACAAAATAGTTCTATATAAATAGGACTTAAATACTGAGCACTTTACCGCCCCTCCCTCCGGCATTGTATGACACAATAGCTAATCTAGCACTTCTAGTTCTCCTACAGAAGAAAGCCGTACAAAAGATCCAGTGGACAGTCGACGATTCTACGAGTTACAACGTTGAGTGAGGAGGAAGATGCGGAAGCGCCACAAGAGACGAGAAGGCGAAAACATCAAACAACCCACAACTAAATATTAGTTGCTGCCTTGCATGTCGGCTACCACGACAAATCGAGGTTGCAGGTCAGGAATACGACCAACACAGGGAAATAAATGCTAGAAACGTGGCACATGCTGTGTGTGTGGGATCGCACTGGAGACAGAATAGATTGAATTGGGGGGTGGGGGTGGGGTTGGCTAGAGTACTGCGAGAAAACGTTGTCATATTGCACAGATACTTGGGAGGATTGAGGGGGAAAAAAAGGTGGGATATTACCAACATTAAAAATGAAAATGAAAAAAACAGCCCGAATGAATCATTTTGCAAAGCGAGACAAGAAAGCAAGTGTTTGAAGGGAGAGAAGGAAGCCAAAAAGTTAAAAGTGAAACGGAATGATTGAAATGCATTCAGTCAAGTGATGATAATGAACTGGTGGAAAAAAAGCCAATGCTTGAAGTAGAAAACAAAATGGCCACGCGGGCCGCACCAGGAACCATTTTGGTGCAAATACAATCAAGGCCGCACAAAAGTTCCGCCCCCTAAATCGGGGACCGCGCTTGTTGCGTTAACGCCACGAAGCGGGCAGTCGGCCGAGGTATTTCAAACTCGTGTGGTGCCCAACATCTGGGAAATAAGGCAAAGAAAATCCCGTCGGAAATGTGCGGACCAGGCACGAGAGACAAAGACACTCGAAGACAAGGACGAGTGACGAGGCGTCCCCCCCCCAGGGGAGCCCTCGAGAGGACAATTTGAAAGTTGAACCAGGACGACAACAAAAAAAGGTCAGCAAAGCCATTTTGCGATGGCTACCATCTAACGGCAGGTGGAGTTTTTTTTATGTCAAGTCGAAGACGGGTCAGCAAATCAGTGTGGACTCGTGATGATTTCCTGCCGCAAAAAGCTCCTTGACGGTTAAAACAAACATTCAACATACACACAATAAAAAAAATCTCTCTCGTCAAAATCTGCAGCTTTTAGCATCCAATGCCACTTACCCAAAACTTGAATTCATTTTATTTTATTAGGAAGTAGAAGAGCTATTTACTAGATTCAAGTCCATCACTTTGAGTGAGCTTCACGCGAACTAGATGAGGTATTTTGACGGGGGGGGGGGTTGTTCGTTGTTTTTTTTGTTGTTTTTTTTACAAGAGGTTTGTGTGACGTGAGCAGTCAGTCCTTGAGCACTCACGAACACACACCACCACCAACAACAACAACAAAGGTTCTGGAGGCTTTTTTGAGAGTCTGGAACCTTTACAAGGCGAAACGCATTTGACCTCCAAACTTTTTGAAATTGTTCATCCAACTGTTCACCGTCTCAGCGTTTGTTCTCACGGCCAAATTCACGACGGGTGTGTGAACCCTGCGGAGACCCGTCAGAAATGCGACAACAAACATTTCCATTCGGCGTACCAGGGAAGATCCAAGTGGAAAAAGTCAAGCGTGGAGACTCTCTGTCACCAAAATGCAAGCCTCCAAAGGTCAAAATTCGCATCCCCTGTAAAGGTTCAGAGCCCGGCATCCCCGACTTTTTGGGAGCAGAAGAGTACATGTTTGAGGTTTCCTGACACAGGTACTGAACAGTTGCAGGGAAAGCGGGCTTCTCAACTCACTTTGGTCGGTTGCCCGCGAGGGAGGCGAAGAGACGCGCGTGACTCGAGGACAACATTCAGAAGCGGCGGCAAAGTTGGAAGGAAGGCGGAGGAGACTTCATAGGAAAGAGCCCATGTCCAAATCGATGAAGTGCTGAGCGTCCAAGCCGAAAGAGCACGAGTCGTCGCGAGCGCGCTGGTTCCGGTGCAACTTGTCGTGGTGCCTCAGGTTGGACTTGCTGGAGAAGCTCCTGCCGCACAGCGAGCAGGCGAAGGGTTTCTCCTTGCTGTGGATCCTGCGGTGACATATGAGCTGCGTGGAGACGCGGAAGGCCTTGCCGCACTCCAGGCACTGGTAGCGCTTGGGCTCCGTGTGGATGCGGCGGTGGTTCTTGAGGGCCATCAGGTTGGAGAACTCCTTGTGGCAAGCGCCGCACGAGAAGGAGCCCGTCTTGTGGCTGTTCTTGTGGTTGAGGAGGGAGCCGGCGTGGCGGTAGGTGCGGCCGCAGTGCTCGCACACGTGGCTCTTCTCCGCCCGCTCGCCCGCGCTCTCGGCACGCCGGGACAAAGGTTCGGTCCGGCGAAGGTCGCCGGCCTCGGGCTCATCCGAGCCGCCTCGGTAGGGGTCCCGACAGCGATCCTTGGAGTGCACCTCCATGTGGCTCTGCAGGTGCGCGATGAGACAGAAGGTCTTGCCGCATTCCGGGCAGCAGTGGCGCCTCATCTGGGAGTGGATCTGGAGCGTCAGGGGGTCCGGGAAGGTCTGCAGACAAAGGCCGCAGTGGTGGAGGTTTTCCGAGTGAGTCTTCTTGTGGTTGAGGAGGGAGCCGGCGTGGCGGTACGAGCGCCCGCACAGGTCGCACCTGCGGCAACAGGTTGGTATCACGCTCACATCTTCCCCCACCTTTCCTTCCCGCAAGCGGCCGGCTTATTCGACAAACCTTTTTCATCACGATGCCGCACCAACTTCCAGGTGGCAAAAGCTCCAAAGGCTCCTCTGGACGACTACAGTGAAACATCCTCTACAACGAAATCGTGTTTGCAGCAAGACATTTTTCACAACAGGGGGTTTTTCACTGTAGCAAATTTGATCTCGGATGTAAACACACACACACATTAATGCATGAAGATTTTTTTCACACTAGGGGGTATTTTCGCCCATGTAGGTTTCGTTGTAGAGGAGTTTCACTGTATTTGACATCTATCCTGGTTTGTGTTTGTTTTATTTTTAAGTAAAGTCAAGTAAACACTTGAGCAAACCCTATGGGGGGGGGGGGGGGGGCGTTATCTGAAGGCGCAACCCAAACAACAAGTTTTTGTCATTGTTTTAGGTCAGCTCAGTGGTCGCCACACAATTTTTTTTGCCACCTGGAAGTACCCGGGGAGCGAAAAGTTGACAAACGTATATCCGAGGCATCGCCAACATCGTAGCCTGCAAGTGTTGCGAGCTAATTTTTCCTACCTTGCTAAAAATCATTGTTGACAATGCTTTTGAGAAATAATTAACCTGCTCCGTCCGTCTTCACACGGACGACTATCATTCAACTGCCATTGACGGCTATAGACGTCAACGATCTGTTTTACGGCAGCGTGTATCAAACTGGTAACTCTTTGCGTTAGCATCTGCTCATGGGTAAGTTGGCGGTCAAAAACAGAACAACTCACGTGAAGCACTTGTCCGGGCTTTCTCCCGGCGGAATCCCGTCCTCTCCCCGACCTCGGCGGCAGCGGTGCCTCTTGAGTCCGGACCTCCCTTGGAAGCTCTTCTCGCACGCCGAACAGCTAAAGTGTCCGCTCACGCGGTTGTGGACCTTCTGATGGTTGCGCAGGATGCTGGCGAGACGGAAGGCCTTCCCGCACGCGAGGCACACGTATTTCTTCTTCTGCGTGTGGATGCGCGTGTGGTTGCGCAGCGCCATGGGGTTGGTGAAGGGCTTGGCGCAGAAGGTGCAGGAGAAGTGGCCCGTCTTGTGCGTGTTCTTGTGGTTGAGGAGGCTGCCGGCGTGGCGATAGCTGCGCTGGCAAACGTTGCACGAGAACATCCGCTCCTCTTTGGCGCTGGCGGCGCTGCCCGGGGAGCCGGCGCAGGCGTGGGCCGCCAGTTGCTCGCCGGAAGGAAACGTCTGTTTACACCGTTTGCACTTTGAAGCTCGAGACCTCAAGCTCCTCCCGCCGCCCTTCCGGGAGTCTGCGCAAACGTGAGCCGACAGCTGGCGTTTTCCTCTGAGGCCTTTTCCGCACTTTTGGCAAGAATACTTCCGACTAGCAAAATGTGTGCGCAGGTGATTCTTCAAGGCCAGCTGATTGGCGTAAGCTTTGCTGCAAAGAGAACAGTAATACTGGCCGGTTTTGTGGGACTTTTTGTGGTTCACCAGACTGCCGGCGTGGCGATACGTACGCCCGCACTGCTCGCAGGCAAAGGGTCGGCTGTCGCCCGCGTGTTCCGATTTGACGGCGGCCTCTGGCGTCGGTCGCGCCGGCGCCCCTCGGGCGTCCTCGGCTTCGGACTGGTTCATCTGCATCAGGGCTTGGATCTGGTTGTTGAGCTCTTGGATCTTGGCTCGGTTCTCCTTGTGCCTCCTCAGGTGGATCAAAAGCTGCTTCTGGATTTTGAAGGCTTTGCCGCACTCGGGGCAAGAATGCCTGGAAGGGAGAGATGAGGAATGTGGTCAAACGGCTCGTCGAGCGCATTCTGTCCTCGGGATTCGGTACAGTGAAACTCCTCTACAACGAAATCATGTTTGCAGCAAGACATTTTTTTTTTTACAACAGGGGGTTTTTCACTGTAGCAAATTTGAAACAGGAAAGTGGGCATGGTGTTAATGCATGAAGATTTTTTTCACACTAGGGGGGTATTTTCACCCATGTAGATTTCGTTGTAGAGGAGTCTCACTGTAGTCAGGAATTTGAACAAATTAAAGCAACTACCTCTGCAAAAATACTCATTTAGTTACCGCACCCTTCACCGTCACATTTGAATTTGGGCCTGTTTCACTGCCATTTCCCGAACTCCCCCACGACTGAAAAGCCTCCTCGGAAATCTACCGGCGGCCGCTTCACTTTATTAAATGAACCCTCATGCCTTTTAACGATCATATAGCTGGCGAAACCGCTGTACAATACGACATCGCCTCAACTTTCTCCGACATGTCAAACGCACTTGGGAGTGTCACGAGTACGTTACCTTTTCACGTCAAAGTGGGACCTCTGGTGGTTTTTAAGAGCCAACAAGTTGTAAAATCGTTTCTGGCACACGCCGCACTTGAACACTCCTGTTTTGTGAGACTTCTTGTGGTTGAGGAGGGAACCGGAGTGTCTGTAGGAGCGACCGCACTGATCACACCTGTGCTGGCGGTCCTCCGTGTGGTCCCTGACGTCACTCTGGCCTTCGTGCTGCAAGTCGTTTGCTTTGACTTCCACTTTCTCGCCGTGTGCCGTTTCTTCTTCTTCTTCTTCTTCTTTCTTCTCCGCGATGCAGCTGTGGCTCTCCAGATGATGGTAGCCGGCGCAGAAGGTTCCACAGCGCCCGCAAATGATACTTTGCGTCTCCTGCTTGCCTCCCGGCCCTCACTGTCGCGCACGCCGTCTTCGTCTCGACGCTTGACGTGCGCGAGCTGATGGGCGACCAAGTCCTGCCTGCTGACAAAGCTTTCTCCGCAGGTACTGCAGATCATCATTTCCGCCGGCTCGTCATCCGCGGCCTCGTCCTGAGAGGACATGGACGAGGGTCCCGAGCTGGCAGCCGCGCATTGGGACTGCGCGTGTCCTCGGAGATGGCTCCTGAGGGCTTGCATGCTGCTGTAGCCGTTCCCGCAAACGGAACACTGAAAAAGTTCGCCGTCATCATCTTCGTTGTTCAGCTGCTCGCTGCTCACATCTTCTCGGAAGCTCCGCTCAAAGAAATTCTGGTGATCCACATCTTCCGGTTCATCAAACTGCGGGACGGCGCCCGCAAAGCTCCCGTTGGCGTCGCGGCCCCCAGCCGCGTGCCGCCGTCCTAGCGGGCGGCACGCGTGCGCCATGATGCCGGCAATGTCCGCAAAAGTGTCCCCGCAGTCGGCGCACATGTGCCTCTGCATCAAGCGCTCGGCGTGAGGTAGCGGCGCGCTTGCGTCTGGAGTGAAGTCCGGATGATCTTGGTACACGGCGCCGTTCTCCTGATCCACGCCGAGCGCGAGATGAGCGCCGCCGTCCGCGTCCTCATCCTGTCGGGAGGAGAAGAACCCCTGCTGGTCGACTGCGCAAAACTGCTCCGAGGTGAGCCAGTCGCCATCTCCGTCGGGGTTGAACGAGGATTTGTGACCTTTGTGTAGGCGGAGGTGACTCTTGAGCGCAGCCAGGTGAGGATACTTCTTCCTGCAGATGGAGCACTGGTAAATCCCCACCTGATGAGAGCGTTTGTGGTTGATGAGGCTCCCGGAGTGGCGGTAGCTCTTGCCGCAAATCTGACACCTGAAGGGACGCTCGTCGGAATCGGCGACGGGGGCGTCGTCCGTTTCGGATGGGTTCAGAGTCTGACTGAGAATTCTGGGATCCATGAGTGGGGGTTGTCCCTGAGAGCAGCTTGAAGACGGCGTTTGGTTCACCGAGCAGTTTGAATACATGTGACCGTTGGCGCTAGCGGTTCCCTGCGTCTGATCAAAAGCCTTGCCGATGATTGACCGACGCCAAAGAAGGAATCGGGTTGATGTGAGCCGTATAAAAGTCGGTTTCGGGCGAGGTAACGCCGTTGTACGTCATACCGTGACTCTCCGCCGTGGTGTCCTGCACGCCGAAGGACGCCGACGAAGAGTTATGCATGTGGATGTGCTCCTGGAAGTCCTCGTCACTTGGGAACACAACCTGACACAAATGGCAGAAGTTGACGGGGCCGTCTGGGCTCTGAGGGGAAAATGGCTCCAGTGTGGAGTTGGAGTAGAAGTCAAATGCTGAGCTACTACCTCCGCCGCCGCCGCCGCCGCTTCTGACCTTGTGGGTCCTCTGATGGCTGTAGAGCCCCGCCATGTTGTTGAAGAGTTTGAAACACACGGTGCACTCAAACATTCCCACCTGATGGGTCTTCTTGTGGTTGTTCAAGCTTCGGAGGTGAATGTACGTCTTGTCACACAGGTCGCATTTGAACGGTCGGCCGTCGTCCGGCATGTCACACGCCGGATGATAACCCTCCATTTTGTCGTCCGCGGGGCCGTTTTCACTTTGAATCCCCACAGGCGACTGGTCGTTGCAATGATTCTCTGCGATTTCACGCGGGGATTCAAAATCCACTTCCGGCTTCTTTGCTTGCGAGGTACGGTGAGCCCGCTCGTGCGTCGAGAGTTGCGTTGCCAGGCGGAAAGCCTTGCCGCATTGCAAACACGTGTGCTTTTTGCGCGCCGTGTGACTCCGCATGTGACTTTTCAAAGCCAACGCGTTGGAGTTCTCTTTGCCGCACACGTGGCACTCAAACGATCCCACGTCGTGAGCCTTTTTGTGATTGGCGAGGCTGCCGGCATGCCTGTAGCCACGTCCGCATTCGTCACATTTGTATTTGCGCTCCTCCTCTTGCGCCAGGTGACCGTCCGTGTGCTCGACGAGCGCGGCCATGTCAGGGCACATCAGCCCGCACTGTTTGCACGGGAAACCCGCGGCGGCCCGTGCCAAGTCATGCGTCGCCATGACGATGAGGACCGAAATACACGCGCCGGGTATAAAGTGTTTGCAGGAGGGTAATACATTAGATGCCTTTCTTGTTCATACACAACGGAGAACGGTTGTTTAGGTCCAAAGGGTGTCCAAAGAGGCCATACAGCAGAGGACGAATCCAGCCTATGGGGGACGGGAGGAAACAAAACACATAAATTTCAATTCATTACATCACCACCAAGATAAACTCACCAGCCATGACAAAAACAAAAAACATAGTCACAGTGTATTGCAAACCTAATTTCCGAGGTACGAAATCTTATTAAATTCAATTCCGATATCCCAAATAAATCCTAATCATGGATTCTCCCCGAAACATTTTTAGCATTGGAACAAGTTATCCTTCCAAGTATTTCAGCGAACTATATCGTCGACTTTATAGCAAATCTACTCATTCCCAACTCCCTAATCAATATATAGGGGTGTCGGTGGACTTTTTCGCTAACTGCACAGTTTAATGTTTATTTATTTTAAAAACATCAACAACAAAACTAAATGGTGTTTAGGGAATACGGGAATACATGCAGTCACACTGCACTAGGAGGCTAATTAGATCAGCTATGTCAACAAACCAGGAAACCAACGTCTTTCCCTCCCCGCCTTTCTTTTTCAACAGCACCACTAAAGAAACGCAAAAAACGTTTCCAAGTCACTGTACAATTGCCGATGGGTGTGGAAACAAGCGCAGGTGAATTTGTTGCGCGAATTATTCGCAACGTTAGCGGCGCGACATGCTAGCAGTCTCTAAGCTAGCAAAACAAACATTGCAGCAAGAGAGGCAGGAAGCGCAACGTCAGCAAGTGTAGGAAACGAAATACCTACAAGGTCGACTCGACGCAAATTACAGGGGACGTACGCCTTCTCATTAGCTAATTAAAGATCTTATTTTGCGATGCAGAGATGTCCAAAGGGACTCTCTTCTTTCAATTGTCTCATTCTTCTTCATCCCCAGTTCCACACTGCTCTTGTTGCTAGGGAACAGGAAATGTGCATCCGCTAAATATTTCCCCACGGGGAAATCACTTTCTGGACCACGTTCATAATCGTAATCATCATTAATATGATAGTTAGTAACGCCTTATTTTATATCTATAATTTATGTGCAATACATTTTTAATAAATCATATTTTCTACATTAAAGTGCAGTGTTATGGTTCAAACCGTGCAGAGTGTTACATTGCTAGTAGTACCTGGAAGCACTGGTGTAGAGAAATATAATTTTCCAGACATTTAAAATGCCACAAAGAGTATATTTAGTAGAACATTAGTATATTTAAAAATAATTACACAAAAATGATGAGACTGCGTATTGTAAACACAACTTGCTTCACTCTTGTATTATGTCGTCAACATGGTCCTAGCGCCGTCCCACACGCACGCACGCAGTCAGCCAGTCAAAACGTAATACAGTGCTGAGTCCGACAACAAATGCAGTCGTGTGGGGAGTCATTTTTTTTCTTTCTTTCTTTCTTCAAGCTATCAACCCACTATTAATGCCCTGCTCCAGGTGAGACTGTCACTCGTTCGTTAAATACAAATTTTAAAATTAAAATAAACAGAGAGAAGCTGACGCCGCCGTCGAGCAAAATTGGCGCAGGCGGTCCTAAAGCCAGCCATTTTGAGTTGAATTAAAATAGCAAGCGAGCTAACGAGGGCGCGACGCGCACGTAGTGCCAAGAATGTTGACACGGTTACGTTCACCCCTCACCACTGAATCTTAAAACCGCGCGTGGTCGTGTTGGTCAAATAAATAAATAACATTAGCGTTTGTGTCTTGAGATCGCCGACTTCCTCTGTCACCGAGGCGGTTAGCTTATTGTCCCTAAGGTCCTAATGCCAGCCATTTTGTAGTATTTGTTCATGCACCGGTCGTAGTTCCACGTGAGGAATAAGGAGTAGGTGGTGCAACACCGTCCCCGGCTTTTGTTGTCCTGAACGTACACTTTAGCCTGCTTGCTGTCAAGCAAATCATCCCGTGAATTTTGCTCATCATAAGGCAGTGACTGATTGTGCTGCATAATTCAGTGATTCACAATTGTGCTTGTGTCTATCTGTGCCAGCGACATATATTGACAGGCAGAACACGAATGCTTGAGATCAGCGCTTCTAAAAATGTTCACCTAAAAAAATAAAATAAAAATACTTCTGAACTGAGTTCCGTGTGTTGAATCAAAAGAAAACATTTGCTCTTGCTTTGGAAATCAACATTTTTTCCAATTTTTGATGTAATCGTCTTTATTTCATTGGATAGGGGCATACTTTGACTGATCTTGTTCTAATATGATGTGTCTTGGCTCCGTAAAGGTTAGGAATCTTCAAACAGAGAGATGGCTTCCCCGCAGGCTGGCAACACGCCTCCTACAGAGCAACACACGCCTCTCGCGCAAGATGAGGATCGCCAACAAGGGGAGGCGGCGGAGAGCGACGTGCCCGTGAAAAAACGAGGCAGGGGCCGTCCCCCGAAATCCAAACTGTCCTTCAAGTGCTCGTCCTGCGGCGAGTCCTTCCGGAGCGTGGCGGCGCTGCGCGACCACAAGCTCTCGGTGCACGGCAAGGAGCCTCCGCAACATCCCCACGTGTGTCCGCAGTGCCAAAAGATCTTCTCCAGCAAGGCCCATCTCTCCAAACACGAGAGCACGCACCTGGCCCAGCGGCCCTTCCAGTGTCCCGACTGCCACAAGGCGTACAAGACGCCCACCGAGCTGCGCAACCACAGTCGCTCGCACACGGGCGAGAAACCGTTTGTGTGCACCGAGTGCGGCAAGGCCTTCATGCAGGCCATCTGCCTGCGCATCCACATGACGCAGCACAACGGCGAGCGGCCCTACTCCTGCCGCCAGTGCTCCAAAAGCTACCCCACCTTGTCCAAACTCAAGGTGCACACGCGCTCTCACACCGGCGAGAAGCCGTACTTTTGCGGCGAGTGCGGCAAGAGTTTCGCCGACCCCTCCGTGTTCCGCAAGCACCGACGCAACCACCAGGGCCACCGGCCGTACGCCTGCAACGAGTGCGGCAAAACCTACACGGAGCTGAAGGACCTGAAGAACCACGAGCGCTCCCACACCGGAGAGAAGCCCTTCCTGTGCTCCGACTGCGGCAAGGCCTTCTCCCGCTCGTCCTCGTTGGTGTGCCACCAGCGCATCCACTCCCAGAAGAAGCCCTATCAGTGCGAGCAGTGCGGAAAAGGCTTCACGCAGCTGTCCTCCTACCAGTCTCATCTGCGCACGCACTCCGGCGAGAAGCCCTTCCTGTGCCCGCAGTGCGGCAAGATGTTCTCCGACCCGTCCAGTTTCCGCCGGCACCAGCGGGCCCACCTGGGATTCAAGCCCTACCCGTGCGACAAATGCTCCAAGAGATTCCGCCAGCCGGCCGATCTGGCCGTGCACGAACGGGTCCACTCCGGCGAGCGACCGTACAAATGCCAGAGCTGCGACAAGGCCTTCGTGGCATCCTGGGACCTGCGCCGGCATTTGCTGGTCCACACGGGTCTGCGGCCCTTCTCGTGCAGCGAGTGCGACAAGTCCTTCGCCGAGCGCTCCAGCCTCAACAAGCACCGCCGCGTGCACTCGGGAGAGCGGCCGTTCAAATGCGGCGAGTGCTTGAAGTCATTCGTCGTGTCCTCCAGCCTGCGCAAACACGAGAGGACTCACTTAGCCGAACAGGCGCAGGCGCAGGCGCGCCCGCAGACGCGACCGGAGGACGACTCGGCCACTCTGCCGCACTTCTCCTGCGCTCACTGCGACGCCACCTTCGGCACCTGGGGCGAAGTCCAGGCGCACGAGAGCCTCCACGTCCAGCGGGCCAAGACGGCGGGCTCGCACACCTGCTCCACCTGCCGGGCGGAGTTCTCCGAGGCGGCGGAGCTGCGGGAGCACGAGAAGCAGCATCCCAAGCCCAGGCCTCACGTGTGCGCCAGCTGCGGCAAAGGTTTTCTCAACCGGGCCGGCCTGCGCAAGCACCAGAAGATCCACTCCAGCAGTAAACCGCACAGCTGCCCCCAGTGCGGGAAAGCCTTCCTGTTCCCCGCCTACCTCCGCAAGCACTTACGGACGCACGCGGACGCCTCGCGGTCCGACCTGAACATCGTCCACACCGACCCGCTGCCCTCGCCCCCCGGCGACCTGCCGCCCGCGGAGGCCGGCGCCACCTCCCTGACCGTTCCCGTCAGTGTGTCTGCCGCCGCTTTTCACACTCTGCCAGAGTACCTGATCAAGGAAGAAGGACTTTAAAATCATTCCGCTAGGGGCCATCAACGGAGTTTCAGTTCTTGGGACCGAGCCGAAGGGGTGCCACATTTATGGTGGATTTGCGGAAATGTAAGAAAAATATTCCAAGTGGGAAGTGACTGGGAATTGAGAGTCATTTTAAGCTGAAGTCTTTTGTTTTGCCATCAGCAGACATCCCTGCAAAATAGATAGCTCTCCTTGCCTACATGCAAGGGCATCACTTAACCTATTGCATTTTTTTGGGGAAATGGATAGCTGGACGGTCCAGTGCACCTTCTCGCCAGAATGTTGTCGTTTTTTTTTCTCACAAAGTGATGCCGAGAAAATCATTTGAAAGCAAAGGAATTATCACATTTCCAAAAAGATGTCCAGCGACATACAGCGCTTAACCTTTTTTTGTATCCTTGCCTACATTTTTTTTTGCAGAATTATTTTGCCTTCTGCGAAAGTTTCAGGTGTGTCCGTCACACTCAACCTCCATGAAAAGAAGGTCCAATGCTGCACAATTGTTGTCCAAAGAATATCTGCTTTGTTTTGTATTGCTGACGCAGAAGCGATTGACTTGTGTACTGGCATCTCCTCAAGAAAACACAACTTGTCATTCCAAGAGGAATAAAAATCACATTTCACACATACGGGAGTACTCATGTTGTCATTTGAGTGCGTGGTGCGCATCGCGTACGGGGGGGGGGGGTCCGTGGAACTGCCGAAAACCTCGCCCCCAAGACTCCAAACTACAGCGTAAACAACCGCGGAGCTAATTTATTACAAACGGCCGTACCTTTTCCCACCCGTGATCTATACGGTGCTGTAACGCATGCGTCATAAGAACAAGCACGCTTGTACTGATCAAAATGGTCTTTTAATTTTACAAAATGGGCTAGAAAAATACACATTTCAATCAAGTGGCTACTCGTGGGTGGGGGGGGTTAGGGTTCGCCACACCCGACAAGGTGACTTGGCTTCTATGGTGTCCACGAGTCGTCACGGTTCAGGCTTCATTGTTGGCATGACACACATACGGTATATAGTTCCAAAAGTTTGGAGCCCCCCCCCCCCTTCAAGCAATTCATACAGTGGACTCACCAAAGGAATTGTGGCTTATCAGCACTTTTAGTGTGCGTGTGCGCGTGGTGCTTTTCAGGATTTGGATTGCTTCCAATGGGGGGAAAAGTGAAGGTTCTGGTGATCCTTTATCATGATGGTCTTCCTGTTGCTCTGCTTCATGGTGTACAGCAACGCTGCGCCGGCATCTGTCAGAGACTGGTGGGAGGAGACGGAGGGGGTGGGGGGGCAGCGGGGGTTAGTTAGGGAGTCCAGCAGGAAGTATTCTAGCACCACGCAACAATAGCTGGAAGTACTCTAGTTTCGACAATGCTGCACGCTTGAAGAATTCCGCACGAAAGGTATGCTAGCAGGAAGCCTGGCGGGCATTTGGAAGGATTGTTGGGAGAAATGACAGCAGTTGGAGCGAGTAGTTTCAACAGGGAAGCATTCGGGTTAACAAACTACAGCCCCGGAGGCCATTTGCGGCCCGCGACGTGACCCAAAACATTAAAAAAAATACTTAAAAATGACATTTGACATGGGCCGCAAGTTGAGTTAAAAAAGGTGGAAGTGGGCAGAGTGAGAAGGGAGGGTGCCATTAAAAAGAATTCCATTTTAGAGGCAAAAAACGGTTTCTTCCACTCTGTGCTCAATGGCTGATTTGTGAAGACATCACACGTAAGCGTTTGAAAAATGGCCACCCGAGTACAGTTTGTTCTTTTTTGGGTAGTGAATGCTGAGCGCAGAACTGGATCGACTCTGCGAGATAAGACGGGCTGCTGGCCGCCCCCAAAAACTGTTTGCCTTGACCCCCTTTCACCGAAAGCTGATGAAATGAACGAGACAATACAAACAATCGAGAACTGCTTACGTGACTGACTTTAGCGTGTTTCAAAAAGTGGAAGGATTCTAAAAATGGCCCATTCATTCTTCCATATTTTCTGTGTGCGGCCCTCAAAACGACAACATGATGGTTTTGATGTCATTTACCTGTGAGTCGGAGACGACAGATTTAGCCTGGAAAAGATGGGGAAAAAAAAGAAAGATGACATTAAACCAGAAGAAAAGCCGCATACTAAAAACACATGGAAAAAAAAAAAAAAAAAAAGAGAACAGACCCTTGTGAAGTTAAAGATATTGTTGTAAATGGGCTCCATGGTGATGACCCATTCCTTGTACGTCTGTCTGTCCTCGGCGCTGCGGTTGTGCTCTCTGACGACACACGACGAGAAGCATCGGGGGCGTGACTTGAGGAAAACCAGCCGCCCCCCCCCCCCCGTCCGAGCCCGCCGTACTCACATCACTCTCTCGAGGAGCTTCATCTGCTGCTCGCTCTCCCGCCGGGCGTCCAGGAAGCGGCCTCGGACGGCCAGTGCGGCGCTGGCCTGTGACGAGTTGAGCTGGATGATGGGCAGCGACAGGGAGGTCAGCGCCACCAAGCTGCGGAGGAGGAGGAGGAGGAGGGGAGAGAAGGTCGCATTCGATTTTGGAATCAGGTCGCCACGCTGAATGCTTTTCCGGATGCGCCGTGCGGCGGTCGAATCAAATGCGTGACGACTTCACCTTTCATGAGTGACGTTTCGGGTCATGGTGAACACGCGCAGCATCATCTGTCCGTTCTTCCGCATGTATCGGAGCTGCAGCTGGATGGACACGGTGCCGCCGGACGGCAGCGGCGGCGGCGACACTGGAAGACGGATTAAGAATTTAATATTGAGGCTTTTTAAACATTTTATATACATATATATATATATATATATATAAACGTTGCTCCAGCGGTGACGCAATCAGCTTCTCTTACCGTCGCTCTCGTTTGCCACAAACTGGAAGGTGATCTCCTTTCCAAGGTGCACATTTCCCACCTTTCTCACCGCTTTGTGCCCCGCCTCTTTCTCTCCTCTCATTCTCCTGATGAACATTATTGAAACCCGTGAATTATTATTAGCATGACTTTTTTTTTTAAGTATGATTTATATGATTCGACCATACAAAAAAAAAAAAAATCCAACAGCCCGATAGCGGAAAGATTGCAAGACGCCTCATCTTACAGCGAGTTGGGCACAATCAACGTGACGGTGCACTTGGTGGCTATGGTGTTGTTCTCAATGATCTGCTCAAACTCGGACTGGAGCATCCCGGGATTCACGACCACCACCTGATGGACAATGACACCACACACACACACTGTGAAAAAAAAACAAAAAAAACCTGAAACGAAAAAGAATCCGATGAGAATCGATTACTTTTCCTCCTGTGCGATCAGCAAGCCTTCCCAGCTCATCCAGCCTGCAGTCCGTTCCCTCGATCGAGAGCACCGAGACGGTCACACTAGTGAAAGGGGGCGCACGGTTCACTGTCAATCATTCCATCGCGAGGCACCACCGTTATATAAATGAAAGTGGACACCGATGGCTAATCATGCGGCTAACTCCTAAGAATTTCGATTTCAAGCATTTGGAAATGACCCCTGATTGGCAGCATCTTCCCCCAATTCCTGGTAAAGATTGTGGACGAGAGGAGCGTGCGTGCGCCATTGTCCTCCACCTCCAGATTCCCCAACGGCGTGTTGGCCTTCCCGTCTGTGCAGATGATCACCTTTTCGGAGATGAAGTTCCCGTGACCGGTTTGATTTGGCGCAAAATGTCATTGGGGGGGGGGGGGGGGGGGCGGACGATGGGATACCTTGGAGCCTGGGTGCCTGGAGGCCATGGTGATGGCGACGAGAGCTGCTGGGCCCAGCGCTGTGATGCCCACGGCAGACAAGCTTCGGAGAAAAACGCAAGAGCGCCACAATAACGTCAAATTGAGATCAAGCAAATTCTGGAGAAATTGCCGGTTTGTCAGCATTCGCACGCAGAGACAACGGGGGCTGGATTGTAAATGATGCTCCTCGTACCCGCTGACTTGCTCCTGCAGGAATTTTTTCGTGCGCGACAGCGGCGCCGGAGTGGTGAAAACGGACGCGGCCGCTTTCAGATTTTCCCTGTCCGTCAGTTCGTCTCCACTCAGGACACGTGACGGGAAGTCTCCGCATCCGTGTACTGTCACCTATCATGGAGTGGCGGAACAACGGAATTTTGCTTGGTGGTGTTTGGAGTCGCTTTACCAATGCAAATTCATTGAAAGTAGCGGTCGTCAAAAAAAACGGTTGATTAAAAAAAAAAAAAATGCAAATATTGATTTTAAAAGTTAAATACAAGTGAACTGAACTCAGTCATTCTTTCACGTTCCACAAGAGGGAGCCCACATACTAGACTGAGAATCACCAAAATGGATATTTCGAGATTTTTTTTGTTGTTTTTCTGTCCATGCATGAGAAACTTGGTTGTACCTCATAGTTGAAGGTGATGAGCCCAACGGGTGTGTCAGGCTGTTGTTTGCTCAGCTTTTGAACACATAATAAAACGGCTTCCTGGACAAACTGCAATGAACACAATTGTTTAATATCCCACAACCAATGTGATGTTGAACTCGCATTGCAACACCGCAGTCGAAACTTGGCGCACGGCCCTTGTGCGGCCATTTTTTAGTGACCCATCAGCCTCTTACCTCCAGCCGCGATCTGTAGATAGACTCCTGCCCCGTCAACACCTTCACAAGACAAGAGCGCCATCACAATCCGTGCCGTGAGCTAACGGGTAACAGTTTGTCCTTTGGGTGTGCCGTGCACCTGAGAGGTGATGCTCATGGAGGCCGAGATGTCGATGCAAAAGATGAGCAGAGGCTGCGAGGCCCTCGCGAGGTCTTCGGACGGGCTGAGCACAAACAGGCCGTGCTGCAAACCGGCACTTGGGGCGCTGCTGCGCTCAGGCGGCTCGCAGAAGTAACAGCCCTTAGCCTCCAGCTACAGAAGATAACCCCCCGGGGGGGTCACGTGACGTGCATTTGATGCGGAAAACTGGATTTTGAGGTCAGAAGCTTTGCCTACCAGGTTGTCATAGGTGTAGTCCAGCACGGAGCCACATTGGGAGCAGTAAGTTGGTTTCCCCTGCGTGTGCTGCACTGGAAAAACCACAAGCATCATCATTATCAAGCCAAGACAACGCAAGAGTGAAAACAACGAGCATAACAGTTGACTGACCTTTCTCCGAGAGCAGCTTTCCCAAACTGACAAGGATCACGTTGGGGTTTCCCGGCAGCGGGTTTTTATCTTCCGTGGCTGCGGAAGGAGCACAGATGGGAAAAGTACTCACTGTGTGGAGACATTGTCATGTCATATTTGGACAGAGGAAGGACTAGAAAGTACAGCTATCTTTTTGTTTTTGTTTTAATAAGGCGAGCACAAGTAGAATATCATCAGAAAGATGAATACTCACTTTCAGTCTGGGTGCCTAGAAAATCAACTCGCGCGACGTGACATTTGCAGTCTCGTGACAACAGGTGATAAAGCGAAAGCCATCTGTATACCTGGAGCTGGCGTGTCTGGAGGCGGGGCCAGGAGCGTTTTTTCGATGGTGGACGATGTGGGCAGAATCACCACATACTCCGGCATGAACTTCATTAAGGAAGGACGAGGAGGGAGGAGAGGGGCCGAGGCTGCCGGATATCACAAGTCTCAAATTAGGCCTTGTCATAATGTCTGGAGACCTTACGTCCTTCCCGATCTTCGATTTGTACCGCTGGTAAACAAAACCTTCTGTCATTTGACCGACTCTCCAACAACAACAACAGGTTGCGCTGGATGCATTTTGAAAAGAATCCGAAAAATGAAAACAAAACCCATCTGGCATATTTAGCTCCGTTTGCTTACGTGTCACCTGGCCGGGCGCATTCCCACCGAGCCCGGCGCCTTCTGGTGAAACCGCCGGTTGTTTGCGGGCCACGACGACTGCGACTCGACGCTGTTGTCATAAGAGAACGGCTGGCTGGAAGGAGGCGAGTGGTTGCTCGCCGGGGGTCTCAGGTGGGGAGGAAGCAAAGCTGTGGGGGAAGCCGTGCACAAGACACATTTATCCCCAAATAGCCAAAAATGATGAAAGAAGCCGGATCGAACAACGGCACCAACTTGCCGGTCCGATTTCAAAATCACTGTCCAGTTTGAGACCGAAAATTCCCCGTACCCGTCTTTCGGGTGGGCGTCATCTGCGTGGGAGAATTGCTCTCACGGTCGACATTGTCGTAGAAGGTGGACGTGGAAGCCGGCCGCTTGCTCTTGTGCGGCTGCTGGCCGCCGACCTTGGGGGGCGACTCGCCCACCTTGGTGTCTTTGATCTCGAGGGGCGGAGGAGGGGGCGCTCGGACGGGACGGACCCAGCTGACGGGAGGTAGAAGCGCTGCGAGGAGGAATGCAAATACCGGAGATTGCGCCTTTGTGTTCCTTTCAAAGCCGTCAAGCTCGCATGACTCACATGGAAGGCTTTTCGCCGGCTTATCTCCAAGAAAACATTTGTTGTTATGAAAGGATGACAGAAAGGGTTGTTTCGCAGGGCTGTTTCATAATACTTCACGGACTAATAAATGAGGCCTTACTACCCATGAAAGCGCTTCGCACAGGTGGGAGTAAACCGTATATATCGTATTGGGAAAAGCGACAGTATTCAACAAATCTTCTACTGTTATTTCTTTTTTTTGGGGGGGGGCGGGGGTATGACCATGAAATGGATGATGCAAACCTCAGATGTCGTTCTTGTACGCTATCTTAACCCTGGAGAACCCACGGGGTCAAATTTGGCCCCTATAAATTCTGCTACTCAAATGCTAACCTTTAAATCCCAAAGGGTCAAATTTGGCCCTAATCCTAAATTAGGATTCAAGTATTGAATATTTGAAAAAAACATATATTTTGGTGTTCAGCTTGTCCGTCTCCCTGAGCATAACAATCACCAATTCCACATCCCACCTGATCGCTTGAAGGCTTGCTGGCTGTCCTTTGGTGGAGGCACGTAGACAAAACCGCAGGCAAATTCCATTGCGATCGAGCAGGCCTGGGCGGTGAAATGACAACGGCTCAAGCAGAATCTGGAAACCAAGCTGACTGTGCTGTGTACTTACTCATGGGGGGGAGACGCAAGCAATGGCAAGCGACGGCAGACATGGGCGCTTACAAAAAAGCCTTCCAAGTGTTGCAGCGGCGGGTGGCATCGGTTTATCCGTCATGTAATTTTCAGACATCTCATCGGACCGGTTGGGCGGCCGGCGCAGTCGTCGACGTCACCGCTCGGAGGTTTCTGCAACACTGCACGTGGGGGCGGGGCCTCGCGATCGCACGTGAACAATCGCGCCAGGCCGAACCGATTCAAATGATTCGGGAATCGACATGCAAACGTGCAACGGAGAAGATCTGAAAAGTGGCGGCATGAGTCAAAAATCTGAAAAATACAACAAGCAAGAATAAAATAACCATTCGAAAGACGATACATCTGTCAGTTAGGCCAAAGCACACACATTCCTTCGTCCAACCATTTCATTTAGTCTAATTGTGTGTTTGTGATCTCGCTCTTCTCTCACCCTTACACACACACACACACACACACACACACACACACACACACACACACACACACACACACAGATTTCAACCAGTGCAAGTAGCCCATTCGAAGATAACAAGATGCTCCGCCTCCTCCAGTCACATTTTTCCATGCATTCAATTGCCTTGTATCAAGAAAGCAGGAGTGGATGGAAAGACATGTTTTTATTTGGGAAAAAAATCAGGGGTCCCCAAAACGCGATCACCTCAACACCCAAACTTCCCTCGCCGGAACCCGAACATATGCATCATGAAGTATCATAGGATTGACGTGAACTGTACATTTCCTAATCAGAAAAAAAATAAAATAAAAACCTGCATCCAAAAAAATGGCCGGCCTGCCTGCTGATCAATTTGGCTTGTTTTACGCCAGAGTTTACGAAACCCTCTTCTGCAGTCAACATCAACCTCGTGAAAAGGCTGCGCCAGGGACAAGTTTTTTACCACGTGATCCAAAGTCCCGCCACTGACAAGTTCTCTCCGTTCATTTGAAACCGAAGCTATTTGAGCGTGCGCGCGCGACATGCCTTTCAGGACACAATAGTTCAGGAAGAGTGACGTCACTGGACGAGTTGGACATAATTGGCCGGGTAGAAGCCCTCCTTCCCTCCGCTCAGGACCCCCCGGCACCAGCCCTGGTCGTCCTCCTCCTCGACCTTCAGGAACTCCTCGCCTGGCATCACAAACGAGCATCGCATCAATAACAACTCGCGGGCATATATTCTTCATCCACTGCGAAGAGCGACAAACATCCATGCAGCTTCCCCGAACTCTTCTTCGCGGGCGTCCGTAATTGTATTCGTTGGCCAAAAGGCGTCGACACGAGAAGGCATTTCCATTTGTTTCAATGTGGAAAGATAATTGAGGCGACCGTTTATCTCGCTCAGGTCGTGATTGGAAAAATAACACGGTCACATGACGAGAGAAATAATTGCATGCCGTGAAAAGTACACAAAGATATTGACACACATATTGCATATCGGTCAGTGTTTCACCTGCTTTAAAGGAGAGCTCGTCGCCCTCCTCGCCCGTGTAGTCGTACAGAGCTCGAACCTTCACGCCTCCGATCATAACTCTAATAAGAAAGAGTCGTAAGAAACAGGAGGCGTCCAAATTCCACTTTGGGGGACCGAGTTGACTTACGGTCGGCCTTCTTTGCCTTTCTGCTCTCTCTTCTTTCTTTTCAGCTTTTTTACCGGTGGGACCCACTCCTGAACAAAGACGTTCGACAGGCATTTGAGCGCCAAATTGTAAGACTTGAATCACAAAGTTGCGCGGCGTTGATGCTTTATGATCATTTCCATTTTAAGTGCTTTAGCTCCACCTTGCGGTTTTGGATTTGCGGATTTTCTCGATCCTATCAGGGCTCAATATTGTACGGATTTGTGTACCTGGATCTTCGGCCAGTTGGTGAGCATGCCGGGGCCATGATTGTTCTTCCACCATTTGAGGTCCTCCTGCTCGTTGATGGCCATCAGGGTTTGATGGAGTTCATTGTAAACTTCCTTTACACTGACGTAAACACACATACACACACACATGTAAAACGCAACAAATAAAAGTCGGGAAGACGGCCGTCTCGGCACCTGTCGTCGTTGGTGACATCGAGGTGTCTGTGGATGGACAGGAAGGCCTGCTTCAAGAAACTGATGCGTTTCCTCTCCTCCTCCTGCGACTGCTCAAAAATGACCTCCATCTCCTCCATGTAGCGCGGCGTGTAGCTGCTGACGTCCTCCAGGAGCTTCTCGTAGCGCTCCCGAGCCTGCGGAGATTGCGTTTTTGCAGTGACTCATTAGAAATGCGCATTACAAAATGTGCGATTTTTTTGAAGGGATGAACGGCATTTCCATTCATTTCAATGGGGAAAGACGATTTAAGATTTTTTCAGTTGACTTTTTTCTCCCCCCCCCCCCCATATAAATATCTGCATTTCCAGTTAGGTCCAGCGTGTGAATACTTTGTCATCTTTGGTGGTATTACAAACGCTCCCTTTTTTGCTTGACACAATGTGGTGGTGCTTGTCACTGCTCCCATCCTGGGCTTCATAAACACACAGAGCAGTCCGACGAACGACAAGGCATGTCCAAATATGGGCAGCGCACGCACGAAGGAAAGATTCAAGGTTAAAAGGACATTGTTTGGAGAAGAAAGTAGCAAGACTGAATCAACACAAGCACGTGCACCGGGACAGCAAAACTTCCTTGGAGTACAACAAATCTCACTCGGGATTTGTGACCACAGAACACAAGGCCTGCAGATCATTTACTTATCATGTTTTTTTTAACTGTAAAATTGATTAATTCAATGTATCTATTGATTTTCCATTCATTCATATCATTAAATAACAAATTAAGTGAATGTAAGACATATAAAAAATGAAATCCTCTGAGAAGGAACTGGTCAGTCACAAAGGTCAGCGCAGAATCATTTGCGCCTGCTGAACGGCTTAGTCAGCTCATCTATGTATTTAGTGCATAGCTCGCGGCTCTAAAATCTTCAAAAAAATAATTGGGAAGAATGTTAACAGTCGTAGGGCATCTCTTGAAGGCTTTTTTTTTTGAGGCGATCACCTTTTCTTTAGCGTCCGTGGCCAATTCTCTGGCCTCCGTCACCTTCTGCTTTTTCTCCGGACTCCAATTGTCAGCGTTGTTAGCTTGTTTCTCTTTGTCCAGGGCACTCTGCTCCTTCTGGCAGCACTTGTGGTACGTGGCCCGGGCCTTCTCCAGCTGTTAAACACAAACACACAAACGTGCCTATAAACACACAAATGAAACTAAATAATCCAAGTGAACCAGTCAAGACGACTGGAAATGGGAGTGGTCTGCAAGTCTTTGTTGTCATCTTTGGCAGTGCAAACGCGCGCAACAATTTGCCGGACCAAATAATCCATTGTACAGTGTAAACGAGAGTTTTCGCTGCGGTTTCAAAAGCGCTTTGATCGTACTGGCTCGCTCACCAGCCGAAGCGATTTGTACCACTTTTTCCGCAATACGTCGATGTGAATCGAGCGCCAGAACGGGGAAATTGAGTCCTCGTGTAAACATCTGAACGGCGGGAGTTGCATGCAGCCACTGGCAACTGATGTCAATCATCGCCGAGACACGACTTCTGCATGGCGGACAAACATCTGCTTTGTATTGGAAATCCTGAGCTAAGTCGACGTTTATCAGATCCACATGCAAGATAGTCCGCACTGGGCAAGTGGTCTCGCGAGAGCCCTCTCGCGGCAAGAGCAAGTCACGGAAAAAAACCGCAGGAAGCGACCTCTCACAAGACAACACCTGCTTTTAGTTGAGTCACTGAGGATTAGAGTGGGCCAACTGTGGACTCGGTACTTTTTGATTTATCAGTGCAACAACACTGGGACAACGCCTCACAAAATACGATTTTAAATCTGGACAAAATGCATCCATGTGTGCAAAATAAGTGCTCTGTTTTGACACAAACAAAAAAAATATATATATATTTTCCAGTGCAAAGGACTGTCTTGCATAAAAATGGCCATTTAAGGCTGGCACACAACTTCAGAAAAGACCCCAAGATAAAGGGCAAGAAATGATTTTGGACATTTTGTTTAAAAAATTAAATAAACTCAATTTTTTTGCATGATTGAGGTACTATGGTTGTCCCGCATACCATTCCAAATGGACAACAAATGATTCGGCTCACTCATGCTGTAATATAGGGCAGTGTAAATGCAAATGAAACTTGTCTGCCATCTAGTGGGGACTGTTGATATTACAATTTAAATCTGAGTTGAAGTAAATGTTATCTTTCATGAAGTTTGGACCACTTCCTAACTTTAGTGTGTGGCCTTTTTTTCCCTCACAGCCAAAATGATACAGACAATGATGTTCGAGACCTTGGTCAGCTTCTTGTTCCATGGTTTCTGCACTCGTGAAAAACTGGTGTTGTTGTCGTAGCTTTCCCGGAAGCCGCAGAAGAGTTTCTTGGGAAAAGTCTCCCTCTGCCAGCTCTTGACCCGGACGCCTTCCTCTGCCACGAGAGACTGCGAGATGGACGAGTGGAGGGCGGACAGCCGCTCGGCGGAGGTGAAGAAGCTTTGCCAGGCCGTCATCAGCGAGCCGTAGAGCGGCCCCCCTGGGGAACATGACAAATGGAGGGAAGAAACATCGCCCGCCTCGGAGGTGAGTCATGGAACCAATAAAGAAGCAATGATCTCCATCTTTCCACTCTCAAGCACATGGGCTCATTTAAAATCCATTACGAGATTGTCTCTAAATTACTCCGGCTCTGCATGTTTGCAATGTTTTGACATAACCGTGAGGAAGAAACACTGGTTGGGCATTCAGTGAAAATCCAGCTACAAAGGTCCATGTACTAATATTCTCTTTGTCCTCGCTCGTAAGACGATGAAAAGCTCAACGTATTCTTTATCCTCTGCAGAGAAGAACAAAGCTCAAACGTTTTTTTTTTCCCCATTGCGAGCCTGGCTTACTCACGAGAATCCACGATGGCCTTCCACTTGCTGCTCCATTGGCTGAGCTGCTGGGCGTACTGCCTTTCCACACTGGCCCTCTCGTTGAAGCAGGCCACGAGGTCATTGCAGGCCCGGTAGGACTGCTGGGTTCTGTGCACCGTGGGTACATAATTCCCAGGCTGGAAGAACAGCACACAGCAATCGTTGAGTCGTATGCCGGCCAACGCGCCCGCGTGGAAGCCTCCGAATGGGAGTTTTCACGCAACGCTTACCATCCAGAAGCTGCGTTTGGTGAGGTCTTGAGTCGGTTCTTGGGGGAGGCTCGCCATGGTGGTGGCTCGTCGAGCTGTTGCTGTTGGGCAAGAGCGAGTTGCTAGGCCGTTGAACGCACATTTCAATCAAGGGAAGGCAGTTTTTTTGTTGGCGGAGCCACGCCAGCGATTATCATGCAACTGGTTGGACGCCTCGACTGTCATTAGAGACGAGTCTGTTGTGAACGGAGGCGTTCTGCACACTGTAGGGGCAGAACGAAACTGGGAACCTTTTGAGGTGAGCACAAAGGTGTGATTCAGTTGCCAGGAAAGGGAGAAGGTGAGCGCCGCGGGTTCAATGGACCGTCTGCCATCTAGCGGGCGAGCATTTCAATGTTCTACGCTATATGTCGTGAGTAGAGAGAGATGAACAAACTCATTTTCGGAGGGGTGAAGGATAGAAATTGGTGGGTCGTACCGAATGACTACCGTAGAAAATATAACCGCGTAAAAACAACAATGCCGCTGCTCTTCCTACCAAAAACTTGAACAACTTGTTATTTATAGCATTCCCAGGTCGGATACATGCGTAGCTGTCCCAGTGGCAGACGGGAATTCGCAAGGAGGGTGCGGGGGGTGGGGGGGGGGGGGGGGGTGAGGACTGCAGCGGCAGGAATAGAACAGCTGCTCTCGCATTCTTCCCCAAAAATAAACAGCAGTGAAAAGGTCATCTTTCCCTTTGCGCCGTTGAACGCATAAAGTCAACGTCCGGAGCCGCCCTGGCTGCTTTGAAGCGCCTACTGCAGCAAATCAAAGGAAAACTGTGGCAAAAGTGGGTCTGCGGAGAAAAGACGCCAGCACAGTCCGTCATGTGTGTGTGTGTGAGTAATGTGAATGTGACTAGCCACGCCCCACCACCAGCACGAGACATGACTGCACCTACTTAGCTGTCACGCAGCGAGCTCGTCCTCACACTTAGTTCCAGACTGCGGGTTTTTCTGGCAAATTTGTTTTTCTGACAACATTCTGATCCTTTTCGTTCGTGACAAAGCAGAGGCAGACAAGGACAGAGGGAGCCAAAGACTTAAGTACCTCAAGTACACCGTGAAAACCCAACTTGCGTGCAGACAGTCCACCGGCGTGGCCGCTTTAGAGCGTCGCATTGTCAGCCACAAGTACACGCATGTCATGCTGAGAAAGACTGAAAAGTGAGGAGTGGGATTTTGATTGAATTTTAAGTCTGTCTAGACTGGCAGCATGCGGACACGGGGTTCAGGGGTGGCGTGGCCGCTTAAGAGCGCCCCGTTGTTGGCCCCGAGTGTGCGAACATTACAAAGAGACGGCAGAAGAGCGACGCAAAACCAATTTTACAAGTACAACGTGTGAATAGGGATTTGGTATTCTTTAGAGCGCCTCGTCGCGCTGTGGATAAGCATCACGATGGCTCAGTGGAACATATTCCAGCCACTGGAGGCTTTACGTGGCTATATTTTCACGAGTCAAACATGTCGCTATGTGGAGGCATAAAGATGCTGGAGAAAGTAGCACGTGGATTCCAATTGACAGTTGAGCAGGGTGTGGTTTCAGCGCCTTTGGCGGACACGCCCACAGTGTTCAAGATTTGGGATTTGTCATGATTTTGAAGCCTCATTTTATATACTCGCCTTTAATCAATCATTCAAATTTGGCAACGTTGTGAAGATTAAGATTGTCGATGGCGTCACTTTACAGTGACTTTAACATTCCCTTTTCATGTTTCATGCCTAAAAAGTGCAGAAGCTCTCAATCGGGTTATACTTCTCTCTGTTCACATCTATTTTTATGTCAAGTCGTCATCGGCGGAGGCTCCCCACCCCCCCAAAAAAAATAAAAATACGGAGAGAAACAGGACACAGAAAAGCTGTGATACAAACAGGCCGCGTTTTCCAATCCAAGCCAAAAACAAAGCCAAGGTGGCGTCAGAGCACTCAGTCACAGCCGTGGGCACTTACATGTTGTTTGTGAATCACCAGCGATTACTCAAGTGAGCAGCACTTGTTACTGGTGGCTCGCCCTTTCAGCATGCCCCCACCCACCCACCCACCCACACTGACCCCATTTTACCTCACTTCAAGTTAGACACGCACACATCTCGTGAAGAGTCAAAGCGGTCTTACCTTTATAAGCTTGATTTCTTTTCTTCTCGTTCGCCCTCACTTGAAGTCCATCCCTGGCATCCCCCCTCACTCCTCTGAGTATCACTTCTCCAGTCTCAAGGGATAGCCCCCCTACAACGCCAAACCCCCTCCAGAGCCCCTCCTTCTGTCACTCTCTATATGGTGCGAATGGGATGCTCCGCTGTCATTTTGACTGTCAATTGGTGGGACGTCATGTGAGCTTATTAGAAAGTGGGTGACATTTCATCCCGTTCATGGGTGGCAAAAAGTACTCAACACTGTACATTGTATATTAAAAAAAAAAAAAAAAAAAAAAACACTGTAAAAGTAAAAGTACTGATGTGTACATCATTAAACAGAATAAAAATGTCGCACAGCACCAATTATGTGTGCTCGCTTTGGCCACTTGGGAGCAGCATATTACAAATATGCTATTCTCTGAGACATTGCAAGCTCATCAGTGCGGCACTAATAGTCACAAGAAGGCCTAAGCTGTGGGGTTGCTTGTCCGGGGACTTTTTGGACACGCCTCATTTTAAATGGAAACACATGGGGAAACATAGATCAGATACAAAAGTGGTCACCGTCCCCCCCCCCATGGGTTCTTTTGGATAAATAGAAAATATTCATGCAAGACTGAGTTCCGAAAACAAAAGATCACAGGTGGTAGCGGTAAAGTAAAGAAACTCCAATGTGTTTTTCTTAATACATCCTCTCGAAAAGGAAGCGGTTCTCCCAAGACTAACCTTCTTAAGGTTGTGAATTTATTCTGCGAGACCTCACGTATCAAACCCACAAAGTTCACCGTAAAAGCGAACCTGACCACAGGACTGGAAAAACATCTCCTGAAAAAATTAAATAAAAAAAAATTAAAAAAGCCTTCATCCTTTTCCAAGCTCTTATGAATAGCTCATGGGCGCCTTTTTTGGTTTGCTGCATGACTGCGGCCCCTGCTTGCTTTGAATTAAGCCAATGGGTTTAATGCCTCCCAGCGAGTGGCATCTTTTGCTGCTATTAGCTGGGAAGGCCTGATGGGAAAATGATCCTGGTCATGAAAAACATTTGTCTGTCTTCAGGGCTGCCAAATGAGTCAAACTCAACCCGGTCTTTTCAATCGTATTATTAGAAGATCAAAAGGAGGGAACAAGAACAGAATAAAAACATGATCATTTCAAGTTTTTATTTCGACACAGTTGTACTTCTATCGCATTTTAAAACGTAACTTTATATTCATATATACTTTGTTAAACTCTGCATACGGACACTCGTACTGTATGTGGTCATGATACATTTCACTAGACCTAAAATAGTTGTATAAATTATTTTGTGGTATATGTAGTGCTTCCGACACTACAGCTCAAGTCCTTTTTCACATCGAGACGACTCGGCGTGAAAGAATACTCGAGTCGTGTTTTTGTTCCTCACATGGCAAGAATATGCGTTCGATAACAGGTGTCGGCTTCCCCCGGGGGGGGGGGGGGGGGGGGGGTCGAGCGGTAGACGAGAAAGCATTGACATGGATCTCCAAACAAAACAAGACACGAGCACGCGATTTTGGAAGACAGATTTTCAAAATGCCGACACGGACTTGAAATATCAGGTTGAGCAAGTAACGTGTCAGGAGTCGTCAGACTTTGAAAATGTGGCAACGCCAAAAGAGCTATTTCATAAACAAGGGCTTGAAAGGCATTTCGATGAATTGTTAGGAGTTTGTACTATTCCAAATTTGCATACCAATTCTATTACACGTATCGGTTATCTGACTACTAAAATTGCGCCGCGGTATCGGCTGGAAAAAAACAAAACATATCGGTCTAAATCTAGAATAAAGTTGTATTTAAAGTGGTGATCTTTACACTAACAAATCTGAATTTTGTCAGGATTAAAAAGTCATAGCCAGCTTAAAGAGCGGCTTGACGTACGTCATTTTTCAGGTTTCTCTCGTGACCTGGACGACCTGACGACAGGGCCAGATTGCGTGAAACAGGAGGGTCAACGTGTAGCAGCAGGAGCAAACGCGCCGCATTTTTGAACAGGAATTCAAAACGCGGCCGCCGACCCGCACGGAAGCAAACGCGCCGGCTGAAAAAGGGGCTGAAGGTTCAAGAGGTGAAGCAGTAAAAAGCCCTGCGTGAACATGGCGCCGACAGTGAGAGTGTGTGCGCTCTTCCTCCTCCACTTCTGCTATGGCGCTCATGAAAAGAAGTCAACAAATAGAATAGATTTCAAAGGAAAATAAATAACAGAATTATGGCTAGAATTTATGAAGTAAAAAAAAAAAAAAGGAAATAAAAATATTCCCATTTGAATCGTGTGAGGATGGAAAGACTGAATATTATAAAATATTTGTGATATTTCCTTTTCACGCTATATTACGTCATATAATAAGCCAAAACGTGACAAATTGGCATTCATTGGAGAAAGTCATAATATTGAATCTCAATTTTAAGAGAAAAGGTCAAATTATTACCAGAAAAATATTGAAATGTCTCAATAATAAAGTAAAATTGAGAGCATCCTCCCCCACCCCCCCAAAAAAAAAAAAAATCTAACATTGCAATAAAGCAGCCGAAATATTACAGGACAAAAGTCACACTGCTATGAACATAAATGACATTAGCCATTAAAAATATGGCAGAAAACCGGCGAACTTCTGTTGTGCTTACGCTCGCGTGGTCATTTTCACATCTACTCGCCACAAGTCTGACATTTTTCTCGGCAACAACCCAATTTTTTTTTTTTTCCCTCGTCACCAACGACTTTTTGCCTCCACGGCATGGCCCTAAAAAACTCGCTGCTGCTGCTGCTGCTACTAAAATCAAAGCGTGTTGCCCAAGTGTGCCCCCTCTCAGCACAACGACTCAAAGTGAGCGATCGCGAATGAGTTTGCTGCTAGTACAAACCTTATAACGGCTACTCCTGTAAAACATGTCATATATATTATTGAGTGCTCGCGAGTGACATATATATAAAGCTTATTGTTGGAAAGAATTTGGGGGGGAACGTGGAAATTATTCTCAAGACTTTCTTCATCATCTACAAAAAAAATAATAATAATCCTCTCTTGTCCTCTACTGCCAGTTAACGTGAAGCATAATGTGGTAGAGAGGGATCCCCCGCTACCTTGCTGATTTTTAATATGTATTTTTGAATTTTGTTTTGTTTCTACAGCACACAGCCAAGTCCAAATTTAAGAGTGGGGCACCTCCAGATTGTGACACGTACATGGCAGAGCTGAGCTCTTCTGGAAGAAACGCAGCGCAATTAACAGCAGGAAGAAGAGATATGCGGCATAATATCCCGTCAAAATAAAAGCAGCGCACTGGGGTGCGGATGGTTTTAAGTGCTACGATAAACGGGGGGTCACTCTATACGTCATTTCAGCACCGCGTTTTGAACCAGCAATCATTGCGCTCACGTGCCAATCCAGAAGCAGCCTGACAAATCGTGTCCAAGTCCACCGTTCTCCTCTTCTGTTAACGTTCCCTTGCCAAGTCATGCGCTTCTCACACATTTTTTTTTTGTCACCTCACAGTCACCCCACCACTCTCAGTCTGTGTCTCTGGGGGAAGTAGCGACATGCAAAGGCCTGGGGGGAGAGAAGGAGGGCAAATCAACAGCAAAGGGAAACTCAAGTCATCTGCGATGGGCGACGGGTGGAGGAACGATCATTTCAAATGACAAACCGGATGCATCGGATCAAGAAAAACGAGGACGCGGCTTTTTCCGGAAGGAGGCTCACCTTCCTTTGCGATCTATGACCCTGCTGCGTTTCAGTCCTCCCTCACCTGTCGGCGAGTTTCTTCAGCGCCCTCTCGATGTTCATTCGATGGCCCACGCGTGTCACGCCCAAGTCCAAGAAATCATCCTTGGTCAGCGAAGGCAAATGAGATCCGTCGATCTCGTTATCTATAAACCGCTCTATGTGCTCGCCCAGGTTCAGGTAAGCCAACCAGTCGGCCACGTCGTACTTGGTCCAGTAGGGCAGCGGTTTGAGAGCGAAGGGTTTGGACGGCGGGGGCGGGGCGAGGTGGGGGAAGCTGAGGCAGGACGGGCTCGGCGGCAGGTGCAACGGGGAGGAGGCTCCGGAGAGGTAATGCGTGGGGGAGAGAGAGCGGGACACCAGCAACGGGTTCGGACTCGGCGCCCCTGACGGGGAGAAAAGCGGCGGCGTTGAGGCCGCGTAGGTGTCGCCGAGAGGGAGGCCGGGAGAAGGCGGGGTGAGGGGGCCTGGGTATTCAAAGGGGTTGCTGTAGACGGGAGTACTGGGAAGGATGGGCAGGGAGGACGGCCGAGGAGGGGTGGAGTTGGGCTGTTCGGCGTTATAGATCAGAGGGCTGGGGGCGCGGCGGCGACAAACGGCAGATCGCATCTCCTTGGTGGGACTGCACTGGAAATCGAAAGTCTGCCGGCGCATTTTGGACCGATGCTTGGGCGACGTCGGGTACGGGCAGTAGGTCGGCGAATGGGGAGCGTGCGAGTGAACCGGGGAGGTGGGCATCTGCGGGGAAGGGGAACGGGTCCAGGTGCGTTGCCCCGTGACCTGCGGGGAGGGGGAGACGCAAGGGGCGGCTGACAGATTGGGTGGGAGTACCGGATGGTGTTGAGGTGAGCAAGTGGGCAAGGGGGAGGTGGAGCGGCCGGTAGGCGGGCTGTGAAAGGTGTCGCTGAAATCTGCTGAATACCTGAAGGACAAAAAGCAAGCGTCAAGTATGAACCGGGGAGTCATAAACGTCGGGGCCTTGAGTGCCACCTTCAGTAGAAACTGGAAACTTTCCGTTTTGTAATCGTTTGGGGTTTTTTTGTTACTGTGTAGGGTAATAATAGCCCTCTGCAACATTGTACTTTGTAAAAAGAGGAATAATGGAATTACATCAGGGCGGGCCGTATGTTTGACATCCCCGAATTACATTGAATGTAAAGATTGAAAAGAACCAACCTGTGCATGGTGGGTGATTTGGGGGTTTGGCTCCAGTCGTCCATGCTCCTCATGCTACTCATTTGGTGAAGTTTGGAGCTCAGCTCGTTGATGATGCTGGCCTTGACCCCCGAGAGAGGCGAATGTAGCCTGCGCGCGTCCAACGCCGCGCCGGATCTCTGGAGGCGCTCGTGTTCCGCGACCTCGCCCCAGGCTGCCGAGCGAGCGTCAATCGGCCTGTCCAAGCAGGCCGCCAACGTCGCGCTAAAGTCATCCTCCATTTTGGGCCGAGACTGCAAAAGTTTTCTTTCGTCGGGTAGGCCCCCGTCTAGTCTGATATTGCCTGGGATGTTTTGTCTCTGCAGTTGTAGTGGAGCGGGGTTGGTGCTGTTTTGCCTGCGGAGCGCAACAGGCAGGACCTTCCCCGTTCCCTCCTTATAATGAGTCGTCTTTGCAAACGGAGGGTTGGCCAATTTGGGGTTCTGGACCTCAAACTGGTAAGCTGGAGAGGGGTCATGCAGCACGGCCCCTTTTCGACCCTCGCCGCCCGCTACATCTCCCACGATGCCACTCCTGAGCCCAGTCAATCCCAACATTTCGATATGGTGGTCACTGCTGCTGTGACTGTCCAGCTCTTCAATCCCAGAATCCCCCACCGCGTCCTGCCATTCTCCACCCTTGGGGACGTTCGCATGGTGGTGAATATGGTTCGCAGCTCGGCCCCCTGGGCCGTAGCCGGCCTTGGTTCCTCCGCCCGCAGTCACGCCGTAGTCGTAGACCGTCGAGGTGGCGGCGGCCGCGCTGGCCGTCATGGTCGTGGTGGCGTACGTCATGGTGGCGGTGAGGGCGGCGGCGCCTCTGTCGTCACGCCCCGCCGACGCCTCGTTGGAGGCGCCGTAATACGAGTGAGGAAGGGACATGGGGTGGGGTCTGTGCAGGTTCGTGGCAGGCAGAGCGGGGGAAGGTAAAGACGGCGAGAGAGCGGACTGCGTCAGGGTGGCCACTTCGCTGTCGTAGGAGGTCAGGCTGGAGGTGGCGGAGTCCCCGCCCTGCGAAGAGCTTTGAGGAACGCTCGGGGTCTTGGGAGGCGGGAGAGGAGGCGGCGGCGGAGCGGCGGCGGCGGCGGAGCGTTGACTCGCGTTGGGGTAGTAGTCCTTCACTCTTCCATTCTTGCCATTGGCAAACTGTAACGGAGGCGGCAAAGGGTCTGCGAAGACAAACTCCTCGTCGACATCGATTGAGGGGGCCGGGGGGGGCAGATGCATCATTCCCAGATTTTCCCCTTTGGTCTCTGCCATCGCATCGGGCGCTTGAGGGACGGCGTACTGAGGGATGTAGTTGGTGTTCGGACTGTTTTCCATCTGCAGGAAGGATGGCCTGCGCGGGGCGGGCTGAGACGGGGGTGGCGGAGGCTGCCCGCGTGGAACGGGTCTGCAGTCGGGGGCCTCTTTGTCTCTCTCCCTGGTGTTTGGGGAGTAATACTGGCTGGAATATTGGCTGTTTCTGTCCTCTGAGAAGCGAACTCTCAGGCCTTCTCGATGCCCCGGGTCCTTTTCTCGCTCCATCTTCTCCCCCCCTCCCCCCACGCGTAAGATCCTGGGCGACTGAGGCCGACTTTGGGAAGCGGACGAGGTGCTGGTGGTATTGGTGGGGGAGGTCAAGTGAAGGGAAACGGGGGACGCGTAAGTCGATTGCGTCGGGGTTGCAAAAAGGGAGGGCGTCGGAGTCTGAGCGGGGGCGGTGAACGCTCCCACCGTGGACAGCTGTCGACCAAAGTGTCTGTCCTCTCGGCGAGTCCTGCGGTCATCCTTGAGGGCCCTTTCCCTGGCGGCGAGTGCGAGTCCGAGCGGCGATGAAGGATCCAGAACCTTGCCGGTGAGGGGGTGGATGAACGTGGTGGCCGGCTGGGAGCCGTACGTGGACGGCGCCGACTTGGGTTGTCCGTCCTGATGGAGGACAGGGGAAGAATACTCAGGCAGGCCAAAGGCTGGAGGCATGCTGCTGGAGTAGTGGACGTAATTGTCTCCAGAAAACATGCCCTCGTCAATGGACTTGGAGGGCCGCAGGCGGGGAGTCGGTACTTCCATGTGTGAGCTCTGTAATGGCGGAATCCTTGCATTTAGTGGTTCCCCGCCTTCGCCAACGCCGCCTCCCACCTCCCCTTGCATGTCCTCCTCAGATGAAAGGAAGAAAGAAGCACTTTTTCTTCTCATGTCACGGAAACGTTCCCTCTCCCTGCGTGCGCCTCCGCCTCCAAAAGTCGCACCGAACGCCGACGCGTAGTCTACGTTCTCCGGGTTTTGCTTCAAAGAAACGGGAGGAGCGACGCCTGATTGAGGCGAGGAGGCGGACGTCGGCGGCTGAGGTGGCGTCGAGGTGAGAGGTGACGGCGGAGTGGAATCGGGGCTTTCCAGAGACGGTTGAGGGGAGGCGTGGTCCGCCGCCTCCCGCGAGACTTCGGCTTCCATGCTGCTCCCCTGGCTGCTCCGACCGCTGCTGCTGGTGGAGGGCGCTTTGATAATGATGGTTGGGATGGGGATGGACGTCTTCTCTTTGGCCGCGCCGCCTTTCCCGCGGTGCTGTCGCAGTCCCTCCTCAACTTTCGACTGTTTCGTCAGAGCGCCCCGACCTCCCCTGCGTGCGGCACCCCTGCCGGTCCCGCCGCTTTGCTCCTTGGCGGCTCCGTGTGGATGATGCGGCGCATTTTGTTGGGTTTTCGGTTTCGCGCTTGTCGGTGGTGTAGCGCTACTGTAGCCTCTCCTCAAGCCCCCCATCTTGCCGCCACCTCGCCTGGGTGCCTCTTGCTCCCTGGCGCTCGGCCCTTCCGATTGTCTGCGGAGCGTGGTGACCATAACCTGCTGGTTCAGCCCGCCTCCTCTTTCCCAGCTTGACTGATTAGCATGGCCTGGTTGGGACTGCAGCTGGAAGTGGGCTTCGGAGACCGGAGGGATGGGCATGGCGGGACCCCTCCCAGGATGAGGGCCGGCAGATAACGGTGGCTCGGGTGCCGATGTATTCGGGGGCGGGGGGATTTCTTCCGGTCCTGGCACGGACAAGCTACGAGCCAACTTCATCGCCGGCGGATGAAGGTACTGCCTCTCCTCTTCCGTTATACCTTCGTACAACAACAAAAGGTCGTCACAAACAACGTTGAATCAAAGAGCCTGCACGATGACTTCTGAAATCACGTTACGCGGGTACTGGCTGCCAGGGAAAAATATCAATCTTCATTGGATATGTCGTCTTACCAATGGATTTCTGACGCATCATGACTGCATGCTGCGCTGGTTGAAAGTGGGCGTGGTTGTAAGTCAAACCTGGTCTGGGATTTGCTGTGGACTGCAGCTCGAACGTCGGCTTCAGGTTTTCAAACATAAAAGAAGAACATTTTTACATAATTGGAATGCTGGAAGGCCAGAAATTTATGAACACATAATCGAATAAAAACTGTGACCGGCTAATTTTAACACATTACGATATTAAAAAAAAATTTGTGGTGCACCAAACAACAGAGTAGATGAATGGACACAACCTGACTCAGACTTGAGCAAACGTGTGGGCGGCTCATTGTCAATCATTTACAAGTGCTGCGAGGGCAGCAGAGCATCCCCGCAGATACAAGACAAAGAAAAGCCGTATGATTAAATCTGTGCGGTTGCCCAGAGCAGAGCAGAAACTCGCTCTGCAGGAGTGAGAATGAAGTCCACAGCTGACACGTTGGAAGGAATAAGAGTAAGTACGGCCAAAATAAATCATGCAAAAAATTTTAGCATTATGCGAGAACTGGAGGAAAATTACCTCATTGGAAACATTGGGAACAATACTCCTGCTCCGGTCCCTCTTGCCTCCGTGACCTCTCTGGCCTTGGTTGTCTGATGTAATGGTGTGCTGGGCAGCAGCCAAGATTTCATCCAGTTTATCTTCCAAAACAACAACAAAAAAGACACATGAAAAGGAGTGTTTCTTGATCCCTGAAGGTGTAAAAACACTGTGACCAAAGTGTTTTTCTTACTCAGTGCCATCTGATAGACTGTCCTCTTCTTATCAGGACCCTGAGAGGAATCGTAGTCTGTGAGACGAGAGCGGAAAAGCTCGCATCAAACAGCTCTTAATTAAGGACTAGGGGCTGATTGAGCAAATGATAAATCCTGATGTTCACCTGCTTTCTTTTTCCACGGCGAGGCAGCTGAAGCGGACATAATTGGGAAATATAAATTAGGTGCGAATCCAAGTGCCGCGTCGTTGGGTTCATGTGGCAGATGAAGGGATGGAATACATACTCAGACACAAGATGGTGTGAATGCAGAGGAGGGATGGTGAGAGGAACGCAAATGACAATGAGAGCACACGACTTTGTGATTCTCCCACCTTTCTCCACTTCGGAGCAGCACATTTGGTTGAGGGGGTGGGGGGGGGGTCGAAAAATGGGACAAACAGATTTGGTAAGTGGCGTCAAACAAACAAACAAACAAACAATCAGGAACTGTGTTCATATTTCTTGTCACGGTTCGTCCTCGCACGTCATTCAAGAACGACATCGCTGTCAAAATGAAAGCGGCACTATGATGCGGATATGCTGTGCAGAGAGATGGTCACAACCCCTCAGTAACCGACAGTAATATTAAAAAGGGATACAACACCGTGACACCAATGCTATTCACGAGCCAAACGATGGCTCGTACCCTGGAATTTTAATTATTATTTTTTGTGCCTCGTGTCGGTCATCTCACCCATGTCTTCCAGCTCTGATGTCATTGACTTGGAGCGCATGGCGATGGCGGGAGGGGTCAGCCTTTTCGTCTGCTGCGGGGCTGCAGAGGGAAGACAACCAAATGCAGGCCGGATGTTTACTTTTCTTGTACAGTACACACACACACACACACATACACACACACACACACACAGAGTCATCGCAAGCAACCACTCGGATCCATGCGTCGAGGTAAACATGCAAGCTGCGTTATCGTCACGTCATGAACACGCAATGGAAAAAAAAAGTGGCGCTAACCTTTCTTTCGAGCAGTATCCTCCAGCTCGGGGTTTCTAGCAACCATGACAACTTTCACCATTAGAATGTTGCCACCCTGTCGGATCATGTTGACAACCTGCCGGTGGCCTACCTTCACCACATTCTGGCCATTCACCTAAAAAGATCAACATTTGGGAGCATTTGCAGATGGCAACTCATCTCATGCTAATATGCTAATGCTAATACATACATTTTTTTTTTTTATGTTGTACTTTTTTTTAAACATTTTTTTTTTTTACCCAGAAAGAACCCAAATCTGCAACCAAGGGTTTCTGAACAGAGTGTGAGTACTTTTGCCAGCTCTGCAAGGGTCAATTCACTATCCACGTATTGCTCGCGTGACTGATAAAAAAAAAAAGACAAATTGCAAGTCGTACACACCTCGATGAGGAAATCCCCCATCCTAAGGCCGGCCCTCCACGCCACGCCCCCCTCATCGACGGATTCCAGGTACTGCAGCGCCGGGAACGCTGGCGTCGGAGTGAATTCCTCTATAGGAGTCTGAGCTGTTGTGGATTATGCAGAAAAGATGAACGGACATGAAATTAACGATCCATGCGACACTCACCTTTGGCTCCCCGAAGGACGAAACCAAATCCCTCGTTGTCTTTCTTCTGTAGGACAGCTGTCTTCTCCTTAATGATGTAGTCACTAGGAGGAGAAGAAATGGAGACAAAAAAAAACAACAACATAGTGGAGTCATTTGTCAATTTGAGAGGAAAAAAAGTTTAAATGCATCACATTATGAAACCACGCTGCAGCAAAAAAAAACAAACAAACACGTCAGCGTCAAAATAAACAGCAGTGGTGCACAATGAGAGCGAGCGAAATGATGGGAGGAAAGCACTTTGGGATGGCCTTCCATACTGATCCAGCCTCAGTTGACTCGCGTTCAAGATGACACTGAAATAAACATGTGCATACACTTCAGTGCTAGCGCTGACTTGCAAATGCACCTAAACGGCCGCATTAGCTTTCACAGCCCCTGGCAGCTTTTGCAAGGATGCGGCCTCGGCGACCGCACAGCACCACGATCAGTCATACATACACGACACTTTAGATTATGTACTAGCGGAGCTTGGACAGGCCTCCACAAGCAATTCTTCTTGCTCGAAGGCTACAAGCAAGATTGGGCAAAAAAAAAAAAGAGGTTACGCTGACGCAATCGCCGTATTATTGTTGGCGCTTGGGCAACTGTGGCCCAGCTAGCGTCTTTATGATTCTATTAGCATGTCTGGGACTCTAAGCCAAACAGTTTTCACCACTGCAGGATTCATGACAGAAATCCAGCTCGTTTCCGTTTGTGCTTGGTCTGAGCATCAGCTTGAGTTTTATGGATGGACTACAGTGAAACTCCTCTACAACGAAATCATGTTTGCAGCAAGACATCTTTTACAACAGGGGGTTTTTCACTGTAGCAAATTTGAAACAGGAAAGTGGGCATGGTGTTAATGCATGAAGATTTTTTCACACTAGGGGGTTATTTTCACCCATGTAGATTTCGTTGTAGAGGAGTTTCACTGTATTTTCAAATCAATTAACCACACGTGACATGTTTTTGATTGACCCTTCACACATACAAATTCCACGACTGGAAGGTGGCGAAAATCATCATTCAAGCCCGTTTTCTCCATTGCTCTGCCTCGGCCAATTGACAGGAAACGGTCTGCGTTTCGGGTCGAGTCGGCCAGTCCTGCATCAAACGTTCCCACATGCCGCTCATCCCTTAACTGGAACACGTAAGAGGGAGCAGCACATACCTGTTAAAACTCTAAAGGGTCCCAACCCCACCTTTCCTGTCTTACTTTCAACACATCTTGAGACTCTGCCATGGTCTTAGGTTCTCATTTGTTCTCAACGTTGTTATTGCTTCATTCTTTCCAAGTGCACAATTAAATAAAATTGAACGGAGCGGCGCCACAAGAGACACTGCCACCGTACGTGTGTACATGTGATGTCACGGTAAAAAAAGGTCAACAAAAGGGTTTAACTGTTACTGCAGGGTGATGAGGTCCAAAATCAGAAAAAAAAAAAGCTTTCTCATGAAAGAAAGGAGAAGATGACCAAAGATCCACACAGTGAGCCATAACTCGAGCGTCAAACTGAAGACGATCGCCACTTTCCCTCGCGGAGGTCCATCCCTTGTGCGCATTCGCCAACGCTTTGCCGCCTTCCAGCCATCTGCTCCTCACACCTCATTCCTTTTTTTTTTCTCCCACCCTGTCCTCCATCACGCGTTCCCTCTCTGAAGATCAAAGTAACACGGAGTGGGTGGACCGATAACATTGGGCTCTTTGCGCATCCACTTGTATGAGGGGGGGGGGGAACACGGCCTCGTGACGTCGGTCTTGCAGGAAAAGCAAACCTCAGGAAGGTTTGCTTTTCTTAATTAGTTTCTGTCCAACTGCTGAGTATGGAGTGGACGTGTGGGCACAATACACACACAAGTGATGCACTTGATGGATGTCCGTGGCACGCACACACACACACACAGAGGATGGAGACGTATCAAATAGTCAGTGGAGGCACATCGGCGGTATGGGATCCGATGTGCTAAGACAGAAGCACGTTTTCCCTCAATGCTAAAAGGCGCATGCACATGAACACACACACACACACATATAGGCATGAAAGGCATCCTTTTGCACAGGAACACACATCATTAATTATACAATGTGTCCTTAAAGAGACAGGTATAAATAGCCAGGCCCCTTGTGAATGAGAATCCGCTTCAAGGTAATTGTCAGCCAAAGAGAACGCCATACACCCACATTGTCTGACTAAAATGCATTCATGTGTGTTGTCGCCGCACACGAGTTCACAGACGCACAAATTGGCATGCTGCAGCGTCTACGATCTGACGCCACTTCACATTTCGTGGGAAATGTCAGAGCTACGCACGCTCCGACACAAAACGGAACGATGACACACACACATGCGGAAACGCGCACGCGGAAGCGCGCACGCGGGGCGCATGAATTCGCCGTTTGGTTTAAAAAAAAAAAAAAAAAGGACACGGTCTGTCAGTGGCATTGGTCTACCTCTCCCCTCTCTCCATTGTCCTCTCCTCACATCCATAGCCAGCCAATGAAGGAGGAAACAGCCGCTACCTGTAAATGAACCACACGCTCCTGTTTCTGGGCCCCACTGATGGCCACGGAGAAGAGAGGGCGAGAGAGAAATCTCTCTCACCGCATCCCCCCATTGCCATGTCACCCCCCCCCCCCACTCCTCCTCCCCTCCCTTGCGCGTCGCACTCCTCTTCTTCCTCCTCCTCCTCCTCCCCCCTCCATCCATCCAACGGGAGCTCAGGCAACCAGAGTGGAGGAGAGAGAGAGAGAGAGAGCGGGAGAGGACGAAGAAGAGGAGGAGGAGGAATGCGCAGGTCTGAACCTTGTATGAGACGCCGTTTGAGCTTGGATTACAATTGTCCATGTATGCCCTTTGTCACTACTAGTGAGACAATTCCGAGTAGAATGACAATGTCTTACTAGTGACATTATTTTATCCACCGCCGTGTGACATACCTGCGCACTAATAACAATTGCATGTCACCGATGTGTCAAAAAGTTGTATTGAATTATCTTCCGAGCGAGGACCAAGAGCATACTTAGTACACGGAGCATCTCGAAGCAATGCTCAAAAACGGCTTTCCACAACACCTGCATAGTGGAGACAATGGAGGAGTTTGACAACATGAGATTTCGAGGATTATATATTTGTGAGTGGGTGACGATAACAAGATAAGGATGTGCAAATGTACGCTCTCCCTCAGCGTTGGCGAATCACAGATTGGCTAACAGCTGATTCCCACCCTAGACCGAGACGCAGGCGCACGCACACTTGCCGACTTCAGCATCGCGGGGCTTTTCGTCACCGACACTTCTCCCGAGTTGCTATGTGGAATCATATTTGACATTCTCTTACAAGACACTATACAAATAAAACAAAGCCTACCGAAAACAAATGAAATGGAGCATTCATTCTCCGCCCCCTCCCCCCTCAACCCCGCCCCCTTCCTAGAAACGGGCAGCCGTTGCGATTTTGAATTTCATTAAATCTCCAGCCCTAATACGGACAAAAACGATTCGAAAAAGGGCCACGTCAGTCCCGGTGTGCAAGCGGCTGTAAAAGCTCAGGGTAAGCTCCCTTCACCAGCCCAGGGATGCAACCAACGCTCAGCCTGCTCATGACTCATCATCAGCAACATGATGTATTTACTCGCAAAGACATATTCAGACGCACAGCGACTCCCAAGCAAAACATGTACAGCCTTATGTTAAAAAAAAAACAAAAAAAAAAAACATGTAGCTGGAAGGAGCTGAACATGACATGCATGGCTGAGTTCATTGCAACAAAACCCTCCGAAAAAAGAAACAAAAAATAAATGAAGAGAAGGCGCCGATTCGGGATGTAGCACAAGGGCAGACGTAACAGCACAGCGGGTGAAACAAGTGGGCTTTGCTCCAACACATTGCGTTTCCTTCCTCGCCGCAAATTCCACCGAACTGACAGATCACTTGCTTCCCACATCCCACAGACACCAAGTTTTGCAAAATCTTCACTGACAAATCACATGATGCACGGGCGACGGAGCGAGGTCAGGAAAAAGTGGGGTCGGATGACATGATCGGGTAGAAAGGAACTGGGGTTTCACGGTCAGGTGGAATCTTACCTGGGCCCGTCGGTGCCGTCGTAGGCGCCGACCGTCACGTTACGGAAAAGCTTCCTCTTGGCTTTCCCGCTCCGCGTCTCTGCAAAGAAACCACATTGAGGAAACGCGTATGCCACCTTTTTGGATTTCATCGCTTTGTGTGCGACACTTTTTCCATGGCTTCTTTGCTAAAAGCGTTTACCCTGTCCATGTGAATCGAACATCTGGCCATCATTAGCGCGACTTCAAGGATAATTCCACCACATCACCTATATTAGCAAAGCATAGAATCCGAGCTCCGTACACTTATTTCATATCTAACACTGCAGACTCGTGACAATGTGATCTTGCACCTGATGCAATTCACCAGAATGACAAATACAATGACAATGCGTGAAGCTTTCGTGCAATTTTCTTTTTTTTCAGGGCTGGGGGGGGGGGCATCAATTTCTCACATTTGTAGTGGTAACCATGTTAGCAGCCCTGTGTTCCAATCAAATGTTGTACTGTGGTCAACTGCTGAAGGAAATCTGTCACTTACAGTCCCCCCCGCTGTGCCTTTGCGGTGCCTAACAGCCTTTGGGCGAAATTATCCGATGACATTTTTGTTTGTTTTTTTCTCGGTTGCCAAGCAGCTCTGTGCCGCGCTTGGCAACTTTCAGTTTTTACGTCTGACCTGGTCGATTGTCCTTGTTGTTGACAGGTGCCACTTCCTCCACGCAGTCCGAGGGGAACCACCCAGTGCGGCCCTTCGCCGTTCCTTCCCAGTACCCCCCCTCGCCGACACTTATCACTGCCAAGGAACACGTTAAAGCTCAGAGAGTATGCGATGATAGTTTCAGCGATCTTGTTGAAGATGAAGCATCTTCCGGTTTTGAGAGTTGAGCTCATCCCAACCTTTGACTTTGTCCCCTTTTTTGAGCGACAGCTGTCTCTCTCCACTCGCAGAGTGCGCCCGAGTAGCTACGTAGATTCGCCCCGGCACCGCGCTGTACAGTCGCTTCATTTGACCTCCTCCGCCACCTGCAGGGGTCACCCTGCGGACAGAGGTCAAAGTAACGGCAACCGGTCCCTCCATTTCTATTAATAAAACTTCACTAGCTGCTCACTCTCAATGCGACAACGTGCCGCTCTCACGGCAATAATTAGTCGGAAAATGTTAAGTGGGACAACTCAAGATCGGCGCAGTTTATAAATGGAAGCGAAAGGACCTGATTAGATGGAGAAGCCAGTCGGTCTCCACGGGCTCCTTACCCCTGCCTGCCTCGCGGCTGCCGGTGCCTCTCCTCGGTGTCACTCTGGCCTCCTCTTCCTCGTGATGGCGAACGGGTGCGATTTCTGGGGCTGCTCGTACTTCGCAAGCCGATGGAAGCCCTGCGCTGGCCCTGCAGAGGCGCATCAACGCAGATTGTGTAAAAACAAGAACTCCGGAGTTTGCAAATTTGTCTATTTGCAGATTTTTAGGGAGAACCTATCATCTGTCATTAGCAGCGCTTTGTGCTTAGAGTCAATACTGCATTTGGCCCCATCTGGTGGCATCTTGGTGGAGCAGATTTATTTGGTCAGGCCACGTCAAATCAATTTTCCCTATTTCAATGATTTAAAGTGCTATTACCTCCGCATAGCAGGACAACTTCATTTACCTGAGATGGGTTGGGAGCGGTTGCGGCCTTGTTGGGAATAAACACAGGATCAGAATGCGTCATGGTGTTGTCGCTGTTAGCTCGCAGTAAAGGGTGGGGCTGGAGTGAGGGGAGAGGCAATGTATGGGCACTTTCTTTTCGCTTGGGGACGTATTTGGGTGACTCCAAAAAGGGAACTAGAAAGAATAAGGGAGAAGTGTGTCAAAGTGAAGGACAAGAGCAAAGAAGAAAGACTGCGCAAGAAAACCCACCGATGTCTGAATCTTTGTGGTTTTTCATGATTTCCCCGAGTTCAAAGTGACCAGACATGACAGCCAGCTGGAAACAGAAAAACAATGTGGACAGCGACCAAGTTAAATAACCAATCGAGTGGCACCGCTCAAGTGGAATGCAATCGATTCGAGGTGCCACTGAAATTGGCAGCTTACCTGAAAAGGGGTCTGACCATGATTGTTCTTGGCCTCCCTGTTTGCTCCCCTGTACAAAAGAACCCGGACGCAGCTTTCCTGGTGGAGGGAATCGCCATCGGCATTAATAAGGCGCTCTATTGGCAGTGGCTTTCATACGAGGGGATGAGTTCTACTTGCTTTGTTGTACAGGGCAGAAATGTGAAGTGCGGTATTCCCCGAGGCATTCTGAGAGGAGGCGTCAGCCCCGTAAAACAGCAGATGCTCCAAGTGTTGGGCAAAGCCGTTCTGGCAAGCCTTTTCAAAGTCAAAAACAGGGGGACAGTGTTTAAATTAGGCAAACGGCGTACGTAAGAAGGAAATCAGAGTGGGAAAAACCAGCAGGGCAGAAATTCAAAAAGTGTTTTTGAATTGACACCGAAAAAAATATCATGAGATAGAAATCAGGTGACAGCAGCCAGAGAGGTTTCCTCATGTTTTCCTGCAAAGTCAAAAATAATCATGTGACGTGCAGAGTAAAGGGGAAGAAGAAAAGAAAAGAAAAAAAAAAAAGCACGAAGCAGAGCAAACCAGAATAAAACACCATGACAACGAGCTTGCAGCACACATTCATCAGAGTAACACGGTGGGATAATGGATGGTAGCAGTGGCCCTGCGTCTACACGCGTACACGCGCACACGGATCACTGCTACGCGTTAGCGGTAATTAGCAGGAGATGAGTCATGTTTTCGACAGCAAACCAAGTGCTAGAATGCCCACATATTATTAGGTACACTGCGAGCCTTGATTGGCTCCTGTGAGTGATGATCCGATGCTACGAAAGGTACCTTATGTGTTTCTTCCATTCCAAACTCCTCTTCATCCCTGTGCTATTGAGAGGGAAGGAGAGAGAGTGGAAAGATGAGTACACAAAGAACAGCAGGGTAGAATGTTGATGTCGAGGCGGCGCAAAGGTGAGGCTATAACACAGAGAGAAGCACTGGTGGGGAGTACAGTGAAACTCCTCGACAACGAAATCATGTTTGCGGCAAGACATTTTTCACAACAGGGGTTTTTCACTGTAGCAAATTTGATCTCAGATGTAAACACACACAAACATATGTGTACACGCACACAAAAACTCTTTATTTTTATTCCAATAGTATAAGTAAGAGCATACACTTACTTACACTTAAGAGATTGCGAAATTTACGATCAGCATTCCCTTTGACTTACATCCATTTCTTGGATAATGTCTTTTATTTTGCTTCCTCCGTCTTTCATTTTGATCACTTTTACCCTCTCTTCCAGCGTCAGAGCTCTTCTCGTCTTAGCTGCTTGACATCCAAAGGTCCGTTTTTGCTGCGTCTGAAACTAACAATAACAAATACTTCCTGGACTACTGTGCGTGTGTAAACCAGTGTGGTCGTTGCTGTTGCCGTTTCCGAACGAAGCAGTAGAGGTCGCTGCTGGATTAGACTTCGTTGTAGTGAATCTCGTCGCGAGGCAAGAGCAGAGAAAAAGATTTCGTGTAACGCAACGGGGGTTTTTTCGTTGTATGGGGGTCAGGAAAGTGGGAATGGTGTAAATGCATGAAGATTTTTTCACACTAGGGGGTATTTTCGCCCATGTAGGTTTCATTGTAGAGGGGTTTCACTGTAACGGAGTACGATATGCAGTTGTGCTGTCCAAGAGTACCTGATGGGACTCCTCCCAACCGTTCTCATCTCTGGTGCCCAACTTGGCCCGGTAATAAAGCAGAGTCTCGCAGCAGGAGGTGTCGCCCCCTGTCAGGACGGTGTGGTACAGCGGGGTCAGCCCACAGCGGTCTTTGTAGTTCGGTGAGCTTCCCAACGACAAGAGGGCCTGGCGAGCAAGCAAAAACAACCAGAGAACCGGCAGCCACTAGTTAATAATATGTGTGGAAAGCCACTTGAGCATTTATTTCAAAATCCTTGACAGCCAACTTAAGGTCCCCGTACTAGAAGACCCTTTGTCCTCTTTCATGGGACATCTTTGGCACTTTGCATTGTAGTTTGGTGCGCTAAATTGAAAAGTCCCACGAGTGAGGAGAAGGCACGTAGTCGTACAAAGAAGTTGGATGTCAAGGACCTTGAATGAGTGCCGAAGTGGCTTTCCATACATATTGATGTCACCTTGGAGTCCTTACCAGCAGCCCGGTATGGTTGTGGACCCTGACTGCTTTGTGCATCGCAGTCAGGCCATCTCTGCTTCGAAAGTCCAAATGAGCTCCACCCTGAACCAGAGCCCTGATGCCCTCCGCCGCCAGACCCGACTGCGCCGCCACAGTCAGGGGGGTCTCTAGCTCGCGGGTGGAGAGAAAATGAAGGAAGTGTGGGGAAACGCCGCCTGAACGATGGGCGGCCGCTGATTTGAAAACTCACCTCCGCTCTCTGGGTCGTGAAAATTTGGATCGAGACCCTTCTCGAGGACTTTAAGCATTTTCTCCAGTGCTCCAGTCTGAACGTAATCCACGAACTTCTTCAGACTGGCCTGTAACAAGACAAGTCAAAGTGCTTTACGTAAAAATGGGAAAAGCATGACACAAAGAGAAAGAAAATATGAAGATATCGCAAACATCATCAGAAAATGATGACATTCATCGATAAATTAGAGGAGAGCGTGCAAATGGTGATGGAAGGAGAGATTCACGAAAATGCGGCGGTGAACAACAATGTTTTCACTCATTCAATAATGGACTTACCTTTGCGCAAAGCTTGGAAAGCGCCTTTTCGTCCAGATTTGTCTGCTTATATACTCTGGTTTTGTATCGAAACTGAGGAGCAGACAAAAAAGGTGTTTTAATCAGTCACGTGCATCAAAATGTTAGGAGAAAAACATTGAGCACAATAAATAAAACCAGCCAATAATGTTGAATGTTGATTTGAAGGTTTCACCAGCAGAGGGCGCTGGAAGATCACCATATCACACCAAGATCACAGTGATCGCTCGGGATTCTTATTATTTATAGCTTTTTATTCTTTTTCACATTTAATATTTGAATATTGCGTTTGCTGTTCATTAAAAAATCATATGCGTCATGGAAACGAAGTCTGCAATTTACATGGGGGAGAGTTTGGAAGATTGTCAACTACAAGTGTGCTGTAAATAGAAATTCTCCAAAGGAACTCGTTGGACAATTTTTTTTTTCCAGGGCGGAGACATTTGTTTCCTACCTCCAGGTAAGGCACCCCTTTCTCAAAGGACTGCGAGTATTCCTGCAAGGTCCTCTCCTCCTCCAAGAATTTGGCATCCCGCCTTCCCCCGCCGGCTGGAAGAGGCCATAGTTGTGGACGTCCCACAAGGTCTCGGTGAGGGAGCCGATGATCTGCTGCTTTGCGTTCCACACCGTGCAGTCCTGGTCAAACTGGACACACCTCTGAAAGACACGCGAGACACAGTGTCTCCTATAGCGGTTCTGCCGCGGCATCAAATAAAACACAGAGCTGCATCATATTCATTCATTCGCAAACGGTACATTTGGCGCAAACAGCAGTTTATGATTATGAACCGACACTATGCCGCCGAGCCAAATGAGGGCTATAAGTAATACGAATTGCTCAACTTTTCAAACAAGAGAAATAAGACCATAGGAGTGGTTAAGGGGCAAAGTATGTCCCATGTGGTGAATTTGTGCAACAATCCAGCAGAGGAAGAACAAATTACCGCATGAGCGTTTGACACCCACCTGAGACTCTTTGGCCACAAAAAAATATCGTGGAAATATGCGCATGAATGCATTTTTGGAGTCATTGGCGCGTGGGCCTTTTCCTCACACTACATCCCGACAGCATTTTATCAGGTCTTGAGTCGCGCGGTGGGGATGAGCAGGTTCTAACAACAGGGGTCATCGAGGTGTAAACCAGATCCATCCGTGCATCGGGTTCCATTTCGGGGAGCAGTGAGTAAAAACTGCACAGCTCAGTGCAGTTCGACCCCCCACACTCACCCGTCAGCATCCACCCCTTATACATTGCACTGTTACTCATAGGCCCAACCAACTCTATTGGCATGGCAACCGCTTCATTAAGAGGAGGCAGGCCCCCGTTGCCGTAGCGATATCTCTGCCGCCACAAGGGGCCAGCCACTGCACCGGATGTATAAGATGACATTAAAAATATATACGTGAGCTCTTATCGGTTTGTCGTGTGGTGCGCGTTACGCAACAGACTGGAGACGGGACTGAGTGGCAACTAAGGGCAGATCATCATCATCATCATCATGTCAGAGATGGGAAGGAAGGATCTGGGAGAGGAGAACATTGATGTTGAAGTTGATGATAAAGGGAAGCAGTGGTCGGAAGTCGCAAAGTATGCGGTTACTCTACTGAGAGGGGATGATTGCAATTTATTCTGTCCAGTTTGACCAGTAAAAACAAAAACAAAACGTGTTTCAATTGTTGAAAATGCTGTGCTTCCACAATTCAGCGTTAATTTAGCTCTCGGGCTTTGCACGTTTTTGGTGATCGTCTTCAACCCTGTATCATGTATTTAGACGTCTTAACTTTTTTTTTTTTTTTTGGGGGGGGTATTATCTGTACCTTTTACCCAATTCCAGCTTGCGCATACTTTTGTCACCTCTGCCATATATTGCAATATGGAAATTTGTATTCCCAAGGCAGGCAAATTATATTGCGTTGTGTTGGGCATCTTTCTCTCATCACTTCAACAATGTTCCAGAGGTTTAGGTGGCTACTGTACAGCGTATTCCATATCCGTATCCTTGCGTCCCATCCCTCCCCAAACTCATTAAAATCCAATTAGATGATTAGCAATTACTGCTACATTGAGGGCAGATTAGCTGACATGTAGAACAGCCAGCATGTAAAGGAGCTAGCGGGGAGGGCAGGGGAGGGGGGTGGGGGAATATACACAGGGGCACCGTTTTTCACCGAGTCTTGCGATGTGTGGGCTTGTCAATTCTCACCTGACGCCTCTGCACAAGCGAGAACTGCTTCGAGTGTGAATTGGAGCCAGCCAGGTTGGGTTGTTTAAAAAAAAAAAAAAAAAAAGTTATTGACCCTTGGGCACACGCTTCCAATGTCTGCCGTCACAGGCGGGTGAAGTCAAGCTCATTATTTTCTCTCACTTGCTTCTGGGAGTCATCACTCGCCAGACTGACAACACTGTCAAACGAGATGTGGTTTAAACAAAGTGTGGCAAAACGGTCCGCTTCACGGGGAAAAGCGCCTCGGATTCAAGATGGGAACGTTTGCTCTGAGTGGGAAAAGGCCGCGATGCATGAAAGAAGTTGCGTTTTGTTTGACGCTTGTCGTTTCATCTCGACATTCCCAAAGTAGTTTGTAGCATACAACTTGCGACCATGGCCTGCCATGGCGTTGGCGGCGACACTCGGCACCTACTGTTTGCTTGATGTCCGGAATCCCGATGCGGAACACCATCATGGTCAGGAAGGTCTCCTCCGTCGGCGCCACGCTGGTCATGCTGCGCTCCATCGGAGCTCTTCTCTTGTGAGCCGCGTTCAAGCCCGCATGGCGATGCGGATTGGCCCCCGCGCCGCCATGCGGCGTCTTATTGGCCGTTTGGTGACGGAGGGTGGCTTGATTGGACGTATAAGCGATCCCCCGGTTTCCCGGGTTGCCCGACCTGCCGGGCCGGTCTGCCGCCTGCCTACCGACGGCGACGGCTGCCGGTTTGGCCACGTCGCCGACTTTGCCTTCCCAGGTTTGCCTTCCTCCCGTCATCTCCTTCTCACCCGGACCGTCTAACCCTCCGTTCTGGATGTCGCGTCCACTTTCCCATTTGCGGGTTTCTCTGCCCTGCTCCTCATCCTCATCCTCCTCCTCCTCATCCTCCCAGTCTTTGTCATCCTGACCGGGATAAAAGCGCTCGTTATTTCCCAGCATGGTTGGCGGCGCGGGGGTCACTGCGGAGAAGGCCGAGCGACATAGCTGTCGTGACGAGAAAACACGGCGATCCCGAGTGACGGGGGTCATTCCTTTCGAAACATGCTGTGGGAGAAAAGGCAAAGAAGCGGAGTCAGATTTGAGTCGTGCCAGGTTAGTGATAACGTGGCGCCGGCAAAGCGAACAACGCTATGCGACAGAAGCGATTCCCAACCACGGCGCCGTGGCACACGGATCTGGTCAAATTAGGGTCATCTTACGAAGGTTATTTAGCGGGAATATTAGCATCTGTGCCTTGGCTCAGTTAAGGTTGGGAAACACCGGAATGCAAACGAACATTGCAAGTATTCAGACCCACACTGAAGAGAAAGTCCTCACAATAAGCATATTTGCGTAAAATGACAGCGCGACTCATTTGACGATGCAGCGTAGCAACGCAGGCCGTGTTAGATCAACAAGGCAACGCAACAACAAAACTCTCGCCCGCAATGAGCACCGAGTTCCTGGTGCGCATGTTCCATTTAGCCGGCGGGGAAGTTTGCGAAACGGCAGGCTGATGAAAGGCAGGCTCGCTACACATAAAACGGTGAACTGGCATCGCGGGGATGATCTTTCGCAGGCGAGAATGAGTAAGATACGCAATTTTGATATGCAATGTGGCTTCGCATGAGGTCAAGTTCTTCAGAGTCGGTGGAGATAATGAAGCCGAGTCATGTTTGAAGCACCACTCGGTGCCAACAGCTCAACGGTAATGAGGGAAATAGCCACCCTGGCTGCATCGCTCTTTTTTGTTTTTTTAATAGTCTTATTTTCAAATAAGTGAGGCTGCCTGAACGTACGCCGGATCGTGAAATGTTCTTCTAACCCCACGCTCCATACAATAACCAACGGGTTACATTGATGACCTTTGTTTAATGAAAAAGTGGCCCACTGGATCAAACGTCTGACTTTAGATCAGAAGGTTACAGTTTCGTCTACACGTTGACATCGACGCGTAAATATAAAGTGCGCAATAGTGCAGTCAAACAGGGGGAAGAGAATTCTGCGTGCCCCTTTTCTTTCTCCCCGCAAGTGATTCCTTGAAGCGCCTCCTCCATATGCCACGTGCGGGTTTTCCCGCGTGGCTTTAGGCGCTTTGCAATGGCAGCCAACAGATGCTCGAAGGCGGCCGTTCGGAGGAGCCGGGCAACACTCATTGACTGAGTGGGGAGCGTGACATGGGACAGATGGAGCTCGATAAAATATCTCATGACACGACGGGGTTCGGGGAGACACGACTCCAAATCGTGTTGTGATGTCATCGATGCTAAGAAAAGCACCGTTGTGGCAAATTTGCAAGTTTTGTCCAAAAAAACGGATCATAAAATCTCTTCCAATATTGAGCTACATGGACGGAGAGACTTGCACTTGGCAAGATATAAAGATGGGAAGGGGGGGGGGGGGGGGGGCGCTGAGAGAGTAGGCAGGAGAGAACAAATTGGCATGTAAAAGTGAAAGGAGAGACGGAGAGCTGTAATTTGCGGAAAGCTGACTAATCCGATTTGGGTACAGAAAGACAAGCGAGAGAACAAGGGAGAGGCAAGATGAATGAGAAGCAAAAAACAAGATTTAGACACCTCACAAAAGGAGGACTTTGGTTTTCTCCCCCCACTGTCATTTTCTGTTTGGCTCCTTCGCTGGCCAAAGAAATGAAAAGGCTTTGTTAAAGTCACTCCTGTCGTATTTGTGCGTTGGAATTGGAGACACACACAGAACCGCGTTCAAAAGAAATTTGAGATCAGGAAGTCATTCATCACGACGACGACGACAGAGACTGACGGATGCGCTTGCTCAGAACACTGCAAGCAAAGATGGATGGATGGATGGATGGGTGGGTGACAACTGTGCAGGGAAGCTGCGCTGACATTTGGCCTGAGAATCAATCTTTGCCATGCACTTTATGAATTCTGCAAGTATGCCATAAAAACAGGCCATAAAGACTTTGTTGATCATTCGTCATTTTTTTCTTGGTTTCAGCCTGTAGCTCAGGCGTGTCAAACATAAAGGTTGAGGGCCGAACTGGACACACTAAGGGGTTGCATCGGACCCAGAAAATTAATTTTTTTTAAATACTGTAAGATTGTATTAATAGTTCTACAAGTTAATGTTAGGCACTTGCTCGTAAGGTTTGGGAGTCAATTTAGGTTTGGAGTTCTTATTCACAAGGAGGAAATGGAGTGAAAATAGTTCCGTTTCAATCAATGAAAGCAAATTGCACCTTTTGAAAAATTTGATGCCGCTCTTAACTTTCTGAACGCCGTTGCCGATAGGGAATCTAAGTTCATATTTCCTTGTTTTGTCCATTTTCTCGATTGCTTATGTAGGCCAGCGCAAGCGTATAGATATATTTTCGGTGTGTCAGTCCCCGGAAAGTAGAATTGGAGATCAACCAAGGAACAGATTGTCCCACTTCTCCGCGCCGCAAAAGTAGAGCGGCCAAGTTGTGTCCTCTATATTGCCCTCTTTCTCGGGCTCCTTGGCCTTCAGCTTCCCCCCCCCCCCCCCCCTCTCGCGCCGTCAGTGATGAGGAGCAATCAAGAGCATTCCGGCCGGGCTCAATCACCGCTCGGACGCGGCGAGTCACTCAAGTGCCGGCAGCGGGCCCCGTTGTTTGTTTTACAGACGCTGATGTCGCAGGTGCTCGAGTGATTGTGTGTTAGCATTAAGCTAACACACAATCTTGATCTTCACAGAGGATAAGGAATATGCCAATTATATAATAATAATAAAAATGTATAAGCGCCTTTCAAGACACCCAAGGACACTTTACAATCAGACAAAACTAGAATTAATATTGTTCCTTGCTTAAAGGGTGAAAACGCGGCTATATTTTCCAAGTTTTGTTACCAGGGTTATGATGTTCCGAATTGTGTGTTAGCGTTAAGCTAGGAGCAAACTTAGGTGGTGTTTGGTCAAAAATATAATGCGCAATTCTGTGTTTTATGTTTAGGTTTGTGAACTTCAACTAGGAATGGAAATAAACAGCCAAGGTGGGTAAAAAATGCAATATACTGCATCGCTTCCCACGTTATAGCCAGGGATAATTTATAGAAACAATAAAAAAAAGTTTTAAAAAATCAGAAGGTATGATAAGATGACTAGCATCCTTAAAGACCGTTTTTAATTCTCTCCACCCAAAGATGGCTCTCAGCAAGGCAGCGCCTCTTAGTACGCCGCACCAACAGACATATTTTGTGTTTTATCTATTTAATATCTAACAAAAGCACGCTAATCTTGCTTCTCAGTAATTACATGGATGATTGCATTTGTTACCCCTGGATGTCCTGATCAAAATAAGCACGCTGGATCTCTGCACTGACTTCCACGTCCTCACCTCACCAAGGACGGTTATTTTTAGGAAAAAGGCTCACCTGCCAAGTGATACTCAGCTAGCCACACACACACACGAGACAGAACCTCATACACATCTGTCTTATCGGGGGGGGGGGGGGGTTATTATGGGAACCCTACGGCAGGCCAGTCAGCCCGAGCTCGGGTGGACGTCTCGTGTTGATAAAAGTGGGCTATCTTTCCCTTCAGACTGGATATAATTGGGTCAGTTGGATGGGGCGCCGAGGGCCTCGTTTGGGCTAAACTTGGCTGAAAGGGCTGGAGAGAGACCTCAATGTAGAACACAATGGAGGCTTACCGCACGAGCCGGTTGACGCTTTACTTGCTAACTACTGCCAATCTCCCACCGCTTCGATTTCTCCAAATTTGAACGTGGAGAGCGACTGCCCACCGCACCACGATGCCACAAGATGGCGCCAAAGCAATATGGTGATATTAGACCAGGCTTTGGTCTGAGCGCAAAACTTAAAAGGAGGATGGATGGGTTCCACCGACAACAAGACACAAAGACGCTGAACAGAGAAGCTGATAAGATACACGGGAGCGGTCTTTTTCTAAATGGCCACATATAAAGTGTTGCACAGTGACAGAATCACTTACCTGGCAGTGCCCACTCACACAACGGTAACAACAAGTGACAAGAGTCGGCACGATGCTCATAAAAGCTGTTAGACACGGCCGCCAGACCGACGACGGCGCCGCGGTGGCTGTCAGGCTCCATTACGGATTGCGCATCTGCCCTGTCGTGTGATGTCATGAAAGGCACGGGGCGCAAAGCATTGACCGCGTGGGGTTATATACACATTCGGCAAACAAACACTTGCGTTATCCACACCTCAAAGTTTCTGTTAAAGTGAATCAAGAGAAAGGGGTGGGGGGGAGTGTGAATAAACAACGCGGTCGCCATGCTACGACTTACAGCTCCTCTACATGTTGTGGAGGCACGTCGCCATGGTAACACAGGGTGAAGCTAACATGAAAGCAAGGCACATAGCGGAGTGTTTTGTGGACAGCTTGTTCGTTACGCTCACGTCCAGCAAAATCATCCGACCAGAGAGTTTAAATGGGATTATCGTTTCACCAAATATATAGAAAAGCTTTAACGCGACTTGCAACGTAAAGCGTATAGTGTCCCTGTTATTGCCACGGCAACCCAGGGTCGCCTTCTTCATTGTGAAGCATCAAATAAATGCAATTGGAAAAAATATTTGGAATGTATGATATGGTTATTTTATATCGACCTGCTATAAACCACAACTCGCGTCAAGACATTCAGGAGGCAGTTGAACCCGATTCCAGCTCCTGAGTGAGCTGGAACAGAATAATGGCATTCTGGTGTTTGCACCTGAAATAAGAACCCCTTGAGAAATGTACTTTTTTTTTTTTTTTTTTACAGTCCAAATAGTGTCCGTAAAAACGAAAGCTGATGCTTGTTACCCTCAATTTAATGGTGGATGTGCAGTTTGCCGTTTTCAAATGGCTGACAGCTCTCCCCAGGGGGACTCAACCCCGTATGTGATGGAGGAGGCAGAAACAGCAAGCGTCTCCATTGGTCTTAATGAGCGCAACAACGAGGCGCTCATAAGTTCATTAAAAATCATATCGGAGGATAATCCTTGAGAGCGAGCGAGTGTGGGAGCATCTTGGCGTGATTTTTATTTATTTTTTATTTTTTGCATTTCTGCTTGACGGGGCTGCAGGTTGCTGCTAATAAGAGCAGAGTTGGACTCTTCCACGGCAGTTGGCTGTCACTGGGAATATTTTCTGGCCGTGTCCATCCGCCCATCGCCATTCCGCATATGCTGCGCTGTCAGAACAGTTTATTGACCCCGGCTGATGGACAGACGCTTCAACGTGTGCTAGATATTCATCTGAAGGTCCATGTTATGAGGATGCTTGTTCTCCACACAAATAGGATCATTCAAGGCTTACCGGTAATGGTTTTTTTTTCTCCCAATGTTCTCCGTTTGAAAAGCGATTTAAGCATTTACCGTCACGTTTTTTTTTTTTTTCCACCAACAACCGAAGAGGGTGACAGACATGCACGCCGCCATCTTGGCTAGCATTAAAGCGGCTGTCCACAGATGCGCCACATTAGTCAAATGAGGAAAAACAGAGATGCGAATGCATTCGAACCAAACCGGAAACTGTCAAACTGGAGCATTGAAATAATATAAATAATAATATAAATATATCAAATACATGCTCCAAGGTGCTCAGTAAGACACCCCTCTTCTGCATCTTTTTTTTTTTTTTAACTCCACCTTTTTAACCTTCACACAATTGTGTCCCAATCTAATTGCCTTTTGTCATTAGACACAAATGTTGCACATAATCACTCAGCTTCCTTTCTCAGCCATTAATAAAGTCGTCCCCTTTCCTCTATTTTGGTCAATTGTTGTGCGTGTTTGAAGAGGCCATTAATCTTGGTGGGCACACTGCACACTAAATTCCCCCATTTGTTTATTTTTCTTTTCTTTCCAAATAAATCCCCAGAGAAGCGCTTCTGCAAAAAGAAAAAAAAAAAAAGAATGCTTTTGAAGCCAATTTTGCTTGCTGTGCATTACAGCGTGCGGTCTTAGGAGGCTTTGCAAAGTCAATTAGTTGCACAATGCAAAGATGTGACTCACTTTTCTGCCTATGTGTGCATGTACTTTTCTACAGTTTAGACTTTACAAGTTCCACTTTATGTTGAGTTTTCAGGGGAAAAAAAAAAGTTGCGATATGTGGACAAAGTTGTCATTGATTTTGTCCGTATTTGAAATGGCAATTTTTGTCACGCACCTGGTTAGGAAGTGCCTGGTCCCATATGGCGGTGCCAAAAATGTTGGGAACCACTGTCCTGTCAATGATGTCATCGATTGTAGTCGACCACGAAAAAAATCTTATGTCGTTCAACTCCTACATTTGAGTCAGTTTTTGTTGCGGAACAAAGATGACTCAAATGTCCAAATAAACATCATACACGACGTATTATAATCATTGTTTAACCTGCTTTGTGTTGCAAAATCTAACGTATGCAATTGTAATTCATTTAAAAAATAAAAAAAAAGAGTGATGGTTACATGTAAATTAGTCCCACAGGGTATAATTACGGCCCCCAAAAAACTGAATGTCATTTAGATGGATGAACCTGCTCACTACGATTGCAGGTCAGGGAATACTGTGAATGAAAAACAACAAGCAACGAAGACTGCATTCATCTGTCTTGGTGCGAGCGGCGTGCAAATAACGACTTTTCTTGGTGGAAATTTAAAGTCTCTGTCGCACTTTACTCCCGGTGCCCACCTGCATAAAACATGTGAATCGGCCCCCAGAGGACTCATTCTCCCTCCTGCTCAGTCACATATTCTGACAGTAGAGTTATAGTCACCTTGCAGCCCCCCCGCCCCAAAAAAAAAAAAAAAAGTGCTTATGCTATTTTTTTATTTTTATATTTGCGGTTTAAACACACAAGGAGGCATCATTTCACGCAGTATTAGAAAGTCACAGTTGAACACATTTCAAATCACTTTCGAACACAAGTGAGAAGAAAATAAATACCTTTTACTTTGCCTGTGTTGTAGTTCCGGTCGCATCCGCAAACATTGCCTTGCAAACCACAAAGACAGCAAAAAAATGATTAATTAATCATTTTGTTTAAAAAAAAATCAAATATCCACTTGATTAATTTAGGGAAAGCATGCTCATTTTTGACAGCGTTCCCCCCCGCCCCCATTCCAAGCCTTCCGGTTCGTAAATGTGCATCGACGTGAAGCAGCCTGAGCTACTGTAGTGTGCGGTCTGTCTCGCTTTCACTCTCTCTCACACACGCACACTCACATTCACGCGCGCGCGCACACACACTTTCACCTCTTCAGTGGCCCAGTATAGTGCTGGCTGGCGTTCTCCTTCTCTCTGTACTGATGCACCACCATCTAACTCCCATTGTTTTGCTCATTATCTTTGTCTCACACACACACACCACATCATACGGTGTGATTTCCTATGATTTTTATTATGGTACCATCAACACATAGATATGGTTATAGGAAAATTGCATGCCATTTTTGTTTTTGTTTTTTTCCCCCCAAGGGCGTATTCAAATTACAGTTAGCGGATGTGATGTTGCTCTTTAAGCCAGCAAACTTCATCTGGGCCTAAAAAAGCAATGGCAGTTGTGTGTGAAAAATCACAGGCAAGGTTCACACATTTACCGTCCGTATAGGCAGTGTTAATATTCAAACTGCATGATGTTATAGCAGCTTGCAATATTGAGTTTCCTTTGAAATAAAACCTACTCTTGTTTTTTGTGAACACTTAGGCCTACTATGCTGCTGTATTTTAATGTAAGTCACGATGGTGGTAAAACGTTTGAGAACCACTTGCTTGCTCATATAATAATTAAAATAAAAAAAAAAGGTTAGAGCATTAATTCAGCGTATTTTCATACAGAGAGGAAAATGAGTAAACCTGTTCTGAAAAATATTGCTATCATTTGCTTTTTTTCCCCTCTAAAGTGGAAAAACAGATTAAAATCACTGTGTGTGTGTGTGTGTGTCCTGATTTTATTTCAAGGCCATTATCAGCCAGCAGTAGTTTTCAGAAGCCATATGAAAGCCACCCTTATGATTACTTAACGCTTGCTTTTAGGGCTTATCAAAGTGAGAAGGGCGAAGAGAGAGGGAAGGGGAAGCTGCAGAAAATACATTAACTGGCCCCAAAGTACACTTGTGCGTGCATGAAACCTGCAATATGCAACCTCTGAAGGGCAGCAGAACGTCTACGCAGTGACCCTCCAGAACAGCATGAGTAGCTTTTCTCTTTTAATGGTTCTACTTATTCTGTGGGTCTATTACACAACCATTTTGTTCTCACCTTCTACTGCCTTGGTTTCCTTCATGTGCCGATCCCTCTCCTGTTATAAAGAAGAAAAAAAAGGCAAATTAAGGACAATGAATGTGGGCGCGTGGTTTTGAGGAAGAGTAACATAACCTTTTTATGAAGTGGTTGATTTAAAAATGGCTGGCGGAAGCACTTGCGCTAGGCTAGGCTAGGCTAAAACCTACTGTTATCTGGCAGGGAAAATAGCATTAGGCATTTTAGCATAAACCTATTGTGTTACCAGCAATGTTGTTCAAACCCATAACAATATGTTTATACAAGCTCTTTTCTGATTGTTTACTTTGTTTTGTTTCTTTCAAATATTTGACTTACCTGGAACGTTTTAGCGTAACACACCTGTAAACACACTAGAACGCCACTAATCAGAGAGCACGTGGGAATCTGGAACGTACCAAGTTACTGTTGGGATGGAGGGGAGTTTTTTCTCCCCCCCCCTGGAAATACATGATCACTTTGGGAACCTCGGTTAAAACTTTTGGTGTGCAAAGAGCGCTTTTCAAAAAACAATTTTTGCCAAAGAACTTTATACTGATCATACCTATGCTCATAATCCTGAAATTAATCCCTCCATCTTGAAACCAACCCCCCCCGAGCACATTGTACTGAAATGATTAATTTTCCGTTTGTATTTTTCGTTTGTTTGTTTTATTTGCTTGTTTTATACAATATTTTTTCTCTCTTTTTTGGAATAATTTAGTTTGCTGTATTTCAGATTTTTTTTTTTTTAAAGACATTCCTAAAAACTGAAAAAACGTTTTTAAAATGACTATATTTCATAACGTCGTTCGTATTCGAGTCTCATTGCTTAAATAATATTACTGGTACACAGACTCCCCCTAGTGCGACCTGAATGAATTAATGTTCAAAACTCCGCATACTGGTACAGTACAGTGATAGAAACATTTTTTTTATTTTCCAAGTATGTACAGACCACTTGCAAGCAGCGGACTTTCGCATTCATGTCACAAAGCTCATGTGCTCCATCATGATCAGCAATTTAAGCCAAAGAATAGAGAAGGAATGATTCATGGGCTGCGAGGATTCTTGCTGCTTGCCGTCTCTCCCTGCATGCGCTCATTAAACACCACCACATCAGACAGTCATTTGTTACCCTCACTGCATTGTTCTTTTTTAACTCACTGGCTATCCGTCATGAGGGTGTTCATCTTGAATAAGTGTTATTTGTTTTCTCATCACAGAAATTAACATTCACTTCCTCCTGCATTGTAAACACTTTTCTCCTATTATTGAAATGTTGCTTTGTCAATGAACAGTTGCGCAATGCTGGCCTCTGTTGGCCATAAAGTTGATTACTCCATAAAGCAGGAAATATGAGGGATGGAAACCAAGACAGAATGGAAGTGGACTTTTAAAGATGTCATGCCAAGTCTCTCTTTATGAGTTTCCTTACACATCTGTACTTGACTATCATCCTCGTCAATGGTGCGCCAAGGTTCAACTGCGCATGGCAGGTTCAACCCTGTCAGCTTCCTCTTGCCGGATGAATGCGCAGGATAATCCCATTGATTTCCGTGCTCGGAGCACGACAGTAAGGTGAGCCATTGAGCCCGCAGCCTAAGTGGCATCATAATCTATTTTTTCCCTTTCTCACATAGCCACACACTTATGCTTCAGCTTGCCGATCAATTCGCCGTCTAGGGAAGGTTATGGGCGGCGTTATGGGAAAGCGAAAACCAAGACCACCCCAGAAAAGAAGCGGAAAGATGAGAAATGAGGGGATGGTGCACGACTATGCAGTACTGATCACTTCCAATGGTTAGCTTTAGATATTGACATGAATACTGTAGTATATAAATATAAATACAAGTGATAAAGGAAAAAGAAATGAACACTTAAAATGGTAAAAATAACATTTAATCGTTAATAATCCACTCGGTGTTAAACAGAGATACAATTCCCAAACGTCAAACAGAATAGATTTGATTTCAAAGCCTTCGTTTGGGATGCCGATACATTTTCCAGCTGCTAAAAGAGCATTTCTCAACCAATCAGATTTGTTGTCTATGTACAACTTAATTTGAGTCGGGGATGTGACACAAAGTAATGCCGCTTGTGTTGGCTATTTGAAATGTGTTCTAATATACGAAAACCTGTGCATTATTAATGCAGCTTTGGACAAGGACAAACTCCAATGCCGTGTTCAGGTTCCTTGAAAGTGGCAAACTATGTTCTGGTCTGTTTCATCATCGAGATGAAAAAACCTGCACCTCAAAAAAGTCAGTTCAACAAGAGGAAATTTGGGATTAGGGGCTTTAAAACAGTTTGAGAATCCTCGATTTAAACCTCCCAACGACGCGTGACTACCATTTGCTGGTGTCCGAATCGTAAACTTCAAAGTACCGTGCGAACCCCATGGCTATGATTGGCACAAGATGTCTTGAAATTGTGCACAAGGAGGCAAAAAAAACGAAAAGCATTATTCGTCCCCCAAAGCCTCTCATCGAAATAACCGAGTGGTTTTTACATTGCTTGAGGCATACAGATGAGCGTTCCCTCCCGTTTGTTCAATGAGAAATGTCTACAATAGTTCAAGAAACACAGGCCTTCTAAGGCCTAAGACACGATGCAACCACACACAAACACACATCGTACATTGACTAACGTCCATTGTGCAGTCTCCCTCCACCAGGCAGTTCTATTTGCGGGCAGACTTGTATAGAAAACGGATCCACGTGGAATGGAAACCATTTTGAAAGTTCCACCCGCCACCAAGTGAAGCTGCTCTAGTTGCTGTAAACATTCCCAGCTTGATGCCTTTTTGTTGTTGTTTTTTTTTATGTCAGCTCCGCCTCTCCGTCGTAAAAGTAATTGTTGCGTCCGGCCGGCTGCACGTACTCCTCCGTTTTGTCCCAGTCCGACACCCAGCCACCTCCCGCGCCCCCGTTGGGGTCGGCCCCCTGGGTGGTGGCCCCGTAGCCGGCGCTGCCGCTCGTATGGTACAGCTCCTCCGTCTCGTTGGCCAGCTCGTCCTCGTCCAGGATGCCGCACTTCTCGTCGCTCAGCTGCTCCGGCTCGGCCCAGGCTTGCTTCTCGCCGGACGCAAAGATGCCTTCGAGACACAATGGAAGCCGTTTGACGGAGAAAGCACTCTTATTTTTTTTTCATCGGACAAGATTCTGACTCATTAGCTTAACAGTGAAAGGAAAACAACGCGTAGAGGCGACGACAATAAAGGGAAGAGCAGGGGCCCTAAAAGGGAACCCTGTGGAACACCGTAGGGCAGTGTATTCTAGAGCTTTGTGAAGCATTTTATGAAATGAAATATACTTAAGTACTGAGTTGAATCCAAATGTATTTTTAACCAAAGTATCTGTACTTTTTAACCCAAGTACAGAGTGTGGCAACATTGTATCCACATACCGTAAAATATGACGCCTCCGTAATGAACAAGAGAGGCAATGAGAAACACACCTTGCCACTCTTCACGGGTCTACAAGGAAAAAGGAAAAGAGCTTCAGAAGTAGCGTTTGCTCAGGGGGGGGGTCAAAGTACGAACAAATACGCGGCAATTGTTTTCTTACCTTATGTTTTGTCATCGCACCAACTATAAGTGGGCAAACCATACCGGACAGTGTGCCCACCCCATTGGAGATGCCCATGAGGATACTGGCGTAGCGTGGTGCAATGTCCAAGTGGTTGACATTAAAACCTGAAGAAAGAAAAAAAAAATTTGAATTAATACTCGTATTTTTATTTCACAAGTCTTATTTTAATAGCTGCACTTCTACTTGGGTACAGACTGTGATTATGCTCGCCACCTTTGTCTCAGAGGATGAAACGGGTGAGTTCACCTGAGATTGCAAAGCCCGAAAATCCGACAGCCAGAACCAAGAAGGAGATGGCCACGCCCTTTGTGTGCGAGAAGCCCACCACCAGCAGAAACGTGGCCTCCATGCCAAAGCCTGGAAAAAAGAAGAAAGAAAGAAGAAAGAAGAAGAGTCGATATCAGTGTTGGCAATGACCTCGAGCTTCCTGCACACTGCACTGCCAACGCTCTCCATTTCACCGCATTATTGATTCCATCTGCTGTGCAAAAAAAAATAACACGCACCGAGTCACGGTGCCCTCCACACAGCTAAATAAACTTCATTCGGTTGCGTAATGTAGACTTACGGCACAAAACATTAGCCCAACAAAATGCCAAGACGCATCAAAAAATGGATTTTTTTTTTTTTTAAAGCCCCAAAAATACAGAACTCTGAATATTTAACAGAAAACGCAAAAATGAATTGAAAATAATACAGTATTGACATGAGCCCAAAAACAAACAACAAAGTCTGAGATGAAAAATGTCCAAATGTGTATTTTACGCACTCGAGGCATTTCAAGTCATTTCAATGGGTAATAAAAATCGATTTTTACATCCGAGTCAAGTAAGTGAGCAAATTGGTGAGGCAACGAATTTAAGTCGCAAGCCAAGGTAGCTGTCACTTGTTGCTTTGCGTTCCTTACCGCCACAGTTCATGAGTTTCCTGACATTGGTGGTGGTCATGATGTGGTTGGAGCGCAGGTAGTCGGCAAGCTGGCCTCCGATTGGCACGATAATGGTCATGACCAGGTGGGGGAGAGCTGACACGATTCCCACCTGCATCGACCACAAATAAGAGAAAGAAATCAGCTATTGGGTATTTTTTTGAACAAGCTTCATGGGAACGTGCTCCAATTGGCTTTTCTAATCTTATGAACCGACAAACAAAAAGCGCGCAATTCGAAATTCAAACGCTCACCTTGCTAATCTCGAAGCCAAACACCTCCTCAAAGTAGGCGGGCTGGCTGATGAGGAGCAAGTAGAAGGTCCAGCTCCTGCAGAAGTTTGCCACGATGATGGCGTACACCGGCATGGATGTGAAGAAGGCTCGCCACGGCGTGTTGAATTTCTGCAGCGGCAGCGCAACTGGACGGTTATCGACATCCGGCGGCTGAACAGCACGAGGAGATGGCAGAAAACAACTCACCGTCACCGCATGTTGAGCGGACTCGCCGATGCTCTCTTCGATGTATTTCCTCTCCTCCTCCGTGATGGTGGGATGGGCGGCGGGACTTTCGTAAGACACCAGGATCCAGAAGCAGTACCACATGATGCCAAAACTTCCTGGCGGGTGGAAGGAGGTCATCATTCCTTTTGTTAGATCTCGCCCCCCCCCCCCCAAGTTTTTGTCGCAAGAAATGCGCTGGCTAGCTTGCGTCGGCTGGAATTTCATGCTACCAAGACTCGCGTGAACAGATCTGGCTTACCGTAGACATAGAAGACCGAGGACCATCCTGAGTACTGGACCATGATTCCAGCCAATGGCATGGCGATGACGGCACCCGCGTAAGAACCTTTGCAAATAAAATAAATAACTGGTTCATCTATACAATCGATAAACAGTAGCGTTAGTCTCTCGGTGGAGATGTACCACTTGAGCGATACTTCCTTGACATCAATCACTATTTTTCTATTGGCAAAACCTTTGGCGCCATCCGGTGGCGTCATATCGAAAAACAAAACGACGACAATTGAATAAGGCGTACCGCAAAAGGCCGTCGTCGCCAGGCGACTTCTTTCGAGAGGGGGCGCCCATTTGGCCCAAATGCCATGACACGCCGGGTAGGACACCCCCTGGAGGACGTTTAGGATTAGCGACACAGATGAACACATACAGGAAATTGTCTCTTCTATTTTAATGCTGAGCAGTGATTCAAGTGTCAACATCTTGCGTATGGATTGAAAAATATGTCTGAGTGAGTCCCCCCCCCCCCCCCAAGCCCCCTTTCTGTCCTTTCTTTGCTTTGTGGGGCAGTGAGCTCTCTGTCCTCAGTTGCCAAGGAAACAGGATGATCAATGTGGTTAGCATGTGAGCATTTTTTATTGCGCTTAGGGGGGGGGGTGTAGTAATCATGGAAATTCTGCCTAGCAACAAGGAGAATCTTTTCAAACCAATACAGAGTAGAGATTGAATTGCATAGCGGCATTGGATATGAATCTCAAGTTCGGAGCGCGTCACCTCCACAAGGCCTTGAAACACCCTGACAATGATGACACAGCCAAAGTGCATGCGAGCTGCCGCCGGGATGAGCATGTTGAGGAAAGACGTGGCCACGATGGCAAAGCCAAACACCCTGGAAGGAAAAGAGAGAGGGAGGAAGAAGGAAGGAAGGAAGGATCGCCAGACGACGACATTCGCACAAGCGGCGTGTCAGGGGCCAACCTGTTTGCGGCAAACTTCTGACAGATGAACCCTCCGGGAATTTGCGTCACGATGTAACCCCAGAAGAACGAGCCGTGGATCATTCCCACCGTCTCTGGATCCCAGTCGAACTGAGCTTTCTGCAGCGACACCAAAATGAGTCATTCTTCACAGAGGATAAAGAACGCATGCCCGTGAGTATTGTTATATTTTTCGTCTACGGGTTACGGCACCGTTTGTGTTCAAATATCCATCGCCGCGGCGATGCTATTCCTTTGCCCATCTATGGCATTTTGAGTTTTAAGATGGCATCTCTTCCCCCCCCGCTTACTCACCACTATGACCTCCTTGTTGTCCCTGTAGACGGTGTGGCTGTTGACCATGCTGACGATGGCCACGCCCAGGTTGCAGCGGATGCCGAAGGAGATGCAGAAGCCGATGCCGGAGAGGATGGCGATGATGTAGCGGCGGGGCAGGCCGAAGCACGTGCAATCCACCACCGGCATCTCCTTCTCCTCCACCAGCTCCGGCCGACCCTCGGCTGACAGCTCGATGGTCTCGCCATTCTCCTGCTTCTTCTCGAGGGCTCTGGGAACAAGTTGGAACGAAAATTTCGAGTCATTTCCGTTAGCCCGTCTAGTAACGTTTTGCATCGTCGTTAGCATTAAGCTACCAGACTTCCGTTCAGATGGTTTTGAATATTATTTCTGGTTCATTTTCTTCTCTGGGTTATTTTACAGGAAACAAAGTGAGTCTTCTTTGCCGTCGGGCAAAGTGATGTTATATGATCCCGTTTCTGAACAGCGGGAGAGTGAGAACAGGCCCTAGGGAATATTTTTTATAAGAGTTTGAGTAAGATTTAGTAAGTTACGATGTCAAATATTGTGACTGTGGATATAAAAATTCGACACACCGCTTTTCAAATGCCTCGTTTTGTGACTTTTTTTTTTAAAAAGAAAGAATAATAATGAAACGATCGTTTCAAACGTTTTTTTTTCACCATTATTGTGACTTCTAATGTCGACTTTTCGAACTACTTGCACTTCAAATAAAGTTTGTCGTTGAGAGCAGTGAGAGACCAACGCAAAGCCAAGAGGTTCCATCGTGAGCTCTTTGAGCGAGTCCACACTCATGCAGTCATTGATGCTGATCAAGTATTAATAGATTTTCTCAAGTATGAATTATTAATAGCACTCGAACTATTTTTGTCTTTCTCGCCACACTTAAAAAAAAAAAGTTTTTCCTCTCTTCCATCTTGAAAGCAAGCCGGCCCCCTCCCGTTCTCTCCTGTACTGTGTGTGACGCGATGCATGCATGCATGCATGCTCTCGATGGTTTGACCCGTCATGCCTTGAGCATGAATTAAAGACAATCCGCTGTAATCCTTGCAGGTTAGTTTACCCGACGAGGGCGTATTTTGGACGCTCAACACGCGACCACATGTTTTTACTTCCATCGAAATCGAAAAGAAACGCTCGAGTGAAATTGAATTTTTTTTTTTTTTTTTTTAATCCAATAAGAACGAAAACATTGCCAAATAGTGTGATCATTTGCATACGCGCGACACTTTTTCTTCCTGTTATCAATTGTGTCCTATTCGAGTGCTCAAAGTACGATGTACACACTATCAGTGTTGCGTCACTTCAAACGACCGACTACAAATACTTCATTCCCGTGTTTATGATTCGCAATCATTATTTGGGCTCTGCAATGTCCCTTGCCCCCCCCCCCCCCCCTGTCGTAATCCAGGCCCGCTCCTTTCATCCGGGTGTGGCGTGCATCTGGGAGCGCGTTACGCACGAAAGCGAGAGAGGGGCACGTGTCCATCAAGTGTCCGCTGGTCTAATCCTGGGCCCGGTGGGGGTTTAGGTACACCATGACGAACTATACTGTACTGGGTCGGGGAGGGTGGGGCAAGGTGTACGGGCCCCGGGAGGATTTAACGTGGCTCGACAGCTTGGAGGAGAGGGAGGGCTATTTGTGGACAGGATTTAAGTGTTTAGACACTAGATCAAATCCCGCGCACAGAAAGGAAAGGAGAGGAAGTCCACCCGCGAGTCACCCGTCACACTCGGACACGCCCACGCCGCGTCAGAGATCATTTGCCCTGTTTCGTCACACTGTGCTGAGAAGACCTTTTGTTCTTGAACGTTTGTACTGTTTTGATTGGCTTTTATTTAGTTCGTTGTTTTTTTTAAAGCTTTGTAATGTTATGAGGTGCACCTGCACCACCCATCCCCCCCCCCCCCCATTTGATCCTTTTCCTTTATTCGAGCTATTGCATGACTGCAAACTCATCAATTATTGATGCCAGTTTCCCGTTTGCGATACTTTACATTGAGTAGGAGTGAAGAAAATGAGGAGGGGGGTGGTGGTGGTGGGGGGGGGGGGGGCATGATCTCACTTTTCCCGTGCATATTTGGAAACTTAAAAGATTTTCTGCTTAGCACGATAAGTATTTACCGTACGTTGTCTGGTGGTGATGCACGATGTGTGAGTAGAAAGAGTTGCTAAAAAAACACAAAAAAAGATCATTTCCTGTACATACCCGTAGATTTTGCCCAGAGTTTTGGCAGCCACGGCCTTGAACCTGTCCGGCCGGATCTCCATCCTTACGAGTCCAGCCCGTGCGCGCTGCCGACAGCTTAGTCCTGTGCTGGTGCGCGCGCCTCCTGGCTCCCACTAACACATTTAAACTTCTGATTAAAAGAGAAAAAAAACCCCCCCCGCCACATTTATTTTAGAAGAAAGAAAAAATTAAGATATGCTTGAAATCCAGATGAAGCACCCACCTCTAGCTGCCTTGGAGTAAAAGTGATTTCCAAAACATTGTCCCAAGTTTAGTCGTTGGGTGTCCTCCAGGTCGCCAAGGTCGAAAATATCAAGAAATGATTTGAGGTTCTTGGGAGTCGCGGGACGCCCACGGGAAGCAACTTTGGACGGGAGTCATGCCTGATGTCGGTCTCTCTCCTTCTCCTGAATCCAGATTACCGCAGCCTAATCTCCTCGAGTGAGTGGGACGCATCGAGTGAGCCCCCCCCCCCCCCCACCACCACCACCCCCACCCACTACCACCACCAAGCGTCGCGCTATTCCTGGAGCGCACACATCATGAATGGACGAAGGAGACAGACCGGGGGTGAAAAAATTTTTTTTTTTTAAATCGGGAGGAAGCACTGCAGTGGGGATGGAAAGATGAGTCGAAGGAAATATGGCAAGAGTTGAAGTCAAAAGCAGACATCAGGTCATGCTAATGAAACAAATAAGAAGCTAATGTGGAGAAGAAAAGAAAAAAAAAAGACTTCATTGCTTGGGGAAAAAAAAAAATCTCAATAGACTGGCAGACAACTGTATTGACAAATGACATTTGGATCTGTACAAGTGATCGGTTGGGGCGCGCGTGCAATTGATGGTGCACAAGTCGTGTTGTGGAATCGTCTTTATTGGGACGACCAATGCATTGACAGCACCGCACAAAGGACTACAGTTCATGTTCACAAAAATGACAGCTGGAGGTATGAGAATTCTAAACACAAACAGCGTTGAAATAGATACGTGCCTCTTGATCATGCAAGTGAGTGCTCAGTAGTAGTGCGACATCATTTTACGCCCCTCCCCTACCCCCCCAATTCAGATACAACTCCGCTGCAGGTCTTGGGCCGAGATGGTTTTGAGAGAGCGCGAAGAGGAACGCGAGGAGGAGGAGGAGGAGGAGGAGGCTGCGAGGAGGCAAGGAAAGGGCATGGCCGAAGGAGGGGGGGACAAATAAGGGGGCACAGAGATGACGGAGGGCGTGTCCGAAAGGGAACCGTAGTCGGCGTGTCGCATGTCCACCTCACTGGAGCCTTGGAAATACATCGAGGGAGAACCCATTGGATCTTGGGAGGGCGACAGTCATGCAGACAAACACATATTGTATATGGAGACGTCTTTGCAGAGGATAAAGAATACAAGCATGTGAATATTCTTCTACTGGCCGTCTACGGTGTTTAAATGCCCATTGGACCTTCTCGTGGATCACTTATTTCATTCATCTGCTTGTCGGTATTTGTTAATCAAAGACAATTTGTGTGCAATAAAGAACTTTTGGACTTTTTTTTTACCTGGGTCTTCTTGAAGCTGGGTATGCAGATATGGTTGTTTGTTGTAGAACTTGTTGTAGATGCAGTACACGACGGCCATCAGGGTGCACGTTCCAGCCGCCGCGGCGATAAAGAGGGCCACCTTGGTGTTGTCTTGGTCGACGTGGGCGTCTGTCGAGGTCAACGCAACGGCAAAATCGCTTGTGTGAGTGCGAGGAGCTAACCAAGTCCTTTGTGAAAACCGCTCATTCTGGACTCACGCGTTGGTTTTGGCTTGAAATGGCTCGTCTCGCGGTCCGTCAGCGGAGCCGGGATGCTGGGCGGTGCCGCCGGGTCCCGGTGGGTGCCGAGGCTGCCGCTCGCGGGAAGCAGCAGCAGCAGAACAACCAGCGAGAACCGGTCCGCCATGGAGATCAAACTAGAAGAACGCCGACTTTTGGATATTTCCAAGGCAATAATTGCAAGCGTGCCTACCCGAGGTGGAAGCAGGTGCCGGCGTCGTCCTGTTTTGACTTCGGAAGGCTCCACGCATCCAAGGCGACGGAAACTCCCAGGACAGCAGAGTTCCCACCGGAGGGCACCTGCGAGTCGTTTTCCGGCACAACAAGCCGCACCATCGCAGACGCAAGGCAGCCGCCTGAAAATGCTTCCGCTTTGATATTCATCTCAAAAGCAAACACAACAAAAAAAAAAAGATGACAGCCTTCGAAGGACATTACACATATGACAAATCAGGTGAGCAGGGGAAAAAAAGTAAATAAGTGTTCAAAGAACTGCTTTAAGAAAGATAAAACTTTTATTTGTCCCACAATGGAGAAATTTGCAATCTACAGCAGCAGCAAAATTGAAGGGTGGAGCAGAAGTAGAAAAAAAAAAAAAAAAAGTATTGCATGCGCAAAATAATGTGGAAGAAAAATGAACTGTACAAAGTATGAGAAATCTGTTTTCATAGGAGCAATATATTACATAAAAGGCATTCCTTTACATTTTCTGTACACTTTGAAAATGACGCACAACAAAAAATGTTCCATGCCACCATATTTTTTTCTCTCCTGAAAAAAAAAAACAAGGCACTTGGCATTTGGACATTGGCAGCATTCAATCACATTTGTCATCAAGTCATCTTTTGGGGGGTAAACACCGTGCACGTGAAACGACACGTCGGCTCGTATAAAAAGATGCCATGGCAAAAAGACGGGCGAAAATATCAGCCCCCCCCCAAAATGTCCCACGGGCACCACCTTTTTAATCTGAAAAACTGAATCGAGGACCAGTACAGTGATCCGGTCCAAAATAAATATGCTTCTTCCTTGGACAGAAGAACAAGAATCCCTGAAAGCTTGAAGGGGACGGCTTGATCCAAAGACTTTTGACGGGAGAAGGCCGGTCATGTTCCGTTTGCATTTCGAGCTCACAAAACTTTCAAATTTCAAATTTCATGCTAACCCCCCCCCCCCCCCCAAAAAAAAAGTTCTCATTGTGCGTGAATAAATACCAGCGACAGAACTTAATATCCAAACGCGAACTTTGGAGAGGTCCCCCGTTGAAACGGAAGTGATGTGACCCCAAACAAGCGCATCTTAGGCCGAACCGTTAAACCCGTTTCCATTGGCTGACGTCGGACATGTCGGTCAAGGGGGTTTCGCACTTGGTGCTCACGATGGTGTAGTCGTCAGCGGGGATGCCGCCGGAGCCAGCCCGCTTCCTGTCCCGGATAAGAGTGTAGATGAAGCCCAGCGGCACGGGCAGCATTGCAAATATGATGAGCGAGGCTAAGATGGCCAGAGCCCAGCCCGGGTACTGCACGGCCACCTCCGAATTCTGGAACATGAACACATGACGATAAGCTACAGAAAAAGATTGAATTTGTATTTGGTCAACGTAAAACTCAAGACAATTCAGATTGTGTCGTCAATTTCGACTGGCCGTAGGGGGGGGCGGGGCTAGCGCCATCAGGCTTCTTACCATCTCTTTCTTCCACATCCTGTACGTTGGCGGTTCAATGAACATGTGAACGGTTGTGGCCGCCAGCAGCACCAACATGGCCAGCTGACAAATGTACTTCCAGAGGTACTTGTAAGCCGCGGAGGGGCGCCAACCCAGCATGGCCTCGATGTCATCCAGAAACCTTGGCGTGAGATGGCGGCAAAAATCACCATGAAATCAGACAAACCGGCTTCACGTGAGGCTCATCGTCGGTAGTATTAGCTAGCGTGCTCTGCTTAAATTGGACACTGGCGCAAACGGATGTGATGAAGGTGAGGAGATTTGGCCGCATTTCCCCTCACCTGTCGGCCCCGTACAGCCAAGACACGCTGAAATTCTCAAACACCACCACGATGATGAGAGGCAAGGTGGCCGAGTAATCGTCAAACATCATGACAAAGTAGTTCCCGCAGCGCTGGGTGAAGAGCAGGCCGATCAGGAAGCCGACGAGGCAGCTCAAAACTGTTGGGGGGGGGGGGGGGGGGGGGAAACGGGAAACGTCACGGCGCACAAGCAAATATTTGTTTCGGATGCTAAATTGGGAGCCGAGCCGAGCCTCACCGGTGAGTTTGGTCTTGTTGTTTGCCAGAGTCTGAAAGCGGTCGGTGAGCGGGGCCAGGATGCCTTCCATGGTGCCGAACATGGTGCTGAGGCCCAAGTTGAGCAGCATGAGGAAGAAGAGAGCCGACCAGAACGGGCTGCCGGGCAACAGCGACATGGCCTCCGTGAAGACGATGAAAACCAGGCCGGTGCCCTGCACACCCTGGAAACAAAACACGAGGGTTGGGGGGGGGGGTCCGTTTGACCGTTGCCGTGCGCCGGATGAAAAAATAAATACAAATCGCTCGCCGCACCTTCTGCATCTCGTTTTCCAGGTCACAGACGGATAAGTTGACCCGGACGTGGCTTCCGTGCTGTTCAAACCACTTCTTGTACGCCTCCAGGCCAAAAGAGGCGGGGTCCGAGTGGTTGAACGTTGGCAAGACGCTTTGGTCCACATCACCCTTTTGGGCCAGCGCCAACAGCGCGTTCAAGTTGCTGAGGAAAGACGCAAACAAATCGACTGAAGCTTTTTTTTCTGCGGCCAAAATGTCGGATGAGAGCACCGTTCGAGTCTTAGGTGTGGCAGAACAACAACAACAACCACGTTTTACGAAATTGTCGTAATTAAGGCGTACCTGTTATAGGTCACGCTAATGGCAAAAAGGTTTGGGCGTGGGCGTCTTGGACTCACTCACAAAAATGTGGCAAGCAAGCAGGGGTGTGTGGACTTTTTCTAGTCACGCTACGTAAGGTACATGTTATTGTTTTGTTTTTGTTTTTTTAACCCCTGGAGAACCCAAGACCCCTTTTCTTCTTTGGAAAATGATGAATTTTACATGAAATGACTGAACACCAAAATATATATTGTTTTTTCACATTTTTAATGCTTTAATCCTAATTTAGGATTAGGGCCAAATTTGACCCTTTGGGATTAGGGTAAGGCTAGCATTTCAGTAGCAGATTTATAGGGGTCAAATTTGACCCTGTGGGTTCTCCAGGGTTAAATTCATAACAAACGGCTCCAACGTAAAATGCAGAAGTGAAATGCGATTTTTTTGGGGGGGGGGGGGGGGGGGTTGTCAGCCGTACCTCACAACGCACTCGGTGGCGATCTTATTGGCACGGAAACCGAGCACGGCGAACACCACCAGCGTGGCCAGCACCGACGTGAAGAGGTTGATGAAGGACACGGTGTAGGCATCGCGGTGGCAGTTGTTGCTCTTGGGATTGTAGGAGGAGTACGCGATGATGGAACCGAAGCCCAGGCCCAGAGCGAAGAAGACCTGCGTGGCCGCCTGCCGCCACACCTGCATGTTTCCCCAGATCTCCAGCTGTGTGCGCCGATACAAACAAAATCATGAAAAAAAAATATAAATAAAATAATATCCATAAAATGCCGCGCCTCCATCCAAAGCGTCGTCTGCCGTCACCTTGGGATAGAACATGTAAGTGATGCCTTCCAAGGCCCCTTCCAGGAGAAGACCCCGCACAAGGAAGCAGAAGAGCACCACGTAGGGAAAGATGGAGGAGAAGTACATCACCTAACAAGTTTCAAAGGAGCACATTTGGAGAAACATTGGTCAGTTTCCTGTTTTTTTTTTTTTTTTCAACCCAATGTAAGTGTGGAAAAGCGCTTCAGACGCTCGCCGGGGGTACCTTGACCGAGCTCTTGATCCCCTTGAACATTCCCAGGCACACGATTGCCCAGGCGGCAAACAGACAGCCAACGATGTACGGGTTGAAGGAGCCCGTGTCGTTGATGCTGTCCGTGATATCCAGCGCTTTACGGTACCAAAAGTAGGACGTGGTGGAGTTGGCCTTGCATTCTTCTTCTCCGTTGACTGGAAAGGAAACACTGTGATGAGAATGTGTTTTTTTAATAATTATTAATAAGTTGCAGCTCCAATCACACATGCGAAGTGCATGCACCTGTTACATTGCCCACGTCTGGACATGTCGTCCAAGGTAAAGGCGACTGAAAGGAGTTGCCGAGGTAGAAAAGGCTCCACGCGAGGATGACGTTGTAGTAGAGCGCCACGAAGAAACACACCTGAGAAAACGAGACCGAGCGAGCTTTCTTGAAAATCTTCCAGTGTGGTTTATGACGGCTGCAACAAATCGATGGCACTTGGAATCATTTCAAGGATAAAAATTGGCATCAGGGTTGAATTGTTTATTTGGTATTCATTTCGGAAATATTTGAAATAGGGACAAACTGGTTCGGCAGAAATTAGCCGCGACGCATTCACCGTTTTGATCTTACCACACAGCTGGAGTAGCCAATTCCGACAAGCCTGGGGGAGATGGACTTCCACACTCCGATGCTGCCCTGTCTGATGGCCTGACCGGCAGCCAGCTCCAGGAAGAACAAGGGAATGCCCACGACCAACATCAACAGCACGTAGAGCAACAAAAAAGATCCTGTGGGGTTGGGAGGGGGGCGGGGGGGGGGCAGTGAGTCATACTTCTCCAGACAAAAAAAAAAAAAAAAAAGACATTGGAAATAGCTCTATTCTCACCCCCTCCATTTTGATGACACAAATATGGAAACCTCCAGACGTTACCCAGCCCAACGCTAAACCCCACCTGAGCCAAAAAGTACTCGAGTTTACTGTTCCAGCCTGCTCGGGCTTGAGGCTCGGGGGCATCTTGGTTGTCCTCTTGACAGCTGCTCTCCACCTCCGAAAGCTGCTTCTCCATCTATGAAGACAAGGCGACAGAAAACGGAGGCTTCTTCACACCCAAGTCAGACTAACAGTTGCGTCATCTTTACTTTCAAAGATGTTGCTTGATGGAGGATAGCGTGTTATTGAAAAAAAAAGAGAAGTTGAACAAATTAAATTCGTGAAAATATTTTTGCTCCAGACTGCTACTAAATGGTGGCATTTTGCCTCAAAAATTTGAGACAGTGCAACTACGTTTTTTTATCTCCTCCATCCAATTTGCTGTTTTTGGTTAGTCTTTTTAATAATTTTGGTTGGTAATAAACTTCTGCTCTACACTTATCAGTCATATAGTGAAAATGAATGGAAATGTGGATATATACTTTGGAAAATTACAATTACCCGTGGCAATTTACAAATATTCGAATAAAATCTCAGCCTTGTATTTTTGCTGCTAATTTTGATGTTGGTCAAGGTAGTGGAACTTGGGATAGTTCACTCGTTTTTTTGAATGGTGGTTGGTGGAAAACGTTTGACAACTAAGGACTGTACTAGACAGTTAAAAATTTATACTTCACGTGACACATTTTTCCACGTCATTAGTCAAAAGTAAATTTTACGCAAGCATTTGCGAGTTTTGACTAAAACACGGAGCTCACTACAGTCTCGATAACATGCACCAAACTAACCTCAGCAGATGTAACTTTCGTGGTCGGCGAAAAAAAAAAAAGACCCAAGAGTCGAAATGCGGAGAAATATTGACGATCAAATCTTGACGAGGACGCATGTGCAGCTGCCGTTTCAAAAAGCGACGCCGTCGTCAGTTACTTGAAAAACATACGAGGAAATATGCTACCGGTATAACAAAACGATCAACGCTGTTGCAGTGCAATACTTGCTTCAATTCCAAGACAATAGTGTTACCGCATTTTTTTTTCTAAACCGCGTGGAGACCTCGCCTACGTGCTGCGTTCACTAGCATTGGTGTCTGTCAGCACTTTTGTCAGAAGTGAGTCACGGAGGAACGTTTACAGCGTAGCATTTACTCGTTCCACTTAAACTTGTATTTTTATTGTATTATTAGACCTCCTTCAAGGCTTGAAAAATTCACGCAAAAAGGTATACCTGTGGCAATTCGTTATACTGTACGCATTAAAAGACCAAAGCTCCTACGTACGGTGGGGCGATGAATGCAACACACTTCACTACTACGCGCTCATACGCTAAAGTGTTCCCGGACGTACTGCGTTCAAAGACATTTGTTTGGCTGGGAGTCATCGTCCTAAGCGGTGATTCAAGGAAGAAAGTATTGACGTGAATTGCATCTGTCGTACTTTACTGTACTTAGCCACCCTAAAATGTTCCATTTGTTCGCAAATTGCTAGTTATACTGGTTTTAATCGAAAGCTCGCCTTGAAAACGCAAATCTCCTCACGTCCCATTGCGTTCCTGAAGGGGGCACAATCGAAAACATCCGATTACGTTTACATTATGTAACATAAACGCATAAAGTTAATTAACGCGTGTGTCATTGTTGAAAACATGACCACGTAGAATCTTATTTTCATCACATTGTATTCAATTTTCACAGCTCGAAAACATGTTTTCGCTTTCAATTGTGCGTGTTTTAAATAACGTAGAGTTCCCTGCATCATTAATGATTTGAAATTCGTCACTTAAACAAATATATGAATCCGATCATTTTTGTATTGTTTCCGTTTTGTTGTTCTTATGAAACGACACTCATGCGTAAACTGACGCAATAAGAGGCATATATTACCACATCTGATCATAGGCACTCAGAAGTGCTAATGACATCCTCCGAGTTATAAAAAAAAAAAAGAAAAGAAAAACGTTTTGAAATCAATTTGAGTGGGGTGAGAGCGTGAATTCCACGGAGCGCACTGTCTGCATCGTCACGCACTGCCACGTATGCCGCTTCTTAAAGTCAAAACAATATTCGCGAGACCGCACTGGATCACACACGCGGTCCCATCATGAACACTTGCACGTGTCAAAACGGCGTTCATACCTGTATTCGTCGGAAGAATTTGGGGGGAAATCCTTTTCAAAAAAAGTCTTAGTATCTTAACGCTTCTTTGCTGCCACTTCGCCCAACTCCGCCTATCGCCTTCATTGGTGCACTATGGAGGCTCGTTGTCCAAAGTGCCACCTTTACTCAACCACACATTGCATTTCCCTCGAGAAAATGCACTGGAACACTGACAAATGCTCTGAGAAAACAATCTGAGGACGAAAAAGTGTGACGTGAGAGAACAGGCTGGAAATTACGCAACTCATTTCCACCTTTTGGGAAAGAATGAGTTACTGACTAAAAATAATGTTCGCGATGAATACCTGTAGTGGAATGTAGAACAATTCAATGCCCTTCCACTAGAGGGCAGTAGATATGATTCACGTGTATCCAACTGCGGTTATGCATACGAGAGAATAATAATAACGATAACAGTTTTGGATTGATCAAATCTGAAAAACTGTTTCATCAATAAAAAGGAATTTAAACAAATCTAAAATTCGAAATGCATCAGTTGGACGTTCAAAAAGTTTCAAGAAGGTTAACTCAAGTTGACCTCTAAAGGTTACAGTACATTTTAGGCCCAGCTTGAAATTCCACATCACTAACTTTTTGGGAGCACGTCGAAGGAAAGCATAATTCACAACTCTTCCAAGATTCTTTTCATAACCTTAGTCAATGATTTGTGTTGCCATCTCATTGTGCAATTTAGTTCATTCTAATGTGGTCAGTGAGTGTGTACATGAGGTGTGTATTTGGCTTGAGGGAGGGTGCTGCTTCTTCTTCTTCTCTCTGAGTCATCGATTCAAAATAAAAGATCTTGTGGATTTTCTTTTTTTTTTTTGCTCCAGTCGATACGAGTCCAGTCAGCTGTCAAGTCATATTCAGCTGCATTTTACAGTTCATCCAGAAATGTCCACTTGAAAGCTGAATATCTCAAACTTTTTTTTTGGGGGGGGGGGAGTAGCTTTCAGTTCCATCAAGTTTGAGGAATTTTTTTCAGTCGTGGGCCTCTCGTAGCGTCATCAACTTTCTTCCCTTGCACGTCGCCCCTGGCTACAACCCCAAAACATGTGTCAACACAACACACCAGATTCGAGTACACGATTCCAGTGAAGGCGGGCAGGGCAGGGTGGGTTGACACACCTCTGCTCTGCTAAAAGCATGCAGGGGGAGTGTCATACCTGCGCTGGCAGCGGGCATTTTTTTTTTTTCGTGTAATAACACAGACATCGTTTTGGAGGTCAGGAAAAACATTATTGGAAGCTTTTCGGCATCGGTAAGTGGACCGATTCCACATCTATTTTGACGTAGACTGTCAATCTGTTGAAACAGGCAGTGGGGGCAGGTTAAGGAGGTGACAGCAATAACATATGTTGTCAATCTATTTTTAGTCTGATGTGCTTTGACAGTATCGCAAAAAGCAGAACGCCTTTACTGTCTTTGTTATTTTTGCGCCACATATTTGTGCCCCGAGAGTTCCTCAAACGGATTAGCCGGAATCCAAAAGAGGCTTCAAAGCGTTTGTCGCTGAATGCTCACCAACAATGCAAAATGCCACTGACGCGCTAGCAGTGAGCATCGGGAGTTTTGGAAGCGACGAATCTTTGAACACAAACGGTGAGGCGACACGTGGAACAATATTCTTTATCCTCTGCAAAGAACGACTAAGCCTCCCGTGGGGGCGAGACCTTCTGCATGAACAGAATATCTGGACGTCTGTATTACACACTGGGCAAGCCAACACGAATTGAGGTCTGGAACTTGAAGACTTCTTGGGACATTTTCCCAACAAACTGATCTGAAGTTCAGTGCTGTTTTTTTTGGCTACGTTTTGTTGGTCTTTGCAATTTTGTAGCATCGTCTGCAAAGGAAGTGTGAGCGATACTAATGAGCGTGAGTGATACTGGTTGATTTTATTACAGTGTCGATGATGAGAGGGTGGATCGGAAAATACTCCGATGTCGTCAGACCGGTTGGGCGGCCCAAGCGCACCGTGTGAGCCCCGGGTTACGCAATTACGGAGAGATAAGACTGAGGGAATTTTGTGCGCGGCAAAGCCTTTCATATGAATGAATGAACGAATGAATGAATGAATGACGTCCGAAGGACTGTTTTGTTTCCCGTTAAGTGTTGGGTTGTATCGTTCCACCCGTATCAAAGACAGCAGGGACTCCAAATTGGAACACGAGACGTTCCGGGAATGCGAGTTGACTTCCAAGTCTCATGACGTGTCAAAATAAATAAATACATGCCAGGTGATTTTCTTTCATTTGCCGAATTAGACCAAAGTGCTATCTAACAGTAAAGTTGTGCTTTGGTGGCATCGTGTGGTGTCAGGAGGCAATTAGCAACCTTTATTCTTATCTTTTTTTTGTTAACATTTTGAGTCATATTATTCCAAAAAAAAAAAAGTTGCTCGTTTGAAATGACGAAAAGACCCTTCAGTAACTTTGAGGCAACAATGTCATCCACAGTGAATGACACACAACACAAGGGCCAAGGATGACAAACATCAGGCGGTATTTTGTCAAGGTGAGTCGTGTCATGTGACACCCCCCCCACCCCACCCCCCATGTGACACTGTGTATCCAGTGACTAACTTGTCCCTTTTTGTTTCTTTGTCCAGCACCTGATCACCTTCTCCCTGCAGAGAGGCGACGTGAAGAGCGTGGAGGAGGCCCAGTCTCGTCTCCTCCTGCTGGCTCAGTGCAACAAGCTGTGGAGTCAACACATGCTGCTGGATGTCGGATCCGATGCCGTTTATCTCCGAGATATACAAACTAAGGCGGGTAGATGGGATGCGTTCGGCTTTTGCAACCTTTTCTTACGGGACTGCCGAGTCCCAGCAAGTGAGAGATGCAGGAAACAAAACTCAGTCAGGCGTCAGTGGAGGTCTGCACGTACTTATCAGCACACATAGGTCGCACGCTTCGACCTCAAAGTCAACTGTGTTCGCGCCCACAACGGCGCAAACTAAAATACAATACGCAATTTATTTATATATATATTTATTTCTGGATAAAACAATTCTTACTATTATTTTGGTCTGCAGGAGGAGCTGGAGAAATACACCTTCAACTCCATCTTACGCTGCGAGTCCATCGACTCGGAGGAGCGCTTCCCATCCCTCCTCCTCCTCGTGTGCCAAAGCCCCGATGAGAAGAAACCGGATATTCTCTTCTTCAACTGTGAGAACATACAGGTGAGTACCGTTAAAATTTTTTTTAAAATGCCGCCGTGTTTTCACCTGTGTGGCTCCAGTTGTGACTTTTAGCTGGGCATTCTCGCAGGCGGAACAAGTCTGCAACAGCATCACGCAGGCCGTTTCCAAGTCCAGCCGGAGCAAGACCATCCCCGATCCAATCAGGTACACACACTTGGACCGGATACATCGCGAGTTGCGACATAAATGACAAAAGCATGACCGAACGTAGACAAACGGAAACAATGATCTTGCCTCAATTTACTCCCAAATGTATTTAGTTTTCGTTTATGAATGGCAGCAGTTGGATACAACGGTTGATTTGACATATATATATATATATTTTTTTTTTTTTACCAACCCACACTTCTCTCGGGTCAGCTGACCGGTAACTCCCAGAGGTACCAAAGTCCAAGCGGAAGCTTGGGAGGGGATCGGCCTTTTTTCTGTCGCTGGTCTCAAACGACAGAATGACCTCCCGGCGCACATTCCGTCTGTTTTTCAAAAGCTCCGTCTCGAAACCCATTTTGAGACCTTACTTGGTCCGGTGATTGAGATGACGCGGGTGTGTCACACCTTCTGTTGTGGTTCCACTTTCTTTTTAGCGGTCAGTGAACAGCTAAACAAAAAAAAACGAGCCACCTCCTCCTGTTCACCACTTTGCTTTCCCGCTGCCATTAGGCCGAATCAAAGCGGTGCCACAGTTACCGTCGCTGCGCGCGCGCGTGTGTGTGTGTGTGTGTGTGTTTAGCGCTTGTGCGGCGCTCGAGGGGGAGGGCAGTGCAAACAGCTGACAGAGAGCAACCTGTTGGACCGGTTCGCACATAACTCGAGAAGGTGTGACAGAGACAGCCCAGCCCGCTGTGGCAAAAAAGGAACAAGGAGCAGCGCAGGGGGTGACCTCGGAATAGTTTCAGGGTGCTCGGCTTTGGATTACGGATGACCTGCTGAGAGCGTTTCAAAAGGAACAGCGGAGGGATTGTTAACCGGGTAAGAAAGCTCGATGCGCTACTTCCGGGTAGGGAGTCGTTCAAAGGTGGGAAGTGATTGCGCACAGATATTTGCATCGGTAGTTTTTTGGGGGGGGTTTTTTACGCATATGCCTACGCAAGGCCTTTTGTGTTGTGTTGACACAGCGTTGTGAGACATCTCATTATCCAATTTCACTTAATTGGTCCAAATATGATGATTCATTCACTACGACTCACGAAATGCTTGCTCATCGACAGCCTCGACGCCGGCGACGTATCGTGACAGGCAGAGCCACCAAAAAAAGCTTTTTTTCACAAAATGGCAGAAATGCCAAATAACCTGTGTATCCACCTGTTGTCAGTCAGCGCACGGAAAGATTTCACTCCGAGCGAGGGCATTTGTGAGCCGATGGAGGAGACAATCCTCACAATTTCAGGTTTTTAAAATCATTTTTGTGATTTTGATTTGGTCAGATTTTTTTTTTGTGTGTGTGTGTGTGTGTAAAATATGTCCCCTGGTGGTTCAATGATGGGTTTTGGTGGTGTACAGTGAACTCCAGTTGAATGCAGGGGAGACGTTCCGCACATACATATATATATATATATATATATGTACACATATATTGACCTTCCACAAGTGACAGCAAAATATTTGAGACTCTACATCAACAAAGAAAAAAAAACAAAAACGTGTTCGCAGGGACATTTTGTGTTGATATTGCAACAGTCCAGTGAGATCACTTTGGCAATTTGGTGTTTAGGCTCGCGATATACTGAAAGGCGCTTATAAATGATATTATAAATGATATATATTATTATTATTATTATTAAGTGTGTTCTATGAATGTGAAGCTCAGTGACAGTGCCGAGTCAGCAGGCGCCATCATCCTCATCAGCAAGTCTGTGGAATATCCATCTCATCTTTTTCCCCTGAAGGCTTTCCCACAACGGCGCAGACATGATCGACCCCTATGGCATTCCGAGCCCCCCCATCGCGCACGCACCCAATGCCCCTCCCACCAACCCGCCGCCTTACCCGGGACCGAGAGGTCAGAAAAGCACCTTTTTTTTTTTTTTTGCACAGTGGCATCTTGACTTCTCAGCTCGGTTGGGTTCCATTTAGTCCAACCGTTGCTCGAAAAAGTGGGAAATGGGTGCGGTCCTAAGTCAAGGTGCGACTGTACTTGTAACGAATTGGAAGTCAATGAATGAGATGCTCTTACCTCTCTCACGGCAGCCAACGGAGGCCCTGACATCTCCTTGCTTCGAGCTGAGAGAGAAGTGGTAGGCCTCCATTTTTTTTTTTTAGGGGTTCGGGGGGGGCAGTAAGTCAAGTGTTAAAAGAGCAACTTCCTCTCTCGTCCAGGACATCCTCAATCACTGCTTCGATGACATCGAGAGCTTCATGTCCAAACTGCAGCAGACTGCCGAGGCCGCCATCGTGCTCAACCAGAGGAAGAAGAAGAAGAAAAGCAAAAAGCAAAGTGCGGAAGGTAAAAGGATGTGATCGCACACGCTTGACTGATCTGGGCCAAGAAAAAAAACTCTCTCATGTGAAACAAATAATTTGTGACTGTACTGCAGTACATTTCATCGTCTGTACTTTCTACTGAATCCGTACTTCCACTTATTTTTTTTTAAACTGAAGGGCGTGTACTCAAGTACTTTTGCCACCTCTGCTTTTTTGTTCAAATAGAAGATCTACTCACCATGAGGGCAAGGCCGCCGCCCGAGGAGGAGTTTGTCGACATCTTCCAGAAATTCAAGTATTGCTTCAGTCTGTTGGTCGGTATTCAACCACATCACTCCTTTTGGTATTTTTTGTTTTTTTTTTCTGCTTGATTTTTGATCGTTTCTTTCTCCTAGGCCCGTTTGAAATCAATCATCGCCAATCCTTCCTCCGAGGAGCTTGTTCATCACGTATTTAAACCTCTGGATATGGTGAGTGGATATTTCATCCTCTACCTTTTTGACTTTTCACGCCAACCAAAAATGTACGACTCATCTCGCAAGAGGATGATCACTTGACGTGCCAAGTATGCGAAACACGCCAGCAATTTGCGCCACTGGCTGTTTTGCCGACAGCCTAGCACCGTAGTCGTGTAGCGCAAGGGTTTACAGGATATACCGAATTGTGTACGACATAAAGATGTCAAAGTCTAGGATAAAAGAATGACGCTTTTAAATCGAGAAGCAAAAATAACAAAAACTACTCGAGGATGGCGGCTGATCCCAGCCATTCACAGTCGCCCATGCCTTATATTTAGCTTTTAGTGCGGCCATCTATGAAAAGAGTGTTCGTTCGTGTGTGTGTGTGTGTGTGTGTGTGAAGCTAGCGGATTGCTTATCAGAGCGCGCATGTGAACAGTGGTTTGTTTGTCTTATCTGGGTGTGTCCAGATGGTGAAGACGACAGGGGGCCCGGCGCTGGCGGCCTCCGTGTCCAGCCCCGCCCTGACCAGCGCTGCCGTGTCCCTGCTGCAAGAGAACCTGAACGTGGAGGAGAGGCAACTGTGGACGTCCCTGGGTCCCAATTGGACACATGCTCGGTCAGTACTACTTGAGGGGGGGGGGTGGGTGTGGGTGGGGGCATACCATCATGATCCAATTGAATAGAATGGAAAGAAATGGTATTTCAAGTGCTCCTCGTGTGCCGTCAGCTCTGAGCTCAGGGGGCCCAACGCTGCGTATACGCCCGTGTTCCTCGACGGCTGGAAGCCCGACGCGTTCCGGGCGGACGGGCGGGTTTGGGAGGATCCGGTCGAGTCGCAGCACAAGCACGAGGCCCTCCGGCTCAAACAAGAGGTGCAGAATGATGCTTAGGGCTCGATTGTCACCATCACGCCTTACTTACCGCGATGGTTTGCATGTGCTACGTTTTTGGCAACAGCAGCAGCAGCAACAGCAGCAGCAGCAGCTCAACGTCCACATCGGTGATGAAATGTAAGGCCTATTTTCAAGCATTGGTTGGGAACTTGGGCATCTGCAAAACAATTTGCAAGGAAATGTCTTTAAAAAAATGTCTCATTGCATTTCGTGGTCTACATGGTAGCTACGTTTCATTTAGGATTGTGAGTCGATCCCTTGGTTGGTTAAATACGATTTTAGACACATAGCAATCATATTTCAAGGCAAGAAAAAAAACAAAGTTGACCAGAAATCTGTGCTATGGCGTGGGATCACTATATTGGTCTCGATGTGACATCAGCATTGTCCCCTTCCACCTGAAAAGAGACACAGGAGGATCCCCAGTGTCCGAAAAAGTCTACAGTTGCAGTTATGACTTCATTGCCAGGAACAACACGGAGCTTTCGGTGCAACAAGGGGAGACGCTGGAGGTACGTGGAGAATTGCTGTCATTGGGACACAATGGCGGGGCCGACGAAGCCCCCTACTGAACGTGGGCACCACGGTCCCATTTCCCGCTTGCGTGTAACAGGTGCTGGAGTCATCCAAGCGCTGGTGGAAGTGTCGCAACCGCTTCAACCAGGTGGGCTTCGTTCCCTTCAACATCCTGGAGCCCGTCACTCACGTGGAGAGTCCCGTCGCCAGCAGGCCCCCCGCTGTAAGGCCCGCGCAAACACGCATCCTCACTCGCACCTTATTCCACGCAAAACGATTCCAAACGCATCCTCTGGCTAGATCCCCCAAGCTCCGCCCCCGCCCCCACTCGCCAAGACTTTCACCCCAGCCGCACCCAGCCTGGCCACTCTGCGGCAAAACTCGGGTATGCAGCGCCTCCCGCACAGCGTGCCCACCTACAACCAGCATGCGCCGGCAACGGAGGACGACAAAGGTATAGGTGGCGTTCAAACTTTTGACCGTGCATTGGATGGCGTGATAAAACCCGAAAAACTCGTGCGCATCCTTCCCAGTCATGCTGGTGAACGACGAGTTGCTCCAGAGGCTGACCAACGGAAAGGCCATCAACAGCAAGCCTCTGATCATCCCTCGCTCGACGGAAACCTCCCTCCCCCTCGACTACCACTCCAACCCTGACGAGGTGGCGTCGTGGCTGGCTGGCAAAGGCTTTAGTGAACCGTGAGTTGACTTGCTCTGGCGCCATCTGGTGGCCACTTAAGTCATCGCCGCTCACCTGTTGCTCTCGTGCTCCCGCAGGACGGTGTCATGTTTGGGGGTCCTGACGGGCGCTCAGCTCTTCTCCCTCAGCAAGGACGAGCTCCGCGAAGTTATCCCCGACGAAGGCGCTCGGGTGTACAGCCAAATGGCGGTGCAGCGCGCGCTGCTGGAGGTGACCTTGGATTTTGTCCCGCCGCTATTTCGGCAGCGCTCTTCGGTCCTAATAGGGTCTTCCGTTGCTTCTCCCGCCTCCTCCGCAGGATGCTCGCAGGGCCACGGAGCTGGAGGCCGTCATGGAGAAACAGAAAATGAAGGTGGATCTGAAATTGGAGAGCAGCACGTTGTGAGCGGATTGGCTCGCGGGACGGACTTGGTAGCATCGTTATGTAGAATATCAAGACAGTACATACCTGGAAATCGGGTGCGGCCGTGACACAAGCTTCCGCCTGTGAGAATCACCGTGCCGCAGTGGTCGTTGTGGACTTGAGTTTTGTATTTCACGCACGAATACGCCGCTAACTTAATAATGCCGATGTTGATTTTGGCATCGATTCACAGTAACAATGAGGAGATGAAATGCACAACTTTATTCAAATACACTCACTCCTTAGGACATTTTAGTTTGGACACCACACGCACTCCCCGGCGGAGCCCTGCCACGAACCCAATCTGCTCAAAATCCACAACTACCCAGCGACTGGGTTAGCAAAACAACCCAAAATGTCTTTGTGTGAGAGTGTGTGTGTGTCTGAAATGACCAAAATGCAACATATAGTTTAATATGGTTTAATTGAGAAGAGCCAGTCGAACCGGATGATGGCCTTATGGAAAGCGATCAAAGACGTTACAATCGGTTTGCATGTAATTACAAAGCACGTCTGTTGCATTGTTTGAATGGCGTGTACACATTTCTGCTTCACTTGCCAACACGAAGTCAAAGGAACGTTCTATGAATGGTCAACGTTTGTATTTATGGAAAGTCCCCGCCCCCAATCAATTAACAAAACATGACAGATAACTCGCAGACATTTCCAACAAATGCAATCTTTTTTTTTCTTCTTTTTTTTTTTGCCCCACTAGACTTGACACATTTCAATTTACTCTCACTACTTACTGGCAACCTCCTCCAAAATAAAACATTCTACGTTGGGGAAAAAAAGCAAACAAACAAACATGGTTGACATGTAAAAGGACCTTAAGGAGAGCTCCTAAGAAACAAAAACGCGCATTCCAAAGTCCGATTCTGTATAGTAAAAGAAACGTAATAAAATAGTATTCACAAATGTATGACTTCTGTGTTTGCGTCACTGTTCATCCGATAAAAGGAAGGCCGGCAAATCACAGAGCTAAGGTGAGCATCGGCGCCTTGATGTCCGATTGTGGATTGGGCTTTCGTGTGAGTCAAAAGAAAAAGGGAGGCGATGGAGGACTATGTGGAACACTGCTAAACGGACAAAAAACGAGATGGTGGGTGTCGTGCGAGATTCACGTTGGCCTTTACGGGTCTTCTCTGTCATCTGCCCTCCGAGAATCCGACCTGCCGTTGACGCCGTCCCGCCGCTCGCGCCCCTGTGACGCGTCTGTGGACGAGCGATCGCGGTCTCTGGATGACCTGGCACCAAAGTCACACACCATTTAAGTAGCCGCCGGCCTCCCCCCCCCCCAAAAAAATGCCCATCCGTCATGTGATGACGGCGAATCCAAGAAAATGTGCGTACTTGTGTCTGGCGCTCTGCTCGTGGCTGTGACGGTGGCCTCGGCTTCGGGAGCGGGACCTCTGTCGCCTCTTCCTGTCCCTGGAGCGAGAGCGCGAGCGGCGCTTGTCTCGGACGAGGAGCGCGAGCGGCGCCTCCTTCGGTCACGAGAACGGGATCTAAAAGGAAGGCCAACGTCTGAGGGCAACAAGTCCAAGTCCAAGTCCAAGTGGGCTTCTTTGGAGTCGCTTACCTTTTATGCTCTCTGCTGCGGGATCTCGTCCTGTGGCGACAATACAAGATGTTATCAGGAGAAAAAAAAATTATAAACATGCAAACGTCAGCTTCTGTGCTCCTGAACAGAATAATCAACGTTGCAACCTGTGCAAGATTATTATATCTGACAAAAAAAAAGAATAACCAAAATTTAAATCGATTTTTTTTCAAATTTCTAAAGTGCTTTTAAGAAAACGAAAATAACATCTTACGTTTATTTAATTATATTGTCAGTTACATAGCAAAAAAAACCCACGAATACTAAAACTAAAATGAAGCATTATCAAAAAAATAAAAAGGAACAAACCTGCTCTAAAAGCTAATTAAAACGAGCTAATTTTTTTTTTTAAGTCAAAATGAAATAAAAACCAACTACAAAGAAAAATCCCAAACTATGACGACAATCCAGTCGCAAACTCTCTCACCGTTTTTTCATCTTTTCTTCCTTCTCTCTTTCTTCCCGTCTCTTGAGACGATCCTGGTTGCGTTTCTCCTGCTTGTCCACGACGGTTTTCTGACAATTAAAATTTTTTTTTATCAAAAAGCTTCTGGATGAACAAGACGGCGCACGAAGGGCTTTGCGCTAACGTGGCGAGCGTCATCGCGACACACACACACACCTTAAGTTGGTCCAGCTTCTCTCGGATCTGGATGAAGCCCAGGTGGAGCTTGCCGCCAAAGTGGTCGGCCAAACGGCGGTCGTTGTCGTGGAGACCCAGATAAGCCGAGCACACCTCGCAAACGCGCAGCTTCTGCTGCTGGAAACTGGAGGCCGGCATGGAGTTTCTGTATTCCTCCTGGCGGAACAGGCAAAAGGTGACAAGAAGGGAGTCAAGAGTCAAGTCGAAGCAACGAAAACCAAAATCAGAAACGGCCCGTGAAATTCTTGTGATTTTTAAAAAGGACAATTAGTCAAAATTGTTACATCAAAATCTATTTTTAAATCAGCTCATTAAATTGTTCAAATGTTTTATGGGTTATTATTAAATAACCAGTTGATTTATGTACTGTAACCATTTAAAAAAATACAATGATATTAATATTGGAAAGAAGAGTTAAAAAATCACCTCTGCATCCTTCTTCCTACTGCGGACTTTCTCCACTTCCTGCAGCACCTTCTGGGATTCCTCCACGTTGCCCTCCGCTCCGAGTTGCTCGGCCTTGGCCAGGAGCTTCCCGATTTCCTCGTTCAGCTCGTGGACCTTCTCCGCCTGCGGTGCCCATTTAACAGCCCCCTTATTTGTCACCTCAGGAAGACGAAAAGAAAACCAAAACAAAAATCTGACGCCACACAAGACAAACCTTGGCCGCCACTTCGGCGCTGATCTCTTCTTGAGTCTCGGCCAGACGCTTCTTGGCCAGTTCCGTCCTGCGGTCGCAGTCGGCGATGAACGACTCCAAGTGATCGACGGCCTTTGGAAGGAGAGCCATGAGCCAGTCACAAAACAACACACGAAAAAAAATAATAATATGCAACCCGCGGCGCGGAGGCAAAGAGAAACGCGTCTTGACGAGTTCTTCTTCGCCTTGTGGCGAGGTCACTTACGTCCAGCTCAAAAAACAGCTCTCGCTCCTTGGAGGCAATTTCATAGTCTGCTCGGAGGGCCAGGTCGTGGATCTTGGTACACTCTCCAAGGTCCATGCGCTGTCCAGCAAAAAAAACAAAACAAAACACACTTCGATGAACAGTTTTGCAAACCAAGTGAAAAAAAAGTGCATATTAATCACAATACTGATGGAGGGAGAAAATTTAAATTAGGGTCAAGCTTGATACTCACGGTTCCCGACAGGATGTCGTGCGGGCAGCAGTCGAGAAGGTGACTTTTGCAGACTCGCTCGTCCGAGTACTTGACCCTCTGCCGCGTCTCGTCCCCTGAAAGAGTCCACAAGGCGGCCAGTGAGAAGGACCTCACGTACTCGTCGGTGAGGGCCAGGCTTCAGCTTTGGACTTATCTGACTGCCACTTTTGACAACGCGTGTCGCACACGCGACACAGTATAGCTGCATTCAAATCAGACTCAGCCCAAAACGACAACAAGAAAATTTTGTGGGTCATTAGGGTGTCTTAGGGGCAAACTTGGCCTCTGTGGGCGTAACGCGGGAAGCCTCGTTGCGTGACTTCACCGGGTCTCAATGATATTATCACGATGGCAGCGGGGGCCTCGAGTCTCACTTTAGCTAATTTTCAGGCTCGGCGTCCACACGGTCATGCGCATCATTTGGTACGTCAATGCAGAGGTTACAAATAAAAAAAAAATCAATCCAGGCGCGTGTTCCCGGGCCAAGCCAGTTACAGACAACAAACAGTGACAGAAAGTAGGTTTATACACACTGCGATTTGCACCACATACTGTACCCTTCTGCATCTTCAAGCCCTCGGCTGCAGAATTTTAAACCGGCTGTGGGAAAGTAAAAATGGGGAACAGTTTTCTTGCCAAACCTGCGGTAAGAAGTTGGGAGTCATACAAGAGTCAGAGCGAAAATGATGTGTGTAAAGTGTTTGTCTCGTCTCAGAAATAAATAAACCAAAAGAGACGTCTACTGGTTTGCTGAGAAGTTTTTTTTTTTAATGTTCATTCAGCGCGACCAGACGTCTTTAGCAGCTTAGCACTACTCCAAATTTCATATTTAAAAAAAAAAAAAGGAATTAAAAATAAAAGAAAAGGAAAAAAACAGACTACAATGACTCCCAAAAGGCAAACATACTGTTTGGATATTGATCATAACAGCTTTAAAAATTATGTGTGACTCACGGCTCGATGAACATGAGGCTTTTCTGCAACTCCTTTGCAGATTGATGTAGGCTGGCAAAGATACACTGAACCTTAATGAATAAAATAAAGGGGCCACAATTGTTCAGTTTGTATGCAACATATGCACGGGAAGAATTTGTTGATAATTTCAGCACACGCACGCTCACATTCACTCACACTGAATAAGGATGATCCACAGGGCTACAAACTGTTAGGATGAACCTCGTTTGCGGCCTACTATAGGACTCAGCAAGTCATTTCTGTGGTCATGTTTGTATCCAAATGGTGGAAAACGTAATTCAATTTTAGACTGGCGTATACAAATGAAAAACCGTCAACCTGACTCAAAAGAATTCGATACTGGAAAAACGTTACAAAAAAAACAATAATGTGCATGTGAGTTGCCAGTATTATTTTCATCCATTTGTGGTGGGCATCCTCACATTCTACAGTAGTATCTGTGACCGTTTGGTGTGAGTGTGTGGCTTTATAAGGCAGGGCCAGGCCTGGTGAGTGACGTCATTGAATGGAAAGTGTTGTTAGCTGTCTGTTTGAACTTTGCTGTTTGTTAGCAGCTTGTTCATGGATGTGCTTGTTGCATACATGTTTTCTGACACGTGTCTAGAGCTGTGCCTTGTAAATAGATAGTGAGATATAATCCTCTATCGCTTGTATTGTTAGATTGCCCTTGCGGCTATTGAGGGAATCCTGTAATTGATTTTCCTCTGGGTTATAATCATTTTATTGGATGAATGGTAGGAAGCATATTTAAATGATACTTTAATAGTATCGTTGGGCCCAACCGATTAATTGGCTTGCCAATTCAACGCACTGATATGAGCTTTTTAAAAATCAGTCAAGATTAGATTTTTATGACATATCACAAAGATGAATCTAGGTAAAAATAACCGTCAAAAAATAAAATACGGAACCAAAAATTACATTTTCATTCATACTGCCAAATATCAGAATCACGCTCAAAATGTCTATATCAGTCTTTATTTTAATTCTTTGCACTATACTGCATTTCTTCAAAAGCTGTTGCAACACCAGATATTTAGGATGGTATTTATTTGGTCACTGGATGTTGGTTAATAATATTTTCAACGTTTAATTGTGTGGTATAAAATTATATGTGTTTTATAAAAGCATGGAGAAAAGATCACATAAATTGAGATCAATTTCAAGGAAAAAATTAAAGGAGGATAGATATCGTTATTCAGCTATAAAATCACGAGATAAGGTTGTAATATCGTCACCTTGAAACCGTTTACAAATTCCCATTTTTATCCATTGGCTGCCCTTTGAGTCGCGCTCCACAGTTAGCCAATTGCTAAAGCTAAAACACACAGAAAAAAATAACACGGTAACTGGAGAGTCGTTATTGACCGCTCGGTTTGAGTGAAGAAGAAGAAAAAAGACCAATGGATACAAACATAAAACCGCGTCATGTGCGCATGTAATAATGAAGTTTGCCCTCGTTTGCATTCACGCAGGCCTGCCTCACCACTGGCTCCATCTTGGCTAGCGAGCTAAAGCTAGCTGGCCTAGCATGCAAACAGCCACTCACCATCCCTCGCCGTTCCCATCAGCTGGTCGAGCAAAGCTCGCATTTGAGCTTGGGCGGACATTGTTGCTGGCTCTTTCGTCGACGGCGCTGATACCAAAAGAAGCGGCAGAAAAATGGGAGTTTCTGATTAATTGTAGGAGTGAAAAACTGTCATTCGGTCGAGCATCGCCGATTCCAGACGTTCTCTAAGCGTTTTTTTTTAAGGGGAAATTACGTCGAATACTGTCAAAGTTCCGTTTAGGTGGTGCAAGCGCAATGAGATGGAGCATGGAAGCGTTCGAGAACCGCAATGTTATCCAATCAAAGCGGAGTTTGCTGAGCATTAGTATACATTTATCCAATCAGAGCGGAGCATTCAGCCATTTTTATGTATTACCCTGAGTCATACCTTTCAGGCAACATTGCTAAACCAGATATTGTGGATTGTGTTATGTATTGCCCTCGAAAATGTCACTTTGTATGATTGTGTGACTACGATTGAGAATAATGAATTAGAATAATTCTGAAAATGTGTGCAAAAGGAGTGTCTACCTGACAGACAAATTCGGGGTTAAATATAAGTGTCACTTCACCCCCCCCATTGCTTGCGTACGGGCGACAGCCGTACCTGTCTTCTCGCCTTTTAGCCAAAGATTCATGAGACGACGCTTGAAAGTGAGTAAAACATGTTGATTTTAACTTTGATCTCACGTTCCAATGACGGCATCTTTCGTGGTTGCTCGTATTGCAACTGTCGTGTGGCGTTGAGGGGAGGGAAGGTAGGGGGGGGGGGTGAGGGTGAGGGTTGGCCTTTTCGCTCAACAAGTTAGCAAACTGCACAAACGTGAACTCTTCAAAGCCGCAAACTCCAAAAATACGAGCGTCGTGGCCGTGCATTCAACGATTTGTCACCAGAGAAGCGTAGCTACTAACTCAGGTACTCCAAATATGTGTCCAACGTGATCGGTCTCTTCTATGCCTGCAAATACATATGCTAGTCCTAGTTTGACCTGTGCTGGGAAGTATCTGGAGTGACCTTTGGTTTGCATCAATAGGCCAACATTCACAAAGGTAGATGTAGCAGAAGTAGCTGGAAATCTCACATAGACTCCTGTACAGCCTGGGTTGGTTTTCCAGGGTGTTTTGATGTTGTGCCACAGATGATCATTGAATTGTGCCTGTGTCAAGCAGATTTGCGCAAAGCAATGCACTAAAAAGGACCATGGAGACAACGGACTGTCCCACCGAGGGTGAGCCCCTGAAGAGCGGAGAGGACGGAGTGGAGCCTCCAGCCACCGAATTGAAAAGAGGCTGCAAAGAAGTGCTGGGGCTTTCCAAACTGACCCACTGGCGCACGGCCGTCTTCTTCCTCTCCTTGTTCCTCTGCCTCACGGTGGTCTTTGCCTTCTCCTTCATTATCCCGTGTCCTGTCAGACCGCAGTATCTCGCTTCCTGGAACAGGACATTTCCTGGCGCGGGTGCGTGTTTGTCCCCCCCCCCCCCACCTCCCCAATTTTTGATCGTGTCATCACAATTTGGGATTTAATGTTATTCTTCTTTTGCTCCAGCAACCTATGACTTCTTAACATTTCAAGATGCGAGCAACGACAAAGTGATGGATGTCCTGCTTGTGGTCAAGGCCTCCGAAACCAGCCTGAACAATACATGTGCAAATGCAGGTAAGATAAGGTCAAACTCCTGAGGCAGATGTGCGTTTCCCTACCTCACCACGATACCCTCCAAAAGCCTAAATGATTGAAATCAAAACTTTGGGGACGTAAATGAGAGTACAATTGGTCTTTGTACGTTACCGCAGGTCTGCCGTCGCCGTGCGTGTTTATGCTGGCAGTGGATGGGACTGACGGGGAAACCCTGTGGGAGCGTCCACTGGATCCGGACTTCCACTGGGCCCAGTGTGGCCTGGACACAAACACGGGAGAGAAGTGGGACTGTCTGCTGTTCCATTCCGACCGACTCTCGGCGCTGGATAAATCGAACGGTAATCAAGAACTCTAATTAGGTACATTTAAAAAGGAGGTTGAGCAACCGGTAAGAGATGCTAAGAGAACAATGGGCAGCACAACAGTAATAGTTTTGATGACGTGTGTGTGTGTGTCTTACCAGGCGAGGTCAGGTGGCAGCAGCCGCATCCTCCCGGTCTGCAGAGCAGCCTGCCCGTGCTCAGCGTCCCCGATCTGGACGGGGACAAGGTCAGCGACGTAGCCTTGGTGGCATCTGACAGCATGCAGGTAAATAATCAGATACTCACCGCACACAACGTTGTATCCAAACGGAAGAGTTGTATCCCGAAAACAAGGTCTTCTAATATCGACTTTGAATTTTATACACTGAAGAATGTGAGGGTGGCGAGCCAAGGTTGACTTTGTGTTGCTGAATACCTTCCTAAAATTTTCAACCCTCCTTTTTTTTTTAAAAATTTCCGAAGCTAAATCTTCTTTCAATTGTAGACTCTGCTGGTGTTCCTCTCGGGGAAAACAGGCGTGCAAATTGGATCCACAGTGGCTCTGAACACCACAGAAACATCCGGTCATCTTCTCCAAAAGACCGGGGAAGGCGCTCAGTACCTGCTGCTGCAAAAGGGTTAGTGAATGTCGCAAACCCCCCTGCCGATTTAATTTTTTTTGTAGTTTTGTACTACACCTTTCTGATGTTAGTGACCCGGATGCTGCCTGTGGCAAATTTTCCAGACACCGGCTTGTACGGACTGGCCCTGTGGAGGATTGCAGCCAAAGCCAAAGAAGGGCTGGAGGCGGGCTTCAAGAAGCCGAAACAAATGGAGAGAAAAACCGCGGCCGCATCCGGATTGGTCCCCGTCTACGAGTAAGGCGCCGTGTGCCGGGACTTCACTCGCAGGTCACGTCTGCGTTTTCACTGGGAACTCTATGTTTATCCGGAACGCATGTAGGTGTGACTCACTGAGGCGCGTGGTGAGAACAGACAAGGCCCAGTCGTCCAATTTGTTGCTGGTTACGGGCAACGAGGTGCTCTTAATAGATGGAAAGACATTACAGCCTCTGTGGATTTTCAATACCACCTCAGTCTTCAGGTAACCATTTTGGATTCCTCTTCAGTACAAAATGCATTCTCTCAGTATGTTACGTGTGCTCCCTCTAGTGGTGTGCAGGAGAATCACTTCAATGTTCCAACCCATTCATTCCAGTACAGTGAACTTGTCAAGTATACTCGAGTTGTATTTTTAAGAGTACTGTAATTACTTTGACTTGTACATGAGGTAGTTCTAGAGGTCTTATGAAAATGGATTAACGGTTAGGGTTGGGGTCAAAGTTAGTTGATTGTATTTTTTCCCCCCCTATCTGACATCCATTTAGGGAGCCTGGCTTTGGTCACTTCAACAAAGATGGTATACTTGATATTGCGCTTGAGGAGGACATGGACAACTCCACCAAGAGGGCAAGTTGGAACTCGTCAGTACAAAAAAAAATTTTTTTAAATGGATGTGGTACCACAACATACGTGGCAGCCCTGAGGTTTAGTAACAGTTGTGCTAATTTCCGTTAGCCCGGCTTTGGTGTTTTGCATTATATTATGAGCACTAAGTTACAGAATAAAAAAAAAAAAGTGGTCTCGATAGCACGGATTTTCACCCTATTGCATGTCGGTCAGGAACGTCTTTTTCCCCCGCAGGTGGTGATCCTGGACGGGAAGTCCGGTGAGGTGCTGTGGAAAGTGGACCTCGTGTCCAGCGCCGACTTGCCTCGCCCCGCCTCCATACACACCACCAACTCCATTTCCATCTTTGTCTTCTGGGGGCTGCTTCCCTCGCAGTCCAACTCCACCGTAAGGCTTTCATGATCGAAACGTCTTCGCACTGCTCGCCGTTATGCAAGACGTGAACCGAAGATCTCGTTTCAGGTCGAACATCGTTCTTATATGCTGTATCCGCTCTACTCCAACGTGCTGCTTGAGTCTGAAAACATCGCGGACCACATCGTTACATTTAAAGGTACCACGTTCGTTTGCATCCCCCAACTCCTAACGTGAAACCTCAAAATGGATGTTGAGCAGCGCAAGCCAGGTGTTGAATCCAATCTAACATCAGTTTAAGACGCAAGATCGAGACTGTTGGCTAGACATTGAGTGCATGGGACGACCTGGCCTGGTGAGTGACGTGGGAGCCAGCGAATCAATCGGTAAAATTGGCTGTTGTGAATTTTTTATGGCAGCGACGTTGATGGAGAGAGGACGTCACGCCGCCTTCATCCTGCTGACGGGTCCCGACACGGAAGGCACGGTCGTCCTCACTAAGTGGAAGCTGAAGCACGACGTGCCTCAGAGCAAGGTGCTCCCCATCGGCGACGGCGAGGCCACGGAAACGGACGACAATATCAAACAGGCCTTCAACCGACTGCGCTTCAGCGATATTTGAACTAACCTTTGTACCCGTTGACAGTTTTTCTGTTCATTCCTTCTGTGTCAAGTGTTTTGTTTTCAAGCCACGCATTTGCATAGACAACAAAACACGGTTAGCCGGATAGCGTGATTGCCTCAGCCATTTTTTTTCAGAAAACGACAAAATAAAGAATTAAAACAAAGTCAATCTTATTTTTTAATTTTTGCGGGAAGTTAAAGATGATTTGAGGCAATCACATAAGCTATTAGGCTAACGATTCGGGATGGCGTTTTGACAAAACCGCTGCAGTTTTCTCTGACAATCGCGCCGCCTGCTGAGAAATCCATCGGAACCTTTTGCTGTATTTTAACTTGCACTTTCTCACAACGATGCAATTGTTTTCTTTTCCACTTCAGTTCTATCGTGCAAATCTATGCAATTGTTTCACACTCGTGCTGTCAAGGTTAGTGGGGGTAACTGCTGTACATTTGACCACTCGAACAGCCTTAAGCTTTTACATTTCAACTTGAACTACCCCCCGCCACTTGTTACAAGTATGCACTGTGCGGTTTTATTTTCAAGATTCACTGAGGCAGTGAATCCTTGCAAATTGGTTGTAGCGCCTTATCAATCAGATTTATAGTATTTGGGGAATTTATATTCATAAGATTTTTATTTTTGCCCTATGTTAATATATTCAAAATGTGTTGCTCTGAAGGCAAGCTTGGGTTTTTTTCCTTAAGTTTCAAGTTGTTCAATATTAAAATGATTTTTAAACATCCGGAACTGTTATCCACCTTCACGCACCAGCACTCACACTTGATTGTTTTGATACATTTAGTATGACTTTGGGAGGATGCTATGATACAATTTAACATAATGCCGGATCGTGCCAAATTCATCCTTCCTCATTGAAATGAATTCCATGAATTTGTCGCAGCATCAAACTGAGGCCAAGGTACCACTGGCAACTGTGGTTATCACGCGCATGCGCTGCGTCCGTTGGATTCAGTCACGTACTCCTTAGCTACGGATCATAGTCCAATGATAACGTACAGTCGTACAGTACGGCATTAAATCACTATTTTCTATTTGCATTATAGTACTGCATTTAAACCGTGTTTGCCGTGGAAACACCTCTCAAGTACTCGAGTGGGCAGTGCACAAGCCGGAGCCTAAACATCACTTTTAACGCCGGGCAGATGCAATGTAATCATTTACTTGTCAGACTACTTCCGTGTTTGGAGACGTTCATCGTCAGCCGGGGGGGGGCGTTTATCACTGCAACGTTACACTTTGCACTTCCGAGCCTACAGACGCCAGCAGACATCCAAGGAATACGAGCATAAGGTAATCCTTATTTACTTTAAAATGTATCCTATAAAACAGAATATACCACTACATTATATCTATTATATTCCACTGTATTCCTTGAGGGCAGAGAGATATTTTTTAGAAAATGATTCACCTTTTCTCAAACCTATTTTTTTCCGCCGATGAATAATTCTATGGTTCCCATACGTTTTTTTTAACCAGTCATGTCGCAGTTGTTATGACAATATTGACTAAGACTAATTGGCCTGATTTGCCCAATTTGGCAGCCATTTTCCAAGATCGACACTTTATTTTGCAGTTACACTTCCCAGTGTAAACTTTTGTGCCACGTTTGGCATGTGAATGCCATGTCAGATGTTGGAAATGTGAGCGTTTAATGAAGGCGCTGCTGATTAAGGACACACGGGTGACGATGGCTGAGGACATTAAGGCCAAACTGGAGAACTATCGCACCGCTCCATTTGATGCCAGGTTCCCCAACCAGAACCAGACCAGGAACTGCTGGTCCAACTATCTCGGTAAGGCTTCCAGCTCACATGAGATATTTGATCTTTTTGCCAGCCCTCTGCACTCTGTTCGTCTCTTTCATCACGTGCTAATTAAGATCTTTCCCCTCCAACCTGTCCGAAGATTACCGGACTCAAATAACAATTGTATTGTTGTCATCAGTCTATGACTAGACAAGCTAATAAGTGTTGTATGTTCTTGTCGAATGGCTATTAATAGATTACCATCGCTGCCAGAAGCTCTGGAGGCAAAAGGTGCGGACAACGCCCCATGCGAGTGGTACCGGAGGGTCTACAAGTCGCTCTGCCCCATGTCCTGGGTAAAGAACATCAATCCATTTTTTATATGAAACGTTTTGATTTGACATTGTGTCTCTTAGATCCAGAAGTGGGACGAGCAGAGAGCGGAGGGGACGTTCCCCGGAAAAATCTAACGGCCTCCGTCAACACAGACGGGAATGTGATTAACAGCCAAGTGCTTGGGGAGCATGTTGCTCCATCAACAACTTTACTGACTTGAAATGCGCATTCCTTACAATCACCATTGAAAATGTAAAGCAGAGCCATAATAAATATATTCGATATTTATCTCACTTGTCTCTTGTCCGTCGTGCCGGGCAGTATTCCAGAGTGCCTTTGGAGTACTCCCGCTAGCTTACTGCTAACACATCATGGAAACACAAAATGACATCCAGTACACATATATACAATTTATTTGTCTTTGAAACAAGTCTACATTTAATATACAGCGTCAAGATTAGAAAAATAAATAGTTTTTTTTTTCCACACGTACAATAATCGTCACCCCATGCTGAGTTCGGATGTCACACATACTCAAATGAAAGACGTATTTTATATACAAGGAGTCATTCAACTTGTGGCTTATTTACTCAAATGCAGCTTGTGAGACTTTCCCACGCGACCGTCGCAATGAATCGAAATGTAGCGAACGAGACAGAGTGATTGCGTCCCGTAGTGAGATGGTTGATCCCGGAATTTGAGGTAAAAAGTCAGCGGTTTCTGCATATTGGAAGTCTTCCGTTAATGGCGCCGACTCCCAAGTCCAAGCGTGCAAATATAAACACAGCTGACCAAACGACTTGAGTCGCATCAAACAATTTTGGTAAAGGTCACTTGATTTCCCAACTCCTTTTCAAGCTCAAGCTAGCATTTGGCAAAATACACGACAAAGCTGCTTTTAAGGTATTTCCTCAAATAGTGACCCCCCCTCTTCAATTTCATACCTGTTCCTTTTAATTTGAAAGTTCATTGCTGAGACCACTTTACGGGAGAAGAGGGTTTGTTTTTGAAGATTGACCCACGAGTCAGCTTGGCGTTACGCAAATGCTCATACCCGATCAAAAGAGCCCACATTTATAAATGAGCATTAGCGACCAACAATTGTGTGCATAGCATTACATTGGATGAGCAAAGAAACAGGCTGATCAGTGGATTCAATGGTGAATAAATCAGTGGATGTAGAAAGTGAGAGAGTGGACTGGCTTTTGATTCGACTTGATGTATCTACACGGCACAGGCAGAGTACAGGCACATTAATAATAAGGCTGGCAGAAAGCAGCCTGACGGGTTTATTTAGCCTGGCAACGAGGGGAGCCGCTGACTCTGTTTGTAGAGAAGGGATGGGAGTAATCCAACCAGAAAGTGGAATACTGTGCGGCTTATGCACATCACGTGGAGCCGTTAATAAAATAAAAAGGGAGCGAGAGAGACAGAGAGGCGCTTGCTACCCACCAGAGGCATAAAAGTGAGCCATAAATCAGTACCTCCTCTGTCCGTGCTTGCCAACGTCGGTCATGCACGTTTTAGGCCGAAGAGCTGAAATGAGAAAGATGGCGCACACGTCATTAGTGAGCCGAGTTAACCTTTTTTGTTGTTAAAACAGAAACTGCTCATGGGTCACTGTGCCCAGATGCATTTAACCAGGGCCGTCAAACCCATTTTTGTCGCCGGCCACGTTGTCGTTACAGTTTCTCTTGGAGGGCCGTTATGAGACTTTGATAGCAGAGGTCGGGAATAATGGTTTACTCAATTTATTGTATTGCTCTGGCGCCCTCCAGTGGCATCTTGGTGCATAGGAGCCAATTTGAAGAGAGGAAAGAAAAGCCGTGCTTTGCAACCTCTTATGAAATATGGGGACGTGGCTGTGTTCAAAATAACCTAAACTGGGATTCAGCACACATCCGCCACCGTTTAAAACCCCCAAATAAAGCAACGCTGCTCGGCTACATTTCAATTGGGGTCTGGAGACTTTTTCTAGCCACTGCAGAGAATATGAAAATGACTTCCATGTTGACATTGCGCACCTGGGTCTGCGGCCTGCTTCTTCTTGTTGTGATGGACGATCTGATTCTCATTGGTCATCTTCACGTCTTGGTCCTCCACGTAGTTACTGTGACGTGAAAAATGGACACGGGGGCGGGGAGATACAGAGTCAATCTGCTGTTGATCAAGGTGAGAAAAAAGGTTCGACAAAATAATGAGGCTAACGGGAAACTCGAGGGCAGAGGTGGTGGGGGAAATCACACAGTCAATGCGCGGTAAGAGTGGGAGACAACCAGGCGAGGGGGGACACGGGGGCATTCTTCAATGTGAGGAGTGACCACAACGGGGCGCTCTACAGCATTACTCACTGTTTGTGGCGCCGGCTGCCGTGAGGGCTGATGTGGAAAATTACACGTTATATTCAATTCAAGCGCACAGCTTCCGAAAGTTTGCTCATTTAAAGGCATATATTCTTTATCCTCCGCAAAAAAACAGCTACTATTATTGCAGCTCTTTTCCAAGTGGGGGGGTTTCTATACACAGCAACACTCTTGGTACAAAATGTGACAATCGCACAAAGGGCAACTCGAACAGTGCAGCGGTTAATGCCTCCGCCCTCAGATGGTGTCTTACCTGATGACGGTGTTCCTTTCGCGGTGTGCAATGTACGCGTTGTCGGTGAAAAGGATGGTGTGGTACGGCACCACCACTTCGCACGTGGGCAAAATGCCGCGGCTCACGTGGCTCACGCTGTCCAGGATGCCGTTGTAGACCAGGAGGTCATCCACGAGCAGCTACCCACACACACACACACACACACACACATGCGTGCACAGAACTTTTGTTACTCGGGGTTGTCTCTTCTGTATTTATAAAAATAAGCTCAAAGTGTGGAGAAAAAAAAAATGTATGCTGTACCAACACACGAAATATGGAGGAGGCTCACCCCAAATTCCTTAACTCCTCTCTGCGGGGTCTTGGAGTAGTTCCATAGTTTAATCATGGATACGGTCACTGGCTGATCAAAGATGACGTACACGCGGTTCACCTGCATGCAAAAGAAAAAAAAATAGCTTTATAAGCAAAAAAAAAAAATCATTCCAATCTTTCAATTGTTCTCTCTTTCCTTCTAACTGCACCCTCACCAGTCCCGGGAGCACTGGAGCCAGCCACATGTGTCTTCCGTCCTGCGTGCTGTTGATGCCGTCTATTAATTTATCCGGAGTCCTCACGTCGCCGCTCACGTTTTCAAGTACGTTGACGCTGTCCGGGAAAGCGGCGATGTCTGGCAAGACGTTGAGGAACACGTAATTAAGAGGCTTTTCTTTTTTTTGCAAGCAGACGGATGTGATGCCAGAGAGAGCATTTAGCGAAGGGGGTTGGCGCTGCATTTGACATGATTTGCGCTCCACGGGGCCAAAGGATACTATTGTCACTGAGGCTGATCTTTTCATGATTCTGGTTGTAGAACTCGAGGCCGTTGAGGCCGATGTAGTAAGAGTCTCCCCAGGTGGTTAACAGCTGCAGCTGAAAGATGACTGGCGGGGTCAAAACAAAATTTTTTTATTAAGGAACACAGCACACGAAGAAGCCAATTGTCTCACAAGCTTTGCATCCATCTGCACAAAAGGATACATCCACAAGGCATGATGGGAGCTTCGTAATCCATGCTGGCTTGTTCGGCTTTCTTTGCGCCTCGCCTGAAGTGGAAACAAGCGCATGGCATAAACGCATTTCTCCAAACCAGAAAGCGGAGACGCGCGGACGTGTTTGTACTTGTTGGGGTGCTCCTCGGCACTCTTGCTGTCGGCGGGCGTCTGCAGGTAGTCCACGAAGAGGATCTCTTGGGCAAAGTCAAAGTGACAATGGCCTGGGCCTTTCCTGATAAGGAAGCCCTCCACTGGGGAGATGGCCACGTCGTCCATGATCACGTGGATCACCTTCACCTAAGGGGGGGGGGGGGGACGGACATTTTCGGCGTGACATGGAATTCATCACGTGCCCATCCCACGAGGGGGGGCATCGATGCAAACTCCGACAGGGGTCCTACCCCTCTGTACGAGTCCTCGGCCGACTTGTTGTAGTTCCAGATGCGCAGCCCGGCGACCGTCTGCGCCTGCGGGAAGGCGATGCTCACTGTGTGAGGCTCTCCGTAGGAAAAAGGGATTAGCCACATGTGTCGGTCCTCTGTGGTGATGTTGTGGCCATCGATGAGCCTGCAAGGAAATGACACGCCTTTTTTTTTTTTTTTCACGTCGTAGGGTAAAGAAGGTCTAAAAATGGCTGATAATTAATTTTAAAAAGTCAGGAATATTTAGGGTGATGACATTTAGTGGGGTGCACGGGGTAGTTATGTTGAATGTGTTAAATTTTGATGTGATCCTCAGACAATGTTCACCAAGACCAAGCGGGGTCCTTCAGAATCAACAGACATACTTATCGAGGGTGCGCGGGTCATGTTCGTATCGGGGCAGGTCATCGAGGCCCCCGGCGGAGGCGGCCATGACGCTGAGGTCCAAAGGTAAGCCCTCCCCATCTTTCCCGACCACCTCCAGTCCCGTCAGGCCCATGTGGTGCGAATCGCCCCATGTCGATGCCAGCTCCAGACGGAGGCCTGGTCGGGGTTTGGAAGCGAGGCGCGGTCAGGATTCAGTGAGGATAAATAAACGCTGAATTTGGGAAGAGGGAGCAAAAATGTTCAAAAAGGTGCGCTCACACTTTCCAGTGTACGTCCCAGGAATCTGCCCCATGCTCTCCAACTGGCTCGCGCAGGCGTTGAGGTGAAGTTTCAACTGTTGAGAAAGGTCGCGTGCGTGAATGTTACGGCTCACGTCATCGTTTCTTGTAGCTCCAAAAACAATGGAGAGGGATTTTCATGTGTTGTGGGAAAAGTAAAACGTTTATTTTCTTATTTTTCTGTCGTGGAAAAGAGTTTCTTACATCATCATCGTCGAGCCGTTTAATTAAAGCCGCGAACTTACGGCGAGGTCCTCCTCTCGGAAGCCCGCCTGCGTGAAAGGTCTTTCCTCTCCCTCGCCGTCTGCAGTGCGCGGCCTATGCAGCTCCTCCTCATGCACCGGATTCTCCGATCCTTGGCTCTCACCGAGGAAGGTTTCGTCAAAACGGGACATGGCCTCCAGGATGTCGTCGTCGGTCGTGAACAGAATCGTGTCCCCGAATTGATCCAGTCCTGAGTTCCGAGAAGGTCAAACCAGTCAATCAGGAAAAACATCAAAAGCTTAAAAAATTGTCACATGACCAAGCTCGTGACTCAGTTTATAGCAAATTAATGTTACCCACTGAAAAAGTTGAACCCCCCCCCGCAAGAAAAACAAAATATTATTCAATACCTCCCGAAAGAGTCCCGGAAGCTTTGGCAATCTCGCCCCTGAAGATGCACCTCCCATCGAGCATCATCTCCACCTCCTTGACTCCTCGGAAGGAGTGGATGCGCGACTTGTTGTAATTCCACACACGGATCATCGCGACCTGGTAGGCGTGTCCCAAGTCCAGAAAGACGGTGTGGCTCCGACCCGGCGTGAACGGGGCGAGCCAGAGATGCATGTCGTCCTGCGTGCGATGGACACCGTCCGTCAGGTTGGTGACCACGCGGGGGTCCTTGCCGTACGCGGGCAGGATGTTGATGTCGGGGGGGTCGGCGCTGATGTGAGCGGGTCGGACGGGCTCTCCGCTGGAGCTGAACACTTCCAGGCCGTTGAGGCCCACGTAGTGGCGGTCCCCCCAGGTGGAGCGAATGTTGATGAGTAACCTTTGGCCCTTGGGGAGCACCGGGATCTCGAACTCGTCCTCCTGCTCCATGAAAGAGTCCCCGTCCGGGCAGTCGTACGGCAGCCCCCGGGCGGCCGAGGCTGAGGAAGGCGGGCCGGCGGGAGCGGCCGAGGGGTTGACGGGGACGGCGGGGGAGCCGCGGCCGCGCTGCTGCTGCTGCTGCTGCTCCTGGAAGTCGTCAAATAGGTCGCCTTCGAAGCCCATGTTGGAGATGCGGCCTCGTTGGCACTGGTTGAACTTGGTGAGGGAGTCCCACGATTCCATGAGGGTGTCGTCCCGGTGGCTGTGCCCCAAAGGCCTCGGGGTCCGCTGCCTCCTGCTGCCGCTGGCTGACCCGGTCGCCTCTAACAGAATACATCAAAATGAGACCCGTGTCAGGACTGGATTGGAGAATCAAGCAGTATTAAAAATCGAGACCTCCACCTCATGTCGAAAAGCGGACCGGGATGGTCCTAATGAGCGTCCCCCACCTGGATTGGAGTTCATGTGTAGCTCCTCCATCTGCCGATTCCTTAAGGAGCTCCTTCGTCCACTGAAGGGCCGCTCATGCTTTTGCTCTCCGAGCTCGTCCAGCAGGTCGCAGCTGAGGTCCAGAGATTCGGCCTTCCACTGTGCCCCGTTGGGCGCTCTCTCCCCTCCCCTGCACACCCGACCGGGGTTACACGGCAGCTCCGGGAGCAACGAGGCCGAGGATGGCGATTTGGGCTCGGCGGCGGGCGGCTGCTGCTGCTGCTGCTGGGGCACCAGCCAGCGCGGCCGCTCCCTGCTGGCCTCGCAGCCCTCCGGGGCGGCTCTCTTCAGGGGCTGCAGCCACTGGGGGGTCATCCGCGGCTGCATGGTGACCGTCTGCGCCATGGGGGCGGCCTCCTCAAAGGAGTTCCTTTGCGCGGAGGAGCGCCGAGCGCCGATGGGAGGAAGAGGGGCGTGCGAGCTCTCCTGAGTGTTCATCATAGCTTGGCTTGACGCATCCGATGACGGCAGGGCAGAGGTGAGGTGCTGGTGCGCGCCGCTGTCATCGCGTCGCTGGGGGCTGGCCCCCCGCAGATTGTTTCCCGAAGATGACGGGCTGGAAAACAAGGAATCTGACGCTTGGAAGTCCTGGAGCTCGATGGTGTTGCTGTAGTCGAAGACCTGATTCCCGCAGCCCCGCTCCAGCTCGCCTTCAAACACCAGCGTGCTGTTGAGGTACAGCTTTACGTGGCGTGCACCGATGTCAAGTTCCTGTTCAGAAAAAGAGCCCCCCCATATTTTGAGCAACAGAAACAAGTTCTATTTTTAGAGGGCTTTTTATACACTGCAAAAAACATCAATCAAAACAAGACCGAATGCTCGCCACTTTCAAATCATGACACACCTCTGAGAAAAACAGACACGCTTTGGGCTTGACAGAATGAATGAATACATCTCGGATGCACCGAATTGAGTCGCACCAGCGAGCAACTAAGTAGCCGTTCTGGATAACGACATGGCTGAGGCCCATCTTAAATCCGACTGATCCTCTTGGCAGAGGAGGCACGGAAACCCCCAGTCGACCGACGACATCCCCACCCGTTATCTCCTTACCGGACACGGTCACTCGCTCACTTCAAGGAGGTCTCTCATCTTGCAAAGACACCACAAAAAGCAACACCTTTTGGGCAGCATGTAACCCCTGAATGAACAACAGCGAGGATGAAAGGACACAAGCCTACGCTTCCTCTTGCACTAATCTTCACGGCTAATCTCTCTGCGCTCCACATTTGGGACAGACTTGAGTGGCAGTCCGGCCAGCCACTGCTTAAAAGGAAAGGCGCCCCCCTGACGTAACGCTACGGATGAGGGCATCAAAAGGGCAGCAGCGCAACGATAGGGAAAGCAAACGGGCACTCACGTTGAGGCTTCTGTTGTAGTTCCAGATTTTAATGCGCGATATCCCAAAGTCTGCCGAGCGCTCCGTGTTCCGGATGATGAAGTAGAGCTGGATGGGAGGGTGGAAGGGACACGTCCACATGTGGCGCTCCTTGGTCGTCTGGAAGACCACCGCAGCAGAGCCAAACAAGTCAGTGACCGAGATTTGCTCTCTACACGTACACATTGGGGGCGTCATTTTTTTTAAACATTTAAATATGGAATCTAATTTAAATATGGAATATACGATCGATATAAAAAGTCTATCCACTGCTCCCTAAGTGTGTGTGTGTGTGTGTGGTGTTTTTTTGTGTGATCTAACTCACTCAAGGGATGACCAAAGGGGTACCTAATTTTGTGGTTGGTGAATTTTCCAACCGTTTACTAGGATGGAGAACCTCAAACGCACCCGTGAGGCAGGAGACTGACCTTGGCCCTGCCGTTGACGAGCACCGCCAGGTTCCCGGGATAGTCAGCGTTCCTGATGTCGAGGTCGTGCGGCGACACATACAGCTTCTTGTTTCCGGGTCCGAAAAACTGCAACTCGGTCAGGCCCACCTGCAGCCCGTGCCCCCAGTTGGACAGGAGCTCCATTGTGACGTACACGGCGGGGGGGACCTCGGACGAGCGCCTCGGCTGCCGTGACAACATATGGAAGAAAAAAAAAAAAGGGCGCTCGAAAAGGACTCTTGACTCGGCGTTATTCACAAGGGAGGTTTGGCGACTTACCGGCGGTTTGCTGCAGTCGCTTTTGGCACCCTGAGGAATGTTGAAGGTGGGTGCAGCTTCCAGCTCCTCCAAGGCTTTCAGCAGTTTGTGCCGTTCCCTGAAACAAAACATGACCAGCTTCTGCTTCCTTCTCTCTCAAATCATCATCATCATCATCATCATCATCGTCGTCGTCGTTGTGCTCAGGAAGTACAAAGAAAAGATTCCGTTTTCATGTCGTTTCTATAAATAGTACACTGCCTTGCTTTCGGCCTGCAAACTGTCATGGATAACCACAAACATAAAAAGACTGAAATAGCGATTCTCAAAAAGGGGTCCGTTCAATCACGTGGGGATCAGCGCTTTTGGTCGGCCTGCACATCATAAAAGCATCGGGGGGGAAAAAAACGTTTTTGATTTAAATCCAAGACATTCTTGAAAAAAAAAAAAACAGGGCTAAATCTCCAATTAGTCTTTTCCACATTTTCCCTTATGTGTGACTTTTTTTTCATTTAAAAAATGTAAAAAAAATTCCCTCATTTATCTGACTTCAAAACCATAATCATCCAATTTGTGAGATTGCAGCTTTTTGTTCAAACAAAATATGTCCGCTTTTTTTCCTTGGACAAATGCAGCTTAATTCTCCTTCAGACTCCATCCTTTACCCTATTTCATGATCGTAACATCAAGTTTTCTTTTGTCTTAAAACATTTTTTTCAAAGACTATATTGCATTTCGAGGTACGCTTACAAGCTCGTTATGGCAAGTCAACCATTCGAATAATGAGGGCTTCCTTAGAAGCGTTTCCCCCCCACGGATAGGGGGGGGAAGTACGAAAGCCATCATCGTGTGCTTATTTGGCACCAACCTGGAGCCCATGAGTGTGATTCTCTGCATGGCCACAGTGACACTGCTGTCCTCTTTGTCGCTGCTGTTACCATGCATTAAGCCGTTCATCATCTGCTGCCCTCCGCCCTGGAGCAAGTGAAGCAGAATGAGAAGAGTTGCATGCACGCGCACACACACAAAGCTTTTGGGTAAGGGTTTAGTTGCCAGCCAAATCTGTCACTGGATTAAAATCATCAACATTCGTAGAGTGACTAGTCTACAGTGACAGCGGGGACAAGGTCAGAAAAGCGTCGATTGGAGGGTGGGGGGGGGGGCATGATGCTGACCATGTTGCGAGGGAAAAGCTCTGGACTCTTGTTCTCCCTCTGGATGGCCTCGCACACCCCACGGGCCACCTCGTCAGGGTCCTGCTCCACAGTGAAAGCCCTCCTGGCTGTTGACAGAGGCCTCTCAGTGACCCGCGTTTGTCTAAAAAGATGCAAGTTTAACTGCCGAAGCAGAAGACTTACTCGGACTACCCCAGCCGTCTTTTGAAGGTGGCATGTCTAATGTTTTGCTCTTGACCAGGAGTGGCTTGGCGGCTATGACGGAGTCACTGTTTTCCTTCCGCTTTGCAGACAAGGAGCGCTCAAGCTTACGGCCTGGAATAAAAAGGTGGAGAAAAAAGAATTTCAGGCTTGGATATACTTCCGTCTCCAAAAGACATGAGAATTGGATTTCAAATTTTAAAAACAATTCTAATTCCACCACGTTACTCTCGGTGATGAAGCAGTTGGAAAAAAAACCACAAAAACAAGCCATATTTCACATATCGACGTGGACGATGACACCCACCTTTGGGTGCCGGTCCAAAGTCGAGAACAATGAGGTTTGCTGGGTCAAAATGGTGTGAACTGCTGGGCCGAGGGCTGGAGGAAGACTTTGAGGATGACAGTGGAAGTCCCAGTTCGTCGAGACTCTCGGTGCTCTCGTCGCGCTCAATTTGCTCCTCCACCCACTCTTCGTCGGACTCCTCCCCCGCCGAGCCGCGGCTGCTCCGCCGCATGCTGTTCTGCAGGCTGCGCCGCAAAACCTGAACACAAAAGGTTGCCGTTCATAAGACATGCATCTGTTCTTGCATATACTCAAGTAGAAGAACTGAAGAAAAAAAAAAAAAGCACTTTAAAAAAGTAAAAATGAAATTTGACTGTCAATGACATACGATACCTTGAAATGGTGTCTCTTATATTCGAACAGTACTTGCATAAATACTGAGAAAAAAATTATTCCCATCACTCGTTGCATATTTTTAACCACTAATTAGTGGCGGCTTGATTTTCACGTTTTAAAAACGCGATTCCAAAATGTCAGAAAAAGCCTACTAGAACTGCAGAAATTTTGAGCTTGAATGTTGATTGGTTCGCACACACTTGAGCAAACACATTGTGCCACTTGTCTAAATTTAAGTGCCAACATAAATTTCAATTATTTGACTCTTTTAGATCACAAACTTGTAACATTTGAACAGGTGTGTCGACTTCTGTCCATTATTTATCATTTTTAGTCTGATGTGGGAATAACAACAAAGGAAGAGGGTGCAAGGAGATCTGATTCCAAATGTAGGGTGTAAGAGGGGGGGGGGGGACATCAGGCATAGATCATCTATTTAAGCACAGCAACAGGGTATCCCCCCCCCCTGCCCGCACTGACCTTCACTTCCTCGAGATTGAGAAGCACCTTTTCGCTGTGCTCCTGGCTCGCTTGTCCTGCTGGGTTGTGGGGTCTGGAGCCGAAGGAGCGTGAAAGCGCACAGCTGTCCCTCGGGGAGCAGGGAGCGCCAGGCGAGCGTGGGCCGGAGCTCTGCGCGAGTGGAGGTGGTTGGATTGGGGAAGGGGGTGGGGGGTGGGGGAGAGGGGCGCAGAGATGGAGAGATGCTAAACATACAGCAGGCAGCTGCAGCTGACACACAAGCCCTCCCTTTATATATTGAAGAAAGAAAAAAAAAAAAGAGCTCAGAAGCTTGGTGTGTCCGTTGTACCTCCATGTCTACACTTTCATAAGTCTCAAAATCATCACAGTAGCGCTTTTCCGGGCATATCTTCAAATTCGGTCCGTCCTCTGCACGGATTATGACGGACTCCTGTTTGAAAACATGGAAATACCAGGATTGGATTTCACAACACATGGATTCAAAAGTACCAAGACGTGTCAAGCGCGTGCGTACCTGTGTCCATTCTTTCCTCTGGACCTTTCCTGGGGCGGTGTGGCTCCGGCGCTTGTGGCCGGGCTCCAACTCTTCACTTAGCTGGTGGGCGCGTCGACAGACATCTGCTGATGAGTCACAGCACGAAAAAGGGAACATGAAGAGCGTGCGGCGCACCGCGCCGTTTGCTCGCTCGCTCGCTGCAGATGGGAGCACTGCAATTATGCACGCGGATGGTCCGCGGCGCATATGAGGAGGCATGGAAAAGCTGCTACCAGCTAGAACTGTCACTATCGTTTCTTCAGTGGAGACTGGACACGTGATCGCGGCACGCTAACTTGATGGAATACGTACGCAGTCATATAGAGTATTTATTGAGCTCTGTGTGAATGTATGTGCCTTTTTTTTTTAAGAGGCAGGGCCAGGTGGGGCGTGGCATGTGACGTGCTTGTGAGTGTGTTTGCGTTTGTCATGCTCGCCCGCCGTTATAAGTGGCTGAAAAATTGTATCGGGAGATTGAGGCTCTCCTTTCCTATGTGTGAGGGCATCACAGTAAGTATGTCAAAACCCACATAGTGTTTGTGGGTTTTTCTTTGATCAGAAATGACAAACCTGCTGTACACGGAGTCCTCCAAAAGGGCGTGGAGGTGACAGGCTTGTGGTTGGTGCTCTTGCGCTGCCTCTTGCAGGACTCGGCATTGGCTCCGTTGAAGTAAATGGAAAAGCCTTGTTCGAGTCTTTCCAATTCTATGTCTCTGGGGCCTTTGGCTTTGAGGCGATTCAGGATCCTGGGGACCATAGACAAGCTCCACTGAAAACTCCCAGTGTAAACTTTCTCAAAACGAGGAGCCGCTCATTGATTTCGCAGTGTTAATCATGGACTAAAAGTCACGGAGGAGTTGAGCGTCTTCACTGTGAAATCCAATCGGCGTCCCCTCGAGAGCCCGTGTTCACACTTCACCTGTTTCTGTGCTGGAGCTCGATTAAATATTCATCGGCGTTGTCGTCAACGGCGGCAGCGAGCTGCCTTCGTTGGCATGCCTCAGTCTCCTTCAAGTGCACATACACAATGCACAGACATGGCACGAGGGTAAAAAAAAAAAAAAAAAAAAAAGTTATTTTTATAGACGAGGACCTACTGAAAATGTGGACAATGTGGATTTCCAATATGTTCTTTTCGTGACAACTTTGCAAATACAATCAAATGTTTGCTTTCACTGGCATGAGGCGGAGCATCCATTTATATCCATGCAGTATCGTGCAACATCAGCGGTAAAGAAGAAAATCCCAAGACCCTTACTTGTGATTTACTACAGGCTACTGCATCTGACAATCAGCAGGGAGGAGAAGACAAGCCAGGCAGGGAAGAGGAACACACAATAGTGGTTAAATAGCATCAGTTCAGAGACTCAAGGAAAGCACTGGAAAACAAGTGCTGAAATGAAAAAGAACCTCGTCTCCGACTTGACGTGTTGAGCAAGAAAGGATGCGGCTGGCTATGGATTTTGGTTCAACGAAACGCGAAGCCGAGCGAATGTGGCCTACCTCGTTTTTATAATCCATCGTGCGGCGGCCGACAGTGAAACAGATGCTGTGTCCACATAACGTCGTGGTGCGTTCCGGCGCCCTTCGGAAAAAGAAAACAGCACCGCCACGCCTGACCTTGCCTTGGACACACCACGAGGAAAGACCTCAACATTTACGCGGGTTGCATCCACCGCGCATTAACAGTAATGGGAAGCTGGAGTGGGGAAACATTGTATGCATCTTCCGAATGCATTTTTCAGTACGGTTAGATAATTTCTGTGCTCCAGTGAACACGACCACGGTGTGTCACTATAGCCTTTATTAGAGGCCTATGTGATGATCACAGTTACGTGTGCTCTTTGTTGAAGTGGATTCAGGCTCAAACAGTCCATTTTGATACTTGACATTATATACTTCACCATACACAAGCCACAAATGCCTCCAGAACACCGTCAGTCGTGGCTAAACACACCTTGGTTCCCCCTTTTCGATGATTCCAAAGTGTGACTTGTTGGTTTTCAGGTTGCATCCATCTTCCACCCGAGCAAAGAATTCCCCGAATTATATAAAACTGGTGCTGTACTGTAGCTTCTTTTTTCGCCTCTGCCGAGCCCTGCAGGTGGTAACAAATGGGGGTTAGGGGGGGACACAACACCCCGAGGTTCTAAGTCATCACTCGATGGACATTTTGTTTCGTTCTTCCCTAGCAACGGGACACAAACATCTGCTAACTACACGATAGTGACATTATATGACGGACACGATATACGGGTAACTAGGAAGCTAACTGTCAATAAAAAAAACATCATATTGAGCCAAATTAGAAACAGCGACATAGATTAGCCATGACAAAGAGTTTACTAGTACGAATAAGTCTTTTATAAAAGAGCAGGCGGTGTTAAACACGAACACGGGCAGCGTAAACAGTGAGCACATGCTAATAGATGCTAGCCAGCTAGCGTCCGCCGAATGAATAGCAAAACCAAACGAGTTCCCTCACGAACTCTCAACACTTCGGCCACAATGTAGTTATTATTACAACCTACCGTCGAGGTCGTAGAAATAATCAAATGCTTATCAGTTCGCTTGAAGCTTTTCCTCATGTGTCGGCCAAGTTGTGATGGCCGGTTACCAGGATGGCTCTCCACCAATCAGGAAAGCCGCATAGGTCGACGACACGCCCCCAAAAGCCGTCAAATCAAACGCACACGTCCAGTGTCAACAGTCAGAAGTTGAACACTGTTTATTTATTATTTAGAAATCAATACAATTTATATAAACGAAGGGATGAAATGAGGTCTGAAATAAAACCGTTGTGGATGTAAACTAAACAGATCAGGTTACGGTCACACTCTTTCGCCACAGGATTAATTGCAGACGCTCATTAACGCCACCGTATGGGAAAGCCCTTTTGAGCAATAATATCCTTGATGCACTAGTAGTCTGTGTTCTCACCAGTAAGACAATTCAGACCACTAGAAGAACGACTGACTATTACTTGAAAGACAGCTGTTCTACTAACGCGCTGTATCATCTTAATCGTGAGGAAAAAGAGTATACTAGTACATGGTCCTTAATCTGGCTATCACGGATATTGAACATACCCGCACGCCGTGGCTTTCCATACCCAAGTCTACTCTGTGATGGGTTTCAATGGAATGAATGTGGCTGACAAGACAGCATTGCAGTTGAGCAAAAGCGTAGCAACTTAGCATGCCGTAGTTTTGTGCAATAACAGAACCGCCACCGGTCAACTTTGCGAAGTGTGCACTTGTTGTGCGTTTGTGTACAGGCTGTCAAACCCCGGGACGGCCTGGAGGTAAACAATATTCATCTGTCAAAAGCAACGGGATCGAGCCAGCGTCTTCTTGACCGGGAATCGGCCGATACTTTTGCTCGTTTGGGTTGCAAGTAAAAGGCAGCGTCATTGCGTTTTTACACACTTGGCTGCTTCTTGAAAGGAAACAGACATTTGGGGAGACGTGAGAGGTCAATGGGGAGCACTGCAAACCTCAAACGCACTCGGGTGTTGGGAAAAACTTGAGTCTGTTACCTTGGAAGGAGGATTTCCAGTGAATCAAAGTGTCAAAGGAATTTTGTCCATTTAGAAAATGCCCTTGGAATATAATTGTATGTTTCTGTTTGCCAAAAGTGGCCAAGGCAAGGCAAGTGCAACTAATCCATCCTCACAGCACCGCAAGACAGAAGCAATTACAACCACGAGACCAATCAGGACGACCCTCGCATTTCCAAAAATGGGTTGATGTTTAGTCCCAGTTTCCCTTTTTTTTTTTTTTTTTTTTGAAGATGACAAAATAAATCAGCAGTTACCAGATGCAAATGACTACAGTGGTGCCTTGAGATACAAGTTTCATGCATTCTGTGACCATGTTTGGAACACAAAATACAAATCTCTCCCTGGGCCCCCCAAACAAAAACATTTTGCATCTCAACCCTACCCGAGCCATCAGTATGGCACTATTAGTCGATCTTTGCAGAGGATAAAACACTGTTTGTGTTCAATATTTTGCGTTATTGGTTCGAGCGCAGCAACATCAACATGATTTAGCATAAGTTAGTGGGCTGAACGTCTTCACTGAGACATTAAAACTTCAACTGGCAATAAACAGCTTGAAGCCTTCATTTACCTAATTGCCGTATATTGTGAAGTGAGTTGTTCGTGAGTTGCCACGACGCAGCGCTCGTATCGTAAACAAAAACATGCGATTGAGGGCTCGTATCTCAAGGCGCCACTGTGATTTTCTAAAACAAGGAATGGGGGTTAATAATGTTATAGCTCTTTGTTTTTTTGTTTTTGAACAAAGCCTTCAACAGATACGGTGCAAGTAAAAAAAGTCTCACAAAAAAAAAACAAAAGGGGGAGTAGAGCAATAACTTAAATAGAAGTGCTTAAAATGTCAGTTCACAGAGCCCTTTCAAAAACGCTTAAAAAAAACAAAACTGCAAAGCAGGAATCCCATCGCAAGAGAAATGCTCAGCTGTATGATAATACGAACGTTCAGCCGATGGTTCGCTTCAAAGCCAAGGTTCCTCTCCTCTCCCTTCCGAACGTTTGGTGTTTGCTGGTCAGTGGCCCCCCCACGTCTGTGATCCTCTGCCGCCGTCCGTTTCGAGCCTGTCCAGGCTCAGCGAACACTCCGTCCGAGTCGGCGTGCCCTCGCCGTCCATCGCCACGGCCGCTCGTCCCTCCTCTCTTCTCCTGCGCTCCAACTCCCACTCGACAAACGTGTCGAAGAGGCTGGGCCAGGCCTCGTCCTCGCTGTAGTTGCTCAGGTCGGGCCCGATGGCCTGCGTGAAGTTCAGGAACATGTTCCACGTGTCCCTGGAGATGCCCCGGATGCCCGGCGGGTTCTCGGCCAGGAAGTCCAGCCAGTGCTCCAGGATGGAGGGCATGTCCTGGGTGAAGACGAGGCGCCACAGCGCGACGGCGATGTCGCGCTGCAGCGAGCGCTGGCCCTCGTCGGCATCCAGGCCGAACTGGAAGGTGAAGCGGTACAGGTCCTTGAAGTTCTCCTCGCCCTGGGCCTCCAGCAGCATGCAGGGGAAGCGGGAGCAGATGCCTTCGAGGCTGTCCGCCTGAATGGCCTTGCAGCCGTCCACAAACTCTTTCCTGGTCACAGCGGACATGGAGACGAGAACTCTCAGTCAATCAAAGAGAAGCAACGCAAAACGACGGCTTTTCGACGCAAACGACGCCACGATGAAATCATCGGGAGAGAGGCCATGTTCGGGATCACTCCCAATCCACCAAAAAAAAAAAAAGAAAGAAAAGCCAGATATTAAATTAAATATTAAATTTTTATTCATCCGTTATATTTGTCGCATTACATGTTCAAGCCGATGTATAGCACTTTGTTAGAGCTGTGGCTTTTTTTTTTTGTTTAAAGCGCTGTGATTTGAGTCGAGTTAGGTCACGACGATCTGCTTGACTGCCTTTTACGAAATCCCCCCCCTCACATGAGATTAAAAACTAAAAAAAGGTCAAAGAGCCTTGCAATGCGTTTCCCAGAAATTGCGAAATGCACTTCCGTTTGAGCTGACTTCTCAGCGGTCGCTTTTAAGACTCAGTTAGAAACATTTGTTTCGGCGGGGATTCCGATAAGACTTGATTGTTTGTTCTGATTTTGGATTTGCCTTTCTTGAAAACGTGGCACATCTGCACGATTACATTTTAATCGATGAGAAGCACTTGCTTTGTCTTCTTTGTGAAAATCCAAATAAAAATGGACCCAACCAACTTCCAATCGTATCAGTGGATAGTGGTTCGTGTGTCTATTATTTTAAGCCTTTGCCAACAAAAGAGCCAGGCTGAAAATCAGAGGGGGGGGGGGAACGAGTGAGTGAGTGACTCAAGCGGAAGGCTATTCTATTCAGACGAAGCACACGTTGACATTGGCAGGATACACTTCCTGTGTACCAGAGGGGCCAGTTACCGTCAAACAAAACGCCAGCGAACACGACTCCTCCCACAAAGCGCGCCCGCTCACCTTGTAAACTTGCACATGGTGGCCGCCTGGAACTTCCAGGCGAGAACCAGCACGCGGAACTCAGCCGGGTCCACGCACAGGTCGTTGCAGAACCTCTCCATGCCTTCTTCCAAGATGGCGTCCTCCTGCTCGTCCTTGTAGCAGGAGAACAGCTCCTCGATGTGCTTGATGGACAGCCCGTCTCCGTCCGGGCTGTCCGCCTTGCGCGATTCTCCCATTAAGGCCGAGATGACGGGCGTGTCCACGCAAGCCTCCAGGGCCTTGGTGCCATTGGACAGCTCGCCGCCGGCTTTTGCGCACGGGGCGCTGGGCTCTTCCTTGTGGCCTCCGGCGCTACCCATGCAGCTGCTTTTCTTGTGGGACTTGGAGCCACTCTCCTTGTCGCCGCTCTTGCTGCCGAGCGAGGATGTCGGGTTCTTGCACTTGGTGACGCACTGGCCCATGTCTTTCTCCCGGCTCGCCCGTCTGTCGATCCTCCCCCTCCTCCTCCTCCTCCTCCCTTCAGTCCCCGTCCGAACCACCTAGACGCCTCTGCTCTGGCCCGTCCCGATGTCTCAACATACCCTCAAGCCTTGAGCAAATGACAACATTTAAAGATTGCTCATTAGTAAGACAGAAATATTAGGACAATGACAGTTTTAGAATTTTGAGATTGAATAGAGTGGAAAAAAAACAGGATGTATCAAAATAATTTTTGGAAAAACAGTCCTCAAAGATTAAAAATAGTAAAAGTGAAATAAAAATGAACTGGACTTACTCCACTGAATCACCGATCTAAGCGGTCTCCTTGGCACTTCCGTTTAGGAATGACTAGATTTTGCACAGAATAGCTAAATTTTCTGAGCCTGAAATTTAGATTGGTAGCACTATGTCCAGTTGTAATTTTAAATTGAGACTCATATCACACATGAGTCTCAATTGTGTGATATTGCTCAATTGTTGTTCACTTGTGGCTTTTTTCACAAAACAATACCAAATAACAACAGCTGGTTGATCAAGAGTAACCAGGAAAAAAAAATGCTTTGTAATACACTTTCATGCAAAGTAAAATGTTGGCCTCTACCTGTGCCAAATATACCACGATCCAGTTCTTGCACTGCCAGTTGTCAAACCCTTAAAAAGAACAAGCGAAAACAGCATTCCAATTTGTTACGCCTGCGTGAAAACAAATGCCAACTCCCATTTGGATGAAACGACTCAACGTTAAGACACCGTGCCAAATGCACAACAGAAAATGGAAATGGCTGCCGAATTGATATATTTATGTCCTTTCCCTACAATGGTTAGAAATGTGTGTGAGAGGGGAAATGTATCAAGTGGCTATCCTGTATACACAGTATAGCAAAAGAGTACTTACATACAATCCATCGCATTGCGTTGGCTGCAAATCACAGTCGCTCTCTATGCTTCGCCATCATTGTGACCTTGATATCGGCAATGCTGAAAAGACATAACCCAATGTCATGAGAAACAAAAAACATATAAAAGTTCCAGGCACTGCTTTAGAAATCCTATACTCATGGTTGTGAATCATATTATATCAGCCCAAATATTAGAAACTTTGTGTTCCGATCCCGCAAGGCCACACTTCGGATCGGATCATTGTGATCAGGGAATCCTGCTCAGCATGGAAGCAAAGCTGATACACTTGCATTGCTGCTCTGGGCATGTTCAGACACCTCCCCTTGAGTGCACTGATCACAACTCCAACCAACACCTTTGTTTTAATAATCATTTTCAAACCACATGAGCAACATATTTTGCAGCTCAATTTTATGGGTAAAGCATTTATTAAAAAAAACAGCCGATGAAACATTTGGGGTAAGCAAAGCTTCTGAAATCTGCCATGCCTAGTCTCTGTACGTTGTTGTTCTTCCTCAGGCGCTGTGGTTACTTTAAAAAATGTCAAGCTCTCCCTGTTAGGGTGGGCAGGAAAGAACCAACTATGGTCAGTTATTTGAGGTTAAGAATTTTCTTAGGGGTAACTGCATCATGATTTATAGTTACACTCATCCGGAAATTACCTGGCAACAATGAAGTAATAGTTTTAGTTTTGCCAGAAGGAGAGTAGCAATTTCATCACTTATCGACATTAATTCATATCAAAATATGGATGTAACCGAGTTGTAAAATATCAAGTCACCGATCGGGGCCCGACCGATGTCGCCTCGGTTGACTAAAAGTTAGCTACCAGCTAAGCTAAGTGTGTCGATTAAGACAGAGTCACAAACTCACCTTTTTTGAAGTCCCGGTGACGCGCAATCGGATAAAAATCCCATCTAGTATACATCGGTGATCATAAAATATGGTTAAATATAGGCCGATACGACCAGAAAAGAACTGAAGACCAATTCGTCGCGTTAACTCACATTAGCTCGCCCAGCTAGCAAGCAGACCAAAAAAAAAAAAACTTGCAAAATGTAATAGCAGTGGCAGCTCGGGAGGGGAAAAGAAAGGGGAGCGCTTAACGTTTAAGACGTGTCATAGTAATTCGACTAAAACTACACTTGGCATGTCGAAGCGAGTTGAGAAACTACAGTAAAATACACGACAGCCTACAGTATTTCTTTGTGCTTCCCCCTTTTGGAGGAGCTTCTTTACGGGCATTTCGATGCATCACTTCCTCCCTGTTCCAAGCGGCCAAACAGCTGATCTTCACCCCAGCACCACTGACGATTATCCTTTAATTCTGTGAAACGACAGCGATCGTAAATATGGAATTAGAGCCGTAATAAAATAATAAATAAAAAACGAATGAATGACATGTTCCGTCGATGAAACGTTCAAGAGCTCCTTAAGAGATTATGTTGTGCCGTTGAATCTATTAAAATATTTTACACAAAGAATCAATGAGAAAAGGGGTACATATTTAGTTACAATTCCTTAAAATCTTTAAGACCAGTTAATTTACGTAACCGCGTTGTTTAGCGCTCTCTTAACTGCTTTTCATATTGTTTTAAATCGAGAGATGCCCATGACGTCACTACCATGCGACAATCATTTGAGTCACCCGATTTCGGCAGTTTCACTTTGCAGGGACCAGTCAAGATCACTTTTCAGCGGCAATCCTATCATTTATCGGTATTTAATTCTATTTGAAATTGCATTAATTCAATTTTGTGTGCATTAGAAAAAGCATTCGTGCGCTCTGCTGAAGAAGGCGATATTCTTCTGTTGGTATTAAACAGCTACTGACTCACTACAGCATAATTAACCAAATATAAATGTAACTGGCACAGAGAACACGCGAAGTATGACATTTTAAAGTTTCGAAAATAATATGCAGTACGTAACGTGTTTCACAACGGCCATTCGCAAAGCGTGACTTGTGGGTAGCAAACAATGATTTAGCGACATCTTTCGTAAATTGGTGGAATTGCGGTCAGTTGTGTTATAAACATGTTTATTATTATTATTATGCGATATTGTCCACATTTTCACACTGTAAAATTGTAACAAGTAAAAAAAAGTACTGATTCAATTCATACATAACAGTATAAAATAGTAAATTGATCATTGCAACGCTTCCCAACCTTTATTGAGGCAAGACACATTTTACACCAAACAGAAACGCCACAAAAATGGTATAGACTGAAATAGTGATGATGTGTGTAGTGGTAGTGGACAAGAATTGAATTGCTCTGCTTGTCAGTGTACATCTCTGGCAGAGAGAGATGAACAAAGATACAGTATTGGGAGTACATTTGTCAATATCACACATTGTTATGCAGGTCCTTGTCACATTTGTCCCAAGTGAGTACAGATGACGGCCTCTACTCACAGGACGGTGTTGTCGCTCTACATGCGGGTGTTTCGCATTGCACGAACCTGGCAAGCCCAAAGTGGAGTGGCAAGTGACACGCTGACCGAGAGAAATTATATACTTCAGGAGGCACGCACTTTGTTCCGACAAAACCAGCAGGTGGGAGCGACCTGTGTGGCGTATGTGCTGCAGTAGTTGTTTGGACTAATCACGGATTGTTGTGTTTGCCCCGTTGCAGATGACTGATCAAGAATCAATCAAGAAATGTATTGACGAATGTGAAGCAAGGATAGAAATTGGTAAAAGAGGCATGTTTATACTGCTATTGTGTCGTCACGTTTTGTATACACTTGATACAATGGTGCCTTGAGATACGAGTGACCCAACTTGGTAGTTTTACCAAATGCGAGCTGTCATCGGGATGACTTTTGTTTGGAGTTGAGAGCAAAAAATTGAAATGTGCGCACTAGAGTTGAGTGGCAGTGAACTCAAGTCTGTGTCTCGATGTCCACCAGGTGGCCCAAGTGCACATGCCAGAAGATACAGCACAACATCAGTTGAAATGAAGCCAAAACATGCGCAAAAAATGTTGATTTGTTTTTAAATGACAATATTATATAGTACTAGTTTTCCAATGAAAAAGCACATTAAAATTTGGGATGTTAAAGTTTAGGCAAGGCAGTGAACTAGTAAGATTTAGCTATTGAACATGTGCATTCGAAAGTTTAGAGAGGGTCAAATTCCAATAGCTGAATATCCCCAATTTATTTATTTTTTGTCAGTACAAAAGTCTTTCTAAGACCGTGTTTGGCTTTATCTCACAGGTTACATTACAGGATCCCATACCCAAGGGCTGTAAGTAAAATCCTTTTTCCCTTCCTGAACTGGAGCACAAAGATGAAAATGTGATGGATTGTGTTTGTTTCCTGGTGGCAGACCTACCTGCCGCCACTGGGACTGGCCACACAGAAAGGGAGGAAGCTGCGAGCGCAGCAGCGCCTGAGGAAGGAGGCCAAGCCAATTTATTTAGAGTCACACAAGGAGACCTGACGCTCGAGCCGAGACCCCCAGAGAACGCAAGTCTAGAGGGTGCCGTCACAAGCCCATCACGGACCGTGCATATTAGTCATGATTAAGACGCTTCCGGTATATGTGTATAATCATGCCGTGCCATATTTGCAATTTATTTATTCTAATTTTTTTTAAAGCGCTATCAAATTGGATCATCAAAGAAGATGTCGAGGTGCCAATTAGATGTGTGTTATTGTATTTCAATAAAGTTCATGTGAAAAACATTAGCAAGAGGCTTGTGCAAGAGTTGCTCAAACAAGGAGAGCGAAACACACTGAGGGCCAACTGTTGTGTTGGGTCGCAATGGCGCTGCGGCTCGGTAACTTGACGAAGCCATCAAATATTGAGCGGGCCTCCTCTTTGTAAACACTCATATTCGCTGTAAATCAGTTTCGGTGCTGCATCCTCCTGTGAGACGATAATGTTTGGCGTTCGTATTTACACCATGTATGCACAGTGCAAACTCATGTTGCAACGCGGCGTCTATTATTAAATTTTTTTAACTACTTGACACACAGGGAAGGATTCGGATGGAGGCATTCCAACAAAAGCGCAATTCAATTAAAGTGATCATGCGCAATCATTTCTTTTACGGCGCTAAGTTGGATGGAAAACTCATTAGAGGGGGCAGATGAATAATGGAGCAGGGCGCGTTGGGCTTAGCTTAGTTTACATCTTCCTTAGGCGGCAAGCGGGTTCGGAAGCGGCGGAGAGGAGGGGCGAGCGGTGAGCAGGGGAGGGCCGCCGTGTGTGTCAGTCAGCACGACGCGGGGGAAAGTGAGGAGCCTCATTGAAAAGCCTCATCAGGCCAAAATGGAAAAAAAGGTCAGGCGGCCAGATAGCGAGCTGCAGGCGGGATGGCTGGCAGGCATTAAAGGAGAGATAGCCTTTCTCTTTGAAGAAGAAAAAAAGAAAAAAGCACAGTGCAATGTGAGAGGCTACAAACGCAATGTAGCGCAGGATTTGTAAAAGCTTCACAGTATTCACTTGCTGTTGCTTACCTTGCCTGACTACAAGTCTTGTGATGTGTAATTAGGACAAAAGTCTCACCCATATACAGACAGTGGTGCCTTTGCAGATGTATCGGGGGATGACAGAATGACAACATGACAAGGCTATTTTTGCTTTGGACTATTTTATTTTTATTTTTTATTCTCTGTGCCAAGAAACCAGAAAACCGCAAGACATGCACAAGCCACACACACACACACACACACACACACACAGCAGCACAGTTCCACTCATCCATGCTTCTTCCTCCGAGGTGCCAGGGAGGTGTAAATTAATAATCGCAGGTCGGAAAAGTGTGATCCTCTGCACATCCTTTAAATGTGCCTTGTTACGAGAGACAAGGCTATAATGTGCCGGTCCAATTTTAGCCGTGGGTCCAAAAAAGATGTTGGTACTGTAATTCACTTGGCACATTAGCATTTCTATGGCGAGGAATCAAGAGCGCGAACCTCGTGGGGCTTTTGATTGCTTCGACTGTCGAAAGCGCATCCTCACCTGTGGAGTCATCCGTTTTCAAGTGACGCTGAGCGTCATTTTGGAAACGGTGACGACGGAGGGAAAGGAGAGCGAGGTGAAATCAGGGCTCGCGGCAAGTTTAAGTGTTCATCCGGTGGATCATCTGGAGCTACGGCGCGGGAGATGAGTCATTTTGGAAGGAAACACTCAACGCAAAATCCTCTCAAAATGTCCACACTTGAGTTACTCTCTTTGTGGGAATCTGCTTCTTCCTTGACAATAGCACCATGTTTTTATGGCTCAATTAAACGACCCCGCCCCACCCCTCACTTCATTCATGATCATATATGTGGGCCCTCACGACCCAACACAGGATCGCAGTTTATCCATCGCATGGTGTGCGACAGGCCTTAAAGTAGCAATATTAACTGCTACGTCGATGCTAATTCCTGTTAGCTTTGCGCACTACAGTTGAGAATCACTGGTTTACGTCTCCGAAGCAACTTTTCCAACTGAAAAGTTGGATTTATGACACATTTGTGTATAGAACAAGTATAGTTGTGCTTGAATGCAGATGAATCAACCACAGGCTGTCTGAGACAGTGAGTCAGGCCCGGTCAAGGTTAGAGATAATCGTGGTTTCTTAGACCGTTATTTAAGGGTGGAGCGTGAGCATTTGACCCACGGGAGCCATCTTTAATTCACCGCTGCAAAGTCCACAGTGACCCCCCCCCTGCAAAATAGAGGAAGTCCCGCTGTACTTGGGGACTCTCACTTCCTTCACAGCACAGTGGTCACCTCATTGGACAGCCGCACACTCAGCAGCGGCGAGGTCTATAAAAGCACTTTGTCATTCCTCTGGGAGGACGCTTGAGCAAACGCAAAGAGACGTCTCCGTTTTGGACACACAAAAAAAAGACGTAAAGCGGGGAGGAAATGACATTTGTCTGACACAGTTAAGTGGAATTGGTCGATTGTCTCGGCGGGGGGCGCGACTTGGGGTGATGCTTGATGGCTCCGAAATGAATCCCAAAAATCCTTGAAGGACTCAGCCGCCATGTCTGCTCCAAACTGTTTGACCAACGTCATTGATCATTGTTGATTTTTGTTTCTGGCTCCCATTGCAAATGCTCATGCGCAACGGAGAGAAGAGCGCTTCTGAAGTCGATGGTTGAAATAAGGAACCTCGAAGGAGGCGGCTCTTCGCTGTAATGAGAGCGCTTGTTTCCGAGTTTCTCCCACTTGTGGATAATGTTGGGACTGCAGAGTTCTCCAGCTTTCGTTCCATACGTTTGACCATCGCTGTCATTCTGTCGGATCTCGGAGGAAAAGAGGCCGAGGTATCTGTCCCGAGAGGGATCAAAGTAGAGTGCCTCCAGTGTATGAGAATAGAAATCCTGCAACAACAACAGAAAACGGCACATGGCGCTGGCATGTTCTCTTGTCAACAGGACAGCATCTCATCGCACTCTTATGAATGGCTTCGTATCGCTTCCTCCAAAAAAGCCTCAAGCCGAAGGAGAAAGTGGCATTCGACCATATGCTTGCACAAAACCGCCATATGCCCCACTAGTTAATTCATGTTGTAAAGGGCCACACAGTTTGGGTTTTTTTTTGAAAGCATCTCAACATATCAGCCACACGATGGGAATGTTTTGGTCCAGCTCTCGACATTTAAAGTCATGTGATTCCGAGAAGCCTGGACCTGTTGTTCAATGGTCAGACTTGACAGATTTAATCTGAGATGCCGTCGGGGGTAATAAAGGGTCAACTGCTGGTAAATTGGAGATAAAATTAGGATTTTGCTAGGTTGCGCTCAGTGGAATGGACAGATGGGGGAAGATGGACTCCCAGGGAGTCAAGACCTGCTACAAATAGCCGTGTGCACACACACACGCATCCAAGCGTGAAAGTTTGAGCACCCACACCAACAAGTCGGTGAAACTACACGGCACTCCCCCAGATGATACCATTCTTTTAACTATTGAATGCCGTAGGGAAGGAAAATCAGTCTTCGAAAGGTCTGATGTCCAGTGGCTCACAATTTTAAGTGCCATCGAGTTGGATATGTCAGAACGTGATCTGCTCCAGTCGGGATTAGCTGTTAGCGGAGAGTAGGGCGGCTAACGGGACACCGGGTCCCGGGCCAAGTCATGTTGAACACCCGCAGGGTATCAGTGAGAGGTGCAAAGTGATATCGTGAACAATGCTAATCCGCCCCCGCGTCACCCCATCGTAGGTAATGAAGCCGTTTTACACCACGTCATTTAAAACCACTCATTCTTTTCCTCTGGGAAGGAAAAGAATTGCCTTCCCTTTTCTTTATCTACCATCACGCCGAATACTGTATCACTTGGTGTTGCCGAGAGCGAGTGTGGCAGAAATCGCAATTCACAAAACACAAAGTGTCATCTTCGTTCTCATTCAACATCCAACCAAATGTATCTTGGCCACTTTTCTGGGTCTCGTTGAAGATTTCATCAAAAAGCAGCTGGGCTCAACAACAAGAGGCCCGCTTCACAACTCTCTCTCTCTCTCTCTCGCTCTCTCTGCCAGTGTGAGTACAACGATATCACATTCCTAATCCCTGCTGACATGAAGTTTAAAAAAAGAAGAAAAAAAAAAGAAACCGTAATGGTACAAAAAAATAACCAACAGACATGGAGCTTTTTGGTCAAATGTTTGACATCTGCGAGTGCTCTTCAGTAGTTTTTGGTCTCTTCTTCAAACAGAAATATAATGTATTGAAAAACAAATCCCTGGATTCTCTTTACGGGGGCCTTCAAAAACCAATCCCCGTAAAGGTCCGCTTCGGATCTCGACTCAAACACAATGTCGGAGTCCCGATTTGAATTTGGTTGTGACCGGCAGCCCCTCCTCTCCCCTAATTGGTCTGAAAATACTCCAAATGTGTGATACCTGTAGCCATGGCAGCGACAGTGATTCCCACATAGCTATCTCCGTAGGAGGCAAAACCCTCTCATTGAGACGCAGGCATGCATATATGCGTGCTGCCACCTGTGAATAGGGCACACTTACATAACAGGGTCCGGAGTGGGGGAGAAAGAGGACCTTGTGATCCGCCGTTGTCCGCGCTCGCAGCGCCGACAGCGTGCGAGCCCCACAATCGGCGAAAAAGCTGCACAATACCTGTTGTCGACACAGACCGCGGAGGCGCTTTCAGGGGTCTCTTTGAGCTCCCATTAGTTGATATCATCGGGGCCCAAAACACAATGGCCGGGTGATGATCACACACAGGCTATTGCAAAACGCCCCGCACGAGTCTGAAATCAGTGAGGGAGAAAAGAGGGGGGGGTCGGGGTGAAAAGAAACCCGACGTTTCCCTCCACCGATGAATCATTAGTGATAAAGCTGAGGCTGAGCCACCAGAGCTGGATTTAGAAACCTCACAGTCATTCAACACTCTCCTTCTCGTTCTCGCTGTCCTCTCGCTCCCTGTTTTGACTGATGACTTGCCCTCTGAAGCGCCAAGGATGTCATACTTTGCAAAGTGCTACACACGAGGAAATCGGGATACGTGGAGCGGTCGGCTTCTGCGCAACAGGGTCAAAACGTGGGCCCTGTGGGGAAGATGGAAAAAAAAATAAAAATACCTGAGAGCCATTGTCGGAAAAAGCAGTCGCTTTATGGGTATGGAGCGTCGGAGCGCCTCGTTGTTGCGTCTTGGAAAAGCTCCACGAGGACCCAGTCACGGGGTGCTGGAAGCAGCTAAGTCAACATATTGGATGCCCGGTTGAGAGTTGAACGGGGCGCGGTTTCAGAAGAGAAGATTTTCAAGCCTCATTTCATGTACTTGCCGATTTGTTTTTTTTAAATCTCGAAATATACGGACAGACACATATCTGTCCATCCTGAGACTGCTCCGCCTCAAGCCCCACGTGTCCACATTCACATTCTGCGACTATTACAACTAATGCTGCGCGTGACAGGTCAGGGTTCCCACTCTTCCAACTTGCTTTTTATTTATGGACCTTTTAAGGACTTTTGAGGGCGAATGTAGCCAAGGACTGTAGGTCAAATTTACAGATAGGAAAATGAAAAAAAAACCTGAATTCATTCTCAAATAAAGTACGCTAAGAAAAATGTTAAATTTAGAAAATATAAAATTTCAATTTATTTTCGAATACAAATAATTTTTTAAGGATTTTTATTGATTTTTAGAAGCTTTCCCTGAAAATTAGGGAGCAATTAAGAACATCATTTTACAACTTCTTTTTTTTTTTAATGGATTTTTATGAATTCTAAGGACCCGTGGGAACCCTGCAGGTGCTTCGCCCCAAGCGAGAAGGTGAATAAGCTCTTTTGCAGCTAGGCGCGCTAACAGGATTTAACTTGGAGGAGAAGCAGAGCAGATGGGCTTAGCAAAGATGGTACTCTCCCATTTGATGTGGGAAGTCTTTGTTTCACGGGCCTCCATTGTCTGAGTGATGCATCAAGTTGCTGTCAACTGCTAGTGCCATGATGTAGGAAAGGAGGACGGGAGAAAAAAAGAGGGGGGTCGATGGGGGCGGGGGGGGCAGATAGCGAGAAGGAGAGCGAAGTGGGCTGCAAATGGCAGCTTCTGTGACACTTTGGAGAGAGAGAGAGCGAGGGAGGGGGGAGCGAAAGGAGAGTGTGATAGAAAGAGAGAGAGAGAGAGAGAGGGAGGGAGAGAGGGAGAGCGGCGGTCCAACGAGATCAGATTGCAAAGATTGATAGAGAGACGGGTTCACTTCAGAAGCAGTGAGGAACTCCTTGACAGTTTCGAAGAAAGAGTCTCCATGTCGCAGAAGTTGACTCGAACAAGTGAAGCAATTGCTGGATATAAAAGTCTTTTTTTTTTTTTTTTTTTTTTTTAATACTCGGATACTGCTCCCCCCCCCCGTCACCCAAGATTGACTGAGTGGATTTTCCCTCACCGATTCTCTGCCTTGCGACCAAGCAAGGATGAAGACCTGTAAAGGGAGCCCGAGCCTTCTGACGCTAAGGATGATGTGGTGCTTGACGGAGGAATTGGACTGAAGCAAAAAGACCGAAGAGCTCAGTTCAGCGATGCCTCCGTTCGGCTGACACGGAATGCTGCGAGAGCAGAGAGAGCGCGCCTTTAGCGTCCTGCATGCAGCCTGGCAGAAGAAACTAAAGGTAAGAATTCCCGACTAACCTGCAAGCTATAAAACTGAACACGCAACAGTCAAATAAAGCCAACGGCACCGCGGCCGATGAATGATGTGCTTGCACGGAGCGCTTGATAGCAGCACCTTTGCCCGATTTCGAGATGTATTTAGCGAGAGATGAATGTTATTCGAGGCCTCGACCTCGATTCGCGCGCTACTTTTGTCGAACCCGAGACATTCCCACAAAAATGAACACGTTAAACTGCAGCTCCTGTCGTGGATCAAGACAAGAGTGTGGAGGTGCACCTGCTGTGCTGGCCAGTAATTAAACCGAAATCGTGGAGTTGACAGGGAACAAATAAGCTGAAAAATGAAGCAGCAGAAGCATTTGAGCTACTCATCTCTTTCAAGCCATTAAATGCAACAACTTGTATAACACCTGAGAGCTGAGCGTGCGTGCGGCGGACGCACGTGTGTGTGTGTGTATATTCTTCCATCGCCGCATAAACAAAGCCGACAGCGGACGAAGCAAATGAAATGCCCAAATGCATCATGAGCTCATCCCGCTTTTCATCTCTGCTTTTGTTCGCGCCACTCACTTTGGAGTGGCCGAAGTGGGTTTGGAGCCGGCCAAAAAGGTCATTTGAATTGTCCGGTTTGGGAGTGACTCATCTGATGGAGAGCGATTTCAAATGGACAAAATAAAGATCTTGTATAATGTACGTGGGAATGACCGCTGAAGGAGAGTCGGGTGTCTAAAAAGGCTGAGCGGCCACATGTGCGGCTTGCAAACTAAAATCAAAAAAACACAACAACATACCATTTTTACAGCTGCTGCAATGACGTGAGGTGACTCGGTTCTAAACTCTTCTCACGAGCACCTCTCTTAGGGCCCACCCGCGATGAAACCCCAGCAGAGGGGCGGAGCCACACGTGCTTTCAAAAAAAAAAAAAAAGAACACCCGCGTGCAAAATAGTGAGCCGCTTTACATCCACCTTCGCCGTACGTGCGTGTTCGAGCGGTGTTGCTTTCTATAGGAGAATACCTGGGAGGTCACTTGAGAGGAGATGAAGTTGCACAACTGCAAAATCCGATGACACCTGAGCCGCGCCGCGGGGGCTCTTCCTTCAACAATGGCCTTCGGGAGGTGGCGAGCCGTCGCGGAGGCTCGGCTCAGTTTCCCCTGCGTGCTCGCATCATCACATCGAGTGTCCTCTCCCCACTCCTCTTCATTATCCTCCCAATCGCCGCCATTGTTGTGAGCATCCAATCATGCGTTCTCTTCACCCTAATCAGCGGTCTCGGCTCCCATCCCCGGATCCCTCTCTCAAGGCCCCCCGCGGAAACAGGCTTGGCGGACTCAAAGACAGGCGCAGCCCAGATCATTTGACAAGTCCTCCCACCGCACCGCAGTAGAAAAAAAAAATGATTTATTAATGCCACGTAAGCACACCGGACAATAAATTATTTTACAAATACCGTCGGTTTTTGTCCCCCTATATATGCCAGCGACGTCGAGTGAAGAGGCGGAACCGTTTAGTGCTCTCCCGCGCAAATTTTATAGCACGGATTCTATTCTGGAGCAGCTTCTGTCGAACATTTGCATAAGGTCAAATCCAAGTCATGAGTTGGACCTCTTGCGCGACGTCCACTCTGCTGACGCCCTCGCGTTTGCTTGCAGCACCACAGGTGGTCCGGCGCATCGGTAGAGATGAGAGAAGTACTTGTCTAATGATTCCGAGGCCTCCTGCGGGGTTTTTATTTTCGTTCAAGCAACACGCCGGACACCCGACACTGCATGACTACGATGGAGTGATCAGGGAGGCGAAGGGCCACTCAGGCAAAGTTGCCGTCGTCACGGTCACCGTATCATGAAGCACTTTTCAGCGATGCTTTTTGGGAACACGTGACAAAAAAAACAATTCTGAACCCTGATTCGCGTAGAAGTAAGTCACTTGCGAATGAGGTAATATGGCACCAGATTCCGGTAACTTTGGCGGCCGGGCATGTGGGATTTGGGAGTGCGCATGAGTGATCTGTCAAGTCTTCAGGGCCCGAATCATGCAGACGCACGCCGAGCGGCTGCGGCCAAGCGATAAAAGCCGTCTATGCCCAGAGGGGGCCGCAGTCCGGTCCCTCATGGGCAGAAGCCCTTTTGACCCGAGGCTCACAATCCAGCACGATGTCCGGGTCATCTGTTGTCATTCCAACACATCGTAAAGGACGTGCGCCTCTGCCCGGTCGGACTCTTTTCGGAACTAAACTCATTCAGGTTACGGAGCAAAGCGCCACGGGAGGCTTGATATAAATGTAATGCACCCTCCCCAAAAATGATGAATACGTTAAGTCGTACGCAACGGGGTCAAACAGAGTCCCGCTGCCTCCATCCCAGCATGCAGCATCTGCTACTGCGCGTCCGTGGAAGAAGCGGCACACACACACACAGAGGCCCACTGGGAGTTAGCGCAAGTGTGCCCCGACTCCCAGACTAAAATATTCTGCTGAAAGGACAAAAGACAATTTGGGCCACAAAAGAACAGAAGGGGGGAAGGTTTTTCCTGCCGCATTTGTCACATCGGCGCGCCATGCGGCTGATACACCAGAAATACAACCGAGACAAAGTGACGAAGGACAATTTATAGATGCGACATTCACTTTTTGGCTCAGGACATGACAGCCTGTCACATTTTGCGACGCCTAAGCAGACATCAGTGCTGGTTGTCATATTTGCTACCGCTCAGATGTCGTCGCATCACATTTGGTGGGAGACAACTCGGGACCACCCCCCCAATTGCCAATGCTCTAAAACAGGGGTGTCAAACATACGGCCCGCGGGCCGGAACCAGCCCGCAAGGAGGTTTGATCAGGCCCGCAGGCTAATTCAAAAGTGAAAAAATGCATAAGACACAGAATGAATAGTTTTAATAGGGTGTAATTCGTGGAATATCCGCTAGGGGGACACACCGTTTTGATCAGAGGAAAAGACAACATTGTTTTGATCAGAGAAGAAGACAACAGCAGCCTCATTTTACCTACTTTCTCAAAGGCTCAAAGCATTTTCCACGCGCTGACAATATCGCCCGTCTCCTTCTAGGGACCGGATTCGAGCGCAAGGATCCCTCCCAGCTTCCCGTCAAAGGCCTCCTAAGATGCAACGTTGCAAGTGATCAAGCCACGAGGGGTCTCCATCACCCGCCGGGACTCGATGGCCGGCCTTTCTGCTCCGATCCCGCAGCCGGAGGTGGCGGCGGCGGCGGCAGCATGAGCGGGGGAAGGATCAACCGCTACAGCATCGTGTCGTCCGAGGAAGAGGGCCTCCGTCTCACGACCATGCACGGCATGAACGGTTTCGGCAACGGCAAGATCCACACGCGGCGCAAGTGTCGCAGCCGCTTTGTCAAAAAGAACGGCCAGTGCAACGTGCGGTTTGCCAACATGGACGACAAGCCGCAGCGCTACCTGGCGGACATGTTCACCACGTGCGTGGATATTCGCTGGCGGTGGATGCTGGTGCTCTTCACCCTGGTGTTTGTCGTTTCCTGGCTGGCCTTCGGCCTGGCCTTCTGGGTCATCGCCTTGCTGCACGGGGATCTGGATAATCCGGCCGGAGATGACAACTTCACGCCCTGCGTGCTGCAAGTCAACGGCTTCGTGGCCGCCTTTCTCTTCTCCATCGAGACGCAGTCCACCATCGGCTACGGCTACCGCTGCGTCACCGAGGAGTGCCCCGCGGCGGTCTTCATGGTGGTTTTCCAGTCCATCGTCGGCTGCATCATCGACTGCTTCATGATCGGCGCCATCATGGCCAAGATGGCCAGGCCGAAGAAGCGAGCGCAAACGCTGCTGTTTAGCCACAACGCCGTCATTGCGATGCGGGACGGCAAACTGTGTCTCATGTGGCGGGTGGGAAACCTGCGCAAGAGCCACATCGTGGAGGCCCACGTCAGGGCGCAGCTCATCAAGCCTCGCATCACCGACGAAGGGGAGTACATCCCCCTGGACCAAATCGACATCGACGTGGGCTTTGATAAGGGCCTGGATCGGATTTTTTTGGTTTCCCCCATTACCATTCTCCATGAGATAGATGAGGAGAGCCCCCTTTTTGGGATCGGCAAGCAGGACCTGGAGACGTCCGATTTTGAGATGGTGGTGATCCTGGAGGGAATGGTGGAAGCGACGGCCATGACCACTCAGGCGCGGAGCTCCTACTTGGCCTCCGAGATCCTTTGGGGACACAGGTTCGAGCCCGTCTTGTTCGAGGAGAAGAACCTTTACAAGGTGGATTACGCTCACTTTCACAAAACCTACGAGGTGCCGTCCACCCCCCGATGCAGTGCCAAGGACATGCTGGAGAACAAATTCCTCGTCCCCAGTTCAAACTCCTTCTGCTATGAAAATGAGCTGGCTTTCCTCAACCGTGAGGAGGAGCAAGAGGAGGAGGAGGAGGATGAGCAGGAGGGCGGAGGCGGTGGCAACATGGCACTGGCAAACCTCAGTCCGGACCGGAACAGCCGACACGAGTTTGAACGCTTGCAGGCCAGCAGGACGCTGGAGCAAAGGTCTTATCGGAGAGAGTCCGAAATATGAAACCTTCTTCTGGGTCCGGGCTCCGCAAATGCAGAACGATGCAAAGTGCCATAGGAAAGATTGACGCGGGTGCTGGATTGAGAGGAAAAAGGGTCAACATGGGAGTGAGCGTGGCAAGCTCAGAAAATGGTGGGAAGGAATGTCCACAAGAATACAAACCTAAAGAGAAAGACCTTCTTCCTTCGTGGAAACTTGAATCTTTTTTTCACATGGTCACTTTTGAGTGTGTTAACAATTCTAACGAGCAATGACAAACTGACATCATTGAATTGAAGGTGTAAATACATTTTTTTTCTCTCCGTTATGCTATAGTTTGTGTGCCGTCTCGGTTTTCGAAAAAGCAGCGGTTGTCAAGGTAGATTGCGCTCCGTCCGTCAACTTTCCCCCCCCCCCCTCTTATCGTTTGCATAATGTCATAGACATAAGTTCAGTGACACTGTCAACGTTTGCGCACTGCTGCACTGAGATGATATGAGCCATAAAAACAAAAACAAAAAAAAGGGAAAAAAATGATCACAAGCCACTGAGAACATTCCAAGTTGTGATCCGACCAGCATCAGGTGAGAAGGCAACGTTCATTATGTGCACTGTAAAGGGATAAAAAAAAAAAAAACTTGCAATGCAACTAGTAGGGGATGTGGGTATCTCAACCCCAAATAAGCACCTTAACATGTAATTTGTACTTTCATTTTCAGCATAAACTGAGACGCTGAAAAAAATAAAATCAGACTTTTTTTTTTCTCCGTTTGATTTTTGGAAGCTTCACAAACTATCACAAATAAATAAATAAATCACTTTTTTTCCCATTAATCTTTGCATATTTTTCAAAATGCCCGTGGATTGATACGTGGTATTAAATTATTCAGCGAATTCAAAAATAGCTCCAATATAATTGTTGACCTTTTCATGGAAGAGCAATCGAAATGTATTGGACCAAAACCTGGAATAGAAGCAATAAAAACTGAAGCACAGCTTTGATTTTGTTTCCTCGCTGCTTCTTTTCAAAAAAAAAAAATTGTGAATATGAAAACACAGGACTTTGGATGATTCTAGAACAGCATGCCAATAACGTTGGTATTTCGAAAGAAATGATGACAGGTTTACATCCACTTTAGATGCAATACGCTGCTATGTATGCATTATAAATGACGACAGTCACGAAATAAGCTCGGTCGAAAGAAACCCCAATCAGCAAAATAACAGGAAAGAAAACTTTACATGTAGATAGAAAATGTACCTGGCATTAGAAACTCGCTTTCCAAAGCAGATATGTGATGTTTCGTTTGCGTGCAGGCCTATGAGATGAAAAGTACTTCATACAAATATATTTGATATACGTGTGGAATTGAACGCTCAGGAAAGGACGGTGAGAAAGGTGTCACGTCGTTTTTATTTCTTGTCACGCTGAAGAGCAATTTTTTCTTTTTTTTTTTTTCCGGAGAACAAGCACTCATTGCCTTCTGGGAAGGATTTCAATGCTGACGTTTCTCCACACCCGATCACACTTATTGACTGCTTTTAGGTGAAGTGTCACAAAAGGTTCTTTGCTGCACTTCTGCATTCATTTTTTTTGTCCGATGTTGCCCACATGTGCCCGAAGACAGCTGGGATAGGCTCCAGCATGCCCCCCCCCCCGTGACCCTCATGAGGATAAGCGGATCGGAAGATGAATGAATGAATGAATGAATGGATCTTAAGTGTGAAAATATGTTAACAAGATAGAATTGGCTAAATAAAGCAGCTTTTTTTTTTTTTATACACAAAATTCTTTGTGATAAAACGCAGTTCTCTGTTTTCTCGGAATTCAACGAGGCCGAAATGTTGAATCGATGTCTTTTTTCTTTTGATAGTTTAAAGTTCCATTTCGCACATTTCAGAGTGGTATTTCTCTTAAAGGGATGATTGGATAATAACTTTGACCTCTGTAGAAGTCTTCCTAAATGCCCGGTATATTGTCTACCGGGGCTTTTCATTTTCATTCAGTCACATAAGTCATTCAAATAAAATAAAGTCCACAAAAAAAAAAAACTGTTTGCTGTTTGTGTGTTTCTTTTGTTGACTGCGAGTTCCCGGCCTAACTACTAATCAGTGGTCGAAATGGTTGCTAAGGTAATACATCACCATGAAGGGTGCCTGAAGTAGAGAGCAAGATTCATGTCACCGCAGCCAAATGATTCCACGGTCTCGGGCCAATTATTCAAGAAGGCTCATTCATTAATCACGATGACAGACAAGCAACCGGCGAGGCCACGGGGCCTTTCGGCCAAAGCTGAACTCCACAAGAGGATTCGATCAGATCAATGGGTGACTATTTTTATTTTTTATTTTTTTCTGGAGGCAAAAAATAAATAACATTTCCTAACATGTTATTCATCAATGAAAAATATTCCCAAGCTATTTGCATGGGATCGGTTGTTGTGCAGTGATTCGGGTTGCGGTGAGAAAGTTGCCCACGCGCAGCTCGTGACAGATGTCGCTTTATCATGCTGGCCACGGGCCACGGCTGCGATGGCGTCTCAGGATGGAAAACACAATGGGAGCACGCAGGGCCATGTTGAAGAGCCTTGTGCCCAGTTGCGTTATGTAACGCTTCAGGACAGGGACGACGAGAGCAGCTTTTTTTTTTTTGGGATTAATGGCGTTAATGAGCACCGACTCTGCGACAGCGTCACAGATTTTCAGATCACCGTCGAGGAAAACTCGGCTTTGAACATGAGCCCACTTTTAATCGCCGCCGTGTGATATGACAGTGGTGGTTTAGCATCACAGTAGGATTAGACACCGAGAGGTTGCGGACAATCAAGGGCGTGTTGAGATAAACTACCCACAAACTGAGATCCAGATGGATAACGGAGAATGTGATTTCTTGTTCGGCCGCGGCTTTTCACAGATGTTATGAATATTAGAAATGCACGGAGTGGGCCGTACGTCCGAGGTCATGTGAGTCCGGGTGGAAAAATGAGCCCTGCGAACCTGTTTTTTTGGAATCGAATTCTTTCAATTATCTGATTTATCATTTCAGCAATATCTATATAAAAAAGTTTACTGCATTTATTTTAACTCTCTCTCTTTCTTTTTTGTGGCCTTGTGGCACCAGTCTGCAGCATCGCATATTTGACTGGAAATGCTCCGTTTTCGGCGAATAACAGATATGATTTTTTATGCTCATGTTAATTATGCAATCGTGAATTTTGGAACTACAATCTCACGGGAATTTCCCTTCTGCGATTCCCAGAGAACAGCCAGCTGTGTTCAGCAGACACACACACATACACACGCCTTTCCCCCCTAATACTAGAAAGAAAAAAAAACAACAAAAACACGAACACCGAACAACGCTGGAGCCAGCAACCCCCCCCCCCCACATATAGGTTTATGCTGATAAACCTTTTGTGAACAAATATATAGGTAGCAAACTGACTAAATACCAATTTGAAAGACAAAATTGTCAGCTCATCTGCACGTGACTGTGACCTGATTTTCCATGAAGAGAACGTATTTTGAAGGAGGGGGTTGGTCCGACTTTATTTAGGATCCTCTCCGCTCAGGCAGGTGTCTCTATTGTATCCACGTTGATTCACAAAGTGACTTGAATGGACAACCTGAGGGGGCCTGCTCTCATTTCCGTATTCCTAACCAGAGATCATTACCTCGCCTGAAGGCCCCTGATAGATGGCTTCCTCGCTAAAATATAAATGGATATAAAAGTAAAGTGAAATGCAATATTTGGATAATCCCAAAAGAGCTCGACTGGACGGTAAATACAAATCAAGAAAAGTCATGAGCCACGGTTTAGATTTCCCTTTCATAAAGATGATGCTCATCGGGGGCCAAATGTACAGATTGATGCTCACAATTGAGCTTCTCCGTAAGGGTTTCTTCATTTGATTGCAACCTATTGTGTGCTTGGCTTTCAATGGAGCAGTGCATCTTATACTGTAGGCCTCCAAACAGCAGTAAAATAAACACCGCTCAAGAAATGTACAGTTGCAAGGAAATGTGAACCCTTTCGAATTACACTACTTGGATTTCTGCATATATTGGCCATAAAAAAATCTTCCCTCATTAAGTGACAGCAATAGATCTGCCTAAAATTCCACATGCAATTCTCATGTGGGTCACTGTCCAAGTACAGCTCAGTTGCATTGAATTTACGTTGCTTTATAAGTTTAAGAAATGTTGGTTTCGCATTTATCAAGGTAAATTCGTATTTAACTGGAGTGGTCCAGTCAGAGTCCTGACCTCAACCTAATTGAGACGCTGCAGCATGACCCCCAGAGAATGATTCAAACCGCACGTCAAAAAAATATGACTCCGCTGGATGTTTCATAAAATCCCACATTTTTCCTAACCTGCAACTCTAAACACATTCAAATCACATGTGGTAAATTCTTTGCGTGCTGTGAACATTTATAACGTGTGCTTCATTTGTGCTGACGTAAGCTTTAATCAACAAAAGTGCATCTGTCCAAAGCGTGAGAATGGACACAGAGATGGCTTAACAAGGTTCCCCTGTCAGCGCCCTTCTCAAATTCATCTCCCAGTGGAAGGAAAAGAGATAAGATAAGACATCTCCGAACGGCCCGCCATGGCCTACCTGCCTGCACCGTGCCAGGACACAGGGGGTCATCTCCTGCCAGCAGGACGTCTCCAGTGTCAGGCAGAATGGACGCCTTTGTTGTCTTCATGGGACCTCCAAGTACCTCCAGTGGTGTCTCTGTTCTGAATAGAGCACATTGTCCCTTTATCAACGATGATGCACACCCGAGAGCAAACAGAGACAGTGAACCTTTATTCCAGAACAACTTATTCAAAATACAACTTGTGGATGTCCAAGCAGTACATTTGACGTCATTTGGTATCATGATCAAGAAAAGATTCATTGAAAATATCTCGGGGGGATTGAAAAGGAACTAACAATTTTAAAAATCATACTTACAAATGACAGTTTTTACTTTCAGTAAACTATGAGAATTTAACCGCAATTGCATTCTCCCGTTTTTTGTGTATGTTTGTACTTGCATAAAGATGAACAACCGTGTGGTGTGGGATGATTGACCGATTGACTGAAGGATGATTTTCAGTGGCAGGACCTCACCTTAGCCTCGCTCTCTGCTCACCATGAATACCACCACCTGCACTCTTCATTCGAGCAGTTTCTTTCCACTTCTCTGCCCCAAGCAACCGGAACACTGCAAACAGATAATTTGCAGCAAACGGGAAAGAAAAAAAAACAATAACAACAACTGAAAACTCCACTTATTCGTCCCACTATCATGCTTTAAAAAATACTCAGTGACACAGTGCTGCACACGATCGCTGCACTTGTTCTACCCCGTTTGGAACCTTTTGTTAAATTTGCAACAGCAGTTTTAATTTTACCCACGTTTCACAACATAGCAGTACAGAGCGGCACCAAGTGGTTGGGTTGTTTTATTATTGTTTTGGGATTTAGCCAATCCGCTTCGAGAATATTGTGATGCCGGGAACTTCGACCAATAATCGCTTGCATCACTAAAAGCAAAATGGCGTCGCTTGGTCAAGGATGCTGAGAAATATACACGCAGAGTTCAAATTTGAAATATGTTGCGAATTTAAACACATATAACTAAAGGTGAGGAACAAGTAAATGACTCGTATTTTAAATCGGTAGTTTCTTTCCGTGTTATGGTTCCCACGATTCTTATTATGCCTCGAGGAAATCATTGAATGCACAGCTATCGATGGATTAGCATCCATTCAGACGCAAGCATGTACTGCCTCCAGTTCCAGTGGTGGTTGTCTCAAAGTTGTGTTTGACGTCGAGGCTTTTTTTTCTCCTCCCCAGAATGAAGGTAGTCAACCCGAAGCAAGCCATCCTGCAGGCTTGGAAGGAGCGCTGGAGTGACTACCAGTGGGCTGTTAATATCAAGAGGAATTTCCCAAAGGGAGCAACATGGGAATATCTTAACCTCGCAGGTAAGAGAGAATGAGTGTGAGCGTGAATGGTTGTTCGTTTCCGTGTGCCCTGCGATTGGCTGGCAACCGGTTCAGGGTGTCCCCCGCCTACTGCCCAAAGGCAGCTGGGATAGGCTCAGCACCCCCCCCCCCCCCGCGACCCTAGTGAGGATAAAGCGGTTCAGAAAATGAATAAATAAATGAATGAATGAACTGTTTGTGTAAAAAGAGAATTGTTCAGTATACCTACCATGTCTTACAGTATTTTCTTCCTCTTTGTGTATCTCCCAGAGGCGTTAATGGAGCAGGCGCTGATTGGTCCATCTCCGAACCCACTTATCTTGTCATATCTCAAATACGCCATAAATTCACAGGTGACAGATAACGTAAAAAGGAGTTTGCAATTTTCAATGTTTGATGATTCACTCTTTCTGTGTTTAGATGGTGTCTTATTCGAGCGTGCTCATAGCCATTAGCAAGGTAACACGAGAACAGCCTTTGGCAATACAGTCAACCCTTGCTATTTGCGGGGGGTTGACTGTATTCCGTTTGACATAGTACATTATATTAAAATGTAGGTGGGCCAATAAACACGCCTCTCTCCTCGCAGTTTGATGATTTTTCTCGGGATCTGTGCGTCAAGTCCCTCCTTGAGATTATGGACATGTTCTGCCATCGCCTCACGTAAGTCATTTCGATATAATGTGCGCTACCGAACCCTTTACTATAAGATTGGAAACGAGAAGAAGAAATGTTCAAATAGCATTGCAACTTTCCTTTAAATTGCAGTTGCCACGGGAAGGCCGAGGAATGCATCGGGCTGTGTCGTGCGCTGCTTGGGGTGGTCGTATGGCTGCTGCAGGGCTGCGCCTGCTATTGCGAGAAGCTGAGGGAAGCGGTTCCATTGGGCGGCACCGAGGCCTGTCTGACAGAGTGCTGGGAGAGGCTGCACAAACTCATGAGCAGCACCAAGAACAGAGCCCTGGTGCACATCGCTCGGCTGGAAGATCAAGGTGACCCATACATTTGGACCATTTTGTAAAATGGAATCTTTTTTGGGGGGGGGAGAGTCTTAGCTCGACAGATCTTGTTGATGTTTCGCAGTCTTGATGTTCAGGTTTTTTTTCTTCCCCGAAAGGTTCCTGGAGTAATGTCGAGCAGGCTCTTCTTAAAGTGAGCGACGGCCTCGGCTCTATATCGAACTCATCGCTGCGGACTCAATTAGAGGAAAGCTTGTCACTGGTGAAAGGGTGCGCCCTCCCTCCTTCATTTGTAAATTCGGACTCGAGCTTCTCGCATGTCATTTTGTGCCATCTTAAATCCATGACGTCCCCCGTTTGCTCAGCATTCCACAGATGCTGTCGGTGGAGTGTGACCCGCTGCTGCACGCCTCCTTCCCGTCAATCCACACCTTCATCATGCTGGAAGGGACCATGAATTTGACAGGGGAGACGCAGCCGATGGTGGAGCAGCTGATGATGATCAAGAGAATGCAGGTGAGGGCATTTTTCAGTTGGGGAGGCGGGGGGGGAAGCACCTATAGGTCATATGCACATTATTTGTGTTTTTTGTCATTTTTTCAGATCAATTGATTCTAATCCAGTATTTGTATTATATATTTTTTTGCTGTACCAAATTGTCACCTTTTTTTTTTAACATCCAGAGCACTTTCATAAAAATCTGCTGTCCTCAACAGAGAATCCCAAGTCCATTCTTTGTCCTGGAAATCTGGAAGGCGTGTTTCACCGGCCTCATCGAGTCACCAGAGGGCACCGAGGAGCTGAAATGGACGGCCTTCACCTTCCTCAAGGTGAATGCATTTCGACTCCTTTGTTCCACCCTTTGTGCCCTACAAAACTCACTCACTTATCTCTCCATTTCTAAGATTCCACAAGTTCTGCTCCGGCTGAAGAAGTACCCTCAGAGTGACAAAGGACAGGTGAAACAATGTTTGGAAGCTGACGAGCCACTCTCTCCTTTTTTAGAAGCTGTAAGATGCTCCAATTCTCCGTTTTATTTTCCAGGACTTTACGGAGGATGTGAACGTTGCCTTTCAGTACCTCCTCAAACTGACTCCACTGCTGGACAAAGCTGACCAAAGATGCAAGTGAGTGTGCCAGGCTCCTGTCACCTCAATGTCAAGACATGGCCAAAGTCTAGTGCGAAAGCGCTCCATCCTTAATAAGAAAACGTTTGCCTCCTAGCTGTGACTGTCTGGGCATGCTGCTCCAGGAGTGTAACAAGCTCGGCCTACTGTCCGACTCCAACACGGAGGTCCTCACATCGAAACGGTACACTGTCCCTCTCCGATCGTTTTAGCATTCCAAACTGTGATAGATTTTTTTTTTTTTTAATGTATTCATTAAGTATCACACATCCCATCCCTTGTTTTTCCCCCCCTTCCTCGAACCTCTCCTCCAATCCGCCGCCCCCACCTCGCTGCACCTTTGATTTGGGACGGAGGACAGGAAGTTCTCCCCAAAACTGAAAACCGCGGAAAATGCTAACATCCAACCGAACCCGGGCCTCATCCTCCGAGCTGAGCCCACCGTGACCAATATTCTCAAGGTAGAAACAAAGCGCGCTTATAAGCCTGCATTTCTTCTTTTCATTTATTGATTGATTGATTTGACTTCTGTCTATTCAGCACCAAATAGAATCGTAAAAGGTGTAACGGTTGAGTCTGCCAATGAACCTTGAACCTTCTGTGTGGCCTTTTAGACGGTGGATGCCGACCACTCCAAGTCTCCGGAGGGCCTTTTGGGTGTCCTTGGTCACATGTTGTCCGGCAAGAGCTTGGATTTGCTCCTAGCGGCCGCAGCCGCCACGGGGAAACTCAAGTCGTTTGCCCGAAAGTTTATCAAGTTAGTACACGCTTCAGACATTTCATTAGGTACACTTTCTTTCATTTGGTGGTCATATTTTGCATTCAACTGCTTTTAGCATTTGTTTTGGTGCTGATATATTGTACACAGCAGATTAGTACCGTTGTTTTTGTTGACAGGCTTAATGAGTTTCCCAAGCACATCAGCGGTGAAGGATGTAAGTACAGTATCAATCCGATGCTCTCCCGCCTTGCTGATTTTTAGTGTGTTGGATGTTGAAAACTTTTTTCCAACACTCCTGCAGCCAAGTCCGCTTCCGTCCGGGCCCTGCTCTTCGACATCTCCTTCCTGATGCTTTGCCATGTGGTGCAGACGTACGGCTCCGAGGTCAGCCCTGGTTCATGCTTGACTTGATGTCAAAAGTCCCGAGCCAATGTTTTTTTTTTTTTCAGCGCGCAGCCACAAGATGGCATCACTGGCATTTTACTTGGCAGTCCCAGGCCGCTAAATCCGATTGTGCTCCATCTCCCCCAAACAGGTGGTCCTTTCTGACCCCAGTCCCTCGGGGGAGACTCCCTTTTTTGAGACGTGGCTCCAAACATGTATGCCCGAGGAAGGGAAGATTCTGAATCCGGATCACCCCTGCTTTCGACCTGAACCCGGGAAAGTAGAGAGTCTGGTGACCCTGCTAAACAATTCTTCTGAGATGAAGCTTGTGTGAGTTGCCAACTAAGTTTTACCCGTTACGCTCCAAAATAATTAATAGTATTACAACGAAAACCCGTTTTTCACAGGGGGCAACAATACAGACCCACGACGGATAAAAATCTTTAATATAGAGATAATAATTTACCCTTCCCACCTCACAATGTCATCTCCAGTATCATCTGGCTTCATCATGTATCATGTTAGCTTAATGCTAGCATGATACATAACGCCTTTGACAGGCTAACGCATTTTACAGCCACAAAATTGTACTTCAGTGAAGCCGCACAAGTCTAAATTTGTATTTGTGGAAGAACACGGAAGAGTTGAAACAATACGTCCAAAATATTCGTCGCGAGAATGATAAATCTACGATATGGCGGCTGCGCAAAGGATTTACCATGATGTAGTGTTTGAGGAAACAGTATTTTTCTCACTTGTATTTCACATTCAATGTCGATGACCTCCTACATTTTTCATTTCTCTGCTCACAGTCAAGTGAAATGGCACGAAATCTGCCTCAGCACCCCGGCGGCCATTTTGGAAGTTTTGAACGCATGGGAGAACGGCGTGCTCTCTGTGGAGGCAGTGCAGGTCTGTCCGGTCTTCTGTGAATTGTATTGTTTTAACTGCTCACTCAAGCGAGCATCACCTTCTTGGTAAGTGAGGCGTGATCGTCTGGTCATCCGTGACATCACCCAGCGTTGTCTAATTAGTGCCTCTGTTTCCTTCTTCCATTGAAGTTTTGCGATGACCTAATGCGGATGCGTTTTCGTCACACATTCTCTTTCCATTCACCATTTTCGCCTTCCTCTTTTTGACATCCTCCTTTGAGTGCAGAAGATCACTGACAACATCAAGGGCAAAGTTTGCAGTATGGCGATCTGTGCGGTGGCGTGGCTGGTGGCCCACGTCAGGATGCTGGGGCGGGACGAGAGGGAGAAGCCTCAGACCATGATCCGCCAGCTTGTCACCCCGCTCTATGCCGAAAACACGCTGCAATTTTACAGCGAACGGTATAAACCCCCTCAAATGATTCACATCAATCACCTTTCATTTGCTTCGCCATCTGAATAATAATATTTTTAAAAATCGGACTTTAAAAATCTAGCCTTGTTCATCATCCACAGCCAAAATTAATTTCGGTCAATCACATATTGTACTTGTTCATTGAGCTATTGTACATACGGCTGTGACTGTTACCCGATTGAAATGAATAGGGAGGGCCATTTATTTGCTCCAGCCTCCCAAAATACCAAACACAACATAGTGTTTACTGTGTGTTTACTGAGCAAAATCAACTTTAAAAACACTGTAAAGAATGACAAGTTTTGACTTCGATTCATTGGGTTCCTTTCTTCCCTCCCCCAGTGTGATAATAATGAGCTCCATCATGGAGCACATGTGTGCCGACGTCTTCCAGCAAACGGCGGCGACGCTGCGGCCCCCCATGGAGGGCCTGGAGCCCATACCCTACCGCAACCTGCTGCCGGCCAAAGAGCCCATCCGGGCCGCCCTCACCAAGCAGTTCCAGCTGGTGCTGCGCAAAGGCTGGGTGGACAGTCGAGCGCTGCATCTCTTCCAGAGTCTGCTCAACATGGGCGGCGTCTTCTGGTTCACCAATAATTTGGTCAAGGTAGGTGGGCCATGAAAATGCCCCATTTCAGGTGATTTTTTTTAAACCTCTAAATCAGTGCATCGCATTTGAATATGACTGAACCAATTATGCTTATTAGGCTAGCAAAACATCAACTTTGACCATGTGTGTGCATGCAGATCTCAGTAGGTGTGGACTTATAATTTTAGGAGCTGCTCAAGGAAACTCGGCAGGAGTGGGCCCATCGCGTGGTGGAGTTGCTTTACAGCATCTTCTGTCTGGATAGTCAGCAAATCACCCTGACCTTGCTGGGCACCATCGTGCCCAACTTGCTCACCGACTCCGCCCACTGGCACAGCCTGGTCGACCCACCTGGCAAAGCACTGGCCAAGTAAGACCTTGCTCTGCCGTCGTTTTGGGCGCTGGTATTTAACCTCCCTCCCGATGCGTCCTCAGGTTGTCTGTGTGGTGCGCACTCAGCTCGTACTCAACCAACCACAAAGGTTCCAGCTCCGCTCATCAACGGAGAAGACAGCGAGAAGACATCGAGGTAAACGCAGCGTATAGGCAGCAGCCTCGTGACGCGTGTGTCAATTGTGTGCATTTTTTGGGGGGGATCACAGGACTACAGCAGCCTCTTTCCCCTGGATGACACGCAACCCTCCAAGCTCATGCGTCTCCTCAGCTCCAATGAGGATGAGCCTGTGGCACTTTCCAGTCCAGGTCAGTCCATAAATAGGTGTTCATTAGCCATTAGTCTTTCTGACCTGTGTGTACGAGCGCTGTTTTGGTGTCCGTGAACGCAGCGCACCTCGCAACAGGCAGCTCTTTGGCAGCCGTCACACTGTTTATTATTTCCACTCCCTCTTTCGGTTTACTTCATGCGGAATGTGTCATTTTCTTCCACTGATATCTTTCAGGGGACCGATCAATGAGCAGCTCCCTCTCCGCCTCCCAGCTCCACACTGTCAACATGAGAGAGCCACTCAACCGCGTCTTGGGTGAGATATCTGCCTTTGCCAGACGCTGAACACTTCCCTTTGAAATGAAATGAACATTTCCGGAGTGAAACGTTGTGCCATGCCATGTCCTCGCTGAATTACTCATCATGAGGTGTCCCCATTGATTCCCCCTCCCCCAAAACACACCCGAATAATTTGTTTGGTCAGTACAACTCATGCAAGACAGAAAATGATGCCAGAGTATGACGTCAGCAGGGAGGATTTGTGTCATAAATAATAAATAAATCTGATATTCTCTTTGCGTGAGGTGGTGATCAAGCAACCGTCATGAAAAAACTGTGCTTGTAAAGCCTGATTTTCTAGCTGCTTCTGTGTTGGATTGTGTAATAAGTAGTGTGTGACGTTTTACTTTCAAGAGGATTATGTAATTTCAACCCTGAGAATTTATGAGATCCGTTTCCCTTTCCGCAGCCAACCTGTTCCTTCTCATTTCCTCCATCCTGGGCTCCAAGATGGCGGGCCCTCACACGCAGTTTGTGCATAGTTTCATGGAGGAGTGTGTGGAATGCCTGGAGCAGGGAAGTCGCGGAAGCATCCTGCAGTTCATGCCTTTTACAATGGTGAGTCAGGAGGGGAGGCCAGACAGGTGGCGGAGGGGAGGGAGGCCAAGGCGGGGCCTCCTTTTGTCGAGCCTTACCGGAAAATAGCCGAATGAAGTGCTTCTTCTTGGAATATATCAATGTTGACTCGACAGATGTTCTTAATTCCTTTGTGGCGTCGGCTATTTTCAGGTTTGCCATCGTCTATCATCAGTAATTGACGCCTCCTGTCAAACTAAACCTCAAACACAGGGATTGACACGTGTATATTTAAAACAGTCAGATAGCTTGGCCTTAGGAAAGTCCGCTTAACTTAATGCTAGCAAACAATCCGCTTTTTTTTTTTTAGGAGAAAGTCTGGAATGGATCATTGTGATTTTTCATTCATTTCAGTGGGGAAAGATGATTTGAGGGCAAAGCACCGCTGTATTGTTCTTGTGTTCGCTGAGAATTGGATGAAAGCTCACCATAACATCTTTTCAAAGCCCCACGGCCATCAAATTTGAATGGTCATGTACATGCCCGGACATGTACAAAGTCAGGAAAAGCGATTCATAGGGCAACTGGCAACTTCCGCAAAATAAAACATTGCTCAGGGTCTTTCAAGGGTTCATTCAAGTGTTGCACAACATGTATGCGTTCGTTCACCCCCCCCCCCCCCCCCCCATTTGTTTCTGTGCCTTCAGGTCTCTGAGCTGGTGAAGCTGCCCGCTCTGGCCAAACCCAAAGTGGTCCTGGCCGTCACTGACTTGAGTCTGCCCCTGGGGAGGAGAGTAGCAGCCAAAGCCATCGCTGCCTTGTAACGCTTGAGGTTTTTTTTTGCCAAAAGTTCGAGATATTTCGGTTTATGGGTGAAACTTCAGGCTCAACGTTTAAAAAAAAAAAAAAAATCCTGTTGAATAACTTTGTCTAAAGTTTTGAATACCAACTGAGGAATTATTCAGTGTTTCAGCACTGTCTCGCTCAACAATTGGAGCAATATTCACATTTGTTTGATCCATTACAATTTCCAAGGATGAGTGGAAATATATGAATTTACACTTGACGTGTAAAACTTCCCCATTTGTGTGTCTACTACTTTTTGATAACTCGTCACGACATTAAAAAAAAACAAAAGGCTTGTCTTTCGTTATACTGTTCATTATTTAATGTTTGCATCATCGCAGCATCAGGTGCATGGTCACATGTTTAGAGACGTCATCGCATGACTCTGAGGGAGCCTTTTCATCACCCCGAATGACGCTTGCGGTCACCGGCAGCCATCCAAGCGCTTACAACACTTCCTCTCGGAAAGCCTTCCCTCTTCCTGCCACGAGTTCGTTGCTGTCTGAATTAACGATGCTAGGTGTCACTGGCCACTATGTGGAAATTATTTCAAAAAAGAGGAGTAGGATTTTTTTTCTTAAACTTTAGTACTGTAGATGATTAGCTTTTTACACGGCGTTGGCATTCGTGATCTTTCGCTTCGGGTCGCCACGCGTTCTCGTTTGAAACAAAATGTCTTTCACATGAGTGAAAACTGGTCACCGCAACATTTCAATCTTTTTTTTTTTTTTTAATTGGCTTTTTTTGACATCCTGTATGATGATTGATGGTCAGAGACGCAGAAATTAAGAAAAGGGTTTATTGCAGGACAGATTATAAATACTATTGGCATGAACATTCATACAAAAATACTCCATAAATAACATTTGATTGAACTTAGTATTTCACGATGCCCCATTATGTCTAATAAGATTCCCTTGATCGTCAGACTGGAGTATGTATTACAGCTTTGAGATTAGTATTTGGTGTACGATTGTCATGACACAGGCAAGTGGTGGCAGTTAGTGTAGACACAAGGCAGCATGCAACAAGTCATCTCAGCTGTTCAATCAAATATAAATAAATACATACAAATAAATAGGCAAATAAAAAAATAAATCCCTTGGCGGAGCAATAAATACTTCTGGTATATTAAAATAACAATAATAATAATCATTTTGAAGAGTGCGCAGTGTTATATCAGTCCCATCAGCAGGTCGCTGTCCGTTTCCTCCTCGTGGCTCGTGTCCAGACCCCGGAGCAAGCGGTGTATAACCTGGCCCAGGGACTGGAGCTGAACCAGCGTCAGGTGGGTGGCCACCTGGATCTCAAAGTCGCCGTGCAGGCGTAAGGTCACGGGGCTCGGGGTTGTCTGCGGGTCATAATCCGTCCGGACAGCTCGCAGCATCTGCACCAAGACCAGCGTGCGGAGAGATCATCAGAGATGCCACAAGTCATCGCACACAAGTACGAAGAAAAAAAGTCATCAGGAAAATAAATGCGTGTAAAATCGACTTCAGTAAATGATCAAAAGTATTCAGTCATTCTTGCCGCCGAGCGATCACAAAGTGACTAAAGAATTCCAGAGGCCTTATGTTTGTTTTATTTACCTTGCTAATTTGAACGGCAAGATCTCGGACAGTATTCATGAGGTCAGTCACTCTCTGTGTTTTTTCCAGCAGAGGTGAAATGGTGCTCAGCAAGGCCTGGTGCAGTTGCAGACCCTCGTAGATGTGTATCAGACTGCTCAACTGGTGGAGGGAGGGGTTGGAAACAACCAGCAGGGCTTTGATTACTTCACTGAGGAAACCAATCAGGCAAGAAAAACACTTGACACTAAAGGACAAAGTCACAATCAAACGTAATGACGTTTCGGAACGGCCGCCAACATGTCTCATCCCATGGTTCCATGAGCGGAAAATGCTGCGCAGAGGGGTTCAATTCATTTCACACAATCGACCAAATCGTGAATCAATTAGGATGGCTCTTCCTTCAACAAAAACTGATATCATGACAATAAATGGAGTCCACTGGCCATGAACCAGTTAGGGGAAAAAAAACACTCACTCACCAACGGAACTTTTTCCGAAGCAATTTTGAGCACGGGAGCAGGTGGGAAGTTGATGTTGGAAGCCATTGTGCCGAAATTGGCGTTCTCGGAAGAATTCAGTTTCAGAGTCTGTGGTGAGGAAACGAAATTAGGGACATGTTACAACATGGCAAAATATGCTTTTACCCACACTCGGTGGGCATTTTTTTGTTTTTTCACAGACCACATCGGTGTATTGTAATTTTGTTTTCAACAGGGCAACCAGGCTTTTTTTTTTTTTTAATATGTTTGAGGAGTTTCAGAAAGTGAAAACTTAAATATAGATTCATACATTTCGGAGGTTCGGTTCCTACATAATTTCGATGGTTTAAAAAAAAAAATGAAATTGATTATCCATCCATCCTTTTTCTATTCTGCTTGTCTTTGACATGCATGTCTATGGAGTGTGGGAGAAAGCCCAAAACTGAAGGAAGCCACTAACTCACTTTTCTGCCTAAAAAAAAAAATACACCAAACAGCTTAATATTTTGGAAGGGAAAATGAAAAGTAAAAATCTTATCGTCTTTGATTTGGACTTCAGCTCAGGCGCTAGTAGCAGTTCATGATGTCAACAAGAGCAAAACTCAATCAATGCGACGATTCAATAGAGCTCGATTAGTGATGCCTAGTCGCCATGCAGCCGCTCCGTGTGCTACAATCCAATTAAATCCACAACCTGTTAGGCGGTCTCTCCCCGATAATAATCAAGACGCTGGTGAGGAAAAAAAGGAAGAGTCCCTCACCTCGGCGTGGATGCTCGAATTGTGCACCTCGGGAATGGCGAGCAGGATCTTCTCGGTTAAACTGCGGCTCCTCCGGACGAGCGCTTGGAATTGCGCCCCTTCAACAAGTGCGCACATGTCGGCGCAAAACTCCGGTAGAGGCGCGGCGCCCGCAACCCTGGCCATGTGGAAGAGAGTGAAAACTGCAGGGAGACAGCAACAAAAATGTTTGTCATGAACAACGCGAAATCCAAAAGCGGTGCAAGCACAAGCCTTGAGCTCTGTCTGGCTCTTCCCTGTCTGCTACCTCCCTCCAGGCCAGACTAGCTGCCAATTCCTAGGTCATGTGACACTACTGTATTACATGTCAAACTCATGTCCCAAAATTTATTTTTTTTAAAAGATAAATACAATTTTTTTAAAAAGAGAGAACACTAATATGCCCCTTAAAAACGTCCGGATGACTTCAAGTTAAAATTCCCCCAAACAGTTTCAGATTCAGTTCGTCTGTGCCCAGAGAGACTGCAGCCTTTCACTGACGTCACTACTTACCAATCAGCATGTTCATGGCCTCGACTGGGGGAATGTCTTTCGAGTACTGACCTCAAGTGTACACGGTTGATTGATTGACCAAATGTGATACGTACGTGTATATATATATGAGTGGCAAGCAGTGGAGATATCCTGGGCTTTCCCAATACTCGCCTCGGACAGCGTGTCATTGTCAGTGATTGCAGAGTTCCTTTTAATTTTGTGAGAAAGGGACAGTTTGGGAAACGGATGAGCAATATCATTGTTTGGGTCACATCATGTTTGTAAACGCGTATTTGGGTCTTGTGAATCACAAATAAAATGACAGAATAGCCTGCGGTAGGAAATACATGTTCAATTTTTTTCTACCGAAGTCGATTTTTCAGCTATCGATACAGTACTTAACTTGAGTACTTATTTTTCCGGCGACTTTTTTTTTACTTTGACTCCCTACATTTTGACAAGGCGGACTGACTGTCAGTTAGTCAGCTCATCAAGTGATCAAAGCTTTGGTAACACGTTATGAGAAGTACTGCTAGCTTTCTACATCCAGCTAGAATCCATTCCAGCCATCAATTTTGTGTCGCGCCTAATTAGGGTGCGCTGGAGCCAATCCCAGCTCACTGGGGGGGGGGGGGGGGGGGGGGGGGGGTGATACGCGCGCCTCACCGTTAAAGCCAGTCTATACTGTCTTAACATGAAGTGTGTGCATGTGTTTTCCAAAGGGCCTCGTTCAAAGAAATTCATGGAGCGGTGGGCTGCATTTGAGGGTAGTTGGCTAACTGTAAGTAATTGTCAAAGTCTGATGAAAAAAGGGAAATGAAAAAGCCTGACTGGTGCAAGGGGGCCGTCTTGTGGAAAGAAATGGTACTGCAAGCTAAACCTTAACTGATTTTATGCAAAATAAAGGCTGGCGCCATTTTTGGCCTGCGATTTTTAAATGCTGTGTGACATCACTGCAACACTCTAGCTTTCTGGAGGAAACACAGCGGCTTGGCGTCCAGGCAATGAAAACATTTGTCGCCAAAATGAGCTCCTGCATGACATCATTGACCAGCCAAAATTTTGTGACATCCAGCTTGGATGCACAAAAGGAGGTTGCCCACATTTAGACTGTCCTCCTCATCATGCTTTTTTTTTTTTTAAATCAGCTGTTTTTTGTGCTCAACCAGTAGCCCTGTCTGATTAAAAATAAAAAAGTAGTGCTTTGCCGCAGTCCTGTGACATCCTTAGCCAATTATAACCCCTTGACTGGTGTGGGGGGGGGGTGGGTCAATTACTTGTGAATTTTCCCTGTTAACAGCAGGGCCTATCGGCTATAAATAGAGGAGGGTGGACACCAAACCAAAATAATCATGATCTCATCTCTTCTTCTTCCTCTTCTTCCTCCACCCTCCACCGAGGATGCTATAACTATAGCACTCCACACCGCACTGAGTCACCTAGAGCACCCGGGAAACTACGTGAGGATGCTCTTCCTGGACTTCAGCTCAGCCTTCAACCATATCATCCCGGAGATCCTGGTCCAAAAACTGACTCACTTGGGCATCTCCACCTCCATCTGCCAGTGGGTTAATAACGGACCGCCCACAGTCCGTCAAACTTATTTCCTCCACCATCACACTCAGCACCGGTTCTCCTCAAGTGTGTACTGAGCCCCCTGTTGTTCACTCTATACACATTTGACTGCTCTCCGACCCATCTCTCAAACACCATAATTAAGTCGGATGATACGACTGTGGTCGGACTCATCTCAAGATGAGTCTGATTACTCAACCGACTAACAGCGTGGTGCTCAGCAAACAACCTGCCACTGAACACCACAAAAACAAAAGAGATGATACTGGACTTCAGGAAGGGACGAGCAGACCGCGCCGCTTTACATTCATGGGGACCGTCTCCATTAGGTTCCTGGGTGTGCCTCTCTGCGGACCTCTCCTGGACAGCCAACACCACGGCGGTGGTCAAGAAAGCCCAGCAGCGACTCCACTTCTTGAGGGTGCTCAGGAGGAACAACCTGGAGGAGAAGCTGCTCTACAGAGCTACCATCGAGAGCATCCTGGTGTACTGCATTACGGCGTGGTACGCGAGGTGCTCAGCAGCAGACAGGAAAGCGCTACAGAGGGTGATAAATCTGGCCCAGAAGGTCAATGGAGGACATTGCCAGCTCACGCTATCTCAGCAGAGCTGCCACATCATCAATGCCGCAACCACCTGAAGAGAGGCAAGCAGATTCAGAGACAGTTTTTTTCCTAGAGCCCTGCAATAAATAATCACAGAATATAAACAAAGCTACTGCATTTTAAATTGAAAACTAAACTCACTACCTCACTCGTGCAATCATGAGCTATATATGAGCCGTTTCATTTCATGTGCAATATGAATCCCGACGCTTCAGTCCACACTACCACTACTGCTGCTGTTGTTGTGTGTTGTGTATTTATCAAACTGTTATTTTATCCTATTTTATTATTTTTTTATCTATTTATTTTTAATTTTTTTAATTTTTATTTTATTTTTATTTTTTAAATTTTTTTATGAAATGCACTAAGGAGTGGCACCCAAATTTCGTAATCTTATACCCGAACTGATTCTTCAGGACTTTCTGTGAAATCAATACAACATGCATTATTTGGAGTAACTAAGCGATCATTTTCGGACCAATTAAGTGAAACTCATCTCCCGTCCCGCTGTCGAGATCCGCCCGAATGCTCTCCTCGTGTCACAAAGGCGGCTCAACCCAATCCGCGATGAGTTTAACGTGTCACCTTATCCCCCGCGCCCCACTCATGCGTGCGCCTGCAGGTGTAACACCCAACACCAGTGCACCGCGTCCAAGCTATCTAAGACCCGACTCTTCAACATGAGCATTTTTGAATGATGCCGAGCAGGTCCGGTGTCTCTCCACTAGTTCATATTCATTAGTACAGCTGCAATTCATGCATCCCGTTATACTTGCAAGAAGACAAACACATCAGTAGCCAAACATCTTTTTAATGAAAAATGTACAGACGCGTGTTGTAAAGGTGACGCAATCATCCACTGTGCGTTGCAGTTTCCTTTCGCATCGCATCGTATCTATCGCAAGGTGCTTCAAGATGCAATCGTAACCCAGGTTGGCCCAAAACACGCTTACAGCTTTTACTCCCCGGGAACGCATCCGAACGCATCCCACTAAAAGTCCTAATAGGCAGTCGAGAGGTGAATAATTCATGCGGGTTGCGTTGCATCAGCTTGAGTTTTCATGCAAAGAAACGTATTGCCGACAATGAGCTCAGTTCGCACGGCTTATTATTACACTTGAAAGTCAAGGAGGCCCCGTTCCTGATGGGTGTACGTCCACAGTGCGGTACCCTAAAGGCGCATCTTTTTAAGAGTTCTTCTATCTTGAATACAGAGTAGCCATTCGCTTATGAATATTCTCATTAAAGTCTCATTATGCGTAAGTGATGTTTTATTTTTCCCTCGGCGTCTGTCCGGCTTCCCCTTTCCATTCGCAGCATTGTCGGGCCCTTGTTTGTCATTCAATTAGCCAAGTTGGTGAGATTTTGTCTTTTTTTTTTTCCTTTTTGGTCAATGTGGCAGTTAAGATGAAGTCGGATGCCCGGCGCCTCTAATTTGTCATTCAAACAGCCGAGCGGGGGACAAGTGGCAATCGGGCGGTTATGACCGAGCTGGGAAAATAATAGGAGCCACTCTGATGATTTACATCGCTGCGCTTCCCAGACATTGCCCATTCGATTCCATTTGTAAACTTTGAGTCCCAAATGATTTGTGATGTCTGTATGATTTGGAGAGAGAAATTGGAAAAGCACATCAATCAGTAAGAGACGACTTTTCCTGGTACGTAGCCTACCAGGGTGGTTAGCGATGATTTCAGCGTTTGTGGGCCATTCCACCGAAATCGCTGCCATTTGTATCCACGTTTAAAGATGTGAAAATTGTTTCTGCTCAACAGATGGCTGCCGTATATCCCGCGGGGCTTTTCCACACCGCAACAACGAGGCGCTCTAAAGCAACACCGCCCTCGTGGCTAAACAACAGTACTGATAGTAGAAGACTCCTCCGACTTGGCTTGCCTGCTGGGCAATGACTTGAGGTACTCCAAATGTCTGCGGGCGTCCTCCTGGTTGGCCCTGACGTAGTAGACCAGATAAGAGATGACCATGGTGAACCAGCCAAACATGACCACCAGCATGGCCACGTCCGTAGTCCTCTTCATCACCGCGCACAAGTCGACGTCGGGCTCCAAGAGGAAGGCCAGTCCCTGAACGCTCATTTCCTCCGGGTCGGAAGTCTGGCACACGATGCCGGTCAGCGACACGGGCTCCAGGTCCACGCGGGGCATGGCCATCTGCAGGTTGCAGTCGCAATGCCACGGATTGTTGGTTAAATTCGCCCGAGCCCGAAGGCCCTCAAAGGAGTCCGCGTTGAAATGGACTAACTTGTTGGCGGAAAGGTCGAGGGACTGCAACGAGGAGCTCAGGCCTCGGAACGCGCCCGGCTGCAGCTGGCTAATGTCGTTGTGCGACAGGTCCAGCTCCGCCAGGTGCGACAGGCCGGCGAAGGCGTTGGCCGGGATGGAAGTCAAGAGGTTGAAGTCCAGGTAGACTCGCCGCGTGTCGTTGGGGATGTCGTGCGGGATGGCGGTCAGCTGCCGGTTGCTGCAGCGCAGCGTCTTGCCGCCGCCGTCGCTCTCCGAGCAGTAGCAGTGTTTGGAGCAAGTGGTGGCGGCGGGATGGAAGCAGAAAGTCATGAGCACCAGGCTGTGCGGCAGCAAACACGCGACCACGTAGTCCACCGCGATGGACATGTCGGCATTGGGGCCGGGCCAGGCGTCAATCGCCCCTGCAACTGCTGAACCTGAGGCAAAGAAAAACAAACCATTGCAGGCCCTAAAATCAGCGTCCGATTTAAAAGGCCACTTTGAGACCGGCATCTTCCCAAACTGGGTCAATCCCAATCCACCGGGGCCCCTGCTCAATTTCACAAAGTCCGAACGGGAGCACGAGAACCAACTGGCCTCCTGTTGCTTTCCCCGGGAAGTGGAAGGATCAAACGTCCCCTTTTTTTTTCAAATGCGCACAATAAACAAGCCGAGCGAATCCTTGGGGGCCACGGCGCTCGCTTTTCTAATTGGCATCCCTGCCGTGCACTTTGTCTATTTCGGTGCATGCGGACTGACATTAACATAGCAGAAGAGGCACACAGCATTCCGACAAAACAACTCGCTAAACTGAGAGGAGCTGACACAACCGTGTCGTATTTTTGGGACAGGAATAAGATAGTTGTGCTGGCACAAAAATGGGAATATATTACACTACAGTACGATTCAAACGTTTGCAGTCAGCATACATAACTCTACAACCTTTTTTTTTTTTTTTTCAATGAAGACAACAGATCATACAGTCGTGCCAATTGAATAGAATGCAAAGAAATTAAACAGATTTTTTTGTACTGCATTTCATGCTTCAGTTCAGTGGCCATTTTTGCCGCTCCTTCTGGTTTGTGCCTCGGCCACTTGGGGGCAGTGAGTTGCGGGAATATTTGTTGTTTTTCCTCAGGAGGATAAAGAATACAGTGAAACTCCTCTACAACGAAATCATGTTTGCAGCAAGAGATTTTTCACAACAGGGGGTTTTTCACTGTAGCAAATTTGAAACAGGAAAGTGGGCATGGTGTTAATGCATGAAGATTTTTTCACACTAGGGGGTATTTTCACCCATGTAGATTTCGTTCCTCTACAACGAAATCATGTTTGCAGCAAGAGATTTTTCACAACAGGGGTTTTTTCACTGTAGCAAATTTGAAACAGGAAAGTGGGCATGGTGTTAATGCATGAAGATTTTTTCACACGAGGGGGTGTTTTCACCCATGTAGATTTCGTTGTAGAGGAGTTTCACTGTATATGCCCGGGAATACTGTTACAGTGTCTGTTTGCGCGTTGCTCCACTGCTTTAAGAGTTATCAGACCATGACACAGATGCTATCGGTTAGCTCACGGAGCTATCATTTTACATTCTTTGTTAGCGTCTACGCTGTCATCTAAAGCGTCATGATGCAACGTGTAATTTTCTTTGTTTCATTCTTGAAATTGGACTCTTTGGCCACCCGGCCTAACCTTCCCTCATCCAAAGAACTCAGGGAAGCATCCGATCCAGTGAGGGGGGAAACCGAGACCAACCGTCCAATGTGCAGGCCTGTCTTGTCCGAGGGCGCCACAGCTCACCCAGGCGTCTTTAATTCCTTCAAAATGTCTGGTCAATGAGCAGCAATCCACTTAGAAAGATTAAAAAAAAAATGTCATCGATCTCTCTGCGGGTATCAAATAGCGTTTCATGAGGCGGGGTAGCGGGCAGGGTGCGGTGGCAATGGTGGGTAGCGATACTGTGTCCCGCGTGAGGAGCACAAAGGCTCGCCGCAAACAAAATCCACCACTTCCAATTCAATTAACACCCGTCCGCCGTTTGAACAATTGGAGAACCGCTGACGCAGCTCTCGGCGTTGAAGTCCACGCAGACGATCTGCACCGCGGTCAACTTGAGTTGAGGCTGAATTTTGAGTGGCTCAAGCGACACAGTTCCAATATTCTGGTCTTAATTGGCACAACTTGGAAATGTGTCTGTTTCAACGCATTGTCGTTTCTCGCGCGACATGCATGTGTTTTCATGCTGTTTGAACGTATTGCCTTGCTTCTGTGCTATCCTGGAATTTACACACCAAACATTTGCACCCTAAAGTTGCATCGTGTCGAGGAGCCGATGCTTGGTGTTTTCCAGGCTGGAGAGCCTGAATCAGCCGCCGGTTGTTATCTCAACGGGGACGGAGGCAGACCGAGCCTTGACATGATCAGATTTGATCAAGCCGGGCTGTAATGTTGTTTTCAAGCTCTTAGCTCGCAAAGCCCTCATTGGACGCCAGCTTCAATTTCCACCGATTTGAACCGAGGACGCACGGCAACATTTCGATTGTGTCCCATGCCGTCACACGCGAGTGTTCACATAGTCTGATCAATTATCGATGCCGATGATTGACGATGCAGCTGATCCGTCACTTGCTGCCGTGTGTCCACTTCAATCAGTCAATGCCAAATGAGGATCATTCATTTCAACTCACTGCGGTTCCTACCCATAATGCAACACTAATGGGGAATTAATTGAAAGATGTAATTGAAGAGAACCTATGGGGGCATGCCGGTCTTTATTTGTCTGGAGGAAAAAGAGAATTCATGATGAACTGGTCATGCATGAGGTACGTATGATTAATTAAAAAAAAAAAAACTCAAACAAAACATTGATGTGTCCAATCCACTCACGTTTGTGGCGCTCTTTCCCTCATCGTCATGATCCACCGCATCTCTCAATGTTCCGACGCCACGAAGCAGATTAAACTTGCCGTCTGTTGCTTTCCGCCGCAAATGCTTCCACAGCAGTCCAAGGCTCGCCCGTTTAGTTTCCACGCAACCAGAGGAGGCAACATCGCTGGCGACTGTGCGCTCGAGCTGGGAGGCGCCCGGGAGAGGGGCACGTCCAACATGGGTGCGATGCAAAGAAGTCAACGCGCACGCAGCACGGACGCCTCCACCCTGCTCCCCCCGGAGGCTTCTCGAGGGCTTCCCCGGCTCGTGTGACGTGACTTTCACGGCGATTCTCGGATGGAGCGTCTCGGTCAGTCTGCTGGGCTGGCGGCTCGCGTGCACGCAGCAGGTGGCCTCGCACCGCAGGCCACGCCCCCTGTGGAACCCTGGCTTTTTAAAGGTGCGCTGACTTCCCTTGCTGCGGCGTGGTTTCTCCCGGACTTCTGTTCAAACGTGGCCGTAAAATGTATCTTAACTGCAGTCATCTGGAATCCGCCTCGCGTTTTGCTCTCGTCCGTAAACAAGCATTTTGCAGGTCAGCTTCTACTTGCCCGACTTAAGGAAAGGAAGAGTACAGTATACATTTTTCTGGCTGTTTAGCAAGTCTCCTTATCAAGGTCTCAAATGAGCCGGATTCTCTCCCAATCCGAAGAGCTGTAGACAGGTTCATGAATAGCATTGGGGTTCTGGAAGGGACACACAAACAGTGGAGCAACACATAGAGACAGTTAAGAGAGCAATACTCAGAGGCATATGTTACTTATCCTCTGCAGAGAGCGATGCATATACAGTGCTGTCTAGGCGTACCATATATCCGTTTTTCTTGCATGACTGCATACTTTCCCTAGGTGGGCAAAGCCCACACACCAATAACGAATGCCATCATCAATCTTTTCATCGAATAATAACCTAGTCAAACCGTTGCACTGGTCTGTACCCTTCGTTCCTTCAAAAGTAGGCAAACTATAGCCGTTGTTGTTCCACAGCCCGGTTGATAAAAGGCCAAATAGAATACAAGTGTCTGAAAAGTCTCGTTGGACAATCAAGTTGAATTGTGGTCTTGTCGCGGTCAGGTCCTCGGCGTCTGCGGGTCGTGTCCACAGCATTGATGAGGAAAGCCGATCGATTGCGCTAAAACAGCTGTGCTGACCCAGGAGTCTGCCAAGCAGCCACTCATAAGGTCGTAATGGAATTAAAATCAATACGCCGGGTTCCTCCCGTCCTTCTGCTGCTCCAGAATGACATAATGCGGATGATGAAGTGCCACGTTGTACTTTGAGTACAATTATAATGCCTTCTCAATATAATATTGCCAACATTTATGATCCATTTAGGCATTTGTCCAAACATTGAAGGTAGTTTGCAGGTTGTGCTCAGCAACGAAGAGCTGAGAGCACGGTTCTTGGATTCGGTGTCAGTTTGCTCGACTCCCTTTTAATTCAGTCACTGTTGGGTATTTTAATCAGGTTTAATTGTCAAGAAGACATTTAAGAAGGCCATTAAAGCTCCGGCTAGACTCTCTTTAGCAGTTAGAGAGTGCGGAGAGTTACAGTGAAGTCATTCCACGGTCAAACCGTGCCATCTAAAAAAAAACGATTTAAAAAACGGTTTCGATTTTCTGTTTATCAATTGACTTTGGTGCACCGTGGACTGCTTGCCATCCACTCACAGAAAAAATAAAACCCCATATTTTAAAAAACAGATACATACATTCTGCTCACCGAAGATGCCGATTATGAAATGTGTTCATTTGTACGGGTCACTCCAGACATGATTTGCTCTCAGCATTCCTGTTCTTCATTGACAAGAAAATGACAGCAGGAACAGAATGAGTCGGGCTCGACTTCAGGCGAGACTGCGCCGCTCGTCAATCTTCCTCAGTTTTATCAGATTACTTCAAAAGCTTCGACGAGCAGCCAGCATGCACGCGCAAAACCAGCAGGAGTTCGGATCAGCTGCACTTGCAAGTCAATTCATTGAGCTTCATTAAGATTGCTTCTGCTCCAGTCTGCACTCTTGATAAAGGCCGTACCTGTGCGATGACAGTAATCCTTGCAAGCGGGATTTGCATATGAGAGTCCCTCGCGGTGTCGAAGCAATGCCGTGGAGCTGGATGAAAAAGCCGTGATGAATTTTTTTCTCCTTCATTCTCATTTTTCATTCCTCCAGTGCTCCGGGGCGTACGCCCCGGTCCACAGAACAAGATCAAACACTCGCCGGGTTTGTGCGAATACATTAGCCAACTTTATTTATTTATTTTCCAGCGTGTCTTGACTGGGTCTTAACACAATAGATGGGCGCATCAAACGGATTTATTTCCAAAGCGAGCACAGCCGGTCATAATGGGTGGTGCACTCTTTTCAAAGTGTTGAGAATGTTGCAACTATGGCAACGCGTGCAGATCAATAACAATGGTATCAGGCATATGTTATTTATCCTCTGCCTAAAAATGACTACTATTGCAGCAGCAGACTGAGAAGTGTCCATTTCCATTCCTTTTGTGTGTACGTTGTACAGTACTTATTTAGATTTTGATTTTGTGCGTAGCATCTATGCTATTTCTCGATCTGGTGATATTTATCCACTACTAGCAATCAGAACCAGTGCCTCACCAAAATCGCTCCGCCACCTCATGATTGCCTGCAAGCGCACGATAAAAATTGTTTTCCCTCTGGCCTTTTTAAAGAACTGCAAAGTCATGCCTGGCACTATATTGTGTCTCTCAGGCATATTCGCCACAATAGCCGTGGGGAGTTGAGTTCATCTTAAAGGTCAGGCTTTGTACCTTAGAGGAAAGTAAGGACACGGTGTGAATTTTCGAAAGGAGGCTGGCTATTAGTTGTTGACACAGACTGCGTTTTGACAATGGCTTGGTCTTTTCAAAATACATTCCATTGTCTCTATTATAATGTGCAAAAGTGTTTATATATATATATAGAGTTTGTTTTTCACAGCACAGCGCTGATTTGCAGGATAGAAAATGAATGGATGGGAACGGCTGGATATTTTACAGACTTCTCTCCTCCAGTGTTCTCTTACAAACTACTAATGTTATTCATTGAAACAGACAGTGCTTTCACAACCATGTCCAGGTCAGCTGAGAGACCTGCAAGGAAGACAGATAAGGAGAAGAGGCAAGCGCATCATTGCATTTACATTGACTGCTGGCAGACTGTCAAGGTGCACCACACTCCCAATACACACAAGAAACCCCCCTGGATGATTGCTCGCTTGCACAAAGATGAAGCATTTTTATTCTGCTGTGACAGAGATGACTAGAGGGAAAATGAAGAGGAGGTCCCTAGTCCCAACATATTTAATACAGTACTGAACTACTGTATTTGCAATTATACGACAAAACGTAGATGTTTGGTAGTGACTGGATGGATTCGAAATGATAGATTAAAGGAGACAGTTGGGCCAGATCGTTGTTGGAAGACGTTAAAAAAATACTGTAATTTATAAAAAGTAATATTGAAACAAAAGAAACAGTTAAAACCGTGTTTGTAAAATAAGCGAAGTCGATTGGCCATTGGAGGCTAAGGGGCGGGGTCAAAGGGCCAATCCTCTCGCTGATTGGGCTATTGAACAAAAAACAAAACACGTTGATTCCCACCATCTTATTGGATGTTTTGTCACGTGCTCAATCGTCCCATTGGTTGTTGTGAACTGGCGCCTGGAACGTGAAATTCAAACGGAGGTCGCATTCACTTAACTCCGTTCTTTCCCGGTAACGATCGCCCTGTTGTTATCGTGTACCTGCGTCTATTATACAAGGATTTTAATTGTTCATTTTAAACGCAGTAAACACAGACCGGATATCCCTGGCGAACAAAGGAGGGGAAAATGGCTGAACCACTCAAGGTAACGGACACTGAGCTCCTGGACTGGGACGTTAACCTGCGGCTTTTTAGCATGCAGTCTAAAGTTGTCAAGCAACGTTACGTGACTATTGATACGGGGGTCAAAAGCTCACTAATATGTTAAAACAAACGGAGTGGTAGTATAGGGAAATCTTGCATGAACTTGGTACGGGGCGATGGTGGTCAACGAACCAGTTTACAAGATGGCGTTCGCCCCCAAACGCTCAAAATGGCCTTTCACTTCGGTGGGTCATTTTCCACCAAGGACCACCATCATTATTAGCATCAAAGTACAGTGGGAAATGGTAACAAACCCTGAAATGATTCAGATACTAAATGTACCCCAAATTAAATGGGGGGGGACGGGAATGCCTGTGACTACAATTTTAATGTACAATACACAATTATGAGCATATGAAATACTGAAAACAAATCAAAAGACTTAATTGTATGTCCTCAACAGATCAATTTATTTGAGAACCAGTCACTGGAGAAGACTAAGAAGGATCCCAAACGCATGTCAGTGGAGAGGATCTATCAGAAGAAGACTCAGTTGGAGCACATTTTGCTCCGACCCGATTCTTACATTGGCTCAGTAGAGACTGTCACCCAGGTAAGACTCAAATTGCCAGCTGGATCTGCAAGACGCATGTGAACCCACCCATTGCCATTTTTTTCCCTCAGCAAATGTGGGTGTATGACGAAGATGTTGGAATGAACTGCCGGGATGTAACGTTCGTACCGGGGCTTTACAAGATTTTTGATGAGATCCTTGGTAAGCAAAGAGCTGAAATGGCCTTAAAGTCCAAATGACAGTGTTTTCTTTGTTGTCTCGTGCCAAATATTCCCTTTCCTCCTCCCAGTAAATGCTGCGGATAACAAGCAGAGAGATAAGAGTATGTCCTGCATCAAAATCAACATTGATGTGTGAGTATGATGTGTTTATCTAGAGAAGGTTATATGCAGGGGAATGTACAAAGTGGAACAATCAACATTTTAGGGGGAGGAAAGATACATTGTGTTTCTATTTGAGTGTACCTCACATGATCCAAACTATTATACAATTCACATAACCTAAATGAGTTTTTATCATGGCTTATGTTTTTTTTTTTCCCCTCCCCCTTTCAGTGAAAACAACACCATCAGCATATGGAATAATGGCAAGGGGATCCCTGTGGTGGAGCACAAAGTGGAGAAAGTGTTTGTACCTGCGCTCATCTTTGGACAGCTCCTCACCTCTAGTAACTATGACGACGATGAGAAGAAAGTCACTGGTAAGATATGTCATGCACATTGTTTTACCATATGGGGTTGGGTGGCATGACACTAAAATAAATCATCACCCAACGTATTTTTTTCTGGGATTTTCTTTATTTCTCCGGGTACCAACTAAAGTTTGAAACTTTGAAATTGTGCCAACTCCCAGAGAAACAACGTTTATTTCAGACACACAATTTGCTTTGGTGGGCCTACAAAATGCTTTTCGGTGCTGGATTTGGCACCTGAGCCTCAACTTTGACACCTGTGGTCTATACCTTACTTTATAGGTGGGCGTAACGGATACGGTGCCAAGTTGTGCAACATCTTCAGCACCAAGTTCACCGTAGAGACGGCCTGTCGAGAATCAAAGAAGACCTTTCGACAGGTACTGAGCAAATATGGCCGAACTTTTGCTCTGAATCTTTCCCTCACCTGTCACTTCACATCAGTACTTTTCTTTCCTCAGACGTGGTACGACAACATGGGCCGAACTGGGGAACCGACCATCAAATCCTTTGATGGAGAGGATTTCACCTGCATCACCTTTCGGCCTGATCTGCCCAAGTTTAAGATGAGCATCCTGGATAAAGACACGGTGGCCCTGATGACCAGGAGGGCCTACGACGTCGCCGGATGTACCAAAGGTGTCCGCGTGTTCTTCAACAGCAAAAGACTTCCTGTAAGTTCACATGTTGTCTTGTGTACCTCTGCTCATTGTTAGATATTCTTATTCAGAATGTAACAAATGTCACGTTTTATACAATTGAGAATGTTTCTGCTGCATCTTTATTACGTACGTTTCCTTGTCCACTGTGCGACCCTAGGTTACAGATTTCCGCAGTTACGTCAACTTGTATGTGAAGGACAAAGTGAGCGAGACGGGGAATGAGCTGACAGTGGTTCATGAGGTTGTCAATGGGCGCTGGGAGGTCTGCCTCACCGTGAGCGAGAAGGGCTTCCAGCAAGTCAGCTTTGTCAACAGCATTGCCACAACCAAGGTAGACTTTTATACCGGATTAGGTGTCCCCCTCTTACTTCACTTATTCAGATGAATTACAAGGGTAATTGGGAGGGGGCGGGGCACTGTAACTTTGTTGTCAATCCAGCTATTCAAATGATTGCTAATGGGCCTCTTGCCAACTGGGTGCTAACGCTTGTACTCTGCGCATTAGGGCGGCAGGCACACCGATTACGTGGCCGATCAGGTAGTGAGCAAGCTCATTGATGTTGTGAAGAAGAAGAACAAAGCTGGTGTGGTGGTCAAACCATTCCAGGTAAAAAAAAATGTTGGGAAAGAAAAGACAACTTCCTCAAGATGACAGTGATGTTGCTGTTGACATCACATGACTTATTTCCATCCCCACTCCAGGTGAAAAACCACATGTGGCTGTTTGTCAACTGCCTGATCGAGAACCCCACGTTTGACTCTCAGACCAAAGAGAACATGACTCTGCAGCACAAGAACTTTGGCTCCACGTGCTCGCTCGGCGAGAAGTTCATTAAACAGGTAAAGCATGGCCGGCATCGCTCACTCCGTCCTCTCCGAGCGTCTTTCAGTTTGCCGACTCATCTCCATCACAGGCCACCGGCTGCGGAATTGTCGAAAATATCATGAACTGGGTCAAGTTCAAAGCTCAGCTGCAGCTCAACAAAAAGTGCTCGGCAGTCAAACACACCAAAATCAAAGGGGTGCCCAAGTTGGATGACGCCAACGATGCAGGTACTGTTTTTCCAATTCAACATTTTGGCCTTGGAGTGAAGCTCCTGTAATCACTTTGTCAATCTGGTAGGTGGCAAGAACTCCATCGGTTGCACGTTGATCCTCACTGAGGGAGACTCGGCCAAGACTCTGGCCGTGTCTGGCCTGGGTGTGGTCGGCAGGGATCGCTATGGCGTCTTCCCTCTGAGAGGAAAAATCCTCAACGTGCGAGAGGCCTCTCACAAACAGGTCAGGCTTCGCTCTTGTGGTGATTGAAAGGCATTTGCGGCCTTTTACGCAGAGTACAGTGTGTCCCATAAGTTACCACCTGTATGGGAAATACTGCTTAATTTCATTATGGTGTTCATGTGCATCAGTGGGTAGATCTGCGGTTTCCATTTTGGTTGGAATGGTCTTCCAGATCCACTTGATCTTCCCCCCCATCTTTAGTGTCATTTGAAGTCCTTATCGGTGTTTCTCTTGCAGATTATGGAGAACGCTGAGATCAACAACGTCATCAAGATCCTCGGTCTGCAGTACAAAAAGAACTACAGTGACCCGGATTCCCTCAAGACCTTGCGCTATGGCAAGATCATGATCATGACGGATCAGGTTTGTTTTTAGTCTCTCACTTTTTTTCCCCCCGCCGGATCCCATCAAGCCCATGCAGGTGTCACTAATCTTGACGTTTGTGACAGGATCAAGACGGCTCCCACATTAAAGGTTTGTTTATCAATTTCATCCACTACAACTGGCCGTCGTTGCTGCGCCACAACTTCCTGGAAGAATTCATCACTCCAATCATCAAAGTATGTCGCTTGAATGTGTGACAGTGTTGGCACATCGAATGGTCGCTCGTGGCATCGTGTTTGGAAATGAAATACTGTTTCCTGCCTTCAGGCATCATACAAGAAATCCCAGCTGTCATTCTACAGTATCCCGGAGTTCAATGGATGGAAGGAGAGCCAGTCCAACTACAAATCTTGGAAAATCAAATACTACAAAGGTTTGTCACAAACCCCTGTGTGGTAGTAAACCGGCCAAGTAAGCTTCCCTCCATGCCTGACCTACGTCACGGTTTTTGTTCTGCCGCTCTTCCTCATCGGCCGCCCGCTCCGCTTCTGTCCAATCAGGTTTGGGAACTAGCACGTCGCAGGAGGCCAAGGAGTATTTCTCTGACATGCAGAGACACCGTATTCCATTCAAATACTCTGGGCCAGCAGACGACGAAGCCATCACCCTTGTAAGTCGCACCTGTTAGCATCACGGCATTGTTATTGCTTGAGGTGCTTTTTTTTTTGGAAGGGAGGATTAATAAAATCTACTGTCTGTCCTCTTTGTGCCAGGCCTTTAGCAAGAAAAAAGTGGACGAGCGCAAAGAGTGGCTCACCAATTTCATGGTCAATAGACGCCTCCGGAAGGAGCACAACCTGCCCGAGGTTGACCACCGCGTCATTTCAATGTTTTTTTTAATTTCATGGACTGATTGGCGAACACTCTGAAGTTACCGGGTTGCTCCGTGTCCGCAGGAGTATCTGTACGGCCAGTCCACAACGCATCTCTCCTACAATGACTTTGTCAACAAGGAGCTGGTACTCTTCTCCAACTCTGACAACGAGAGGTCCATTCCCTGCCTGGTGGATGGTACGCTAATGCCGCCAGTTTCAGAAACGCCGTCAAGTTTGGAAACGGCTCCGATGAATGTCTTTGATTTGGTTTGTTTGTGACAGGGCTGAAGCCTGGCCAGAGGAAGGTACTGTTCTGCTGCTTCAAGAGAAACGACAAGCGGGAAGTGAAAGTGGCCCAGTTGGCTGGTTCTGTGGCTGAGATGTCAGCGTATCATCACGGGGAGGTGACTGGCGCAGTTGCTCCTGACTATCCTTTGCTAAATTTTGGTTATGTGTGTCTGCAAACAGAGGAACCATGTTTGTCTGTGCAATACTCTGCGAATGTCTTTGGCCAGCATTTGGTTTGTTTTAGCATAATTGTTGTCACAATGGGTCATTAAAAAAAAACGACGACAGGGGTATTGGGGAACTATGACGTTTGACGTGACAAAATCTATTGATTTCCAGACTTCTCTGATGATGACCATTGTCGGATTAGCCCAGAATTTTGTGGGAAGCAACAACTTGAACTTCTTGCAGCCTCTTGGCCAGTTTGGAACAAGGCTGCACGGCGGCAAGGACTCTGCCAGCCCCCGTTACATTTTCACCATGCTCAGGTCAGCAGTCGACGTTTACCTTTTTGAAAAGTCGCTCGATGAATCCGCCGTGGCTGAATGTCTCGCAACCCTTCAGCCCCCTGGCCCGCCTTCTTTTCCCACCCACTGACGATAATCTGCTGAGGAACAATTATGACGACAACCAGCGCGTGGAACCCGAGTGGTATATACCCATCATTCCCACCGTTCTGATCAACGGCTCTGACGGTATTGGCACAGGCTGGGCCAGCAGAATCCCCAACTATGACATCCGAGAGATCGTCACCAATATTACACGCTTGCTGAATGGAGAGGATATGGTTCCCATGGTGAGGCCCCTCAATTTGGGTCTTTAAAGGTGGACCAAGGCGATGCTCATTGTTTTTGTCTTCTCGAAGCTCCCAAACTATAAAGGCTTCAAAGGTACTATTGATCAGCTGGTGGACAACCAGTACATGGTCTGTGGAGAGCTGGCAATCATTGACTCCACCACCATTGAGATCTCGGAGTTGCCTGTCAAAACCTGGACACAGGTTAGTTGCAATCTCATTTTGAGACCACTATCACAAACTTTAGATGGCACAAGATAAGGTACACAATATTTTAATACACAAGTTGAAGTTGCATGGGCCAAATGCAGCCGTCTTTGAATGATTTGATTTTTGTCTGCAAAAGCTGGACAGATTTTCAAAATACAAATGACAATAATTAAATGTAGGGGCATTGCATTTGTTTTTTTAAATCACATCTTTTTCATGCAACCTATTTACAATGCAATTTTCTTAAAAATCAAAGATGAGCTTCACAACCGAGGTACATATCAGCCTGGGATTTCCTTACAGCATCATCCCGTTTAAATGTTGATGTATTTCCAACGTTGTGTCCACAACGGAGAGGCTCGTAAATGAAATGGAAGTCGTTGCTCACTTGGACCACATCATCGCCTTGTCATCTCCCTTCCAGACTTACAAGGAGAACGTTCTGGAGCCGATGCTGAACGGCACCGAGAAGGTTCCGCCTCTGATCACAGACTACAAGGAATACCACACCGACACCACTGTGCGTTTTGTGGTCAAGATGACCGAGGAGAAGCTGCGGGAGGTCGAGGCCGCGGGACTCCATAAAGTCTTCAAGCTGCAGAATCCTCTCACTTGCAATTCCATGGTACGTTCAGCACGTCGCGATCATGAGACTGCAAGAATTCCTTTGTGGACTTATCGCGCTTTGTCATTTCAGGTTCTGTTTGACCACGTGGGCAGCCTGAAGAAGTACGAGTCCGCGCAGGACATTCTCAAAGACTTCTTTGAGTTGAGGTTGAAGTACTACCACCTGAGGAAGGACTGGCTCTTGGGCATGTTGGGGGCAGAGAGTGCCAAGCTCACCAACCAGGCCCGCTTCATCCTGGAGAAAATCCAGGGCACCCTGGTCATTGGTAAGTGGCAGTTAAAGCATGCAGGGTGACACAGTGACTTGAGTTTGCTCATATCAGGTGTCTTCATATAGAGAACAAACCAAAGAAGGAACTGATTCGCATGCTGCAGCAGATGGGTTACGACTCGGACCCGGTCAAAGCCTGGAAACGGGCCCAAGACAAGGTAAGGCCTCGGTCTCATTTCCATTCAGTCGGCAGCCACCTGCACTCAATTTCCCGCGTGATCATTAGAATGCGGAGCAAGTGGAGGAGGATCAGGAGGAAAACCCGGAGGAGGAGGAGGAGGACACGAGCGGGCCCGACTACAACTACTTGCTCAGCATGCCCATGTGGTTCCTGAGCAAGGAGAAGAAGGAGGAGCTCTGCAAGCAGAGAGATGCTAAGGTTAGCTACTCACATCTGCTCTCTGTGTGCTCTTTTTGATATGTTCACTCTTTTTCTGATCTTTCCGTTTGCCACCACTACTTTGCAGATGACAGAGTTGAACGCACTGAAGAAAAAGGCTCCGGCTGACTTGTGGAAAGACGATCTTGCTGCCTTTTTGGAAGAACTGGAGGTAGGCGCTCATCTTTATTATTATTATATATTTTTTTACACTGGCTGTGTCGAAGATTTGCCTCCAAATCTTCGAATTACACCTGGTCATTGTGAAGGATACATCTCATCCCCCCCCCCCCCCAGCGCGTTGAAGCCAAAGAGAAGGAGGATGCCGCGTTGCCCGTCAAAAAGACTTCCAAAGGCAAAGCGGTGAAGATGACGGTCAAATCAGAAACTCTGCCCACGCCGCAGGGCCGCCGCGTCATCCCACGCATCACCAGTGCCATGAAAGCCGAGGCGAGCAAGAAGGCCGACCTCCTCAAAGGCGAACGCAAGAGGGGCAGAAATGTCAAGGTCTGTTTTCTTATTTAGACAAGGGAGACTTTTGAGAAGGTGGTCTCGTTCTGAATCCATTCATTCTCGATTGTGCATTTGCAGACTGAAGATGTTGTTGTGAAGATGGAATTTGGGGACGGCGAGGAGGAGGAAGACGGCCTGCCTGCACGATTGACAAAGAGGACCAAAGCAACCTCACAAGGCAAAGGTTGGCATGACTGCTCTACTACAGAGTAAAAGTGTGAACGTAAATCCTTGGAATCGGATCCCGTTTGTGACAAGTGATGACACTCATTCGTTTGGAACACCGTCAAATACCGCGTTTGGTCGCAGGATCAAAAGTGGGCAAGCAGACCACCCTCCACTTCAAGCCGGTTGCCAAGAAGTCCAAAAAGAATGAGACATCAGAGGAGGAGGAGGAGGAGAGTGGCAGTCGCTCTGAAAGTGAAATGGAGGAGGTTGCTGCCCCAAGAGAAAGAATTCAACGCAAAACTAAAGGTAGTGCAGCAAACGAGTTCTCTGACTTCTTGGCTCAAGGGGGAGAATCTTTCTGCATCACAATCCCAAGGCAATTTTTCATGTGCGCCAGATTTGTTTTTCTTTCTTTCTTTCTTTCTTTCACAATTTCAACTCAAGCCATCAACATCTAAAAGTAACTTCATCCAAATACAAATGAATATTTATCCATCGCCGCTAGCTGAAGTGCACTGCTTCCTCGAGCATGACTGCAAACAGAAGAACTTGGTTCGAAAAGGACAATCAGCATTGCCCACATTGTGGAAAAATAAATTGCCCGCAATTAATTTTTCCACAATGTGGGGTTAAAGAGGGTGTGAAAATGCTCATATTTTATTGCTAATTATTTTGTGTTACGGTGCACGGGCGTCGTTTTAAGAACTGTTGCTCTGGTGTATCGCCGCGGGATTCTGCTCATCGATCTGCTACATTTGTTTTCAGTTGCCATCAAGTACTCCATGTTTGATAGCGATGATGAGTTTGATGGCTGTGTCAAGAGCGATGCTCGGAAACAAAAAGCTGTCATCAGTGATGACGAAGACGATAATAGCTTTGCGCCTGACCCGGACAGTGACCTGGATTCTCCCAAAGCACCAGAGCCTACGTGAGTATGAGACCGTAGAAAGTGGTAGTCATATTTTCCCCCAAAAAATCCAATACCAACATATTAAAAATATGTATCGTTCACAGGAAGAAAGTGACAAAGGCTAAAACAACAACTCGAAGCAAATTGAGCTGTAAGTAATGTCTTTGACTCTCTTGTGCAGAAAGCAGAAAGTTTTAATGTCTCCCACATTTTTTTCCCCCTCCTTTATGGATCGTCAGCAGCTCAGTCTGACAAGCAGGAGGCAGCCCCAGCCGTTTTGGTTCAGCCTAAGACCAAACAGGCTGCTCCAAAGAAAGCTGTCGCATCCAAGAAAGCTGCAGGTTGTAAGACTCCCCGCCAACGCTAATATGCCTTTGAACGTCTCATCGATCACAGCCTTCAATCGTTGTTTCAGATGTGAAGCAGCCATCCATTGTGGATGCTCTGTCCAAAGCCAAACCCAAACCTAAACCTTCATCAAGCGCCGTGTCCAAGAGTATTCCCTCTAAGGGCGAGGCCAAAGTACAGAGGGCCCCCAAACGGAAACAAGTCATAAGTGACGACTCTGACAGCGACTCGGGGGACCTCATGTCGCGCATTATGTCCAAAACAACCGCTGAAGCCAAGGTTTGTGTTTAATTTGGGTGCCTTTCTTTTTTTTTTTGAGGGACGGGGGGTAGTGTCCTACTATCAGTACTGTACACGCTGGTGCATGTTGACGCTTTCTCTCCCTTTATAGAAAAAAAGAAGGTGGAGTGATGATGATGATGATGAAAGCTTCCAGATATCGGACAAGGAATCTGCAGCTCCAACATGTGTGGCGGCACAGGCCAAACCGAGTAGAGCCAGGAAGCCCGTCAACTACATTTTGGACTCTGATTCTGACTAAACCGGTGTTCACATTTTAGATTTCATTCTTCCTGGGTTTAAAACATGTTTTGAATGTACGCAAGTGTAAATATTTCGTTGTTGTTGTTGTTTGTCCATTGTTTCTAAAATAAAGTTCACATTTGTAGTGATTTAATTGTCGGTTTCTTCCTTGCATGCTTGACTTGAATAAGTTGCAAGCTGATCTGATGAAAATGTTCGTTATGCATGTCATAAAAGTTCTTCCAGGAATTTCACCCAAAACCCCAGTGCTGTGGTGCTGTAAGGTAAGTTTTACGTGAATTTCTTTTTTTGGGGGGGGGGGGGGGGGGGTGAGGTCAAGAAGGTGTTTGAAGCAGTTGATTGCCATTCCCAGTCTGTTTACTGTCAATGCAAAATGAAAGACCATCGCATGTAACCACATACTGCACTTTAAGATTTGCCGAAAAACGTTTTAGCCAAATGCTCACCAAAATTGCAAAACCCCCAAAAAAAAAAGAACAAACTTTAAATAGCTTGAAAAAAAATCCTAAATGTTTACACACATTTGAGCACTTGCAGAATGAATGACATAATGCCCTCTGAATGTCCTGTAGCTGTATATATTTTCAAAACTGCTTTGCTTTGCCTTCAAACAGCGCAGATTAGGTCCAAACAGGAATTTAGCAAACCGCTTCCGGCCGCTCATTTATTTCTGAGTGCGTTGCGACCATTCCGTGCCACAGCTGTAAAATGGACATCAGCAATGTTAATTATGGAATACTTTTTATTTATTAATTTGTGAAAGAAGACAGGACCAGACCCAAGAGGAGTTTTGAGGCTTAAGATGACAAGGGCATGTTAAAGGTAGGCTGATTTTGTGTCTGCATGTCAAAAATTCTCTGAAATAAGGTGACGGATGTCAAATATCTTTTGCTTCTCCAGATTTGTTGCCGTGGACGCTGACGCGCTCTGCTTGACGTTCCTTCATGTAGCTGCTGTGCCTGTGTGACTGCCAGACTTCAAGCAAGGTCTCAACCGGGGTTGACCTGAGCTTTTTCTATATTTTTTTTTATACTTCATCTGCGGAGCTCGTAAAAGGTAATAAGCCTCATGACTGTCGGGTGTACCCTGATCAAGTATTTGCACTTTGTAACATCTTTCATACCTGTCACGAGATATGAGTCGATGTTGCGCGATAACCTTGAAAAAGCGCTTTTTATTGTTTTATTCCTTAACTGATGTGGGTTTCGTTTTGACATGTAGATCTTTGGAATACGAAGCGTTGTAAACTGCAGATGAGGAATGACTAACAGCCCGAATGAAAGGCCTTTCGGTTCTTGGCAATCGCCGACACAGTTGAGCGTGAGACAGATCCGCGTGCTCGCAGAGAACCCGCAAGTCTCAAGACTGCCGTCGTCATGGGGGAATGGAGTTTTCTCAGCGGATTCTTTGACCACCTGCAGGCCCACTCGCCCATGCTGGGCCGCTTCTGGCTCCTGCTGATGCTGGTCTTTCGGATCCTGATCCTGGGCACGGTGGCCAGCGATATGTTCGAGGACGAACAGGAGGAGTTTGCCTGCAACACGCTGCAGCCGGGCTGCAAGCAGGTGTGCTACGACCAGGCCTTCCCCATCTCCCAGTACCGCTTCTGGGTCTTCCACATCGTCCTCATCGCCACGCCGTCGCTGCTTTTTCTCATGTACGCCATGCATCATCACAACAAGAGAACCAGCGCTTCCAAGGTGCCTCGAGACTACAGGGAAACCCGGCAGTTGAGGCGGCTCTACATCGTCCACGTGGCCTTTCGCTTGTTTGCCGAAGTCTCCTGTCTCGTCGGGCAGTGGTGGCTTTACGGCTTCAAGGTGGAGGCCCGGTATCCCTGCGACCGCTTCCCTTGTCCCTACACCGTGGACTGCTTCACTTCACGCCCGGCCGAGAAAACCGTCTTTCTCTGTTTCTACTTCACCGTCGGGGTCTTGTCTGCCATTTCCAGTTGCGTGGAACTTCTCTACAGTTCCACCAAGTGGTTCTGTCGCAAACGACCGCGTTTCAGCGACCCGAGCGCCCACAGCTACAAGTCGGGGGAGCTGCCAGAGGCGCGTTCGCAAGCGACCGTGTCGGACAGCGGGAAGACCAGGAGGGGGTCGCACAAGAGCGGCAGGAAGGGTGACAGGCCTCCTTACAGGAACGGTAAACATGTCAACGGCAAGACTTTTGTGGTGTGACGGCCGATTTTGGAACACATATCATGAGCTTATAATTACATTGAATACACTTTAAAAGTGCCAAGTCAAATACCAAAATGTTTCGCAAGCACGGCAGTGAAGCGTTTGTATTTCATGACTTGCCACGAATGCGTTTGGATCCACCCCCCCCGCCCCCGACACCGATTACGTGTTTAGTTTCAGACAGCAGCGCTCAGTTGCACCCATCCTGAAACTCGTCATGTTTTGTATGATCATTATTAAGAGTTATCTTGGGCCGTGTGTCGCTTATCTCACATGTTATGTCTTGACTTTTGGAATAAAAGGGGAAACAAAACGCAGGTCATTGATGTACCACATAGTCGAAGAGCATTCGGGTTTTTCTGTCCGTCACCAGATGCGGTCAAGACAGGAAAATAAAGACTGAAGTGACGCGGTTGTGAAGAGGTACTATGGAATGAAATTGGAAATCCCGTCAGAGGGAGTATCATGGCATTATTCAGAATTTCGATGAGAATAAATTGAGAGCGTTTTGGGCGAACTTGAGATTGAAATAAATACGATGAGGATAATGACAAAAAAAAAAAGGAATAAAACACTTTTGAAATTTCTCACAAGAGATGCTCTTCCTTGCATTTCACTTTGTTTTTGCAAGATTTTCATCTTTTCAACTTTTTATATATTAAATGATAACAATTCTGATGTGGTATTCATTCTTAGAGGAAGTCCAATTTTACAGTCATCGTACGTGGCGCCGATCCAACCCACTTCCCTTGACCATGTTTAAAAACTTCGACACGGTTTTCCTTCAATTGATGAGGACAGATTCCCCAAAGAACTTGAACTTTGAACTTGCATGCACGGAGCACATCAAATTGAAAAAAAATCCCACCCGCGATGGGCATGATGCGAGTGATTATCAGGACTTAAGCTGGCAGAAATAAATCCCCAGCACTTATGTGAGTGAGAGGCACACATTTTTACTCCAGGCTTCCATCACTTTCAGTGACTTTGATGTCATTAAAACAAGGACCAATTTGCGAGGAAGATTGATAAAGAAGCCGCTTTAATGCTTAGGAGGTCATTTTAGCCACACAAACAACCCTCAGTGCACGCAAATCCTTGTTTTGTGCAAGACATTTCATGACAGCAACCCTTTGCAAATATGGATCAAGTGCTACAAGCCAAAAAACACTGACGGAAGCTTCTCCCCTCATGTCAACATAGTTCCCTGCAACCAAGTTGGTGCTCCTTTTTGTCTTAGATTGGGCTTTGATAAGACCTAGATGGTGCATAAACAGTACTGATGTAAATAAAACTCCTCCCTCACTTCTGCATCGTTCCTGACAGGCGACAAGGTTGCCTTGAGAAATCTGAGGTACACTTTCACGCATTTTGCGTGGACATTTCTGCAATATTAGCATTACTTTGATGCCATGTTGTGGCATTTGGAGCCAAGAATCAGTCTTGGGAGGAATTGAGTGGCTTGATTTCGACAACAATAGTGCTTTGGCGTCATTCTATTACATCTTTGGGCGGCAAGGAACTGCGCTGACACGAGTGCTTTGGTGCAATCCCGGTTCCAAAGAGCTTTTGCGCCATCTTGTGGAATCTATAGCACATTACCTTTTTAGGGCGGGTGTAGTTTATGGGAGGAATTTGGCTATTCTGGGCAGGGTTGGAGTTCACAGGAATTCTACTCATCACACAACCTCAAGAGGGTCCCTGTCAGCCTTGGAGACCATCACGATGACATCGGCAGGAACCTTTTCAGTTAGTTTCTGGCGGAACACGGACAGATAGCCGCGCTCGCTGTTGCTGTGGTCGCTGAGGATGACGCTGGTTCCCCTGGCAACGGCATCCAGCACCTCATGGTGGGACATCTCACCTAAAAGCACATTAAATCAGAATTCTGTCACTCAAGTGGTCATCACGGCATAATACAGCACTTCTGTTTCCAGAGTGGAGCCTGCCTACCCACCGGTGACGTAGAGGTCTGCTTGGACGCCGCTCAGCACCGAGGCTCCCGATCCCGCACACGCAGCCACAGTCCGCACAAGGGATTCTGGGAATCATGCAAAAAGTAAGCAAAACTTTTTTTTTTACACCCCCCCCCCCCCCCCGCTCCCCTCGTCATCATTAAGTTCCCTGGCTTGCGTGCCTCCGCACCTTGCGTGCATCCCTGTCCGAGAGCCAAACGTAGATGCCTCAACCCCAAGTGGGACTTCAATTTTTTCACGGCTGTTGCCACGGTTACCGGCTCATCCAAAACACTGCGTCGCCCCTGACCGTGGCCCGGCCGAGGAGGCTGGAGGCGGTCAAAATTGGAAAGACAACAGTGGCACAACTAGATCAGTTATTTCCAATCAATATGTCCTGTCGCGATAGAAAATTTCCGCATATTCCCTTGATGGGGGAAAAGCGGCGATTCCGCTGTCGTTTTTCAATATGTGAACTCATTTTACACGTCGCTGTGAAACATGTCGCTCACCTTTTCTGCCTTAAGAATGCGGAGGGACCTGTCGACGGCGATGATGTATCGCGTCACTTTATCAACCACCGGAGCCAGTGCGGAACCACTGCAGTATAGGCTGATTTGAGTCTTGGTGGCGTCAGAGCTGTTAAAAAGACACATAAAAAAAAAAAAGTTTGCCCAATTTAAATTGCAGTATAAGTATACATATCATATTCAAATCTGAAATGTAGTTGATTTAGTCAGGATTCTGCTGAAATCACTTTCCCGCAACAAACCTGCTTTACGTATGAGTAATAGTGTCCAACCTGAGAGGGTCTTGTACGAGCACTCCTTCCAAAGAATTCAGTTCGCTCAAAAGAACATCCGACATGTCATTTTTGCATTGGAATTCCACGATGTGACTGAAAGGCAAGTCCACAAAGGCCTGAGTCAGTACAGACACCCGACCGCCACCTGAAACCAAAACCACATGGAGGACACTTGGTGAGAAGAGGTCAGTGATTCTCCAACCTTGAATGTGGCGAGGTGCATATTTTACACGACAAAAAGTGCCAAACAGAAAATATGCCAGTGAGTCATGTTTTCTGCCTTTGCAGCAGTTTGAAGGTTTCGAATTACTCGAACGTTTATGCAAATTGTTCCAACTCTTTGCCACTTTAGCTGTGAGCATTTTTCCATCGACTCACCAAGTCCTCCGACCAGCCAGTCGTTGACTCCTCCACCAACGTTGTCCCATGACGTGTGAGGCGAGAAGACCGCAATGCCGGCCTCCACGGCTCTGATAACCAATCGCTGCTTCCAGTCCTTCTGGACCAGACGTTTGATTGGGCGAAAGAGCGGAGGATGGTAGGAGATGATGAGATTGCAGCCTTCGGCCCGTGCTTCCTCCATGACTGCCTCTGTGAGGTCGTTGGTCAGCAGGACGGTTTTGACGGGCCGCGGCTCGCTCGGCTCCACCAAGAGGCCTACGTTGTCCCATGGCTCAGCCAGCGAGAGGGGCGCGAGATCCTCCAAAACCTTTAAAACGTCCTTTAGCTCCATCGGGCTGGGGCGCATGAAGAATGATAGCGGGGGAGGATAAAGCAGAAATTACAGGATGCGATTTGAAGAATGGACCTGGTCCAAACGCTTCTGTAGCTTTGCAACAGAAATATCTTTGGAAGGGTCTTACATCCAGTCAATATCAAGCGAGACCTGTGAAGATAATAATACATTGGTGCCTCAGAACCTCAAAGTGGTAGCGAACTTTACAACAAACAGCAGTTTAGCAGGTCGTGAACAATTCTTCATAAATATATTATTTTCACACAAAATATATATTCTTTATCCTCTGCGAAACACGACTATGACTACATCTCTGTCAAGATGCGATGGTCTTCTGTATTTTATCATCAAATGTGCCTGTCTGGTTGTAATTATGCTATCACTGTGTTTTACATAGTACAATACTGAAGAGTGCCATTTATCTTGTTTTTAAAAAATGTTTGGTTGTTGATCAATATTTACCACGCTATTGGACATATTGCTTCAAAACATTTGTATTAATATCCGGAATGTGCGGAATATATTGTTCGAGCGGATTTTTTCTTTTTTTTTGCTCGGGTGCAATTTGACACATCGCTAATAACATTCGGTTTTGATAGGGTGAAACAAATATTACTTATTGAACACACAAAGCCATCGTTTTAGTATGCATTTTAAAGTATTTTTAATGATGTTCATTAGCACAGAGACGCGCACGCTCAAATTTACTTACATGAGAAGTTGGGAGCTGCACTGTTCCGGTTTCCGGTGACGCGTGTTTACGCTCGCTTTTGATTGGTCCGTTTAATATTACACTTCGACGTTTGATTGATGCGATGGCAGACTAAATGAAATATGGTGTTCTGAATAGCCCTAAAAACCCAAGTGTTAGAGATTAAAAAAAAAAAATATCGATAGGCGCGTTTGTGAATGAGTGAATTAATCATATATATGAACATTGAAGTGAGCAGGAAAAGATCAGAGGACAATTCTGTGCAGGGTGGGGCACGGCACTGCACTTGATACGGATGATCACATGCGCTCCAAAGACCACATGCGATCCAAGCACTTTAACAAAAACAAAGCGAAAGGTTGCCAATGTTTAGAGGTGACTTCTGCTAGGGTTTAAAGCAAAAATCCTGTCAGATGCAGGGTGGCCAGAGTGACTGCACGGAAACCCAATCCGAGAGATTATTGAGGATTAACGCGATAAAGGTCGAAGCTGGATGTTGGATGAATTAGGGGGTCCGGTGGTTATGTCATTTGGTGTTTGCTCATCACCAATCATTCACTCTTGCCACTGTAAAACAAAGGGCTGAGGTGGCAAAGGTACTTATACACTGTACTTTAGTAGAAGTGCAGACACCCGAGTGAAAGTACCGATTCAAATCAACAGATGCTTTCAAATGTAGCTAGTCAAGTAAAACATCTCTATATGAGTGCAGAGAATTGTCCCCAATGTCTTTCATGACTTGCTACGACTGACAAATGTGCACAGGACATGTCAAATTGACCACAGAGGATTTGCAACATTTTAGCACGCGGCCATCATGATGTCATCATGCCCGTCCAATCAACAGATGGCAGATGTGCTCCAAAGTGAACGGCTTCATTTAGAATCATGTGTCGGAATGTCAGCCCATCTGGTTCAGCTCGTTGCGTGGAGATGGTTGACACTTGTTTTGCAGTCTATGCCATAGGAGCAACTTCCCCAAAAAAACATTTTAAAGACTCTCCAAGGTCATTGACTTTCTGCTCATATTGCTTCGCACGGCTTTCTATGCTGTAGCGAGAGGCACACCAAACTGTTCTGTAAATTGTGGCATGAAACAACGATGCAGTTTCTTTTGTGCCTTAGCTCAATAAAGTTTGGGCAAAAACTGGTTAACCATTTAAAAAAAAAAAAAAGTAGGAATTAATCTTGTCCTTGATTTCCAAATGCACCACCACATTTCTGTGAAGGCTCTCCCATTTCTCAGAGAAGCGTAATGCTTATAAAAAAAAATAAAAATCTTAATACTCTCTAAAAAGCCTGTTATGAGAGGAAGCATGATGTCAGATGACTTTTTGAGGACGTCTAAAATCGCTCTTATCAACTGGTCGGCTTCTCCATTTTTGGCAGCGCAATCTCTTTATCCTAACGCGCCTCCAAATCCAAGGCAGACGTGTTTCCTTAATCCAAAACATTTTATCCACCACAGTGTTTGACTGCATTGTTTTTTTTTGTTTTTTGTTTTTTTCCCAAATCCCATCTCTGGAATATCCATAAAACATTGTACTGTTTCATTACACAACCGACCAGATAGACGTTATGCAAGTTGCTTGTTTTGTGTTGGGGTTGCCATGCAGAAAATTACTTTTTTCCGGAAAAATACAAACTCAACATTTTAAGATTTTTCAATTAAGAAAAAAATCATTAAAGTTAAATGCCGTAAGAGGAAAAACTGCTGGTAAAAAATAATATCTTCACTGTTTTTGAAATATTTAATCTTGGTTAGATTACAGGTTGTGCTATAGTTCCCATCAGCACACTCGCTCTAGTTCTTTTAATACACACCAAATAAACGTCAAGCGAAATTGAACAGGAACGGACAAATGTTGCACATTTGCAGAGTTGAGTTGTCGGTGGGCCTCCGCTGTCATTGACGCGACATCATCCTGACAAACTCTGTGGGAGACAGCAAGAATGATTTATTTCACTATGAAATCAGACCAGAATAGATTTTGGGCATTTCAACTTATTTCAAGTTCAATTGAACAGGAAAAAAAAAAACAACAACTACAAGTAAGCACTGCGTTGGCCCTGCGTCGTTTGAAAGAAGTATCTACCTTCAAAGTCTACTGTGCCGTCGCCGTTGTCATCGACTTCTTTGACCATGGCGTCGAGCTCTCGCCGATTCATGTGCTCCCCCATTAACTTCATCATGGCTAGCCGCAGCTCTTCCGTGGTGATCTCCCCATCGCCGTCTGTGTCAAACTAAAAACGCCACACGAGCGGAAGGTCAGGAGGTGACCGACAACTTTGTGGTTGTTGCAGGTGGAAGATTGCATTCTGTTATTTTGCGATTTCAATTCAAATTCGATTAACCGTCAGTGGTGCAGTCTGACCTCTTTGAAGGCGTTTTTCAGCTCCTTTACTCCAATCATGCCGGATGTTTCCGCCAGAAGTTTGGGTGCCATCAGATCCACAAAATCATCAAAATCCACTCGACCGCCAACTGGAGGAGGAAAAAAAAAGGAATTTGTTTTTCAAAAATACAACAAAGGGTGTTGTTAAGGGTTTAGTCAGAGGTGTGTGTGTGTGTGTGTGTGTGATTGTAGTTTTTCGGTGGCAGTCTCACGGTTCATGTTGATGTTTTGGCCCAGCTCGATGAGCTCCATCTCGGTGGGCATGTAACCCATGGTCCTCATCAGGTTGCCCAGGTCCTTACAGCTGATCAGGCCGTCCTTGTCCTTGTCAAACTCATTGAACGCGTCGCGCAGCTCTGCACAAACGCACAGCAAAATCCCTCTGTCGGGCACACGGCCACTGAACCAGAAACACGATGCTGGAAACGTGAAGTATGTTGATACGGCTTACCGTCTATCTCGTCGTCCGCCAGATCCCTTGACTGCAGAGGAGGAAGAAAAATGGCAAAATGTGAAGATGGAAATACTGTATAGGAATAAGGGATGGGCGAGACATTGAGAATAACACTTTGCATAATTTAAAACAACCACACTGCTTTGCCCGTAGAAAGCTAACGCACAATCTAAAACACCTTATATCACCCTTGAAGCACCGATATTTGAATACAAACCGTGGAGCAACACATGTAGACAGCACTCGACATGATTCCTTTTTCTTTTGAATCAAGTTTAAGCCACTGTCCCAAAAGCATAGTTTGAACCTTCAATCAGTTGATACTTTGGACACATTTGACATCAAAACTGCAACAAGCACATTTAGTCGTACTCACAATATTTTTCCCACCTCGCAAGAAAATGCACGCCTCTCCCAAGCTCATGTCTGTCAAAGGAAAGAATCGTGACGCTTGTCAGTCGAGATACAAACAGATGTCCGATGGGACTCTGTCTCAGATTTGTTCTCACCTTCGACTTGTGCTTTCAGCCGCCAATCACATCATATGTAAGCTCGTCTGTTTAAAATCCCTCCCTTTCTCAGGCTCCTCGCTGACTCTCGGAATGTCCACCACTCCGGCTGGATGCTGCGATGATGATGATGATGATGATGACGATGAGCGGTCGGGAAGCTGCGTCCGGTCTTGTTCATGTGCTGGGAGGAGTCAACAGAGTGAGTGCAGGACAGCAGGGCGGGCTTAAGCGAAATGGATAAAATACTGACACTCTATACCTCAATACAAGTACCGATAATAAATGAATAAAGGGTAAATGTCCAAGTGCTGATCCATCTCTTGTACTCAAAGTAAAATAAATACTCAAGTACAGATACCTTCGACATCTACTTAAGTACTTTCACAAATTACTTGTACATCCCACCACAGCTGAAAGGTGACATCATAATCGTCATCCAGTGGAAAATTTCCGGCCATGTGAACCTGACACAAGCAAGGGGATACTCTTGTATCAAGTCGGTTGATCTCTTGACCTTCTTTCACTGGACCTCAAAATGTTGAAAACTGCTAACCCAGATATTAGAAATAATGTTGTGGCTGGATGGAATACTGTATTTTTAAATGAATTTTATATCAACTTCGTTGCCTCTGGTTTGGAAAAATGTGAACTCAAAGAATCAGTAGAAGAGATTTTCCTTCCCTGACATGTCAACTTAACCTCCATCACTGTGGATCCACATGTTGGACTTGATTAACTGGCTGAGCTCAGTGTCATTGCCTCCGTGACATCTCCACCTCTGCCTGCTTCCCTCTTATGTAAAAAAAAAAAGAATAATCTGTTGCATAAACGGCATAATCCGCTCGGCTATGCAATGTAGCGCTGATTAATTTTAGCCCCTCGCTCACAGCACACTTGGACAGCTGAGGTCGTTCCAGGTCTCATGTGCAATGGGTAAAAAGGATGTCTGCAGTATCAGGATGACAGTGATGCTTAGAAATTAATTGTGATTTTTTTTTTTTTCTGAAAAGAGGAATTCAGGATGGGCGGCATACTGCGGCATCTGGAAAAGCACCTTAGCGCGTATTGACATCATTAAAAAAAATACAGCAAAACTCCCCCAAAAATGTCTGTTTGTCTGTCTGTATGACGTCCGTCCGTCCGTCCAGCGAGGGGTTACAAGTAAATTCGTACATGAATGACACATCGCGAGTATGCGGGGGTCTCGTGTATTGACAGCCATGAAACGACGTCTATATCTTGGCGGAACCTCAAGAGGGCAGTGTTTCTTCTAAAACGACTCAGACTGCTTTGGGCGAAAAAGACCACTTCCGTTTTCCTTTCCTTTCCCACCCCGCTCCTCCGCCATCACGGGGTACTGAACAAAAACCAATGTTGAGGGAAATGGGGAGAAGGCGAAGAGCGGAAGAAAGACACTAAAATTCGTGACAGCGCCCAGCCGACCATGGAGCGCCGCCGCGGGGATTTATGACACCATCCCACAATGCGGATGCGCCATTCGGCTCCGAGCGTCACTCTAATCGCCAAATTCCGCCGCCGCTAATTAGCGTGCGATTGAGATAGCGGCCGCTCTGCCCGCCGCTAGCTCGGTTAGCTTGACAGACAGACCGGGAGTCAGTCAGTCAGCCAGCTAGCTAGCTCGCGAACTGTCACTGGCGCACTCGACCGGGCACTTTCATTCATGTCGCCTGTAAAATTCTGTCCCATATTCACCGGCATCGTTGGGATGGCCACGAGTTTGAATAACGGCGTCGACAGGCAGAATGCGGTTTGCTCCCGCTGAGTAGACTGCAGCAGCAGCGCTGGGGGGCGAAAACGGGGAGTGAGACCTATATTTTTCCAGCCAGGCCAGTTAGCTAGCTTTAGCTAGCTACAGTGGATCCCAGAAGCCACGGTAAGACACGCAAAAAATATTTATCCTGATACATTGTTCAGGGGAATTTGACACATTTTGACTTTTGACGACGGTAGAAAAAAATCCATTCATCCCGAAAATGAGTACTTTTCTAATAGTGTCCAAAAATATACAAATAAAATGGAATTATTGATTCAACCGTGCCATAATCAAGGGAAATTGTGTTGCGGTAATGGTGGGAATCTTGAAACTGTCAAAGTGAGCATACCATTTATGCGTATTGTTTTTATGTTAAATTGTAACAGTCTGGACCTTGTAACCCTTGAACTGTGTGTGACCACAACATTTGCAGAGGTTCCCACAGAAACATCCGCGTGTGCACATAAACATAAAAGAAAAACACACACTCTTGACGACTTGTAATTTCTGTGAGAACCATGCCAAGAATTGAATCAGGACAGTAAAACTCTTGGTGCCAATGAAGACATTTATTTGAGTCAATAAACTTTTGACAGCTAGAAGTGTGAAAATGTTAAACACCAGCAATTTAAGCACATTAAGAGATTTGAGATCATGTTGAGTTATTCTAAAAGTCAATTTACAAAGTTGTTGTTGGCCCCTAGCCCCAATAATGAAAACATGCATTCCTAGTTCAAGAACAACACTTTACAAGTTACTCATGCAATATTTTATGCGCAACAAAACATGGTGCAATATGTCACTGTGTAACACAATGTGGCCGTTTTAGCTCACTTCCTCTTCACCTCTCCAATCTTCCTGTGTGAAGTTTGCATTGTTTTTTTATATATAAATGTGTGTGCGTGTGCAGCATTTATCTGGAACAACATTGCCATGGATGGATAGCTTCCTGTTATAATTGAGTTGAGTACTTGCTTTAGGCTTGGTTGCGAAATTGAAGCGTCTGCTTCAAAGGGAACAACCAGCTTCCTCATTAACAGCACCGACAAGGCTGTGCCGGAAAGATTTTCTGTCTGATGTCTGTCCTTTTCATGTCGTTGAGTAATATACCAGTATGTCATCAAAATATACCGTGTATTGTTTTTTTTTTCAACTCTGGACTTTGGTCAAAATCGAGCTGCGTCCTGCCGGGGTTGTTAAATTTAATTGTGTGTATTATTTTAGATTGATGAGTACAAGAGTAATAAACACATTTTAGTCTCTAGAGATAATCACTTTGATAACCATTACAATGTTGTCAGACAGGAATGACGGTAGCAAGACGTTGCAGTCGCAAAATTATGCTGGAAACCCTGAAAGCGTTCATCCCTTGTGTGCATGCACCCCTCTAGGCGCTGGTCATGCCGTCGAGTGTCCGGGCCGGGAGCCTGAAGGACCCGGAGGTGGCTGAGCTCTTCTGCAGGGAGGATCCTGAGAAGCTCTTCACCGACCTGAGGGAGATCGGACATGGGAGCTTCGGAGCTGTGTACTTTGTGAGTTGCGTTTCTCTGTATTTCTACGAGCAGTGGTGGAAACGTAGCCGGGATTTTAGTTGCCAAGGCTGAATTATTGGATGTCAAAGATGACTTCGGGTTTGCGTAATCATCCGTGTCGTGATTAGGCCCATGACATCCGCACTAATGAGGTGGTGGCCATCAAGAAGATGTCTTACAGTGGCAAGCAGTCCAATGAGGTAACAGTCACGGTCATCAGCAACTTGCACATTTCTGCCAATGCCGGCTCATCTCGCACTCTGGGTGTGTTGTAGAAATGGCAAGATATCATCAAGGAAGTGAAGTTCCTCCAGAAACTGCGGCACCCCAACACGGTCGAGTACCATGGCTGCTACCTGAGGGAGCACACGGCATGGGTAAGCGCTGTGAAATGCGTGCGCGACCAACACTCGACCACCTGTCAGTCTACGTCGTCATTCAAAAGTGCAGCTGGAAAATCTCCAGCGGGGTCAAGTGGTGTGAATTGTGTGCTCTTTGTGAGCCAAAAATAGCATTGTGCACTCACAAGACTGACTGTGTCCTTCCCAGCTTGTGATGGAGTACTGCTTGGGCTCGGCTTCGGACCTTTTAGAAGGTGAGAAGGAAAGAACCGTCTTGTCATCTATGCGATGCAAATAGTGACTAAACCTTGGTCTGCCTTTTGTCATCTTAATACGCAAAGCTTGATATCTTGTGTCATCTCTTCACATAGTCCACAAGAAGCCCCTCCAGGAAGTGGAAATAGCTGCTATTACCCATGGTGCACTGCAGGGACTGGTCTATCTTCACTCTCACAACATGATTCACAGGTAGGCCGCTTCGTCAACCCGGCTGCGTCTGCACGGGATTCTTGGCATGTCAGCGAATCTTTTCCTTTCTGTCGTCGTCATCGCCAGTGATGCTGAGCCGTTGATTTTTCTCTTATCGTTCCACTCAGGGATGTGAAAGCAGGAAACATCTTGCTCACGGAGCCCGGTCAAGTCAAACTGGGAGACTTTGGTTCTGCGTCTATTGTCGCTCCGGCCAACTCTTTTGTAGGAACACCTTACTGGTAGGACGGCTTGGACCGCGGTTGGCCTTTTTGCGCTCCGCGAAGGGGCGCGTTCACACTGTGACATTGGGTGTGAGTCTGCAAAGCAGGAAGTGGTCACGTTTATTTTGTCTCCCTCACATAGGATGGCACCCGAGGTGATCCTGGCCATGGATGAGGGTCAGTACGATGGAAAGGTGGATGTGTGGTCACTTGGCATTACCTGCATAGAGCTGGGTAAGACGTGGACACTCATTGGTCATAAAGTGTATTGGCCCACAATGTTTTTTTGTTTTGTTTTTTGCACCACGATGCATCTTCGTCTCACTATGTTGCGCTTTGTTCCCGTTTAGCGGAACGGAAGCCTCCTCTCTTTAACATGAATGCTATGAGTGCCTTATACCACATCGCACAGAATGAGAGCCCCGTGTTGCAGTCGAATCACTGGTGAGAAACAGACCCCCCCCCCACAAACACACACACGTATCCTTTATTTGGCGACAGCTAAAAGAATTAATACTAGAAACAACACTTTTAATATTTCTCCTCCTTGTCGAAAAAAAAAGAAAAACAGGCCACCAATTCCAGTCGTGCATTGTGTAGTATGTCCAGATAAATGATCATGTTTGCGTTGTCTTTTAGGTCAGATTACTTCCGCAATTTTGTGGACTCGTGCTTGCAGAAGATTGCCCAGGACAGACCTACCTCGGATGTGCTGCTCAAGGTACACATCCACACGGAGCTCCTACAGCTACCGCAGTGTGTGCGCTCTTCTAACATCTCCGTTTGCTTGAAACCCCCTTTTCCCCTCCAGCATCATTTCCTATGCAGAGAGCGTCCCATGACCAGCGTGATGGACCTCATTGCACGCACCAAGGACGCTGTCCGCGAGCTGGACAACCTTCAGTACCGGAAGATGAAGAAAATCCTTTTCCACGAGGCACACAATGGACCCGCACCTGAAGGGGCTGATGAGGAAGAGGTAATCTTTTTCCAGCGAGCACACGACAGTGCGAGGTGTCACGGCCAATGAAACAAGCTCAGTGCTACCCGGCATGTTGCGGCACAACGTGGCCACCCGAAATTTGAACTCTTGCTCTACAGTCTAAAGTGGAACAAAAGCGTCCGCACCTGAGAACTGCGGGTTTTTTTGGGCCCATCCTGCCTTTGTAGCTGAGCCCTCAATATACACTTCCCTTCCATACAAAAGGCTTTGTTGCCATCACTTTTCACACCGCTTGGCTCCTCATCAAAAGGAAATAATGGAATTCGGGAAATGCACTATTTTCATCATATTTTAGGCTGATTTCAAAGTCCAACATATAAAGATTCTTAATGCCCATCGACCGGCAGCCATCTTTCAAATGTTTTACTTGGTCAACACTTGCTAACTGAAATGATTTGACCGCATCTTTTCAGGACGTGGAGCAGTACATGCTGCGCACGGGCACAGTCAACAGCATGGAAAGCTCCCACTCGCTACCGTCCATGTCCATCAGCGCCAGCTCCCAAAGCAGCTCGGTCAACAGCCTGGCCGACGGCTCGGACGACAGCGGCGAGATGGCCATGATGCAGGAGGGCGAGCACACCGTCACCTCCAACAGCTCCATCCTGCACAAGCCCCTGGTCAGTCCCATCTCCGTTTACTCTTGCCATGCAATATGTCTGTCATGCCTCCCGTTATGAGTCCCACTTGTGAGGCTAACTGGACACGTTACGTAGCCTTGTGCCACCTACAGCAAAAGGCAAGTCACTGCGACACGTGCTCACTACTCGTGGTTGTTCGACATACCGAATAACGATCACCTTGCGTCAATATGCATGCAGGATGGGCCAGAAGTGTATGTCAACCTTAAATGAACTTGTTCATTAAAAAAAAAAAAAAGGTAAAAGTTCAAAAATGGCAAATAATTTGATGTCTGGATGAAGGAAATAAGGATGCATGAATAAAAAGATTGCCTGTGGACAAGGATGGCAGGAAAGAGGGTAGAAAGGAAGGAAAAGTAGGTAGAAATGCCACTCCTGCCCTGCAATATATTTCAATATAAGCAGAATTGAACCTGTCCAGCGTTGTCTCCCCTTTTCAGAGCCACGACAACATCTATGATGACCCCTACCAGCCGGAGGTGGACTTGCAACGGGATGCGTCATCTGTCAGTGGCGGTGGGGCCGGGGGAGGTGGAGGCGGCGGCGTTGGTGGAGGAGGCGGCGGGAGGCGCCGTCGAGGCCGTGATCATTTCGCCACCATCCGGACCGCCTCGCTCGTCACCCGCCAGATCCAAGAACATGAGCAGGGGTCGGCGCTGAGAGAGCAGATGTCCGGGTAAAGCGACATTTTGGCTCCCATTGCGAGGTTGAGCGAAAAGGGAGCTCTCGACCATCTCTTTTGAGTTGCTGGTCTTTCGGTCCGTGCAGGTACAAGCGTATGCGTCGGCAGCACCAGAAACAGTTGATGGGTCTCGAAAACAAACTAAAAGCGGAGATGGACGAACACCAGTTGAGACTGGACAAGGAACTGGAGAACCAGAGGAACAGCTTCTCCATGGAGGGTGAAAAGTTGTGCAAGAAGCACTCTGCCATCATGGACAAGGAGGTGAGGTGTTGAGTTACAGATGTGCTATTTTTGATCAATGCTCCGGAAGTGAGAGGATGCTCGCCTGTATGTCCTTTGGCAAACCCTAAAAAATGCTCATTAAAAATGTTTCTAATTGCCTATATGCAACTATAAAAAAAATATCTGGCTCGATGATAATTTGATACTGAATAAAATTCACGGATGAGAATTTGAGATGTATCTATCCGATGTCTCCCCAGACCAAGGCGGTCCTGACCGAGGAGAAAAAGTTCCAGCAACACATCCTCGGCCAGCAAAAGAAAGAGTTGACGGGTCTGCTGGAGTCGCAGAAACGACAGTATCGACAGCGCAAAGAGCAACTCAAAGAGGTGTCTTGAGCATCTTTCATATGTACCCCATCGAACCTGTGGTGCAATCCCAAACGTTTTTGTCAAGTCAGCGTGAGTCGAGCATTTTCAGCCCATCAGAAGTGCACATTCATCTTTGCGTGCTCCTGTCGCTCAAGGAGCTGAACGAGAACCAGTCGACGCCAAAGCGGGAGAAGCAAGAGTGGCTGGTGCACCAGAAGGAATGTCTGCAGCAGCTCCAGGCGGAGGAAGAGTCGGGCCTGCTGAGGAGGCAGAGGCAGTACTATGAGCTCCAGAGCCGCCAGTACAAGAGGAAGATGCTGCTGGCGCGCCACAACCTGGAGCAGGATCTCCTCCGAGAGGTAACCCGGAGTGAGCTTGAAGAGAAGTTGCATTCACAAACTGCTCGATGTTCTCTGCGTTTGTCCTTCTCCGCCAGGACCTGAACAAGAAGCAGACGCTGAAGGACCTGGAGTGCGCCATGCTGCTCCGCCACCACGAGTCCACGCAGGAGCTTGAGTTCCGCCAGCTGGGCCTGGTGCAGCGCACCCGCGCCGAGCTGATCCGCACCCAGCACCAGACGGAGCTCACCAACCAGATGGAGTACAACAAGCGGCGCGAGCAGGAGCTGCGCCAGAAGCACGCCGTGGAGGTCCGACAGCAGCCCAAGAGCCTCAAAGTGAGTGATAACCAGATCACGAGGGGCCCAGGAGAGGAGACCCGGTTAGAAAAGTTAGAGATGAATGAGGAGGATGACCAAGGCGCCAAATATGTACGTGATGATGATGATGATGATGATGACATGAAGCCGTACAGAAGAGAGTGCTGGGAGATGGGAGGCGTTCAGACAACAGAGAACCTGAGTAGGGATCGCGACGGGTTGGAGTTAGGAGACTTGGATGTGACCAAAGAGATGCTGGGCAAAGCCAATAACCAGGGCACCAAATATATAGACCATGACGATGATGATCTGAAGGCAAAAAGAAAAGAAGGCTGGGAGGAGGCGAGGGAGGTGGAAGGGCTTCGGTGGGAAGCCGAGGAAAATGGTGGAGAATTTAGAGAGGAGGATGAACATTCGAGAGGGGGCGCCAAATATGCGCTGGATGATGACATGACGTCAAACAGCCGTGAAAACGAGGAAAATGGGCCAGAATTTAGAGGGGAGGAGGAAGTTTTGACCGAGGATGTAGACCATGAGCATGACGTGAAACTGAACCACGGAGGTTCTGATGAGCACGAGGGTTGGGAAGAGGCGAGGGAGGTTGAAGGAGTTCAGTGGGAAAACGAAGAGGAGGAGGACGAGGAAGGCAGAGGCGTGGCTGACGGCTGCCCATCCGAGCTCATCGCCTCCCTGTCCCCAGAAAAGAGACGCACCCGCGAGCCGGACGACTTGTCCGAGTTCTACTTCCCCGACGTTGCCGAGGAGCTGGACGCCGCCCCCGGCGTCCCTCCCCCGCCTCCTCCCCCGTCCTCCTTCCCGTGGCTCTTCTCTCACTCGGCGTGCCTGCTCCTCTCGCTGTGGGCCGCCGCCCGGCCCTGCAACCTCACGCTGCTCCTGCTGTGCGTCTTCTTTTGTCTCTGCGCCGCTCGCCCCCGCCGCCCTCTCTCGGGTCTCTCCTCCTTTCCGCCGAGCTGGCCCTCCTGGCCCATTTCTTCTCCTACCTCCTTCTGCGCTCCTGCTTCTCGCTCTCCTTCTCCTCCTATCTGTCGCTCAGCCTGTGGGCCAGCGGCCTCACGGGTTTGGGGCTGTCCCTCAGCTTGGGGATGTACTACATCCCCATGATTTTGGTGTCCGCGTCCTTCCTGAGCTCGCCCTCTCTCTTCCTGTCGCTCTACCTGCTGTTGGTGCTGGTGGTGCGTCCGGCCCGCCGCTTCCTCCAGCGCGCCCCCGCAGAGTCAACCGCCTCTGCATGCGTGTCCTTTTCCGCCTGCCGCGGCCGCTCTTCGCCGTGTGCCAGTCGCTTCTCGGCGGCGTGGCGGAGCGCAGCCTCTACGAGATGTTTCCCAAAGCGGGGCGCAACTGGGGGGTGCGGCGCTCCAAAATCCCCGTGCCCCTCAAGAGCCTCCCTTTAAATCAGCAGGCTCGCGGCGGGCGGCCTTCCCGTCTGGCGCGGGCCCTCCTCTGGGCGAAGCACTTTGTCCGGCGCCCGCTTGGGATCCTCGCCGACGTGGCTAATTCACTCGTGCTCAACCTGGCTGGGATGTTGGTCCAAAAGCTTCCAGTCAGCGTTGATCGTTGGTTGAGGTATGCTGGGCTTTTGAAGAAGTGGCGGCCCAGTCGGCTGCCTTACTTCTGCCCCGCGAGGTGAGGGAAGCCAGGCTGAGGGAAAGAGTGAGGCGGGAGAGGGAGAGGCGGCGCAGGGAGGAGAGGGAGAGGGTGCTCCGTGATGACACCCGCTGGGAGTGCGCTCTGAGGAGAACGTCCTCGGGAAGGTTTGTCAGGGGGAAGGTGCGGCCCTGGAGATGAGAGTAGAAAGAAAGTTGGAGGTTGTATTATTTAAAAAAAAAAAACCAAATAGAACAAACAGAAATAATATATTTAGGCTTTAAAAAAAAAAAAGAATGAACGATATAAACAAGCCCAAAGGAGGAAATTTGATTTAATGTTTAAATGGTCAGGTTTACGTGAGCTGGAAGTTTTAGGAAGGACTGGAAGTAAAGCTCCATTCGCGTCTCAGCCCAAACTCATATATTAAGAATAGATTATTGTCATCATCTGAAAAGATCTAGTAGTCCCCCCCCCCCCCCCTTTTGATAGCTTTAAATGACAAATACTGTGATTTTCGATTCCCTTTGGAAAATTGAAAGAAGAAATGCTTGATGGATTGTCAGGTTCTGGGCGCGCCGCTCCTAGCCGCTCGCTTTTTATCTGCTGCACTGCAGCCTCCATCACACAGTGACCTTCCAAAGCCCCGATCGAGCTTTAAACCTTTTATTATTTTGCTTTTTGTAAAAGTTCCTTATATTTACAGTCTGTTTTGTTCTTAATTTGTAAGACAATTTGAAGTTTTTATGACCATGTCTGTGCAATCTTTTTTTTTAATTTTTAATTTAGTTATTTTGGTGTTTTTACTTTATTTTTTGGAACAAATATGATGACGGTATTAAATGCGAACAACCAATTTCTCGGTGAATAACAACGTGCAATAATCGTCAGAGTCAAATCTAGCGTGCAGCATAAATATCCCGATGTCAAATAATATTTGAGTCCAATTTCAAATTGTATTGCTCTTTATGCAATAATCATGTTAGGTTTTACCATGTAAACAGTTCGTTAATAGGCATGTAAAGCCGTTGAGTGCCTTTGAATAAATATTTGCACAAATGCCCTAAAATATTGTATGAAGAGACTTTTAAGTGAAGAGTGGAAAGTCTTACCATATTTTCCAACCATATTGGAAGTTTTTATTTCTATGAAGCGACACAAGCTATTTTCACACCGAAGATTGCATCCAAAAGACCTGAATTGTGAAAGGTTTGATGCGTCGTGCGCGTTGGCAAGGATAGCGCATGATGAAGTTATAAAAATTAAAAAAATCCCTCAGGGGAAACATAGCTTTTTTTTTTCAAGTAACTTTAAACGCGATATTTCACGTCATATTTAATTTATAAGTTATCCGCCATTGATTTCCATTTGTGTTTGAGTTGTCCCGTGTTCCTCCGTGTATGTTTACATGTTCGTAATGTGCTGTTGACACATCACCTCGACTTTTTTTTTTTTTTTTTTTTACCAAATTGAAGCAGTATTTCTTTAAAGAACAGTACAGTACTGCATTGTTTGGCAGCCACTTGTTCTTTTTATTCACATTTAGCTGTGTTGCTCACATGCTTTAAAAAAAAAAAAGGAAAAAAGCTGTCATATTTTTCTTTCTACCAAAATAAATCCAGCTGTGTTGAACTCATCGTCTTGTTTGTTTTTATGATTTCAGCTTCCTTTGTTGTCGTTTATGTTCCTCCCCTTTATACCAGCCGTTTTGTCTTTGTCATTTTTTTGTTTTTGTGTCAGGGTCCTTCACGTATAAACCAATTGGCAAATTAGGCTTTACATTTTATTTAATTTTTTGAGTGACTTACATCGTTTTTTATTTTCAAGGTTAACAAAGACACAGCTCAACCCAACTTAAAAATATATGTCATGGTTATGCCTTAAGGTTCTTTCCTTTGACAAATTTGTCAAAAGTAAAATGTTTTTTCTGTTTTTTTTTTGCCTCATAAAATAACGAATTTTTACATATTTTTTAAATGAATCATTTTACATACACCTTTAGCATTTTCAATACATTTTAGTAACTGTTAGGCCATTGTCAATAGTTTAACATTTTACGTGTAACATTTACAATCAAAGTAAATTATTTAAAGTAATGCAATTTAAACACATTTTCTAACCCAAAGCCTTGTACATAGATCATGAAATATATTTGCTACATTATTAAAGACACTGGTACTTATCCGTCGTACAGTTTAAAAATAAGTATTCTAATGCACCTATTTTCATACTCGAATGTGACCCTCAGTTGCAAAAGTTTGCCAGTTTCTCTCTCCCTGCAGTCCAAAGAGCTGCAGATAAAGCGTCAGTTCCAGGACACGTGCAAGATCCAAACCCGGCAGTACAAGGCCCTGCGGAACCACCTTCTGGAGAACACGCCCAAATCGGACCACAAGGCCGTGCTCAAGCGCCTGAAGGATGAACAGACCCGGAAGCTGGCCATCCTGGCCGAGCAGTACGACCACTCCATCAATGACATGCTGTCCACGCAGGCTGTGAGTCACGCAGAAACGGGTCGCTCACTACACCTCAGCAGGTTTCAGTCCCACTCCCGTAGTCATTCTTGCTGATATATACAAATATACATTTATTTATTTTTTATATATATATATTTTTTTTTTTTGCTGCATCTTGTGCATCATCCGCCTCAGGTCACCCTCAAGCATAAAATCCAAATGTCTGCTAATGACACTGAAATGAATTTCTTGAAGGTGGAATAATCCTGAGCTCATTTCTCAGTTCAAGAAAAGCTCATAAAATTGTCACACCTGGATAACTTGTAACACCGCAGAATGCATTTCCTCAACGGGGCACTCTGACTTTTGCACTCCTCCTAACACCCGGTCCTTTTGTCATGCTCGTAGCTACGATTGGACGAGACGCAGGAGGCCGAGTACAAGGTGCTGCGTATGCAGCTGCAGCAGGAGCTGGAGCTGCTCAACGCCTACCAGAGCAAGATCAAGATCCACACGGACACGCAGCATGAGCGGGAGGTCAAGGACCTGGAGCAGAGGGTCTCCATCCGACGCGCGCTGCTGGAGCAGAGGGTCAGAGCTTTCATTTCTGTTGACCTTTTCCCCATGATGTCACGTGGCCCTTTTCCACTGCGTTGGTGCTAGTTGCTTAGCGCCAGTTCTTTCTTTTACCACCAGCGAACCTGGCTCCAGCTCTGTTGCTTGAAACTGGCCCCAATTATTTGTTGGTTCCAGACTATGGCACCCACTATGTTTGGGGGGCGTGGGGCGGGGTTATCGTGACAATCGCAGATGTAGAGGAATGACTCCCTGGACAAACGGAAGTTTTCCCTAAACTGTTGAGCGGTGAACTCCGGCACAATTGCGTCCCACCAGATCAGCGGTGGCGCCTAGCTAGCATGCGCTCTCCGACTCGCAGCCATCCTCGTGATCATCAACAACGATAAAGAAAGATATCAGCATTTTTACTGTTTTGTACTCCATCCAAGTATAATCGATGCTATGCTAAGTTGACGCGCAAGTGCTAACACTGTGTTATTATTCCCGCAGCATCATTGTGTGTTTTCGTTGCCCTCAGATCGAGGAGGAGATGTTGTCCCTCCAGAACGAGCGTTCGGAGCGCATCCGCACCCTCCTGGAGCGTCAGGCCAGCGAGATCGAGTCGTTTGACTCCGAGAGTTTACGTCTGGGCTTCACCGGCATGTCCCTCGCGGGCCTCCCGGGCGACGCCTACTCCAAGCAGGGTTACCCCAACGCGCCGCCCCCGCCCCCCCACTCTGCCGGCCACTGGAGCCACGGGGTGCACCCGCAGGGCGCACCCCCGCCACAAGCATCACGACGCAGCCACAACAGCGGCGGAGGAGGAGAACGAGGGGAGCGGAGGAGCGACTCCTCGTCCTCGCACTTGGCCATGGCCCTGGCGATGGGGAGGAATGGGGGGAGGGAGGCGCACCACTCGTCTCATTCCTCCTCCTCTTCGTCGTCGTCCTCGTCTTCCTCCCACCACCAGCGCCACCATCTCCCCCAGCACTACCACCACCAGAGCACACCCCAATTGTACCGCGAGCGGGAGCGGGATAGGGACCGGGAACGGGAGAAGGAAAGGGACTGGCCTGGAGTGCGAGGACCCGGCGGAGATCTGGTCCACCCTCTGCCCTTGCCCTTTTCCCATCACCTGCCCTCGCGCTCCTCATCCCAGTCCCTCGCCATGCTACCTCCGCCACCCCCGGCCCCGCCGTCCATCTCCGGCCCGTCCTCCTCCTCGTCTTCCTCCTCGTCCTCGCAGGGGGGGGTCTACGGGGGCATTCGCGCTGCCCCCAGCCTGATGGCCCTGAGAAACAGCCCTCAGCCTCTGAGGAGGACGGCGTCCGGCGGGGGACCCGGGGCGGCCACCGGCCCCGATGGCGTCCTAAGCCGAAGCACCTCCGTCACCTCGCACATCTCCAATGGCTCACACCTCCCCTACTCCTAGGCGAGGGGTTCTCAAACTTTTTGGGTCCAGGGACACCCACTCATAATCGGAACGATAGTTAAAATTACTAGTTCCAAAATAGAGAATACAGTTCACCCCTGCTATATTCAGCCCTGGAAAAAGATTTCATGAATCGAGGCACCACTGTACATCCCAAGTTACATTGACCTCGTTATTTTTGGCGAAACCCCCGGGTTCCCCGAGCCCCAGTTTGAGAACAACCGTCCTAGCCCCATTTGGAGCGCAAGCTATTACAGACTGCGTCTCGGATGCCGATGTCTGCTTGCCTGCCTGAGGCCACGAGGACATCGGTGGACACGGGAGGCAAAGCCGGGCCCCTTTTTTGAGCTGCAACCTGCTCCCTTTATCCACTCAGGTTGGGAGAGAGGAATGTAACACACACCGCACGACAAGCAAAAGAGTGTTTTTTTTTTAGCTGCAGATTCGGCTTGTCTCCTTCTATGATGTTCCACGTGGGAATGGAGAAACGGAAAAGACAGCGAGAAAGGACAAGAGCCACTTGATTGTTGTTTTTGGTGTACGCGTTGTACTTGTACCTAGTGTCCAGATATATAAGCACTGCTAATTCAATCTCCGGGAAGGAAGAAGAAAAAAAAAAAAGGAATTGCTAAAATAGGTCCGCTTGAGGCTATTTAAAAGAAAAAAAAAATCCTGTTATTTAATGTTTTGTTAATTTTTTGTATTAAGTGTTTGGGGTTTTAAAAAAAAAAAATGTTGCTTCGAACGTCACCAATGCCTTTAAGGGTTTCTTAAAGGGATGTCATGTCATCAAAATGTGTATCTGATGACCACAACTGAATGTTTGTAAAGAGGAGAAAGCCGTGTACAAAGAAGCAAGACGATATGAATAACTCCGGCAGACGTGACGTATTGAGTATCATAACCGCGTGTAGGCGTCACTTCAGTGCATGAGCTCGATGTGCAAAGACCATTCGTAAGCATCGCCAAACTTATTTGCAGTGTAACGTAGCCATCTCACCGCGCCACATTTTGGGATCTTTATTGTATATATTTGTGTGGAATATTATACGCCGGTTTTATAGAGTTACGCAGATGCCGACGAGTCGTTTTGATATACCGTAGTGTATTCAAATAAGTGTTGGATTCCAAGATTTCAGAGCAAACGACTTCAAACGCATTTTCAAGAGTCGTCAATCTGACCCTTGGCGATCCTGATTGTAGCTGTCGTCGTATCATGTTCTCACTATTTCAATCTGCGATTGCAAAGCTGTAAGAAAAAAAAAAAAATGTCAGGTATGGTTTGAGATATTAATGGTTATTAATAAGGGATTATTGATAATTGTTAATGATTTATGTTTGTGTGTTGAACAGTGAAGTCTTGTCATGTTGCCACCTTTTGAAAGACGGTTGAAGTGAAAAAAAGACACCGCGGCACCCTGTTGCGTAATACATTCACACCGTACGTTTTCCGTTTCATTTCAGGTCGCGTATGGACACACGGGAGGCCGTCGGAATTTGATAGCTTACGTAAGCTCGGCTCTGATTTGAGCATCGTAATCGTCCGCTTGAAGCCTTGAACAACCTCGAGTCGGCACAGGTAACGGTTCGCTCTCTGAAGAGTCCGCCAAATTGGACTCCTGCTCTGTAGGAGTGTGCTGATTTGCCCGAGAGCAAACCGTGCAACGGCCATGATGTTTCTCCAACTGTTACCCCCAACCCCCTTCCACTGGGGTTGCAGTTCGAGAAGCGCTGACGGCAGGCGAAGGTCACGCTTCGAAAAACTGCTCCGCTGTCAAATGCCGGTGGCCTCATGTCAACCGGAATGACACCTGAAACGAACAAAAGAAATTGTAATGACTTTTTGGACTCTCTCTCTCTCTCTCTGTATAATTTTTTTTTCAGGATGAACCTAAAATGCATTATAAAACTCCAAAAAGAAGTCAGTAAAGTGTTTGATCAATGATAATGTCCGCTTGTATGCCTTTCTGTGACTCTTCCGGTCTCTCTGTTGCGATCCGCTGATGACGTTCTTGTCAACCTTTAAACTCAGTGTTCACTTCCACGGAAATGTTGATCACTCGTTAGGTGTCTTGACCTTCATGATGAAGACGGCTGTTTGATTGCCAGTTCGGATTAAACCATCAAATTTATTGATACAGTTGACCTTAAAAGCTGACATTCTATGTTCATCCTGAAATTTCACCCCAAAACAGAATGAACTCGGACCTCCTCTGTTTTGTTTGGTGGGGGTTTTTTTGGTTTTTTTTTGGTAGTGTTTTAATTTCAGGGCCACACACACAAAGCACAGGAGGAGAACATTGAAAAGGAGGTCATGTGGACAGAAGAGGCCTCAACTGAGCCACTGGCTCGGTCGCTTCCGAGCCAGCGGCAGTGACGTAAGCAGCCTGTCGGCCCGCGCTTGTTATTCTTAAGGTCTTATAGACTTGGTTCTTTCCTCTGCTCACTGTCCAAAACCCTCCCAGGAGGCCCAAAGGGACAAATCTGAATCAGACTGGAAAATCGAATTGCCGCCGCCGCCGTCGTTCGTTTTAACTTTGCAACACCAGCTCAAGACAATTTGGTGTGTCATGCTTCATTTGGGGGGTCTCGGTTCATGCATGCGTAAAACACTACTAATTGAAACAGACTGCCAAACTTATCAATGTGCTCTTTTCTGTCCGGAGAAACGTGGCGGTGTTAGTGGACTTGTTTGTGTCAACTTGGCAGAGGCAGAATGAAGTCACGAGACATGCAGGTTTTGTTTGCGGACATTCTGGTCAAGCATTCCAGGCTCCGGGGTTTAAATGTATGTTGGAAATGAAATGGGGGCGCTTTCAACAAAAAGATAATAAATTGCTATTTACACACAAACCCTTCTCAATTGGGTTTTTTTTATTCAGTTTTTAATTTGCACAAGGGAAGAAAAAAAAAATGTCACGAGGATGCCACTACGCTGGGGGCGAAAATGTCTGTGGGTTTTCATAGCATTTTACATTTTGTGATGCCCTTGCATGTGGGAGAGGAAACATGGTCACCAATGTACTTTTCAGCAGTTGAAGCAATTGCGCAAACAAGCACACTTTGCAGGAATTACTGTCATGCTAACTACACCAGGCCCCCCGTCTCTCAAAGGCACATGCATGTGCAGGACAAAAATATACAGTATATGGTACTGTACTTTAATGCAAATAATTGTTTATGAAAGAAACATTTAGTTGACTTCCACTTAGTTTGTAAATAAACCTGAGAATTTTGGGTGAATGCGTCACATTTTCTTTTTTTAATATAGCAACGTACCGTCCACTACAGTATGTTAACATTTGAAATGTAATGAGGCCCTTTCTCTAGTCCTGCAATTTTTCACGCTTTGCAGGGACATGGGGCAAGTTATCGTAGGTCAAGTTTAAAAAATATTGTGGCCCATCTTTCCAAATTTTTGGGGGGGGGGGTTGTTGTTCAATGACAGAGACAGTGTATCTTTACTAACAGGTTTTATTAGTCTGCACAAATATAAAAAGGAGACAAACAATAGACAGACAGCCTGATACACACAAGGATTTCTTTTTTTTTTTTTAATATCTGGCAGATTTATTTTTTACATCTGACAGGCCCAAGAAGAGAAACAAGGAAACTGAATGCTTCTAATACTCTTCGCCTTCCTCGTCATCTGCCACGCTGTCGGTGCCCACCTCCTCGTAATCTTTTTCCAGGGCGGCCATGTCTTCTCTGGCTTCAGAGAACTCTCCCTCCTCCATGCCCTCACCCACATACCAGTGCACGAAGGCGCGCTTGGCATACATCAGGTCAAACTTGTGGTCCAGTCGGGCCCAGGCTTCGGCGATGGCCGTGGTGTTGCTCAGCATGCACACGGCCCTCTGCACCTTGGCCAGGTCTCCGCCGGGAACCACGGTGGGTGGCTGGTAGTTGATGCCCACCTTGAAGCCGGTGGGACACCAGTCCACAAACTGGATGGAGCGCTTGGTCTTGATGTTGCTGATGGCCGAGTTGACGTCCTTGGGCACCACGTCGCCGCGGTACAGCAGGCAGCAAGCCATGTACTTGCCGTGGCGGGGGTCGCACTTGACCATCTGGTTGGCCGGCTCAAAGCAGGCGTTGGTGATGTCAGCCACGGTCAGTTGCTCGTGGTAGGCTTTCTCTGCCGAGATGACGGGGGCGTAGGTGGCCAGGGGGAAGTGGATGCGCGGGTAGGGTACCAGGTTGGTCTGGAACTCTGTCAGGTCCACGTTGAGGGCGCCGTCAAAACGCAGCGAGGCGGTGATGGATGACACGATCTGCCCGATCAAGCGGTTGAGGTTGGTGTAGGTGGGCCGCTCGATGTCCAGGTTCCGTTGGCAGATGTCGTAGATGGCCTCGTTGTCCACCATGAAGGCACAGTCAGAGTGCTCCAGGGTGGTGTGGGTGGTCAGGATCGAGTTATACGGCTCCACCACGGCCGTCGAGACCTGGGGGGCGGGGTACACGGCAAACTCCAGCTTGGACTTCTTGCCGTAGTCCACCGATAGGCGCTCCATCAGTAGGGAGGTGAAGCCTGAGCCCGTACCGCCGCCGAAGGAGTGGAAAATGAGAAACCCCTGTAGTCCTGTGCACTGGTCAGCCTGCGGGAAAGGGGGAAATCAAAAAAGGTTTTAGAATCAAACAAAAATTGCTTTTGCGTTCTACTGTAATGATGTGTGCCTTTGCCTGTATGGCTTCAAAACGGCAGGGCCTGGTGGTGAATGAGGCGGGCTTTAGCCAACGGCAGTGTACATTTGGCGGTCTGCGTGTTGACTGAACTAGCGGTAGTTGTGTTGCGTGCGACTGTGGGGTTGGAAGTTACCAGTTTGCGAGTCCTATCAAGGACCATGTCAATGATCTCTTTTCCGACAGTGTAGTGACCACGAGCATAGTTGTTGGCGGCATCCTCTTTCCCGGTGATCAACTGCTCTGGATGGAAGAGCTGGCGGTACATCCCGCTGCGGATTTCATCTGTTGCAGACCGCAAAGACAAGGCATTTTAGATCATGGGCCTTGACATTTACAACTGAAAGTCAATTGGCAAAACTTTCTGGCAATCTACACAGTCAGCTCTGGTGAGTATGAAGTCATTTCAAAGTCTTGTCATTAGATCAAAATGGATTCCTATATTGATATGGAGTTATGCCAAGTGCCCGCTACTCCCCTTTAACCCAATCTTTTTAAAGCATTTTCAGTACCAATGACGGTTGGCTCCAAATCTACGAACACTGCTCTGGGGACATGCTTGCCAGCTCCAGTCTCGCTGAAAAAGGTGTTAAAGGAGTCGTCCCCCCCTCCGATGGTCTTATCGCTGGGCATCTGGCCGTCAGGCTGGATGCCGTGCTCCAGGCAGTACAGTTCCCAGCAGGCGTTGCCCATCTGGACACCTGCCTGGCCAACGTGCATGGAAATACACTCGCGCTGCAGGGGAAAAGTAGGTGAGACACAGTCAATTTTTATTTGAAGTTAAAAATAATATAGTTAAACGGGGTCATATTAACACCCCAAATTGACTTTTTACTACACCTATGATCTATTTGGGCTTTTGCAGTCACGTGACTGTTCCAACCAATCCAATCTCACCAGCAGTGATTCCATTCAAACAATCAAATGGCACCAGGTAGTCACATGACTGGACAGCATTTTCAAAGTGACTCCTTGAAGACAATGCAGCCAACAAGAACTTTGAAAAAAATATATTTAAGATCGCTTTTCTTCCTTCATCCAGATTATTATAGTTAGCGAAATATTGGGCAACATGATTTTGCACACTCTTCTCTATATTTTTGTCCATTTGCGATTCATGTGGAGTTAAAAAAATAAAATAAAATCACAATTTACTCAGTATTTTGTCACTAAACACATACTCGAGCAATTATTGATAACGGTACTTTGAACCGAGGTGATATTATTCTCAAGTAACAAAGTGAGAATTTTTTTTTAGTCTCGTGCTATTGTGTTGCGTTCAAGAACAAACGGACATTTGTGGCATTCTGTGGGGGTGAGGATTAACTTCCGGCTTCACCGCGCGCTAACAGGAAGGCCTTAATGCGCAACGCGGTTTATTAGTCAGCAAAGAAGCATTTAACACATTTTAAAACAAGAGCGTTCATTGTTTGGTTAAAACGACCCTTTCACCCTCCCACCCCTGTGAAATTGAACTACGCAGATTTTTTTTTTTGTCGAGGCCACGCACTAGCCCAACAAAAAAGCCACAATCATTTGTTGAGTTAGGCAGAACATTACATCATCTGAGCCGCACCGACTGTGGAATAATTATTTTAAATCGACATTAACATTGCAAAATAATCCCGAGATACAACGGAGTGCAAAATTTTCTTACGACGACACAGCTGCATCACCTGCTGCCCGTATTTGCAAATTGTTCCTCTAACACTTAAGGTTATTATTAATATTAGTTTCACACCAACCATATTTGTAGGTATTCTTCGTTGACGTCAGGTAGTCGGATGAAGAAGTGTAGTGAGCTGACGGGAAAAGGAGGCAAGCGTACTTATACAGTTTAGCGGGGGCGGGGCAAAGGGCGAATGTTTGAATTTCTCGCGAGCGAACCGTTGTTCCCCCCCCCCTCTCACTCCCCGGAAAAACCGTTGGTCATGGTGCGTTCAGTGTGGCTCGTGATCGTCTAAACTCAGTTAAGGCATCACGTGTTGCTTGTTGGCGTGAGATGGTTAAATGATTGCGTGGTTGTTATAATGTAGATTTAATTTAGCTCAGCTTTAAACCTCCCAGTGAAGTAACCATAGTACAGTATTGCTCTCCTGCAGGGGTGGGCGATCCCAGTCCCGGAGGGCTGCTATCATGCATGTTTTGCAACACTGCTGCAAAACACGTGATTCAAATGAACAGGTTAAATATCAGGCTTCCACAGAGCTTGCTGATGATCTGATCATTCGAATCCGTTTGTTGCAACAGGGAGAGATGGAAAACATGTAGGATAGCCGCCCTCCAAGACTGGGATTCCCCACCTCTGAAACAGAGTTCATATTTCTTTTCTTTTTTTTAAGGAAAAAAAATGGCTATAAAATACACCCACTTGACAAATCATTAGGTATGGTGATGTGATCTCATGTAAGATATGTATCCAAATGTATCTTATAAAAGAATGTTTTTTACTGATCTTACTAACCTCTACTAATTGTAATGAATGACTGATTATTGTGCAGTGGTGTAAAATTACACTGGAGTATACTGAGAGGTGTCTCCTAAAATGTAAGCAGATCGGTAGCAAGGGATTATGGGTACAAAACTCCATATCCGTGTTGAAATGCTCGATTTATGTGATTAAATGTTTTATATTACCTGTACAACTCATTCCGCCATATGCAGGTTAACCCCAGTGGAATGCAACAAGTTGAAAACAACAACATGGATAAACACGAGTGCTTGTGTTACCATTTTTCAGAGGTATTTATTCAACTGTAATGGTTCATCATTGTGGCTATGTTGTGCACAGGTGCTTGTAAAATGGTGGCCAATGTAATTTGCTGCACAGAAGCAGGGACCAAACTATTTTGGTTATATTGTGCACACTGTAGTGCATTGAGATGCTTCTAAAATAGCGGTTACCAGCGAAATTCAAATTTGAAATGGCTCTCATATCGACTTTTGAAGTGGGATTACAGAACACCTCGTCAAATTACCCTAGAGTGTACCTAATGTTTTGTCGGTTATTCAATCGGTAAGCCTTCCTTCACAACTGTGACAATGTGATAAACGTCTGAAAACAAATCGCTTTCTCGTTGCAGAGTTGGAAATGATCGAAATACGACATAGCTCCGCGCCTATTCTCCTCCATTGTGCTATATCCGACTCTGACATCATTATTGCAGGCCGACGGGGAGGATCGTTGCGCACCGCCCTTTAAGACGGGTCCGAGGCTCGGTCGTTGAAGAAAAAAAAAAAGTCGTGGCCGCGGTGCTGGTTCCGAGACGCAGGGGGGAAAACGTCTGAGTCCGACCCACGGTCCCATCCAGCTGGCACGGAGGCGAAAAACAAATCGTGAGTGCTTTTCGTGAGAGCCGACACGCCCGGGCAAAGAGAAAGGAAGGGTGGGGGAGGAGGACCGCGAGGACGGGGGAGGACCGACCGGACTCGAGGCCGCAAGAGACGGAAGTGAGAGAGGGGGGTTGCTCCGAAGAGGAAGCCCTATCCCTTTAAAAAGCGAGTGGGACATAGCGGTGCGAGGAAAGGAGAGGAGGGGGAGAAGAACGAGGAATTAAAAAAGAAAAAGAAGAAAGACACAGGGAGGGCGGAGGGAGAGCGGGCGATAAAAAAAGAAAGATGACATCCTCGCGGCTGAGCGGCCGAGGTGGGGCGAACGGGCCGCGGCCCGGTGAGAGCGCCGCTCGCCCGGGCCACGGCTTGACTCCAACAACGAGGCTTCGGCAAACATCCGAGTGGCCTAACGGACGGGCTCGGAAAACAGATTGACTCATTAAAACAAAGCATGATTTGACGGTTGACAGATACGTGTTTTATAACCCTTAATCGCTCTCCCGTGTTACAAAAAAAAATATCTCTATACTTTTACTTCACGTGTGTGTACAGTAGTGTAAAATTCCGACGTGAGGTTATGGAGGTAGTCGAGTTGGTGTAATCCTTTTTTTTTTTTTTTTTTTTTTTTTTAACCGTGGCCTGATTGTCGTTGAATTAATCCAAGTAAAAGATTCGAGTTAGAAGCGACAGAGGTATCTTGGTGCTTCCCGGCCTGCATGCGTTCACCGCTGCGCCCATTTGGTTTCTCTGCATCATGCCGCCCCCGTGACATCACCACTTTCTTTCTTCACTGTTTTTTTTTTTGGATTGTTTAAACCCACCGTTTTTTTTTTTTTTTTCAACGTTGGAGGTGACGACTCCATCATTTTTTTTTACCCCCGGAGCCGACCTAAACCATGCGAAAGCTGCCCTCTTTGATCTCAACCAGGAGTTGATTTTATAATCTCCATCTCAGTGACGCAAAATGGATGCTGCGTGGAGCAATTTCCTCTTCCAGGTAGGCTTGGTGAGACTCTTTTTTTTCTTCTTCTTCTTCTTAATTTGACTTGCTCACACACCGCCAGTAGCAACAGCTGCTGCGGTGGCAAGTAATGTGCACTTTTGCTGATGATGGCTTCTTGTCTCTCCAGAATGCTCCCACCCAAAACCAAGTGGAGGGGAGCCTCCAATCGGAGCTCATGTCAGTCCATACAAGCTCCCCCCAAACCCCACCCACTGAGCACATAGCTCAGCCTCCCTCCACGGTGGACACCACAGCTCTCAAAGAGGAGCCTATGCCCATCGAGGTCCATGGAGCTGATCCACACTCTGCTGCTACTTCATTAGGTACACCAACGGACACGGTGACGGGTGTACATTTGTCAACTGTTACCTGTCTTCATCTGCATTTTGAAACTACCACTGTCATGCTACAATTTAGGCACGGCTTCAGTATTTTGTCTCTTCCTGGGCTAAAGGGATCCCTTTCAATTCAATCTTTCGTTGAATGCTATGGGCAGCCTAAACCAGAAAAAAAGTGAGCCACAACTTCCCCAGGGGATGTCACATTGTTTTGTGCATAGAGCCCATTGACATGTTGCTCACGGTGGTGGTAGTTTTTGGGTGATTCATACCATAAACAATGAAAAAAAATTCTAATGTCTAGGAAACGTTGTTGATATTCTGTCTCTCTCTCTCTCTCTCCCCTCCTTGATCCAGTGAAGCCCATGTCTCGGCCAGGCCGCGTGCCGCACATCTGTGCCATTTGCAACAAGCAGTTCAAGAACAACTACAACCTTCGGCGGCACCAGTCGGTCCACACAGGGGTACGCATGAAGGACAGGGCCAGAGAGCAGGCGGAGGGGGTGCAGGAGGGGGCCGCTGGCCAGGTGGTCGCGGTGGTCCCGTCGGTGATGGCGGTTGGGGCTGGAGGGAGGGCGGAGAGGACCCCCGGAGTGCCCCTCACATTGCTGCACCTCTCCGCTCTTCCCCTTCTGGCCCCTCCCGGCGTGCTGGCGGAGGCCCAGCAGTCACACCTGGGTTGTCAGGATGGAGAAGGGGTTGCCATGCCCACCGTGGTGGCTAGTGTTAACCCCTATGCTCCGCCTCCTGCTGCTGTCGTCATGGCCACAGGGGCGACAGTACAGGTGGGTCAGGGCCTTGTGCGGATGGCTGTTGTCAACCCCAACTTCAAGCATGTTGTTTCTTGAGCTGCTGCCTACAGGGATGGTTGAGTTTGGCTCTCGTGTGTCACCTGAAAACCTCCTGTGTGTTAGGGTTGACGGCTGTGGAATTTAAAAAGGCGATGCAGCCCTGTGCAAATACCAGTTTATGTGATTATTCAAGCAAGATGACAAATCTTTCCAAAGCTTTTTCAGTCATTTATGTGAACAAAAACCTTTTAAAATTCAATTGCGCCCCCCCCCTTAAAAAGTATTTTCCTACCACATCTCAATAGTGTCACTTCACCTCCTCTTGTTTCTTCATTTTTTTTTTATTTTTTATAAATGCCACAAAAAAAGCTGTCATTTGAACAGGGGTGTGTTGACTTTTTCTATCCACTGTACAAGTCTCCGTGAAGCAATGAGGCACCCCAAGCAACTCCATCCTCGTAGTCGGGTTTTAGAAACGTGCCAGAAGGCCACCACCACGCTCCTCTGCATGTTCTCTGCAACCGAAAAGTAGTCATCTAACATTCAGACTGAATATTAACGCAACGAGGGACTGTATGCTAAAAGGACTATTAGCACACACGTTGATAATATGTTAATGTATGTGTTGATTGTAAATCATGCAAGACAGAATCCGCAACAGTTGAATGGCGACAACCTTTGCTGGTTTTTTGAAGACGTTTCATTCAAAAGGCTTACTCAGTTTGGTATCTGGGTTTGAAAAGAGGTGTGAAAGAACTCAGAATTGAAGAAGCCTTTTGGATTAAAGGTAGCATCTGTTCAACACCGGAGAGTTCAGTTGCCTCCATTCAACTTTTGCCGACTAATAGAAACGAAACGTGGGTGTTTTTGCATGATTCCAACTTTTTTTTAAACATTTATTTTCCCCTTCTGAACTTTTATGGCACGTTTTTATCTGGCTGCTCGCTTTCCCCCCTCAGCGGCCCGCCAATCAAAACCCCACGCCGGTGAGAAAGAACCACGCATGCGAGACGTGCGGGAAAGCCTTCCGCGACGTTTACCACCTCAACCGCCACCGCCTTTCCCACTCGGACGAGAAGCCCTTCTCCTGTCACATCTGCCAGCAGCGCTTCAAGAGGAAGGACCGGATGAGTCACCATGTGCGCTCCCACCAGGGCGGCGTGGAGAAGCCTTACATCTGCCCCCACTGCAGCAAGGCCTTCTCAAGGTGATACTCTTGAATAACATCTCTGTAGTTCTCAAACTGTGGCTTTAAAATATGGCGTCGTTTCATCAACAACTCATCAGTATTGTGATCGTTTTGGGGTTTGTCTTTGCAGTCAATTATTATGTATTTATTTTTAATATCATTCCCTTTATTAGTTTTCATTTTTTGAAAAGGCTTCATTTTAATTGTGTTTGTTTTTCAGCTTCCTTATTCTGTACGGCTGTACGGTCACACTGAAATAAATAAATGTAAAATATGTTTACAAACGTAAAATGTAGTTTCAGTTAGTATATGTACATATATATAATTTTTTTTAAAGTGGTCTCGTTCTTGTGTTCTTTCATGATCAAAAATGTTGAGCAATTTTTGCCATTTCTGGAGTTATCATGAACCCTAACAATAACGAGGCGTGTCTTGTAGAAGTTTATTTTCAGACTCCTCCGACGAGTTTTTTCAACAGTCAAACGTGTCCCATTGGAAGTCAAAAGAGTTTGACCTTTCCTTCTCCGCGTTCTCCAGGCCCGACCATCTCAACAGTCACGTGCGACAGGTGCACTCCTCAGAGCGGCCCTTCAAATGCCCGGTACGTCCTTGTTGACTCATCGATGTATATTGTGTTCACTTGACAGCTGTACACCGCCCCTGTTAATAGATGACAACAGGTTAAGGTTGTGTAGCTATTTAAAACCACAGAAGACATGGCCCTCTTACCATCGGGCCGTGCAGGTCTGGACTGGATGTAGTTCTTTAGTCCGCCGTTTCATTGCTGCGCTCCATTAATCAGATCATCCATGATGGAGTTCATTTGTTTATGTAGAACAGCGGTTGTGATAGGTTTAACACTTCAACATCAACATTACACATCCGTCGACATTTTATTTGATTTTTTTTCTCTCTTTCCGACCCAGACATGCGAGTCCAGCTTTGCCACGAAGGACCGTTTGCGCGCGCACATGATTCGGCACGAGGAAAAGGTCCCGTGCCACATCTGTGGCAAGCTCCTGTCGGCCGCCTACATCACAGATCACATGAGGGTGCACAACCAGTCACAGCACCACGTCTGCCATCTGTGCAACCGCAGTAAGTCCACGTTAGCGAAAATGAGTTTGACCCTCTTGCCATAGTGTGCTGAAGGTGATTTCCGACTCTTTGCCCATCAGGCTTCACCACGCTGACTTACCTTCGCGTCCACGCCCAGAAGCACCACGGCCAGGAATGGAAGGACAGCCCAGGAGGCTTTGGCGGCACGGCGTCCGGCGGCGTGCTCGTCTGCCATCTCTGCGGCATCCACTGCAAGACGCCCACCCAGCTCCAGGGCCACATGGGCACCCACAGCAGCAGCCAGGGCGCCCACAGCACCGCCACCTCGAACGTGGCCGCCACCAGCTCCATTTCCCTCAGCAACATGGTGACGGCGCCCAACGTGTACGTCACGGGCGGCACGGTGGTGGACCTCCTGGTCACGGACTGCTCGAGCATTGCGCCGCCGCAGTCGCAGAGTTAGCGATAGCCAGGTCAGCAGCAGCAGCAATAACCTCGGTCCTTGAAATCAAAAGAGGGCAAGGTAAGAGAAGAAGATGCGTCGATGCTAATCAGTTTACAGTTGCTGGTCAAAGTTGGAGGCTCACAACCGCGTTACATTTCGACACATTTGCATTTCAACAAGCTTGGATACGTCATCCTCATAATCTGAAACGGTGGCGGGTCGTGCATTTTGGTAGCTGGGCCTTCAGCGGGGACGTAATACCACCGCAATCGCTCTGCGATGTTAAAAATGATCGGTGCTATACAAAACGCAATAAAACAGCAATCAATACTTATCAGATAACACGATGATCTATGTCACACGAGGCAGCACTACTGCTTCTAAAGGCTCTGGGCGAATGCGATTTTACATGGTAACACACAGAGGCTAAAATCTGATTGGACAAAAAAAAATAAAAAAAATACGATCTAACATCCACGTCCACACACTGCCTGGAAGCAATGCAGCCCAGGTCAACACTAAAAATGAGGAGAATAGACTTGAGAAGAAATGCACACTATTTGATGGAGAGAATGCTAATGCTGTTGATGTAGGTCGGTGCTTTTGTTGTGTTTAAGACAGCAGAGAAGGCCTTGCTGCCCCACCACTGATCCAGGATGCTCGTATCCAACTAAACTGATGACAACTCTGCTCTTCTGGGTGTCTGTTGTAATTAGAAGTCTCTCTCTCTGTCTCTCTGTTTAACTCACACCAGCGCTGATCTTAACCGATCTTTGTTTTTGTTTTTTTTCCCTCACTGACTAAAAATATTTAGTGCTTGTGTTAAGAATGAGAAATTGCGCTCTGGAAAAAAAAAATACAAAAAACTAAATGAGAAGGGAAGTTGTTTGGGTGTGGACAAGGCAGGGCGTCTTTAGCATGTTAGCTTGTTTGTTCACTGACTTTTAATACGAGTTGTATAATTTTTATACAAAGTGGTTACCTTTAGTAATTAACGGTTTCTAGATCAGGATGTGGATATGGCATGGTAGCAAGTACTTCTTGGTAAAAGGTACAGAGGTCGCCACGGAGGTTCAAGCACCTTGAAGGCCCTTTCACACTGCACTTAGCACCACAAAGAACGGAGTTGACGAGCCCATTCTTTGTGTAAGTGCTGCCATGTGGAGACTGGTGACCACAATGAGTAGATTTTTTTTTTTTTTTCTTTCCATTGACTGTGCACTCTGACGACATGGGTTGATTTCAGAATGCAAATAGCAAGAATTGTTGGTGCAGTTGTACAGTGGAAAGGAAGGAGAAAGCAGTGTCCCGGTGGCTCTGGGACACAAGGCAGATGACACGCTGAAAAAGAAATCGCTCCCTGTGCCGCTTGAAGTAAACCTCGAGACGTTCTTCATTGAGCTGTAGCTCACAGGTGAGCCTAAACTCCCCCAGATCCTGGACCCTGATCCATCTTTTAGCTGCTATTTGTCACTCCTCTGTCTCCTCCTTTTGTGTGAAGCCTACTGAACATCCAAACGAGCGGCTAAAGGCACCGGGCTACTTCTCTGTCGTGGGCCAATGAAGTGCAGTGTGTAAGTGCCTAGTTGCTGTCCAGTGGAACTTCCAAAGGTTAATCCCCCCCCCCCCTGAAGTGGGACCATTTGTGAAGTTCAACCGAAATCCAAGTCAAACAAAAGTTATCGTGACGAGTGTGACTGTCAAGGAATGGTGTCTCAATGTTGGGAATGTTGACAGTCATGAAATTCATTTCCCACCGAGAAACATGTTTTGGAACGAGAACAACTTGGAAGTCAACTAACATTGGAGGTTCCACTGTCATTGTTTGGTTTGTCGAGTTGAAAATCGACTTGAAATTAGTTTTCTTGCGCTAAAGTTTTCTTCTCTGGATCGCGCCGAGGGGGCTAAAAAAAAAATATGAATCGACACTTCTGCTTTTAACACGGCGACTCTTGCACCTGGACGATTTAAACAAACAAACAAACAATAAAACAACTTTTGCATGAAAGCAATCCCAACTCGGCTTATCAGCACAACAGGAACTTTGGGGTTGTTTCACTATGGTTTTAAACAATAATACCAGATTTTGTTTTTTTTACTTTTTTGAAAAATAGATTTTGTTGGCCATTTGTTTGATTGTAACCGTTATTGCCAGTTTTTTTTCCCCCCTGTTTGTTTTGTCTACCTGCCTCTCCAATGAGTAAATGTAAGACATTAGGTTTAGTGTGTATAGCACCTAACATATTTATCTTTATCATGTGACATGGCTCTCACTGGTTGCATCTATTTTTAATGTGCTATAAAAAGGACTTGAAATGAGTGCCACAGCAAGTTGACAAACTTTTTCAGTTTTGAGCGAATATTTCCTTGACTTTTAAAGCGACGTTTCTTTACTGTAGTGTTTAAAATGTGTTCTTCCTTCCTCCGTGGTGAGAAAATTTGTCATTCACGATACAATAATATTACTTGACTTCCATTTACACTAAGAAAGAGAGAAAAAAAAAATACCTCTCGAAATCTGTGCGGCTCTTGTGATGAATCTGAATGCCTTATCATACTCAACTGCATTTGAATTATTTTATGATGATCAGATCTTAGTCATGGGATTCATTGAGAATATTAATGGGATGTATTTATATTTATATTTTTATATTTCTCCACAGTAAGCATGTCCAAAAGGTTCATGCGAAAAACAAACAAAAAATGCTGATTACGTCATAAACATTAGGACATTTTGTAGCTGAGCTAGAGATCATGTTATTATTTTGTAATTTGGACAATTTCAAGTAAAATGGGTAAACATGCGTTGTCTTGTGTATTCATCTCTTCAGCCATTTACTTTTTTTTTTCCAAACCACCAAATGCATTTGTGGGGTTGGTTATAAAGAAGATAATTTGTACTTTTTTAAAATATTGGTGAATGAAATAAAAATGGGCTGCAGCAGAAAGGACACTTTTTATCCAAGGCAAAAGGACAGGTGCTCAAGCACCACTTGGGACCTTAGTGTGCACGTGCCTGCGCCATTTCTGAATCTATACTTTTTTAAACTTTTACTGAAGAACAGGAGTTTAATCCGTTCTGTTACCAAAAGTTCAAGCGTGTGACTACTTTTGCCACATGTGCAATTAACATCCACGGAGCAGAACCATGCAAACTCTCCCTGTGCGGCTCGATGCGCGGTTGTTATTCATGTGTGCTGGTGGTGCTAACTGAGGATGCGTAGCGAGAGAATGCAGTCGGGGACACGGCGAGGGTTGCAAGACCTCGAGGCTGCTGCTAGCAAGTAGCTGGCGCAGCAGTCCGCTGACTGTTGAGTCAACAGCAGCAGGAGAGCGAGACGCGCGCGCGCGTACGCGCACACACACAGATGCAATGACACGGGCACCGGACCGCTCCTTCGACGACTGACATTCGCCGCCCAAAGCTTTTTCTCGTCCTTTCGCTTGGACGTTAGTAAGAAGTCTTGTCGCCAAATGCGCCCATACTTGTGCCAGCAAGCGCGCTTGCTGCTGATTTCGATCTAACTTGCTGCAAGCTAGCGGTTAGCTGGTTGGCTGTTAAGCCTGCAGGCGTCGAAGTGGCCGCACAAAACATGTGGATCGGCGAGGCGGAGACCCCGGGGACCACGCTAGCTTTACTGCGCGGGACGCGAGTTTCAAGCGGCCGCTGACTGGAAGCCACCAAAGCCTCTGTGTAAATATTTGTTTTATTATGTCTAGTCCACCCCCACCCCCCGAGACATGTGCACTGAACTCTTGTCTGCTAGCCTCGACGGGCTAGCTCGGTGGCGGCTCGTGCTAACTGCTCCAAACAAATAACATATAATCGTAAATTTCGCCACAGTGTATAACAAAACAGGTTTTCCACACTTTTAACGTGTTAGCCGCCTCGTATTTGGCGTTGTGCTCTAATCCCGCAATGCCTAGAAGGTAAAAAGCTTTTTTTAGCCGGCGCGGACTTACAGGTTGACATTGGCTAACGTTAGCTAGCATGTTTAGCATCATTGTTAACACAATTGCTGAGATGACCTGCGCCGCTGCATTGTTTCCAATTTTTTATTTTCGTCAAGGCACTCATTTTACATTAAAAAAAAAAAAAGAATCTCACGGCACCCCACCAAACAAAAATATCACGAAAAAACTGCTGTCTTATTCTTTAATAGCAGAGCATTTTATTGTTGTGGCTGTCACTGTACGTCGCTGCCCGAGATAGGTGATCAAAAATCTATCATTTTAAAATGAATAATCACTTCCACACCAATTAAGTGAATTGGATTAAGCTTTTATATCTTATACAAGAATTGTAGTGCAATTATGCTGGTCATAATATATGTAAAATGTGGTGACAATATGTAAGAGACTCTGTAGACAGCGATTATATAATGATGAATTATGTAAGTGTATGATGCTTAGTAGGCAAAATGTGTCATTTATTACACAGTCAAACTTGATTGTAGTAACATGTTGCTCAGCAAACCTGAGACAATGGTGCCAGAAATATCAGTACATTTTTCAGTGATGCAATGCGCACGTTAATCAACTTTTTAATAAGTCTGGCAAACCACTTATGTGCCTTCCTGCACCATAAAGAGTGCTGACATTACACTCCTTTCTGTTAGTCTTAGAATTGATTTCAGGATTTTGCTGACGCCTTGTTTGACTGAAGTATTCAGGCGCCGGCATTTACAGTTACAGCTGTATTTAACTGTACAGTAAATTTGCTTTTCTTCTTTTAGATTGCTTTGCAAAAAGCCCATTTTAACTTCATCGCCTGGCAATTATTTTCCGCACTTCTTCTCCTGACTTGTTCTTATTGTTTGACTGGAGGCGATCAATACAGGTTGATTGCTTTAACTCTTTGACCTCTTGCAGGGAGGAGAAAGAGCAACAAATCTCCAGGACCCGATTGCCCGCCCAACATTTTGCCTCAGCCCGACGGCCAGGTGACCATGCTGACCATCCTCGCTGCTGGCTCTGTGTTCTTTCCGGGCCTCTTCCTTCTGTCCAAGCAGTGCCTCAAGTCCATCCCGGCGCTGCGATGGAGCGAAGGAGACGCCGTCATCGTGTCGGCCAGGTGAGACTCTCTGCGCCACGGCCAAATTTTCCTTTCAACCACGTTAACCACTAATTTCACCTCATTGGTTCAAAAGTCTTCACTCATCTCGTCTTTCAGTGACCTATAGTGAATCGCAACAATAAAATGCACTTAGTTGACATGGTAGACGACACATACTTAACCCATTGAGCCATTTTTTTTTGGTGACATTTTTGCTTGGTGGTGTTTCATTAGATTTTTTTTCCCCGCCCCCAAATGTAAACTATGGGCCTTATGTTAGATTGAGAAATACTGCGCTAAAAGCTACGTGTCGGTCAGTTGCGACTGTAAATCAGCATTTGTTTTCATGCCCGTTGTCTCCATTCTAGGTTGGTGTCGTCGGTTCAGGCGGTCATGGCTTCCTCGGCTGGCTACATAATCGCTTCTTCCTGTGATGACATCATCGAGGACCAGTGAGTCAACCAATAAGAACGTCCTCGGTCCATCTGCAGTAGTTGGTGCTGTTTACATGCTAATGCTGAGCAAGTAATCAAATTCCAATTGACACCACAGTATAGTGGAGCAGTTGCTTATTATTATTGATTACTAGTACTTTTTTTTTTTTTTTTTTTTTTAAGATATGGGCCGCAAGCCATATTATTTCTTTTGCCCCTCAGGCACTGGCTGACCAGCACGTACATCATGTTTGCCGTCCCCTACTTCGTGTATGATATCTACGCCATGTTCATGTGCTACTGGTACAAGCTGAGGGTCAAGGGGCACGAGGAGGCCTCGGCCGCCCCCCAGCACATGGCCTCCGCGCTGACCAGCTACCTGCGCCGCGAGTTCCTCATGGTGCTGCACCACGTCGTCATGGTTACCGTCTGCTTCCCCGTCTCTGTGGTAACTGCTGTTTCTCCTCTTTGCGCTAAATGCTCAATTGCATGATGTGCGACGTATCAATGGGGGGGAGGGGGTCACTTGTGTCGTTGACATGCGTCAAATTCTCTCTAGATGTGCCAACATGTATGCGTAATAGTTCTGCTGTACAGAAGATATTTGAGAACAGCCATCAAACACGATCGATCTGCACATTTGTCAGCGAGAGGCTACGGCTTGTTGACTCCAGCCTAAGGCTCTGCAAGCCGCCTACAGCGGAGCACAAGGTGTCATTGTTTTCTGGCCCGGTGATTAGTTTCTGTCCATCTCTTCCTCCTCTAGTTTGTGCGTCAAGGAAAGGGAGACTACTTCCAGGGCATCATGTTCATGGCCGAGCTCAGCACTCCGTCGGTCTGCTTAGGAAAAATACTCATCCAGGTAGGTGGACACACACCAAGTGCACAATGTTGGTGCGCATTGGCACCCGTGCCGCTTTGTAGCCACGTTTCCAGCATCAAGTATAGTACACGGAGTACAAATCTGCCATTTAAAAAAAAAACAAACAACTTGAGAACTTGAATTTGATGGCAAATGTGTCTTCCGTCATGAAGGTCCTTTGCTTTCTCCGCTTTCATTTGTCCACCTTCTCTTCATCTCATTGCGCAGGGCGTGCTACCTTCTCTGCTCATTCCCAGCATGCAATCAGTTTTGCACCACTTGGCGCATGGCTCCCGTTGACTGTCTCTTAACACGAGCAGCCCGCTCACTCGTCACTTGGTAACGCCGTTGGCTTAAATCAACACTGCATGCGCAGATAGACTGTCATGGCCTCTGCGCTCGGCCCAGTCAGCTGTCTGTGCGCTAGTTTGATAAGCGGGGCGGCCCCCTCGCACCTTTTGCCTTCAATGTGCTGTTGGGGAGGGAGGGGTGATAAAGCTTGCGTTTCCCCTAGCTTCGTTTTCTGGCCGAAGCAGGTCGCCTCCGTCACCACCGCTCTCCATTCAAAGTCCATTTCACGTCCACAAACATAAGAATAGCGCAATTAACCCTTACGTACTGTTCCGTGATTCCTGCATACGGCTCATGTCGGACATTTCGAGAGAGTTCGTGCATGAGTTCTGAAGCTAATGTCAACACTTTAAATTGGTTCAAAATTTGACTTTGCGAGGGGACAGTCCAATCGTCTCATTTTGTGGAAAAATATTAGATTAACCATAGTTGGAAATACGAGGTTTCCACCCGACAGCGACCTACAAAAACCATTTATTTAGTGTTTTGCTGTCAATTTGACTGTCGGAGTATGACAGGGTTTCAAAAAAAAACACAAATAAAGCAAAGCTGAACAAAGACCACTCACACCAAACCGCTTGCTTCTCTCTCTCTTTTTCTGTTTCTGTTTCTTTCTTCTCTCTTTTGGTTCCCGCTCTCAGTACAAACAGCAACACACACTCCTGCACAAAGTGAACGGGGCTCTTATGCTGATCACTTTTTTCATCTGTCGGGTCCTCCTCTTCCCTTACCTCTACTACGTCTATGGAAGGTACGTCTTTTCTTCCCGCCTGTCTTCTCTTAACCCCTCGGCTCGGGAGCCCGCATGTCTCACCTGTGCGCCGGGGGCTGACGTCCGCCTTTAATCACGCAATCCCCTTCGTGTCTTCTTCCTTTTTTCTGTCGGGGTGCAGGTACGCGTCCATTCCGTTCCACTTGGTCCCCCTGTCGGTGCCGTGGCACTGTAATCTCGGGGCCGCCCTGCTCATGGCCCCGCAGCTCTATTGGTTCTCGCTCATTTGTCGAGGCGCCCTGCGACTCTTCACGCGCTCCCAGAGACGGCGCTCTCCCGGCGCGGAGGCGGCGCCGGCCAACGGCTACCGAGCGCCCTCCACGGAGCCTGACTTGGCCACCCACTGAGAGGAGTCGGGAGGGGTGGGTTGGGTGGGGGGGGGGGGGGGGAGAAGAGAAGAGGCGAATGTACCAATTTCAAGGGATGGGGAAATAAGTAGCAACACGGCGAAAGGGTAAAAAAAAGCTCCAGACGATGTCCTCAAGTAGCACTGGAGTCTTTGCAGGCAGCACGCGACGACCGCTTCCATGCCGGGGGTTTTGCTTGGCGGGCCTTCAAGCACTTCAGCTTCTCACTTTGTAGGAATGACAAAAGAGCGCCGGCGCACTCTTGACGATGTCATCGGGAAGGAGCGCGCGCCGACATGGGAGCATTTGCCCGGATGTCGGGCAAGCATAGGCGACCATTTCCTTCATTGTAGATCGCACCGTGACTCTCGGGAAGAGCGGGTCCGTAGGAATGTATTATATTGTATGTTACAAGATTTGCTGTAGACGGACGGCCGAATTCAATTATAGCAACCAAGAAAAGAAGAAAAAAAAATCCTTTCTTAAGGAAATTTCGGCTCGTTAGTGTTTCTCTGTACTCCTCTATGTAGTCACTGTCACTCTTAACATGTAAGAAGCAACCCGCAATCCGGAAGACCATTTCATAAGACTGTATTCTGCTGCCTTATTCCCTTTTTCCACAACGGATTTGCTTTCGACATGATTTCCATCCTCAGAGGAGAAAAATGTGACAGGTGTACATAACGCCGGTTTCCATGTCAGTATTAGGGCGGTGTTGCGTTTGTTTGTTTGTTTTTTTTAACGTGTGAAATTTTTCATTCAGTGTTTATCGCTGTCACCTCTCATCATTTAGTTTCCACGATGGACCCTCCGCCCCTCATGCGCCGCTCAGTGTAGATACGACTCCATTCCATGTACCGCTAATGCAATGTTAGGGAGGCTCATGCACACTTTGAAGGGATGGATGTTTTTGTTGGGTCACCAAAAACTAAATATGTTGGGACTTTATTTTTTATTTTTTTTGGTTGTGTTGTTAAGGGCATTATAAAGGGAATTACAGTGTTGTAGGGAAAACAGTATTGTGGAAATTCCTCTCGGAATTTGCATGCAGACTGTGAGCCAAAAGCAAAGAAAGCCCGGTGGAAAAAAAAATTCTTGAGGTCAGTATTTTAGTTATTTTATTTTTTTTAGACCTTTTACATTGTGCAAATTGCGCCACAGGTTCTGTGAACCTTTGTTGAACAGACCGCCTTGCTTCCCCCCGCTCCCAACATCATACGTTTGTTTTCAAGCTGCAGCTGCACTCTTCTGGAAGTGGGTAAAAAAAAATACAAATATATTAAAAAAAAAGAATTAAAAAAAGTGAAGACAGAAGCGTGTGCCAAAACATCTGGACTACTTAGCAGGCATGTCCTACTCAGAGCAACCATCGACCCCGCCGCCAGCCAGCCCGCCCGACCCGAACGTACTGTGTATTCCACCAAATGCTTGTTATTTATTTGTATCTATTTATTTATTTATGTATTTATTTATTGGGTTTGTGGTTCTGAATGCATATTTATGCATCCATATTATACTTGATGCTTCTGAGCCTTATGTGAAGGCCGTAATGTTACTCCAACTTATCTGAAATATACTTCTCTGTCCTGACGGTGTCTCACGTGGTTCTTGATGGCTGCATGTATTTATTCTTCAGATAATTGACAGGTCGTGACTGGCGAGTTGAAATGACGCTCATGGTGTTGACACGCCTGTTCAAATGCAAGTTTTTGTGATCTTAAAAAAAAAAAAAAACGATTTCCAGCATGTACAATTCTCTGGGGAAAATGTAGATCTCCAATTGGGAAAGTAAAAAAAAAATCAAATCGACTGATTAGAGTGTAAATTAATAAAGGCGTTTGCAACATTTTTTTTTTTTTGTTTCAATTCAGAGGACGTTCTGCTGCTCCTAGTGTGTGCACCTCGGCCACGTGGAGGAGAAAGAATATATATCTATGGCTGTGAGTATTTTTGCTGACAAGTCAATATTTACCATTTTATGTTTATTCTGATCCCCAGCAGGATTTACTTCCCAGTTTTTGCAAATGTTCATTTGTTTGTGCACAACACAGCCATCTACAAGTCATCAGTTCCAGGTGTTAGCATGTTTATTGCCATTATACAAAACGATAGAAAACATACAAAGCTTGTTACATTACAAAAAAAAAAAACTTTATAAAAGCGCCTTTAGAAAATGTACAGATGGGGAAAATGTTATTGCGTCACAAGTGTTCAATATCTCCTCTGCCTGGGTGAGAAGATGGTATTGGGGTTGCTGTCTCGCTCCCGTTCTTTGTCTCGCTCCTTCTGGCTGTTGGGCGAGAGCGCCGCCTCCGGCTTCTTCTCGTTCTTGAAGAGATCTCGCCCCGTGCGCATGATGTGCTCCTCGATTTTGCGGTGGCGCTTCATGTCGGACAGCACTTTGTCGAGCCTGGCCTCCCTTTTCACCGACGAGCGAGCTGACGACCCTGCGGGGGTCCAAACAAGTTCAATGTATAACCGAAACTAGAATTGGGGAAAAAATAAACACTTGACTTTGAAAAAAAATATATATCGAAGTATTCTGTGACAATTCCACAAATGAGAAAGTCCATGTGAAAAATTTGCACAAGAAGGCCAAATAACTGCTGGTTAGTCAAAGCGATTTCGCTCATTAGCATCAAGTAAAGTGGCTATGGAATGAATACGCTTAAACAGCTTTCCATCATTTATAAACCCTGATGGTGAAAGATTTGGGCAGGCTGCTCACCTGGCGTTCGACGTCTGTTAATGAAGGCATTCTTTGGGGTGGCTTGCAAATGCTGCTCATCATTAAAGTCGAACTCAGTTGGACTTGGAGGCCTGGGGAGGGGGAGAAAAACATTTGAATCGAAATGAAATCTATAATCCCTGAAAAATAACCCGGAAAGGATTGTCATCCGACTGACTTGCGTTCCCGCTCCTTCCTCTCTCTCTCGTCTGCCTCCTCGTCCTCTTCCTCCCTTTCGGGTGACAAGGGACGTTCGGGCGTGGGTGGCCTGCGGGGAAGGGGCTCGAAATCGAGCTGCAGCATCTCGCCCTTGGCCAGGAGCTCATAGAGTCTCTTGATCTCGGCAGGAGGAGGCATCCAGTTCTGGGGGTCCTCCATTTCCTCGTCGCTGTACACAAGCTCCCATTCGCTGTCCTTGTCTGCCGCCCGTTTCCCCTCTTCGTCCTCGACGGCTGCCACCGACTCAGGTGTGTGTTTGTCTCCCTCCGGTCTGTCAATGTCTTGGCCTTGTGGAAAAAGTTGGAAGTTATTGTGTGCGAAGGTCAAAATCGATTTAAGTTCTTTAATTATTAAAGTTTCAGAATTTGAGTGGTACTTTTTTTCCTGAAGTGGTCAAATCAGTATGACCTTTACCTTTATATTTTTTTAAACAAGCACTCCAGGTGTACTTCTTCAGAAAACAGTACTTTTGATCCATTTTGAATGTTTGCAGTTGTGTCATTGACACGTTTGTTCTCATGACAACTTCATAGAAAAAGCAACGCGAAATACAGTTACAATTTGCCTCACTTTCTTGACCTTTGCCATCTGTGGTTGCAGTGTCCTCCACCGGTGCAGCGGTCATCTCCGGCATCCTGCTGCTCCGTGCCTTCTTCCTCCTGTTTGCTCACTTCCTTTTTATTTTCTGCCTCTTTGACATCAAGAGCCTGGATGCCCTCATGTAAGGACACATCTGGGGCCTCAGCCTGCATCCTTCAGTAAGGTAAAGTCTAAGGAACAAGCGCTAAAAAAACAAACAAAACCAAAAAAAACCCCATCTGTTTGCAGTTTTTAACTTAAATGCACTGTTTTACATTCTGAACATGTTTTCCAAGTAAGTCTTGGACTCAATCAAGGGTCTGGTCTTAGCCCATTACTTTTCAACATCATTTTTGATGTTTTGGGCATGGTGTGTGGATTGAAAGGAGCTCCACTCAAGAAGGTAGAAGAAAGAAGCTTCATGTTACAAAATGTTGAGTCTGGAGTGAGTAAAAAGACAGAATTTAAAAAAAAAAAAGATCTGAAAGAGATGTCAGGAGATGAATGACCATTTGAAGTAGGCTCCTACAAAACAGCGAACCAGAACAGGGAAAAACTGGGAAGAAAGCCACGCATTTCAGATGCACACGAGAGTAGATCGACTACATAAGCAAATTGCATTGAGACAAAACGAAACAAACCCTCATTTGAACAACTGCCAGGCAATTACAGTACTACGTTTTGAATGGAAACCCGCACACAACGTTAGCGCGCGCCGGCTTGTCATTACCGATCGTCCTTGCTGAAAGCGTAGGTAAAGTTATCCTCGACGACGCATGAAATCAGCGAAATGCTCCATTCTGACTACACAATGCTCATACGTAAACAAGGCGCCATTTTGGACAGAATAACCTGCTGAGTTTTTCGCCCGCGCTGACTTCTACGTCATGTGGAGTATGCAGGGTTTGTGGCGAAAGTGTTGCGGCGGTTCGTAGGTGCAGACGCAACTACGAACAAATGTGGCCACGAAATAGGTACAATGTGCACACCAAATGCAATTTAAATACTATTCTTATTCCTGGAGAGTGGTGTAATTAAATCGAACACACCTTCCCAAGTGTGGTACTGTACACGCTTTTTGTGCGGCAGTTTATACCGAAATGGCGCTCTGTTTGGCAACGTTGAAATTGTCAATAGAAATTATGTTAGAGCTACAAATTAGCATTTCATGCGCACGTTGCATCTGTTTCGTGGCCCAAAATAAATATTTCGTGCATACATTATATTTATATTTGTACCTCCATCACCCATTTTAAGTCTCGTGCTCCTTGCAGTTGGAAATCTACGTCCGGTGCCACTTCCGGTATGGCCGACCTTGGCGGGAGTATATTTCGCCCAATTATCTGGGGAAATTCATTGCTTCAAATTTGGAAAAATACACATTTTACATTTACTATTATTTTGAATGCAGTTCAGCATATTTTATGAGAGGACTGTTGCGCTGTATCGTGGCTCCTATTTAGCGCGTTCCGATTGGCTAACTGTCGTGGAAGGTTCTTTGGTCGGCGTTGTGATTGGCTGATTGCCGTTTCCGTCTTCGTGGCCCGTGTTTGAAAGGATTTCGGTTAGTTTGGTGGTTGTGCTCGGCATTGTTACAGAGCGGCGTAGACAATGGTGCTGAATTCCAGTTTAGGATGGTATTTAAGACATTAATAAAGGCATAATTTCTTTGGTACTCTGTTCACAACATTGGTAAGTGATGGATACGTTTTGATATATGCTTTCAAATGACTATAAAATGCGAGTTTGCGGATCTTGAGGGTTAGCGATTAGCTGCTAAGACTCGTCACTCAAGCGTTTTTTCCCCCAGAAATATGTCAAATTGAATTTTATATGCCGCTACGTTTTCAGTTTTCATTGTGACTTATTTAAGCCGATTGGTATACCGACTTATTTGTCCTCGTGGCACATATCGTCCAGGAGTCCAAACATGGCCCAGCGCGTGTCGGTCAAAGGCCGCGGACACAAGAAAATCTCCCGAGTGAGGGTTGCAGTTCGACTACGACCCTTTATGGACAAACAGGACGAGCGAGGCGAGGGACCTTGTGTGCGGGGCCTGGACTCACAGAACCTGGAGATTGTAAACTGGAGGAATGCTACAGAAACGCTGAAATACCAGTAGGTATCCATCTTATTTGATCAAAACTTCCATCTACTAGCAGCGTCTCAGGACTACTACAGTGAGAAATAAACATGCCAGCACGTTGGTAGACCTCATTTTTAAATTTGTCCACAGTGGGACTTTGGCCCACCACTGCTTACAGACTGAGCTCTTGAGCCCTCAACCAATAACTCAATTTTTATGTCGTAGCTTCACACTCTGATAAAATCCCACTTCAGAATACTTTGGATTGGTTTTACTGATATGAACTGACACAGCGTGTGCAATTGTATTCTTGTTCCCTTGAAATGCCTGTTGAAAAATGATCCCTTCCTCGTTTCAGCTTCGACGTGTTCCACGGTGAACAAACGTCACAAAAAGAAGTCTTCTTGTCATCAGTCAAGCCCATTCTACCCTACATAACCAGGGGCCAAAACGCTAGCGTCTTTGCCTATGGGCCAACAGGAGCTGGTATGCTGCTTTACTCAATTCACGTGATGGGCTCTGTTATGACTAGCGGCCACCTGAATGTATTTATTTATTCCCACCATCTCCCCTAAAGGCAAGACGCACACCATGTTGGGCAGTTCGGCACAACCTGGTGTGATTCCTCGTGCAGTTGGGGAAGTCTTCAACCTGGTCAACGCTCAGGATGACGACGAGGCTTGGGACTACTCCATTGGAATGTCTTATTTAGAAATTTACAATGAGAAGGTATGGGTGGTGTTCTACAGATTTCCTCCTCTGAACCTCCCTTTATTGCGGGTGATGCGTTCCAGATCCACCCGTGTCTTTTAATCTGGACATTTTGCCCTAATTTGCGACCATGTGTTTAGATTGAAGTGCTTGAAAAACCCTATGCAAATTTGTGCCAAAATGGGGGGTGGGGATGATGAATTGCGACATAGCAGCTCTTTGCAGTCACACTGATGTCAGCATCCTCCGTCTGTTCAGGTTCTGGATCTTCTGTCACCGAGCTCCCAGGACTTGCCCATCCGGGAGGACAAAGACAAGAACATCCTCATACCCGGCCTCACGCACACGACGATCTCGTCCTTCTCTGATTTTGAACGCCATTTTGTGCCTGCCAACCTCAATCGTACCACAGCCTCGACCAAACTCAACCAGCGCTCCAGCCGAAGCCACGCGGTCCTCCTCATAAAGGTCTGAGCACATCCCCTTGGTCTTTCGGTCACTTATAGTTTTCTTTGAATTTTATTAGGTTTTTTTTTTAATGGAAGGTCGGGGTGCCTTGAACGAGAGAAATTGTGTCCAAACTAAAGACTGGAGGCCATATAGTACAAATTTGTAGAATTGACATTGTCCCAACCAGTTTGCCTGCATTGTGCCACCTGTGTTACACGCAGATTGGCAAGGCAGGGGAAGAATTTTTTTCCCAGATCCCTAAAAAAAAACGTTATTGATGCGGCCCTTGGACGGAAAAGTTTGGACACCCTTTGGCTCGAGCCTTGAAAGAGCATCTAAGCAGGTCGTGGCCTTTTGTGCAGTAGGCCAGGATTTGGTAGCTGGTGCTAAAATCAACCCTCTCTTGCGACACGCTCCCTTAAGCAACTGCTGGGCTTTCTGGGACCTTTTCGGAGAGGTACAAGCAGCTGTCTGCGATACTTGTATTCCATCGACATTCATCCTCTTGTCATTTTCTTGCCTTTCCTTTTTACTTCTGGCCAATCTCAACTTTTTTGTTGTTGGGGTTCAAGGTGGTGCGCACTCAGCGCTGCCTCCCCCGCCGCCAACAAACGGGCAAACTCTACCTGGTGGACCTGGCTGGCTCGGAGGACAACCGACGCACGGGCAACCAGGGCATCCGCCTCAAGGAAAGCGGCGCCATCAACCTGTCGCTCTTCACCCTCAGCAAAGTGGTGGACTCGCTCAAGTCGGGCGCGTCGGTGCGCGTGCCCTACAGGGACAGCAAACTGACGCGCCTGCTCCAGGACTCTCTCGGGGGCTCGGCGCACTCGCTCATGATCGTCAACATCGCCCCAGAGTACGAGTACTGCTTCGACACCGTCGGCGCGCTCAACTTTGCCGCCAAATCCAAGCTCATCGTCAACACACCGTTCACCCGTGAAACTGTGGCTGTGCTGCCAGGTGATGGCAAACCGTTTTCTTTTTTGGGCTTTACTTAAGTGGTCTGTGAAAAGGAATCCCATTTACTACATGAAGCGCATGAATTCAGGCGCTGCAATGCGGCCTGAAATGGGGCAGCGGCATCCTCCCAGACAAACAGTGTTTGTGCGCCGTCTTGTGCCCCGCATACTAAATCGTTCATTTCCTCCTGCTTTCCTCGTCTCCAGTGAAACGGGCCAGAGAGGAGCAGGAGGCGGGGCAGTCTGGCGCCCAACCTCAGAAGAAGAAGCAAAGGGACGAGAAGAAAACGGAGCAGGAGGCCTCCGCCCTTTCATCGGCTCACCTTCACAGGTGCGACACTGCACCCCCCCCCCCCCTCACTGAGCATTGTCTTCCAGAATTGGACTCACTTGCGTATTGTTGAGCTCTGCCAAAATTCGAGTAGGCTATGCACGAAGCGACCATCTGTCCTCTGCTTTCTTGCCATCTGTGACACATGCGACTAGTATAAACGTAAAGCCTCTGATCTGACCATTGGCCTACTTTCTCATCTTCTTGCCCCCCCCCCCCCCCCCCCCACACACACACACACCTTTCAGCCTGTCAGAACAATCGGTTATAGACAGACTGCTTGCTCTGGAGAAGCGGGTGATGTGCTGCGAGAACCAAGATGGTGTCAGTATGCTGAAACATTCAGCTCACAAAGAGATCGAGGTAACGTGCCGTTGTCCCTTCCGATGGGTTCTAAAATGTTGGGCGTTTTTGTTCTTCGTGGGTACTTGGGGTGTGGGGGTGGGCAGAGGATTCTCACTCTGTTCTTCATAAATACAGATACTTTTTAAGTACAGCTGTTTTCAAATTTCGACAGTAACAGTAAATTGTTTTTTGTACAATGGCGAAGGAGTTCCTCTTGACTTTGCGCCCGTTGGCAGTATCCTGCCACAGTATTGACCATTCTACTTGGACTATGCAGGCGCTCAAACAGGAGCACAGGGACTTGGAGAGAAAGGCCTTGCTCCTCAATCAGCTGGTGAAGGAGAAGTCGCATTTCAGTCAGGAGCCGAGCTTCAGGAGCAGCACGGCGCCACTGCAGCAAAAACAGGCCAACGTCACAAAAAGCAGCACGCGGCAAGCCATGGTCCAACCGCTGCAGGATCACCGTAAGCATTCATGATGGAACGAGGTTTAAAAAAAAAAAAAAAAAAAAAAAATTCCAGATTGATATCTATCTGTTTCGGTCACCGTTCTGTTGTCGCTCGAATACCTTTGGGGGGAAAATTACAACCTTTTTGATGCTCCAGTTTTTTAAATTTTATTTGGTGGGTGACAAGTGCGACCAATCTCTGCATCACTCCTTAAGGCTCATATTGGACACAGTTTGTGGAAATGCTGATAAACATAGTTACCGACTTGAAAGAGCATCTAAGCAGGTCGTGGCCTTTGTGCAGTAGGCCAGGATTTGGTAGCTGGTGCTAAAATCAACCCTCTCTTGCGACACGCTCCCTTAAGCAACTGCTGGGCTTTCTGGGACCTTTTCGGAGAGGTACAAGCAACTGTCTGCGATACTTTTATTCCCTCGGCATTCGTCCTCTTGTCATTTTCTTGCCTTTCCTTTTTTACTTCTGGCCATTTTGTGAGCAAGACGGTGTTGCTGCTAAAATAGACTCTGTTTGGATTATTCATGGCGGTGTGGTCGGTATGTGACCCTAATTTGCGCTTCACCCTTTTGCAGTGTCCCAGCTGCAGCCTGCCAAGGTGCTCGCTGTCAGGAAGCAGTCGGTCTGTGTCAAGAAGAAAGTGGCCGCCGCGCTTCCGGTTAAGGCTGAGGTCAGCATCCCACTCTTCAGTGTGTATGTGTGCATAGGCCACAGACAAAGAGAGACTGCGTGCATGTGGCCATCACTTTCTGTTGTTTCTATTTTGATGTCTTGTCTCTCCAGTTTTTTTGTCCTCTTTTACAACTTTCTATAGAAACCAGTCAGATGAGGCTAGGACAAAACCTCCCAACTCGCAATATTATTATAGTCAGTGTTGTGTGAAATTTTCTGATTAATTTAAAAACAAAAGGGGGCGGGGCTAGTTCTGAATTACAAATTGCATCGTCAATATACTATGGGGGGAAAAATGGGGACTGGATTCCCCCCAGTTGTGGACATGAGTGTTGAACTTGTGCATCTTGTCTCAGCTTCCAGACGGCAAAGAGAACATGCCGAGCGGCTGGGAGTCCCACCTGGACGAGTCTGTTGTGGAACAGGCCAGGCAGAAGATTCTCCAGATCCTCAACACGGGCTCGCTGAAAGAGCTCAAAAGTCTGCAGCAGATCGGCGACAAGAAGGCCAAGCTCATCCTTGGCTGGAGGGAGGTCCGCGGCATTTTCTCCAAGGTACGTACCGACCTGCAAGACAAATGTTTTTGTTCTTCCCACCTGTAATTGGACTGTGATTGTGATCACACAGTTGGAGGATTTAAGTCAAGTTGAGGGGATGACAGAAAAAAGATTTTCCACCTTCATGAAGGCAAGTCATCAGGAACGCCGCCTTGTCTGCTGTTGTGCACGAAGTGGTCAGTCAGTATATCAATTTAACGAGCTCATCTTTTTTTTTTTCTCCAGGCAAACCTTTTGAGTGTGATGGGAAAGTGATCCCCTTCATTTTTGGCGAAGGTTGGGTTTTGGTGTGTGTGTGTGTGTGTGAGAGAGAGAGAGAGATAAAGCCACCTGAAGTATTCAGACTGCATCCATTTTTACACATATTGCCTGCAGCCTTATTTGCAAATGGAATATTTTTCTTTTTCCCCCATTTCAAGGTTCCACACAAGCTCTCCGGTTTTGTTTTTGTTGTTTTTTTTCCTCCAATTTTATTAAAAAAAATACAAATGAAGAAATCTCCTTGTTGTAGTATTCATGACCTTTGCCGTGAAGTTAAAAACTGAGCACCGCTGCATGATTTTGTCCCATCGAACCTTGATGTTTCTATGGCTGATTGCGACAGGATTCGGAATGGCATACTTGTACATCCACCTGTCGACATACTGTTGGGGCCCACAGTTGATCGTGCCTGTCAGAGCACAAACCAAGCATGGAGACAAGGGAATTCTAGTAATTAAAATAATTGCAATTATGCTTTGACCCCGACTCTTGAATTGCTATTTAAGGATACAATTTGAATTTCTATTACGTCAAGTACAAAAGTTTTGCTACCGTATGGATGCTTTCACTGCTGGTGTTGTAGTTATGCCATTGCGCCAGAAGATGGCGCGCTATATTTAAATACCGTCACGTCCAATGTTGTTTTTTTGGTAATCTTGACTGGTAGTAAATGTGATGCATCCTTACGCAACTGCTTCCAATTTGACAAACGACCTTGTCATATTTGACTGGCCACGTTCATTTACCGCGACTGTATTTGACGGTGTTTAGGTGGTTATTACGAGCCCTAAAACCATTTTCCATTTGAGGTAGCAATATATTACCGTACAACTGCGTTCGTACAGATACAGGTACGTGTTTTGATTGATTTAACAAGTCATTTTTACATTTAATGTACTTGTATTACATAGGCTAAATAGAAAACTCCCTTTAAAGATTAAAGCTAAAATGTTGCTGTTATTTTTCTGTGTGAGCTGCGTTTTGTGCGCATTTGTATCTCGTTACAAATGCAATGATACCCGGCTGCACACATCGAGGGCAACCAGAACCACTATGCAATCACGTTTGACACCCGAAAAAAAGATTAAAATCAATAAGTTGTTTTTTTGACACGGATCGATAAGAACAATGAACGCTATCGATCATCTCTATTTAAAAAAACAAAACGACACCTCTTCTGCTTTCATTTGTGCAGTGTGCACACCCTTCATCTCCTCATCCAGCTCTTCGGCCCGCCCTGTGTGCTGCCCCCCCCCCCTCCCTCCTCCCGTCCATCAGAGCCTAACAAGCATCTTCCTCATTCTCCCCATCCTCGCACACGGATGCCCTCCCTTCGGACGCACGAACGCCAACACTGGAAAACGGCACCATTTCTTCTCGGATAACGTGCGATGCAGCCATTTGACTCGCCGCCGTTGTGTTGACACGAGAACGACGAAATAATTTAAAAAAAAAAAAAGGTCAGTTTCTGCTTGTGGATTTTTCTTGACTGGGCACGTTTCGTTTGCATTGAGAGCCGGTTAAAATACAGGTGCTGTTTTTTTTTTTTTTTCATGAAAGAATCTAATGTGGCCGTTTTGCGAAGCGGCATAATTAATTAGTGAGGATTGGTCCTTTGTCCCCTCTCACCCCCTCCCCACCCCCACCGCTTTGTTCTTTATTGTAGTTTGTGTGTACATATGGCGTGTGTTCACCTGCGTAGCTGCTTTGACCACATGCAATGCACTGTATATACTAGTGTGTGTGTGTGTGTGCGTGTGTGTGTGTGTACGCACTCTATTGGCTTGTTTGTGTCTCACCATTTGTCGTTATGGCAATACCATTCTGTTTAATTTGAGCAGCATTCGTGTGTTTCTAAAATGAATGTGCATGAAGACCTTTTTTTTTTTTTTCCCATCATTGAAAATATTGCCAATGTACTGTGATGATCCAATGATGAATATATTGGGGACCAAAGATATATGTGGTGTTTATTATGAATATTTAAGATGGGGCGGAGGGAGACAAAACTATGGCTTGGACAAAAAAAATAGATATGATTCCTTTCGTCAATCTCACATTTTGTTGTCATGCCAATTCTGATTGGACCTCTTCTGTTCCCTTCGGTACGCCAGCTGTTGGTTTTTTTATTTTTTTATTTTTTTTCAATCCTCCCGGCTGTCAACATGCTGCCCGCGTCGTCTCCTTCCGCCTGGCCCGGAGAGGAGCGACCGTCTCTGCTGGACCGGGAGGAGCCCGAGTTGAGCCAAGTGTCTGTGGCCATGCCGTGCCCCTCCATAGGCGTGGGCGAGCAGCTCCTGTGCAGCAGCAGCAGCAGCAGCCCGGCCGGTGCCGGACCCCCACGCAGCAAGTCCAAAGGGGAGCTGGTCATCGTCATCAACGAGAAGCTGAAGAGCAGTGAGTGTTGATTTGTGTGAATAACACAAAATGAACGCTTACATGAAGTCAGCCCAAAAAACTTTGTTGAAGAAGATTATTTGGACCAAAGTAGTACTTGGAAATGATCATATCACAAATAACTCAAGCAAGCTAGGTTTGTTTTTTTTTTGGTCATATTGGCATTGCAAGAAATCCGTTGTGGCCCTCAGGTAACGGGGCCCTCGCCAGCGAAAACCCCTCCTCCCCCGTGGTCTCATCGCCTCCCCGCCGTCAGCACTCCATCTCATACCCGCACCACGCCAAGACCAGGAAGGGCAGCCGGGCGGGCTCCATAGGCTACACGGCCTTCTCCCCCAGGCCCTCGCTGTCCCGCCACTCCAGCATCGCCACCAACCCCCCCTTGGACCGCACCAAGGTGAAGGACTACCTCCTGCTCTCCGTGCTGGCTTGTTTCTGCCCCGTGTGGCCCATTAACATCGTGGGATTTGTCTACTCCATCATGGTGAGACTACATGGGTTCAGCAGAGGGGGAGAGGAAAAAAAACAAAAAGTTGTCCCCTTTGACTGACACCCTCCCCCCCCCCGCCCCCCTTCTTCCTCCCTCCCAGTCCAAGAACAGCTTGGAGCAAGGGAACTTGGATGGCGCCGTGCGTCTGGGCCGCGTGGCCAAGATGCTGTCCGTGGTATCGCTGGTGGGCGGGACGCTCATTATCATCGCCTGCATTGTCAACCTGGCCAGTGAGTGTCCCAAATCTGACCTTTAAGATTTCCATCTTCCGACCCCCCCCCCTCCCCCTTTTTTTCTCTTTACCTTCTTTGTGCTGATTCACTCCTATGAACTTTTCCTTCTTTACATGGGATGTATTTTAAAGGGGGGGGGGAAATTGACTCCAGCGACTCCAACTCACACATTCAAAAATGCTCTCTTGCATCACAGAGATCCACTCTATAACAAATAAGGGGGGGGGGGGGGTAATGAAGGAAAGAGCTGGATTGCCACGTGAGAATCAATATTCATCTCATAACATGATCAAAAAAACATTGTCAAGTCAATTGGGAGATTTTTTTTTTCCCCCTTATCATGCCCCACACTTCCATCTTTGTGACGCTTTGCCTTTCGCTCCTGTTTCCATCTCCGTTTAATCCCGTTGTTCTCTCCATCTGACATATCTTTTGCACGTCCGACCTCCTGTTCCAAACGGCTGCATGCCACAGAGCTGTGCGGACGGGTGTGGTCTGCTGTTTGCTTGTACACGGCGTGAAGCGTCTGTAGCACACGCCTGACTAGTATAATTGTTGTTCTTGTGTCTGGCTAATAAAAGGATTCCCATAACACATCTTTGATGAGTTCACTTATATGCCTGGGATTTTAATATTAAAAAAAACTAAATGATACCTTTTACAATGTAAGACAAACATTAATAACACATTCAAGCCCCAAAATATTGGTTTTAAAATTCAGTTCTTTCTTTGTAAAGTGTTGTAAAGTTTCATAATGGACAAAGTATTGTAAATCAGTCAAATGGTCTGCCTGTCAATCACATTTTGTTTGTGGTAAGCATTCAGGGACAAAAAGTTGTGGTTTTTTTTCATTGGCTGTTTTTTAATCGTGTATTGGAATTCCATTTAGAATCTGTATAGGCCTGGGGGGAAAAAAAAAATCGATTTCTGTCTTAATCCAGTCTCTCTCTCTCTCACACACGCACACACACACATTGTGTACATGGCCAATGACTTGCGCAGCAGCTCGCCAACTAACCCACTTCCTTTTCCTTCTTTTAGTCAATGTGAAAACCTGAGTTTCATCCCGGGATGAAACGCGCTAAGGCAGCCGCTTCCCGACCGGGCCGCACCTGCACCGCCTGTCTTTTACCAACTAGTTGTTACCTGGATTTGTGACTAAAACCAAACGCAGCCACTCTATTTCTAGCCCTTCGATCTTACCGAAGTCTGTTTTTGCTCATGGAAGACAACATGCTCCCCCACCCCCGCCGCCCCCCCAAAAAATGCTGCAGAGTCACAAGGGGGAGGCGAGAGGGGAGGGATTGTGAACGTCCGCCTGGTTACTGTTGGAGGATGGAGACAAACTGATTGGTCCCCCAAGTCTCAGCGGACACTTGGACTGCAGCGATCCCAGGACGCACTTGCAGCATGCCAAATCCCCTCAGATATACGCAGACGCTCCCTCCTCACGATCTCCTTCCCAGAGGAGAAAGCGTCTCCATCACCTTGTTCGGAGACTGCACCTGTCCTTGCCATGATCAAATGGAGCCTTACCGAGACGGGGGGGAGCTTTGGGGGATGGAATCCCACAGGATTCCGCGAGACTTGTACACACTACAGGGATCAGACGTGCCAAAAATGTCAAGTTGAAAGTCTCCAATGTTTTCACGGGGCCAAAACGTTGCGCAATCTTCTTAACGCTGCCACCTTTCAAGCACTGTGAGTCCCGCCATTGAAACTCTTGCAAGATATGCGCTTGGGACCCCGGCGACAGTCTTGACATCCAGTAAAAAGATTCAACTCGGGTGAAAATCCACTTCAGCACTCAAAACAGTGGGACCTGCCCGTCCGTTACGTGGATCACATCGACCCAATGTTCTCTTGTTTTGTGCAAAATGCTCCATTTTATTTGATTTTATAATTCTTCTTCTCCCTTGTCCCTGTTGGGTAAAACAATTGACTGATCCACTACTTGTCCCAAAATTACCGCCACTTGTTTTATTTATTTTTTCTTTTCTTCTTATGTCACAATCTTTGTATTGGATATCCTGAGCTTATGCAGGAGTACTGAATGAAAGGGCCAGTGAGTGTGCTTTAACATTGAAAATCTCTCGGTCACAGGTTATCTTTTGATAATGTTTGCAAAAGATCGTGTGTGTGTGTGTGTCTGTGTCGGCCATACTCTGTGTGTGTGTGTGTGTGCACTTTGTCCAAACAAAGGAGCAGGTGATTTCCATCCAAGTGGTGAAGGCCGAGTAGCTTGCGTGCGCCGCTCCTCGGTCACGCGGTAGCTTTTTAGGCAAAAGTGCGTTTCGATTGCCAACACCCTTGAAATTATTTATATACAATTTCAAAAGACTGGTGAGGCCCGCACGCCCATTCTTTGCTGTGTATTTTCAAAAAAAATGGCTTTTCTTGAGTGCTCCGGTGTACCCTTTTGCCTGTGATTCTCACTGTGATGCAAACCACCTCGACTTCTTAGCCACTGTACATAATCGACTCCTGTAAAGGCCAACGTGGCACTTTTTTCCTTTTCCCTCCCCTCTCTATTGTATGTTTGATCTAATTATCACGAGGTGTATATAATCCTCACTATAGTGATACGAGTTGAATAGTTAACCAGGTGGAGACAGTCAGGCTGTCCTATTTACCGACTAGCTACTCTCGTGTTCTGATTGTCTTTGTGGTGACGGGCATGCCGTGGGATTTTTCATTCATGTATGTACCACGCATTGGCACTTTGGAATATTATACTAATGAAGTAAATTTATAATATCCACATTGCATGCCTGTGGATTGTACTTGTTTTTCTGCTAAAGAATCGGGGTGGGGGGTACTTTAAACCCTCCCACAAAAGGTGGAAATCAGTGGTGCAGAACAACCAAATGCTTTTTCAACTCAAATTTGACCCCTCAATTATGCTTTAAACATGTTTAAACTTAATAAATTGCATAACATGTATTGATTTTCAAGAATCTGTTCTCACTCTCACGTGCACATTCCTCCAAATGAGGCCAAGCGTGCTTGCTTCAAGATATTTGTCGTGCCCAGTTGAAAGCATACGAAAATTGCATCTTGAGATAAAAAAAAGGCTCAATTAAATCCCATGTCAATAATGAAAGTCTACTAACCTAACTTTAACCTATTATGCAAAACATATGTATGAAAATGATACATTTGTGTGGCAAGATACAAGCATAGAGCAGCATTTAAAAAAAAAAAAAAAAAAAGCCCTGGGCTGTGTTTACGTGTTGACAGGCAAAGCTACTGCACAGTATTGAGTCAGCTAATTTGACAGGAGCTACTGTACTGTAGCTGCTCACATTTGAGCACGTGAGCACTAAGTGGGTCAGTGGGATTATATCCAGCTGGCTCATATCAGCAACCACCCGGGCCGTGTGGCCACCAGCATCCTGTCACCCTGCATGCTCAAAAACAAATTTTTAACCACACATTTGGGGACTACATTCTCCCCTACTGTGCTGCTTCCTCCACTGTCAACTCTGCACCCACCCAGTTCAAGTACCAGGTTTCTGTGATATAGTAAAATAATCCAAATAGAACAAAAGCCTACTCGAACATCTGAGCTTTAATTGGGGATAATCCCAAAAAAACAAAAATGAATGCAAAAAAAGTTTGGGGGTTTTTTCTCCCCTTATGCGGCATAATCATTTGGTTGTAGTTCAGCCCCGTGACCTGGAGTCCAGTTGCTTGATGTCACATGTCACATTCGATCTTGTTGTTGTTGTTGTGTTGCTGCTCTGTCTTATTTGCGCTTTCATGTCATCTCGTCTGTATCTCTCGCAGTGTGTGTATCCGTGTTGACGCAATTATTGCTCACACACGTCAACTCGGTCAAACTCGACAAGACAGACGAGAGATCAGCTTTAGATTTTTGGGGGGTGAAACGTGCAGTTATACATTCGGCCTCTAAGGGGCGCTATTGGATTTATTGGCGTATGGAAGGAAATGAGAGGCTAGCACAAAGCAAATTGATAGGAACAAATTTATGCACTAAAATAAACCATGCTCACTTGAACTTTCAGAAGACAAACACCCCCACGTCCAAACGATATATATATTTTTTTTACATTTTTTTAAAGCATGCCTCACACACACACACACAGTATGCATCTTTCCTTTAACGCCGTCCACAAATAAAAGTGGTTGCTTTGGAGAATGCTGTGCTTGGTTAAAATATAAATCACAGAAAACCTCCACACGAAATTGCTTTGTTTTTAGTACGAGATGCCCCACGATAGCAGCAAAGCAGTCTTTTCAATGGGACGAGGCAAAGGCCAGATGAAATGAAACTCCTCACCTCACTACAACAGAGTCGGTTGACACCAAGATGGTGCCAAAGCACTATTGTTTTGTCAAACATAGCTTTGGCCATCAATGAATACATGTGACAAGTGAGGGAAAACTACGAGTGATGCTATTAGTGCAGCAGTTTACAGGAGAGATTCCATTGCATCCTTGGCCAAAAGTGGCTTAATTGTGGGTATTCATTTGTATTTTTTTTTTTCATGAGCAAGACAGACTCTACTAGTGACTGAGTTGTCTTACTAGTGAGTAATAGGCTAAAATATATAAAAAATGCTGAATCTACTACTACTACTGCAACTACTACTATTTCTTTGTGTGTATTTTCCAGCAGTCTGGATGCCCTGAAGCACCATGCTGCCTCTCACAGGTCAGTTTTGGTATGGCAACAAACATTTGATTGTGTGTCTTGTTTACAAAAAATCAAAGTTGGTAATTTTGGGATATTTTTTTTTTACAACTTGAAGCACATTAGAGGAAAAAAAACATACACCATGAACATTATCTTGCCATCAAAAGAGTGCAACTGGCAACAACGGCAGTTTTTTTTCCCTTTCTTCTGAGTGGACGTCAGCAACACGGAACATGCAAACGATTGACAAGAAGTCGTGAACGTGGAAGAACCGATTCTCCTTTTCCAGTTTATTGGGCTGTCAGCAGCGCGGGCTGTGTCAAGCTCAATCGATTCAAAATCCAATGTTGCAAAATGTCTCTTTGAAGATCCTCGGAAGCCTTGCAGCAATGCGAGCGAGACGCGCGCGCGGTTTTATCTGATCAACATAACCGGTCCGGTTTAATGGGATACACAAATCCTCCATCTCGCTAAATGTTCTTATTTCCCGCACGGTTCACGGCAAACAGAAAAAAAGAGCTGTAAGAGCTACGATCCCCCCACTTCCGGGACTTTAGAGATGTGTGGCGCGGGAAATGATCCGATTTTATTGTAAGAATATATATATTTGCACATTTATCTTTACTCCAGCGACGCGGAGTGTCAGGAAGCACGATGAAATGTTGTTCCAGCAGATGGCAGAAGGTATAATTAATTTGCGTTGCCTTTCACATTTTCGTATTTTATGAGTAAATTGAGCCAGGGTAGTCCCTGGTGACATCCCAATACACACCAACTGCTTGTCCTGCTGTGTGTTCTCTGTAAACGCGTTTTTAATCCTCTATCTGCAAATAGGCAACTTTCGGACCACCCAAATTCACAGAAAGCAACAAGCATCCCAATGGATAGATTTATAAAAAGCAGCTTTGTGCAGGTTGTGGTGACCAGGCCTCTCATGGATGTGTGTCAACCTGCTTGTCTCTGACAGAGGCCCTTTTTTGCTTTCATGAATGATGAAGTCATTGGTGAAGCCGGGAGACGGGTGACAATCGTGGAGAAAGCCTTCTTCCTTGCCGCCGCGATGTGGTGTCATCGGTCGGACGCACGGTCCTGAAGTGTGCGCGTCATTCCTGCGCAGTGGAACCGGGCAGCTCGTTGGTCAGCGTGTGCCAGCGTTCCACCTTCTTGCCCTTGTTCTTCAGGCAGTCGATCCAGTGCTGTAGGGTGTCGCCCTGTGAGTGGCACCCTAAAGAGACGCCCCCTGGCCGCCACAGAGACACCAAATGAGGTAAAGAAACGGAATTAGCATTTCTTCCGAGGTTTTCTTACATGCTCATAAACAGGAAGATGCACATCTCAGAGGGACAACATCTGAGAACATACACTCCAGACTGGAGTATTCTCTACTGCTGCATTCGAGGAAGGTGGGAAGACTGACTTTTCCGACTTCGGAGTATGAAAATTGCACTTGAACGCCCCAACCGCCCGACTTCACTGTGACGTCACTCGACAGTGGTGACCCCCAATTAAACAGACGGTGAGTGGCAAAACATAATTTACAAGATTCTAATAATCTAACGTTGTTTATTATTAAGTAAATTTAGTTAATCGATACGCGATTCGCACTGACTGCGTGAAGATAGGCCGTTGGCGAAATGAAATGCTTTGAAGATAAAATATTATTGTTAGTTTTTTTTTTCTTCAATTAATGAAGACATTTACAAAGATGGTTTTCTGGACGTCAAAATGTGTTGTAACGAAGCTGAAGAACATTCGCGAGTGAGATAATTCCAATTTCCCACCTTCATCTACGTATTGAGCGACAGCCATTTTCGATTTACGTCATCAAAAGCTGACCCCTCATTATTGAGTCGAAACACCGGGAGATATCCACGCGTGTGGTTGTCAAAGTTTTGGACTAATTTCAAACAATATCAATATGCCTAGCTGCTGTGTGTACGACTGAAAAGGAGTAAAAAGGTTTCTCAATTCCAAGAGGCTATGGGGCTATTTCAGAAACACCGGAGGCACCTGTTGGCTGCGAACAATTAGGCGCCCAGACTGGACCGAGGACCAAACCAGAAATGGCCGCGTTTACGGTGCTCATTTCATATCTGGCAAGTTATCGTGGCCATTTGGTTTGACTTAACTTCTATTTTTTTGAAATGTTGAGTAAGTGGTTAGGAATTGTTGAATATTGGCAAGGTTCTAGCTCGTAACGGGTAGCTAACTCAATCGGACTCAATGGGTTTCGGTGCATAGCTAGCTAGGTGCCGAGTTAGCGCTCACAGTAAAATAACCACTGCTTATATTATTTTTTTTTTTGCAAACCGCCTTTCTACTTTTCTCCCCTAGATAATTGGCCTGTTTTACTGCTGCATCTCCTTGGTCATCCTTCAAATCGGACCTCCATCAATGAGATTTGCGGAAGACATTATCTCAGAGGTGCGTTAGAAATGTCTTTTTTGTTGTTTTTTTTTTGCTTGTCTTTGAGTAATTTAGCAGAAAAGAATGGCAAATGTACCAATAAGCGACGGCAGATGATCCATTTCTGCATCAAAAAGATTGCATATGTGTCATTAATCCGAGCAAAAGAAATGTCAGTCAAGTAGCCAATCCCTTGTTAACTACGTCTAAAATTGTGTTAACCGTTGAAATGTAAATTCCGACTGACGTTCCACCACACTTGGGAGCAATTTCTCTGACGCAAGGTTGTGTTTTCAAGTTACACTTCACAAGGTTCGACTCGAGAGTCGAGCCATTTGCCTGTTTTCTCAGGTACCCTGTCTTGGTCAAACGACATGTTAAGCGGTTGTTTGCTAATAGTGTCATCCATCGTTGGAGGAAGAAAGTATGTGTACGCGTTTCAACTCACCGATGAAATCATTTGACTTGCCAATGTCGTAGTCCCACACGGTGACCTCTAACGTCTTGGCGGCCAGCTCTGAGAAGGAGATTTGGTAGAAGAACTCCTGACAAGACGGGGCAAAAGGTCAAGCCATTATTTCCTAAAGCGGGTCTGCTGTGTTCGTGAATGAGGCAGCAGCATGATGATGATGATGATGATGTGCAAACATTAATTGCGGCAGTGTGTGGCCGAGGTCTATAGGAGCCGAAATGAGCCTTCTCTTTGCATTTGTGCATTCAGCATCTCGACACTGACAGTGTACCTCATTAAACTCCGGGTTGAGGGTCTTTTTTATCACAGCGGTTTTGTGCTTGGACTTCTTCTGAACATCCGGCTTGAGGTACCTAAGAGAGAGAGAGAGAGAGAGTGTGACAGCGCCATCATCGTCTTCTGCGACTTGTCCGCCGGCTGCAAGGAATAGCAATGATTTTGCTAAGCTGATTTCTTATGGAAAGCCAAGCGGGTTATCTCTGGATTTTCTGAGGCGGGACTGACTTGCCGCTCTAGACCGCTGCAGACACCAGCTATGTAACCCATCGCGATAGTTAAATTAATACTGCTCAGTTTTTGAGGTTTTGTCGTTTAAAAAGGCACAAATTGTCATACAGCCGGTTGGGGATGAACAGATTAGTTGATGAGATTACTTCACTGGTCGCCTCCTCGCCAATTTTCGTGCATCCCGTCTTCCACTCGGCCTCTTTGGTTGCTTGTTGTGTCTGATGTGTGAATGTTGTTTTTGTACAAATACAGTTTTGAGAAAAATATTCGCCACTGCCCCCACATGCGCGCCATCGTATTCACCAACGCCACAGATTGCATCAGCACCCCAGTTGGAAGGAGCGCGGCTAAATCTCTTCCTCAGTTTGCCACCCACGGCTCGTCGTGTCTGCGAGCGTATGTTCCCACACACGGGCAGACACAACAAAGCCTCTTGCGAGAAGAATTCTGATGCTTCAGGCCAGCGATTGCAAGCGCGCGTGTCCAACAAAACAAGGCGGCGGGCGCATCGCCGCGCACGAGTGGGATGCGGAGGCCCACTCGACTCGAGGAGGCAAAATGTGTGAAGAAATATTTCTCGGCTTTAAAAATTACAAGAAAAATCAGCAAATTCAACTATTTGTTCATTTAGTATTGCTTGGTTGATGTTTGATTTGTTTGCCAAACTATGAGGAGCTTTGCGCAAGAATCACTGTTTGTTTGTTAGGAGTCAAATCGGCGCTGATGCGAAGTGCGGACTCCCATCTTTAATTTGTGTGTATTTGTGAACTCGTGTGTGTAGGCATGACTGCGGGTTGTTTGGCGATCCGCTCGTTCCAGGAACGAGCCAGAAAGCCCCCGGAGGAGGTGGGTGGGGGGGGGGAAAGTGTAGCATTAAGAACATTTCCACGCTCATTTGTCTCCTTGCTGTCAGAGCGCATCAGTCAAGCGGAGGAATCTCGCTAACCTCACTGACACGTGCGGCATTCCTTCCCTTTCGCCACTAAGTAATCAAACGGCGGGGGGGACTTTTGTGACACTAACGACCCCGCCAAATTCCGCCGTCTGCTCCTTGGCGTGACCCTAACGTTGGAGCCCATCACTCCGTTTTTGAGGCCTGACATTCCACATGACGCCGCCATCGTTAACTTGATAAATGAACGCGCTTGCCCACATCTCCCGCTGGTGGGAAAGCAGACGTCATCTGTCGCCTTTATCTTGTTGGATCGGGCAGTCATTCGCGAGTGACTGCTCCAGGTGATTCGTGGGGCCTCCAGGGGGGACAGTCTGAGACCCTTTCTGTCCTTTTGTTTACTTTATCACCCCCACGGGATTAATGGTTGGCAGAAACAAAACGTTGTCGCTGTTGATAATGCAACTTCCACACCGGGAGCAGGTGCGTTTCTTACGTTTTAACGTAGGGGTCGGAGAATCCGTTGACGTCCATGGCGGCCAGGTGGGCGCAGCGCTTGACGCCCACGCACAGCCCGCCGCGGGGCCCCTCACCCGGCCCCTCGCCGTCGGCGGCGTCGACCGGGGGCACGTACTGCAGGCACAGCAGCAGGCGGCCTCGCTCCTCCAGACTTCTCTGCTGCTCCGTCTCCCACTGAGGACGGCGAGGAGAAGACGGACGACACGAGAAGAGTAGTAGCAGAAGGTTGAGCCGCGGGAGCCCCGCATGTAATCAAAAGTAATTCAGGCGCGCAACACGGGCGGCGATTCTAATTTTTACTTTATATTTCTCCGATGCACTTTCGTGATGTCAAAGTCCGGGAAATAATGCGCGATAAAACACGGTTTGGACTAAGATGCGGCGACCCGTCTCAGAAGCCAAATATGTCACTGGTATAGATGCAAAATCCATTTACAGAACTAAGTTCTCAACCCCGACCCTAGACTGAATTATCTTATTTTCAACATTTCACAAATTGGTTGGGAAAGTGAAACGTATTGATTGGAAACGATAACAAATCTTTATTGCATCAGGTAGCCTGAGTCGTATTGGATGCAGTTTATGAGTTCAGTCCTCAAACCTGCCGGGGTTAGTTTTGACGTTGACAAAGAAGAAAAACATATTGATTTTGTATGTTGGGCTCAAATGCTATATTGATGTGTGTGTGTGTGTGTGTGTCTTTGTGGACTAGCAATAAGATTTTTCAATGACAGGCTTTCTTCTGTTTTCAAGCATTTGACTCTTTCAGTGTCAGCAACAACATACAAGGTGTGAAAAGTTGATGTGGCAATAAACCACCTCCTGGAGGGCACTTTCACGTTGTTCAATGCCGACATTGACGGATGCAACTCCAATGCATCTTGGCTTCATTTAGTCTGCTTTAGAGTGCCTCGATGTTGGCTGTGAGTCACACGCACGTCATTCAGAAGAAGCTGGAAAAGTGAGGAGTTGGGGGACATGCATGCCTTTGAAAATTTTTTTCCTGTCAGTTTCGAGAGCCAGCCTGTAAACTGGGGGCTTGGCGTTGCTGTGGCTGCTTTAGAGCGCCTCGTGGTTGCGGCATGGAAAAGTCCCGCGACAACCTAGTGGAATCTATTCCAACCACTGGAGCATTTTAGCGGATATATTGATATATTATTATTATTATTTTATATTTATATATTTGATATTTTTATCGAATGCTAGATAAAGTAGCATCCATTTTCCCAGGTCATAGCAGCAGTAGTACTGTATGTGATTGACAGTTGAGCGGGGCATGGTTTCAGTTCATTTTTTGTCACAATTTTGGAACCTCATTTGAATATAGTCGGGCAATTTTTTACTCATTCGAATTTGGCACGGTTGTTCACCACACTCTTCCCTGTGTTTGTTTATTTCCAGGGACTTGAAGAATGTCGCCAAGGCGCCCGTGCATGAAAAATCGAGTCGGAAGAGGTGAGAAGCCGTCCGAGTCAGAGTGCAGCGTGTCTGCCCCGGGTCATATTAATTCCGTTTATGGCCGCGGGCTTCGGTACTTTGACATGGATGGCTGCAGATTATTATCGAAAGTTTTGACACACAAGCGAAGGGACAGAAAAGATCCAAAGTGACAGGTGGAAGAAAAAGGGTGAAGCGTGAGGCCGTGACTCAGCCACTTGGCCAGAAGCGTCCACACGTGCATGTTATTTGCGTGTATAGTAATATATGGAAGCGCCATGCCTGCTGCAAAAGCTCTTTTGGGGGTTTTCTCGCGAAAGCCGAAGCTGTCTTTCCAGTCTCTTGCCTCCTCCGTCTCTCATTAAGTCTTATCTCCGGGAGAGCAGGACACACAGGAAAAGTGATCAATATGCCGCACGCCTCGCATTCATCCTCCCTTCGCTAATTGTCTCCCTGGCTTCTCTTCTCACAGTTCCGAACTCCTGAAGTTCTCATATTTTGGGAAAGGGAGGGGAAGCGATGGCTTTCGTCGGACTGATGGACTCGACCGTTGCTAATTTGCAGCGCGTGCGCGGTAATGAAACGGCTCAGACCTTCGCAGGTCGATACCGAGCGACTCATTAGGGAGGCAGAAGCAAATAGGCCTCAACGGGCCGTCGCAGCGCGCCTACGGAACAATGGGAATGATTTTCTTTTTGGGCGAGGGAGCGGACGGATGTCGCGAAAAACAATCGCCGCAATCAATAAATGCACCTTGGTGACAAACATGGAGGCCAGTGGATTATCTCCACTACAAAATAATAATACTAAAAAAAATTTGTATATGAGACATGCTATAGAAATAAAGCTGCTGATATTGATTGCGGTATAGAAAAAGTGCCCGGATACACAGCCGGCGTCATCACCTCTCTCAGGTAGCAGGAGATGCCTCGGAGTGCCGTGCTCATGGCCGTCGGCGAGGGCAGCTGCAGCAGGGGGGGGGGGGAAATATGACAAGAGTCAGGCCTGAGGAATGGCTTCCTCGGAAACACAACGAGGCACGCGTCAGTGTCGTGAGATAGATGACAGCGACGTCGGAGGGCCAGTCTTAACTGCAGCCTCCCGACCCACTTTGACATCTTTATCCGTTTTCTCCATCGCGTTGCAGCTTTTTGCTGCAAAGTTAGCATTGAGCACGTTAGCACATCATTGTTGTTATTTCAATGCAAGAATACTCGTCGCGCATGTTATGTGGGCAGGTTTTCCAACCATGTTATTCTCTTGTCAACCATGTTTCTCTCTTCTTACGAGTTTCCCTTTTTATATTGCTGCTCGCATATAGAAAATCATGCAATTCGATTTTTACAGCTGTTTTCCCCCCTCAGATCAATGCAATTTTAAAAGTAATAAAGGTACATTGGTAAGTAAGTAGTAAAAGTCGGCATGTCAGTCATAAAAGTCGGTTATTCAAGGTGGCGTATTTTGGTATTTGTGTCCACTGGGTGCAACCGTCCGTCCCTCTCAGAGTGTGTTTTTTTCTTCTCACAGGAGGTGGGTGCTCCAGACAGATGTTGAAGTGTTTCGTCTGGTCGGGCTTCACGCGGCGCAGGGCCACCCGCGACTCCCCGATGAACTCGTTGTGCGTCAGCTTGTCCTCGTCGCACACGGACACTCTGGAAGCGGAAGAAATGGGGGAAAATAGAAATTGAGAGTGGAGGAGGAGGAGGAGGAGCAGCAGCAGCAGCGCATCAATAAAAGGTAGAACCTGATGAACGAAGACTGAGAATGTTGAGGATGTTGGTCTTTGGAAGGCCTCAAGGAGCGGATGGAGGCCGCGCGCCGGGCAGGGAATTAATTTCAATCTTAACAGCGCTGACGAGGTTGAGCGTCGGGCGATACGGCCGCTAAAGAGAAGTCGCGCTACGCTTCGGATGAGATTCCCGCCTTTTAAGAAATCCAAAATTAGGGATGAGACCAGCGATTATGATCTCTCCTGCGTGGCTATTTGTCCGAAAACTCCAAAATGAATGGCGACAGAAGGCGGCGCGGCGTTTCTTTGTGCGGCGATGATTGAAGACGTGATTGCGCAAAGGGAGCCAGATGTTGCTCCGGGCCACAGGTGACAAACCTCGGAGGTAATATCAAGTCAAGTGGCGCACATTACAGACACTTTGGGAACATTTGGAAAGGGCGACGGTGAGGGGGGGGGGGGACGTGCTGATGGATGGCGCCGACGTGCGAGATGCAAAGAGCAAAGGGATGGCCGTGTCCGCCGCTCTGACGAATGGGGCGGCAACATAACATTCCTGCCTCGTCTCGAAATGTAAAATGCGCAATTGTTCCACGCGCTCTTGAAACTGCGGCGCCCAAAGTAGCCCCGCAGCCAATTGTACGCCATGTTTCAATTCTATAGCCCAAAATATACCATAAGCCATGTAAAAAGCAACTCTTGACGCGTTTCTAAACAATATTCTCTGACAGATTCGTCTCGCCTGACTCGGCTTCCTGCAGCGGGGGGGGGGGATTAAACGCGTAGGTGGGGGCGTAAAAAAAAAAATTAAATTGCATCGCAGCAAAACAGAGTTCTGCTCTTTTGTCACATTTGAATAAAGCAGCGGAGCCGAAATGGAATGATTTGTTTTGTGTCCGCGTTAGAACGTTTTTTTTTCTTCTTCTGCCTGATCATATTTTCGAAAGATTGAGAATCTCTCATGGTTTTATCTTCGCGGGAAAGCATTAGGGCCGCGTATTAGGCAGAGCCGCCCGACGCGATTGATGATCAGCTTTGATTTGCGTCGGGGAAAAACAAAAAACAAAGCTGTACGAATGTAACCATATTCTTCTCGTTGATTTATTTCCCAGCCGCCGCATTCAAATGTTCAGAACACTGAACGCTGTCTTCGGGTTCATTGGAGTTGACCTTCTGAACAGAGCGACATTATTTTTATGGTACGTATAAATCAGCCGCGGGGGATTGCGGATAACGCTCAATAGGATATTGTGACATTTGCTCCGGCCTTGAGAGAGCTTCTGCCTTACCGGAGCGAGACAATGTCACGATACGGCCGTGGCGCCATTCTAAGAAAACATCTCTGTGGTACAAAACAATCTCTTATCTTTTGCTTGCGCGCGTCAAGCCAACGGAATGTGACAGTTTGTCGGAAATGAATCAGATTTTTTTTCGATGGCAGCAGAATATCTTTTATTTCAGCTCGTGTGGCTGTACCCCGATGGGATCCAGCCTGTCACGTTTTCATGGGCTGATATAAGGCCACAACGTAAGACGAAGCCAAATCTAAAACGCACGTCGTGGCGCGCGCGAGTAGTGCCTCGATGGTCTGCCTTCATTTATTCACTCGATTTTTAACGATGACATTTGCAATTTTCATTACAAGTTTGAAACGAAGCTGTACCTGGGAAGAATCAATTTGTCTTTTCCTTCCAGGTCAATCAAAATGATTACTTTCCAGCATAGCAAACGACCGGCATGGCTGAGAATCCGTTGTCGTAGCGCTCACCGCCGTGGCAATCAAAAGATTGCTTTTTTACTTTGGCTTGATTCTGCGTGCTTTTTGTGTGATGTGTATTATAGATTTTAAAAAAATATAAAAAAATTAAGCGGCTGTAATTTTATTTCCCCAAATATCAGAATCGGCATCTGCCTCCCAAGAAATCAATATCGGCCTACTTCTAAGGCACACGTCGTCGTCGTCGTCCGCCGCCCTTGAGAGCTCCTCCGCCTGACCACAGTGTCACAGGTCAGTCATTTCCCCTCCGGGGATCGTCTGTCGATCCCGTTTAAATTCTACACGGCCAAAGTTTTAGTCGCACGGACGTGACGATTCCCAGCTTTTCTCACCTTTGGTGGTGGCGGGAGGCTCTAGGAAATGAAAACACCCCGTGGTGCTTAAACGTGACCCCAATCTGTCACAGCCAGACAAAGGGAAGGGGGAATGAGCGGAGATCTTCACTGATCCCGGCGGCCGGCGGGGAAGATTGTCGACGGGAAGCGTGGGCACGCAAACTAAGAGCACGGCACGCGGGGGCTGCCATCCAAACGGGCCGCAGGACGGGAACACTCACCGCAGCGTTTTGCGATACATGTCCTCCTCGGTGATGCCGCAGTATGTGAGCGTCTCGTTCCACACCGGGTTCAAAGTGTTCCGGACTGTCTTGGTTTTCAGTTTGTTGGCCTGCGGAACACCAAAAGAGAGTCACCGGCTCACCTTCTGCCAGAGAGGTTTGGCAAACCAACGCAAAGGCACTTGCAACAGTTGGGCCCCGGTAGTCTTCTTAGCGCACTAGTAGCGTACTAGTTTTGATTGCGACGCGGTAGGCCAAAAGTGCTTCTGTATTCAATAGAACTTATTTATGACAGCGAAAGCCGAGCGTTCCCAATAGCGGACATCATTGAGAAAGCAAAGGAGTCCAAGAGTGCACTCGGTTTTCGAATGATTAATGACCACGCCATTCCAAATATTCAATTTCCTTTCGCATAATCAGCCACGCAGTCTCCCACAGTATGACCGGCTCCTTCTCAATTAGCTCCAAAACAAGGCTAACGAGATTGCGACCTTGCAGGCTCCCGGCAAAAGGTGCAGCTTCACGTAGGGATCGGCCAGCCCGTTGAAATCCATCGGTTTCAGACCCTTGCGGAGACAGAGAGAGACAAAGCACAATACGTGAGGGGGAAACCAAAGAGTGAAGTTTTGAGCAAATGCCCGCAACCGTCCATTAAGGGACGGAAAGGGGCAGGCTTCCTTTTTGGAGATTGAATTTGCCACACGCGCGCGGCTGCCGGCGGATAGATGAAAAGCTCTTCAGGACGAACCTCGATCAATGAATTATTCAGTCGGAATTTCACCTGCTTCTCAAACTTTTCACACCGACGGCTTGGCTGAGCATCATCATCGTGACCAAATGGAGTTCGAAATTTCACTCATCCGTGTCGCGCGAGTGCCGCGCCGACTCAACATGACTTATTAGCAAACGTCTCTTCAAAACTGCAGAGAGGTGAAACTTGAAATGCGTCGCACGGTGATCTTTTTTTTTTTTTTTTAAAAGCTCATATCTCGCCTCCATCAACGGCGGCAAACCTCACCACGTGACGGTTCGATTCCGATGTTCCGGCCCGGCGCGGGCGTCTTTTGAACGCATCTTTTCCAAAACGTTCCCAACCGTTTGCAACGCTTTCATCCGCCGCTATCGACATTTTACAGCAACACCCGGCGGCTCCGTGAGCGCGCCGATCATCAAAGTGGCGGGCTTTTCGGCCCAACAAATTCGATGCTTTTCATGTGTTCCAATGACATGCAAGCGCCCTCCCAAAAAAAGAAGAGAACAGAAAAGAGTCACGTTTGATCCCGATTCGATTTTTGCGCTTTTTTTATTTTGATGTCGAGTGCATGAATTCAAGATGGCTAGATTTGTGTTTCCCCAGCTTGTACAGCGGGACCTTGGTGTCTGACTCAAATCCGTTTCGGACCATTGAAATCCATTCAAATGTCATTGATCTGTTCCCTCTCCCACCCCAGAGGGCAACAAAACACGAAGTTGTTGCCTACCTTCGCTTTGAGGACAGTGCAGTGCAAGGAGCTGGTGGCTCGGTCATACAGCAGGTCAAACTCCAATGTACCCAAAGATGCTGTGAATAGATCACAGATGTCTTTTTTTATTTTTGATTTTTTCATGCGATTCCTCTTCACACCCACACCCATGCGGCTTATTCAAGGATTAAAGGACTGCACACGATCATTCATCCACAATTTGAAATCATGCATGAAAGACTCGGGTTTTTTTTTTTTTAATAAGACTTAAGGCAATGACGCACGTTGCCTGCGTTGAGGGCCCAAAGGGTTGAATGTGATTAGAATTCTTCAATTCAAAAATAGTAGCATGTCGGCTACGTCACACTTGAAACGGTGATGTTCTTCTTTGGAGCGTCGTGGGACAATTGTGCCGCATTAAATCGTGTAGGCAGCCGTGACGTTCTTAATTAAGACCGTATAGGAGCGGAATGAATAGCTTGCGCAGAATCGGTGTGTCCTTTTTGTGCACTGGTGGGAAGTAACAAGGTACATGATGAATTTTTACTTCTTACATTTCGGCTTGCTACTTTTTTTTTCAACCTTTTGCGCCTGGAAACAGTACTTTTACTTTTTAGTACATTACAGATCAGAAAATATATGCACTGCTGCTAAAGAAAAAAAAAAAAAACTCTCTGGGGCTGCGTACCAAATTGGGGCCACCGATTGGCTACCAGCGTTCTTATTGGAGTACGTAGTGCTTTCTATTTTTATTGCTCCAGCATCTTGTATGTGACTCACTGTTATCGTCGCTGTCACAGCTGTCCACCTCGATGGAGGTGTCGATGCTGCTCATGGCGGACAGTGAACCCCCCGCGCCGCCGCCGCCGCCACCTCCCGCCGCTAACAAGGGCGACAACAGGCCGGCGCTCCCTCCTCCCACTGCGCCTTGACCCATGCCGCCGGGGCTGAGGGCGGCGCCGGGTCCCGTCTGATTGGGCGAGAGCGGCTCCGAGAAGGAGGAGGTGGGCGACAGGCGTGGGAAGTAGGCGGAGATTTGACGGATGGGCCGGATGGGTCCCGGGCAGACGTCGATGGCCATGTGCTCCTGGATGGTGATGGCTAAAGTTTTTCCTTTCCGCACGGTCATTGGGATGAAGGTCGAAAGACTGAAAGGGAAGAACAAGTCGCGTCACAACTCCATTCAGACAATACATCCGCTCAATTGTCCCCCACTAAAATGGATTCAACTTCCATTATTTCGACCAATTGATCTGTCGTGGCCTAATTGTAATTAGCAATGTTTTGTTTGCAAATGCCGTCAGATGTAAATAAAGCTGCCTTGCTTTCCCTTCTGAGATTGTAAAAGCCATAATTCATTCGTATATTAATTCTTGTCCTACTGTTTATTCTATTCAGGAATGTTTGGCAGAGCCGGAGCCCTTTCCAAATGACTTTCGGCGATACAGTACACACCGGACCGGCTGGCAGCTAATCACATTCACACCTACAGGTACGGGCAATTAGCGTCCACCATTGTGCCGCCAACCGGTGTAATCTTCCCGGAAATGTTATTCGTGAGGTCTTACGTTACTGTGTTACAGCAGGAAAGTGAAAGTTGCACCCGAGTCGTGTTAATTGTGTGTCTGGCAATTCCCAATACGGGGGAATTTCATGCGCAGGAGGCTTTTATTTGCTCGGAAGTAAAAATGTGGACCGCTCACGCGCTGCAATAATTACAAATCTCGCCCAAAGGAAGTTACTTGTAGAAAACAGCAGATGGTGGGCTCTCATTTGCATTTGCGTGGACCACAGTGGAATTCACTTGAGGCTATTGGGGTAAAAGATGAAGCATTACGCTGAGCAAATCTCTCGCCCGAAGCCTCCATCCTCCTCGATCAAATTGCAGTGTCTCATCTGAATCCTCTATCGACAAACAGGCGATTATGGGATGGAATCTCTATAGCGGAGCCAGCCCTCTTCAGCATAATGGCATGACGGTTATGTGACGTTGCGCTGAGTTGACCACGACCGGGCCGACGCGTCTGTTCCCATCCTTAAATAAACAAGAGTGGGCCGCGTCGAAAAAGATCGGATGGCTTTTGTTTTCTAAAGATGGAACGCAGCTGGCCCCGGCGGGGGCGTTTTGTCTTCGGAGGTTGATAAATCCCCCTCTGGACCACCTGTAGCATCCATCGATTGGAGGCGGAGTGTTATATCTCTGCAGTTTAGTTTGAGAGGGGGGGGGGCGGGGGCAATAGCTGGAGACTTGGTGAGTCACACACTTTCTCACAGTTTTGGCAGGCCTTGGCATCAAAGAATGGACGCTGTCCAAATAGCCAACAGAGCACACTCGGGCGACATAAACAAAAGGGATTGATTGTATTTTGGGAAAAGATTTGCAGACAAATAATAATGATCCAGAACAAAACGAACTCTGCGCTCCCATATGTGTGATATGCATTTCAAGAGAGTAGTTGAGAAAACTGATGCGGTGTCTTTGTAGTACATTGTGAAATTAAATCTAAATTGGTAGTTGGATAATTAAAAAAAAAAAAAGATACCCTCCCACCCACAAATTGTGTTTCTGTTGTGTTTGCGTGACTGTTCGCATTTCATGTTAGCTTAACAATTTGTGTCGCATGCAGCATATAGCTACACTTTGTCCTGCTTCCGTGATGATAATGCTACTTGTCGGAAATGCAGCTAATTTGCCGCCGTGGAGGTGAGCTTTAGTCATGGCGTTTAGCCACGATAGGGAGCTAGCCTGCTGCAAATTGTGTAGTTAGCTTGGCGCCTAGCATTCCCGCATTAGCTCCCGAGCAGTGGTGAGCGCAGCGAACATGGGTGACTGGTCGACGTACCGCTTGCTAAGCGTTAGCTTTAGTTGGTAGAGTCCAAGCTATTTACAAAGTACTTCCACTAACAATCTCTTTACTTTTGATAAAAATGCGTTAAAGCAATACTGTGTTCACCACATTCAATCGGAAGCCTTTGTAGTCTTCAGGGAAGCGGCGCAGAAGGCACACTGCCTATGATTGTTGACCTTCCACGCCATCGCGGGGTCATTTGTCACAGAGGCACAACCGGTCTCTGCGCTGCGAGCGCAAACAGCGGGCGACGCGCATCAAAGCTCATCCAGCCAGCGTCTCCTTGGCTGACGATGAAAATAATCATCAGAGGCGCGGACGCCGGCGTGCCAGCCCCGAAACGTCTGACGTATTTGACTGATACCCCGTTGACATCCATTTTAGTCCCTAAAGCAGCACTCGAGGCAGCACTTGCACGTTCATTGGCCCACCACATAATTTTACTCATCCAATTCTCACAGTGCTGAACTACATAATACCGCATTTGTGGCTCAAAAAGCAAAGCGTGTAGAGTCTTGTTACCCAACCGCATGTCAATCGGTAGGGCTAAGAGGCCGACAGCCTGACTGTTTTTACCGTTTCAACGGAAGCAGTTTTCAAACCGGATAAAAGTGGATCATCGTTGAGCCCACAAAAGACAACGGCAACTGCCCCAGCGAAACAAAAAAAACCCTGACATCGACGTTAACTCATGAATTTCAAGGCTTGGAGAAAAAAACCAAAATGACAGATTCATTTGTTCTGATGAGAAGTTAAATAGAAGTCTAGCAAAACGTGACAGGAGGTGCACCAAAATGTCAGCGAACATGCAGACGACATCAGTTCATTAATGCACTCAGACAATGCGGCTGGTTTTTTGCAGGCGTGTGCGTGCGCTGAAGTGATGAGCACAGTCAGTGGCACATGTGGCTCTGAGCCCACATGCAGTCGCGGGGCCCGTTGGCTCGCAGGGACGAAAAGCAACAGCAACACCAACAAAAAAAAAAGCTCTCAGCGCAATGCTAATTGATCGCTCTCATGACGGCGGCTCTCATCCTGTCGTTTCATCCTCACATCAGGAAAACTCCTCACTCGCTCTTAGAGTTAAAAACAAAAACAAAAAAAAGACTTCAATAATATGGAGGGAGAGACCACCTGGCTCAGCGTAAAGATCATTTTCCATTCTCTCAAGGAACAACAACAACAATCATGCGGCAAAAGCAGGTATCACAGCGGCTCCAAACACAAAGCATTTGTTGTGCATCATAACATCTAAATGCTGATGCACCGTGTTTGCTTTCAACTCTGTGCCCTACTAATTGCCCTAAAGTTCAGTAGTTCATCTATCGTGGTGCTTGTTTCGTTTGTTTTTTTTCTTTTTTCTTGGCTCTGCGGTGCCTCCCGCCAGGGGGGTCACGCAACACCACTGCTCGTATCCTCAATTGTTATACGAGTGAGGACCAAGAGCGCACTCGTTCATGGACCTTAAGCCTGATCTCAAGGATCTCTAAAAAATAAATACATACTCCTAAACAGCTTTCCGTCGTGTCTGCTGCATCCAACTATCACTTTTGTCCTCATCCCAGTATTCTAGTCTTGTCTGACTTGACTGATTACGTCCTTGATGCAACCAAACGTGAACTATCGCCGCCCCCCCCCCCCCCCCCCCCCCCCAACCACACAACAGGCTCAACAGTCTAATCAGTCATTAGTCAGTATTAAGTCATGGAAGCAATCCATGTATGACTGCGGAGATTTCTCTCCTCTGTAAACATGTCACGATGTCGGCTGACCCCTTTGCATGCCACTTCTATTGAATAGTTGCCATACGCTGAGGATAATTATGCTCAAGTTGTGCGCAGCTGCCTTGGCGGCGGCAGCGGTAGCAGCAGCAGCAGCAGCAGCAGCCCTGTGGCTCTGTAGTTATACAATCGCTACCGTATAGATGCTGAGGAGTATATTTCTGCTCTCCATGCCTCCACCTCCTCCTCTTCTTTTAGCGCCTTCACTTTAAATTAGACTCATACCGCAAGCGTGGACGACCCCCCCCCCCGCTCGCTCCTCCTTTTAAATCCGTATCTCTCATTAACACTAAAGTCACTTAACGTCGGTCCACTTGCATGTGTATTCCCCACACACATCCACCTCCACACATATCTTCGCCTTGAAATAAGCAGCTGTCAGTCACGTGCCACAAGTTGAGTGCCAGCCAGCGCTACTGGAGCTGCAGCGCACTGAGCACCCCCCTCCCCCCCCCCTCAATTTGAGCCAAGTCAGAAATGAGTACGTAAACTTCAACCTGTGTGTGGAAGAGCAGCCGAGGCACATCTGCCACATGTTGCACCGTTTTAAAGAAGAGCATCAGCCGGCATCTCGCCTCGCATTGTTCCGACTGGCTAGTCAGACAAAATGATGATGTATGCGCAAATGCGACGGTAACTTACCTCAGAGCGAGTGTGAAACTCATATAAGACAAGAAGAAGAAGAGGTGCAAGAGGAGGAGGAGGAGGAGGAGGGATTCCAGCGCAGCGCAGCCGGGGAGACTAACTAACAGGTGGCGGAGAGAGGAGTGCAGAGTAGATGCAGCAAGTGGAGGAGGAAGAGGAGAGAGAGAGAGAGAGAGAGAGAGAGAGAGAAAGAAAGAGGAGGGAGTGCTCGTAGGACCCGAGCGTTGGGCTCACGGCGTTGACGGCGCAATATGGAAAGGGCCCATAGATCAAGTAGTGATGAGAATGAGGAGCTTGGGAGGGTGCATGAGAACAACATGCGGGAGGAGGAGGTGGGTGCTGAAGAGGAGAGAGAAAGAAAGCCACAGACAGCGGGGAGTCATTCCTTATGTAGCACGTGGGGCTTCTCGCAGACGCACTCATATGAGATAAACACACACACACACACACACACACACACACCGACACATGCTTTGGGAGGACAATCCCTTGATTAATGTACAAGCATGTTGTCCCCCAAACCTTCGCTCACTGACATGCTTGCATAATTAGAATATTATTCAGTCGATGCAAATCGCTTTCGATAACCCCAACCCAAGCCAAACACCGAACCTGCTTTCAACAAATGCCCTCTGACACGACGACAAAACCCATAAACCAAAGACAATCCCCAAAGCCTTGAACCTGATCCAAAAGCAGAACCTCAAAACGCAACCCTTAAATTTGACCCCAAACCCTCCATTTAACCCATGACCACTTCGTTAGGCTGGACGCAGTCCTGAACAAAAGCAGCCCAACGCGATCCTCTTTGCGCCGTGACACATTCGACGCTCAGCTGTTTGACAATGGGGGGGGTCAACGATCCATGCCGGGTCGTCCTCCCGCAGAGTTGCGCATGCCCTCAACTGTCTTGGCGGATAAATTCACCACTGGGGATCGGCGCCCGGAGTGACCAAAACACCGGAGGCGACGTTGGCGGAGGCTAGCGAAGAGGGCACCGAGCTGAAGGCTTTTTGACACTAATTGAGAGCTACTTCCCCAGAATGCAAAGGCTTTCATTCATTTAGCCGCAAAGTCTCACACACACACATACACACAGGTTATGTTTCATTAAACTTAAGTGGAGTCTGAAAAAAAAAAAAAAAAAATGGCCACCTCATTAATTCTCCCAGTTACCCAATTATTTCCCTTTTAGTATGCACACTTATTCGGTCTAGTCTGTCCGTTATCCGTCCGTTCAGAGAGGCGTAAATAAACCCAAGTTTGATGACAGACAATCAAGCGTGGCCAAGTTGCACACGTCACTAATAGTCGCCATGAATTCATCGTGCGCAAACGGTTGAATTCTTTCCATGCTATGGAGATCACAAATGCTGTTTTTTCCTAGGCTGTTAGTTGCGGGTTGTAATCAATATATGGCAGTTCCGAGATGCAATTGTTTTGTTTCAAATGTCTCCTCTTTGGTCTTTTCAGCTAAATTAGGCATATCCCCCCCAAGTAATAGTTGCTCCATATAATTAGGCTTAAGCGTTCTTGAGTCACTGTCAGTGATCGACAAGCGTAAACGTGCTATTTGTCCCTGCGTACACCAATTAGTGTCTTTGTGGACTCATTTGTGTCTTTTAAATGGCATCTTGGTGGAAAACATGACGAACAATGAATATGTTTTCCTACTTTTTTTGTTTTGTTTAAGATATTTCTGCTTCCCTTTGGTGGCGTTCCCTTGCGGCTCTCTCTCTCTCTGCTTCCCCAGCTCCTCCATCCTCTGCGTCCTTCCTCTGCAGATATACGCAAGCCGAGCATAGAACACACAACACACGCCCGCCCGCACACCAGTCGGATATGTGTTGCTTGCACTGAAGTGATGCCATGGCCTGGACGTGTACACGCATGACTGCGTTAACATGCTGGTGTCATGCACAAAACCCTGCAGAGCAAGATGACAGCGCTTCACACCGACAACACACACACACACACACACACACACACACACACACATTTCCCCATCCCTTTATATTTTTATCGTTGGTCAGCTTCCTTCGTTGCGGCTTTTTATCATTACATATTTGCATTTTTTTCAATCTGTATTTTTATAACAACTGAAGAGCTCATTACAAATGCACTCAATGTTAAAGTGCTCCCTGAGGCATAATAGATGACAACAGCTGCGTAATGATTCTACATACATAAATAATATATGCCCCAAATTATTATTATTATTATTATCTTTTTTGAACTTGCGATCAAAAAAAAAAAAATCAGCGCACTGTATGGTGGCAGTCATCTTGACTCCCTTCAGAGCAGGCAGCCGTTTGGGCAGAGAGTTAAACGTTTCTTCCCAAATAGAGACTTAACTTAGCGTCATGCTAACACATAATGGGGAAACACCTTAGACAGGCTAACGAACAACACTTATAGCCCAAAAATAGAACAATACTCGCCGGCCATATTCTTTATCCTCTGCGACGACACAGCTATTATTGCTGTGACACACTGAGTCATTTACAGTGGTTGTGAAAGTCTCTCCGACTCGGTGTGCTTCTAATGATGCCCTCAGCGTCAAGCACCGCTTGAGTGTCGGCCGCCATCAAAAAGCCATCAAAAATGGAGATCACATACAGTGGCAATTAATGGCAAAGTTGTGTTTCAGCGAAAACGCGACAATTATGCTGATTATTTTCCGCCCGAGGGACTGCGCGATCAAAGCGGGTAATGCCGGCTGAACGCCTTGTTGTGCGTCACTGCGAGGAAACAAATTGGCAATAATGTGAGCAAAGTGTTTCTGCACGGGCACGTCCGGCATGCGCGCGACCCTCCAAGCAATACACGGGCCTCGCATCGTGCCGGGGTGCATTTTCAGTAAAGGCTCGACAATTAAAAAGTGATTGATCTTAAAATATTCCTGGCATAGCGGTTGCATTCGAAGGCAGCAGTCTTAGACGGCGAGAATAAAAGTGGGATCTGCAGGTTCTGCTCGTTTGTTTGGTGCAACCCGCGTCAAATCTCTCGCGGCGCTCTCATGCGGCGTAATCCAGCACATTATCATGAGAGGCGCATGCGTTCAGACGTTCCGGTGAATGATTGCCTTGCCCTTAAACGTGAGGCGGTGAAATTAGCCCGCTCCCAATTGATCCGAGCCTCATTGAACAGAAGAAGCGCGGAAGCCAATCGGATTGTGGTGTGACCGATTGGAGAGGACCGCACATCCGCTTTTTATTATTATTATTTTTTTTTTTTAATCAGAGATGAAAGTTGAAGAGGATGGAGGAGTTGATTGGAAAACAAAACGGAGAGGGGAAAGACAGACTGAGAACTGTTTTCGGAAAACGTCCAATAAAAACATCTACCTTTTTTGTACTTTGTGCAATTTTAAAATCTGTTTTGTTCTGCGTCCTGGTTAGATGGGGTTGAATTCCACCGTTGTCCACTACATGGTGGCATTTTCATGTTTGGTCCATTAAATCTGAAAGAAGAATGGGAAAAAAATGATTTCTGCTCACTCTAGTTTTTGCTGAAGATAATCAAATGTCAAATTCTCTTCAATCCTGCTTTTGACGCCAGCAGAAAACAAACACCAGCTGGAAGCAGATTGTAGAATGTACATCTTTGCTCATCATTATTGATTTATGTTGCGACACGATTTGGTTGCTCGTTTGGTCGGGGGGGAAAAAACGTGACTTTTACTTTTTGTTATCCACTGCTCATGCAATATGTGTCGAAATGTGTTTGTGTTGACACACCAAACATAAAACTCAGTTGTACTTGTTGTGGATTCCAAACCATCTCGTAGCTGCCTTTTAGTCCACGAGCTGAATGCTAACACCACAGATAGTCGTGTTTTGTACCACGAGCGTAGCCACAGAACAAATCCAGCTTGTATCTCAAGACACCACTACAAAGGCGACGGGACTGTTTCGTGAAGATTGCAAATTGGCCCAAAGAGTATTCATTCGTGACAGACTCCTTTAGTTATTTATTTATTTATTTCTAATTAACCTAATCAGGTCGACAAAATTGCTTTTGGACTTCTCATGGAAACGAGAGCCATCCGGTTCAACAAGTCCTTGTGCGGCAAATTAGTCAAGGTTTGTTTGTGTTGCAGCAGCTCACACGACGGCGCTGAAGCGTTTTAGAAAGACGAATGGCAGCAATTAGTCTCATAAAATATTCTGCTGAGAGTGCGCCTTTTCGCCGTTTCCACGTCAAAGTGCTTGGATGCATTGTAATTTGTGTGCGTTACAAGTCATACTGGTTAGTCTCCTTCAAGAATAAATGTTTTTGTTTTCCCATCCGTGGTTTAAGCCACGTTGCTCATGACGACTGCCCCCCCCCCCACATAATATATGTTATTTATTTTTTTCCCCAAAGAAAGCACGCCGTCGAAAAAAGGGCAAACGCGCAGCCTCGGGTGATTTGTGGCCAGCCACCATTTGTATGCAAAAACACTCCAAAGGGCATTAAAAAAAAAAATGTTTTCAGTCTGGTGTCTCGGTGAAGCTATTATACGGGAGGCGTACTTAGAAATACTGCACCCCCAAAAAATCCCACCAATTTTTTAATTAAGTCTGCACAAAAATGGCTCTCGCCCAGGGCTGGTTAATCTGATACAGCGTTTAAAAAAAAAATGGATTCATTCTTTCACTGCCCGTTAGGCAAATGTTTTGTTTTTTTTCCTTCGACTCGCTTGTTGTAATTTTGCAACTTTTGTTTGTTTGTACATGTGTGTGCGCACGTGACAGATTTGTGTTTGAAGCTCCAATGGTGAATTTGATATGCAAATCAGACAAGCGTCTTTCATCTAAACCGCGGAAGATGACAGCGCGTTGTGCCGATGAAAAGGCGCCCTGAGGAAATTGAAGGCTTTGGAGAAAAACAGTTTGGCTGTCAGCTGAGCATTCTCAGGTGTTTTTGTTACACCATTTCAGACATTTATTGTCATTTTTGTGATTATGTCAGTTGTGAAAGAAAAAGAAATGTCAAAAGCTAAAAAAGTACCCCCCCCAAAAAAGGGAAGTTCAATTTTCCCAATTTTATGATGCACCCCTGGGAGCAATGATGCCTTGAATTTGCCACCCGCAGATTCAGGGATGGCACAACAAGCTATTGGATTGACAGTCTCAGGTATATGCTTGTTTTTTTTCCCCCTCTTAATTTTTCTTGACTTTTTATAACTCCAAACTTTTTATGTCTTAATTTGTCCATTTCTCCCTGTTGGCAAAAGCTGTAATGTTCTGTGTTATGCTTTCACTGGAATGAAGAAAGATTTGGGCAACAAATTGTTTCGTTTCCGTTCGGTGCTCAGTCAATGTGTGCATGTTTCGTTTTAATGTGTGCCTATTTTGTGTCTGATTATAATCCTCGCCTCTCGCACGCACAAATAATTCTGCTCCCTGTTCAATCCCCAACCTGATGGCCCCGATTGTTTTCCACCATCCAGTTGCTAGGCAACACAGGAACTGGCGCTGGTGCTCGGCTTCCCTGAGCCACGTCGAACGAGGGCACGTATGAGGCGATGAGGTCGGGAGGGCATTTCCAGTGACGTGTGTCATGCGTCTCCTTCCAAGCCGACAGTCAACGTCGGAATGAACCGACTTCCGGCGGTTAGCAAAAATCCACACACCCCAGTTCAAACGTAACGTGAGTAAAGAAAATGAAAGCAGGTATATCATACCGTATATCTTTATTGTGACATTTGGGTCTGCTTAAGAGCTTTTTGTTATCTAGGAGTCATTTTTAGGACCATTGCATTTGATCAATATTTTACATGACTATTGTGTATTTTTGTACTATGTGCGTGGACTTGAAATGTGATCCAACTGTTGAATGATCCTTTTTCTGTCACCTGAAACCTCAGCTCCAAACTCATTCACACTTGCTTTAATGGTGGCCTAAAGTGGACACATCAGCTGTGGGAATCAGTCGGGCAGCGGCGTTCAACAGCTGCCCATGTCCATCATGGATGCCGGTCATGTGTGTCGGTATGAGCAGCAAGTGCTGCCCCATGGAGCACGGGAGCCATTTGAAGAGCTCCTCAAGATGACTTTAAATGTCACTGGGGTCAGTATTCAGCAAAGTTTTACTTTCCAATTCCCTTGAGATAAAAAAGTTGGAACGTTTCACTAACAGATGGCAGCCTCTATGAGGGAGGGAGGGTGATATTGTCATGACAAAAAGGTGGCAGACGCTTGCGTCGTCGTGTTGACCACGCTAAAAGGTGAGGATCAAGCCAAATTTGATCATCATGGAATTGTAACGTGACAAAGAATGGTATTGATATTCTAATAGTCTTAGCCCTATCTTGCGACATTAGCCCATGACAAAAAATTAATTTTGGCAAGAAAATGAAATATACAGGTTTGGAGGCTTCTATCGAGAGAGGGCAGATTTATATAAGGCTGGAGTGTGACAAGGCCTCTCGTGGTTGAAGCTAGAGGTCAGCCATCTTACGCTGCCCACCGATACTCACAACCATTATATTTCACTGAGAACAATTTTCAAAGTCCTATGCTAGAGGAAATAGGAGTCTCTCAAGAACAAACTTGACTGTTTGCAATCTACTAAGAGTAGATTACCTCAGTACTATTGAGTTATAAATGTTAACCTTGCATTTCACAGTAAATTTAGTCCCACAATGCTTTTTTTTATTATTGAAGTCAGTATTCAAAGTTAGAATTGTGCTTCGATCCCATTTTCGCCATCGACAGAAAATAAGGTGAAAATGCCGCGGAGAATTCAAGGTAGGTGGGTGGAGCGCGTGGCAACGTAAAATGGCCGCCTATGGCGTCATTTCTCCTGGCGTCAAGTAAGCGACATTGTAGGTCCATTCATATAGACTTCGTGTGCTCTCGCGTTTTCTTTTATCATTAGGCCGCAAGACTCCGACTCGTTTATTTAGCGACAGAACGAGACAAAAAAGTAAAATATTGTCAGCCCGGAACACGTAGCTGGACACTACTTCCACTTTTGCGATCGAATTTCGTAGGGGTCGAGGTACGGCTGGACCACCGCTTCGGGCCTCTCAGCCCCGACGTCGACTACTGCTCACGGCCGCCTTGTGCGCACCCATTTTCTAGGGAGAGTCGTTGCAATGGACCGGTGAGTGTGCGATTAGTGAGAATGAGTCAATAGAACATGTCAACTTGTGTATTTGATATCACACTAAAGTTCAATAGTTCCGTGTCATAATTTTGTCGTAGTGTTTTCTGACACTTACAAGGAGTGTGGTTGGAATCTCTGACCGTGGGTGCCCCCTGTATCACTTCGTACGTTATAAAAGTATGCGTAGTAGGTGAAGACACGAAAATGGCCATAGATGAAATTGTGAGTTTTCATGTGCTTTGCGATTGACTGGCTACGGGAACGTGGAACTACCAATGTGGAGTAAACATTTTTGGCTGCTCAATACGTTCTAACATATTTAAATACCCTCCAGCTGATTTATTTTGAAAAACGTTCGAACGTACTTGTAGGCCAAATGCTAAAACATTTCCCCCCCTAATACCACGGTGTATTGAGTTGTGCATGCTCAAGTAAAAGGTGTTTTTTGGGGGGTCCTGCATGATCCAATATTTGGATCAGGTGTGTTGCAGCAGGGAGAGATGGAAAACATGCCGGAAACAGGCCCTCCAGGACCGAACTTTGAGACCTGTCCATTATACCAATATGTTTATGAATTATGAAGTATACATTTCAGGATTTATTGTGTAGAGTTCGTGTTTTCACCCCCCGCCCCCTACACGGGGTATGCATATGCACAAGTCAATGATCAACACCTCATCTGCACCATGAATGTGAAATCGTGCAAACTATGAACATGATGATGAAAATACAAGTGCTGGGTATTTTTGTGCATTTTGTGGTTGCAGAACTGTCACAGTGGAGCACTACAAGGCGGCCATGTTGCTGAGTGGTGCAGGTGATGCTCTTGGCTACAGGAACCAGCAGTGGGAGTACAATGAGTCTGGAGCAACCATTCACAAGGTCAGATGCAGTATGCCAATGTTTCCCAACCTTGGATTCTTAATGACGGTAGATAAGAACATCCCTGGAATCAACTTGATTCTGTGTCCTGTCATGTTTTATTTTGTAAATGTACTCCAAGACCGCATTGATCAATTGGCAAATTATGACAGAACAAGCCGTCACCAACTTTGCACAGAATGCAAAATATCTGCTTATTCGATCCAACCAATCAGGTCTGCGTACAGTCTAAATGAAACAGCCAAAAAGGAGTGGGACGACGTTCTCTCTGTGCCGCGCGTGTGTTTGTGGCTAACGATGACGGCTCAAAAGCTGCCGCGCAATCCCACACCCTGGCCGTCGTGTCTGATTAATTCTACCAACTACCCACGTCCCCATGCTCTTCTACCTTTCACTATCAGTGGACGAGGTGCTCAAAAGCGGCCACGCCAGGGCACTATCAAAGATAGGTGAGGAGCTCGCTAATTTAAGACAGGCCTCCCCAAAAATCTGGAAATGCTAAGCAAATGTCCTATATCCTTTTGCAGGGTCTTCAGGTGAAATCGAACTAGTAGGAATACTGTTCCATGTCACTTGAGTTTCAGTTTGGATTCTCCTTCTTCTGCAGGAGCTGCAGGAGCTGGGCGGGCTAAAGAACATCAAGGCCGAGCTGCCCGATTGGCCCGTGAGCGACGACACCGTCCTGCATCTGGCCACGGCAGAGGGACTCGCCACTGGTGCGCTCAAAATCGCAGATTTCCTCACTTCTGCCTCTCATGTCCTCTCCGTGATTGCATTGACGCGATGGGCCCGTGTGGTCGTAATGAGGCCTCATCAGACAGGAACACGCACGCCCGCCCGCCCGCCCGCATGCGCGCACAGACACAAACCGCCCTCCTCATCAAGGCTGAAGGTTAAATCGCATTCGTGCCCCTTTGTGGTGTTCTTGGGGCAAATGGGAGACGCAGCTGTGACCTTTACACATATGAAGGCAAACAAGCTGCAGACCTCACAGCGATGTCACGTGTTTTGTAAAATGGTAACGTGAAGCCCGGCTAATGTTTTAACCCAGTTAGCTATTTTCCTTGTGGGTGTTTTTTTGTATAAATGTAAACCCGCTTTGCCGCTGAGCGCAATACCATGAGTTTTTACCCCGAAAAAAAGGACCATGTATTGTAAGGCGTTTTTAGCCCAAAAAAAACGACCATGTAGAGTAAGACGTTTTTAGTATACATGCCGGCTTTGGAAGCAGACAACCTGGGTTCAAACCCCGTGCAGTGACGTGTCAAAAGACAATTTTCTTGAAAACCCTCGAAAGCGCATGTCAAATACGCCTATAGTGCAGTTCAAGTCACAGTCACTGGTGGTGTAGAGGTATACACGCCGGCGTTCCGTGCAGCCAACCCGGGTTCAAATCCCGGCTAGTGATGTTTAAAACTACGACATCAAACACTTAGTTCCTTTTTCCAAGAAACCCTCGAAAGCGCATGTCAAATACGCCTATAGTGCTGAGCAAGTCACAGTCACTGGTGGTGTAGAGGTATACACGCCGGCTTTGGAAGCAGGCAACCTGGGTTCGAATCCCGCTCAGTGATGTTTGAAAATATAAGACCGAATACTTGGTTGCTTTTTCCTGGAAACCCTTGAAAGCGCATGTCAAATACGCCTATAGTGCAGGACATGTCAGTGGTGGTGTAGAGGTAACAAATTCGCCGGCTTTTTCCTCGGGTTCAAACTCCCGTCCAGTGACACTAACACCCAACGCCTCCTGGGTGCATAGGCCCCTCCACCCCCCCGCAAGAGACCAGGGGGATTAGTCACTGGCGCGGGTACTTTGTCCTCAACCGCCTCGCTCGCAGCGTGGGCTCAAATCCCACGTGGCAAAATCGGTTCCGGAACGATTTTGACCACGCTGGGATAGCTCCAGCCAGAGCGAGGCGGTTGCGTACCACCAGGACAAGTCCCATAACATCCCCCCTGGAGCCTATCCCAGCATTGGCAAGTTTTATGCTGCACTGGACTTAGGGGGAATTTGAACCCTCTACCCGCTTCGCCGGCGTGTATACCTCTACACCACCAGTGACTGTGAATTGTCCTGCACTATAGGCGTATTTGACATGCGCTTTCGGGGGTGTTCAAGAAAATTGTTATTTGACACATCACTGAGCGGGATTCGAACCCAGGTTGCCTGCTTCCAAAGCCGGCGTGTATACCTCTACACCACCAGTGACTGTGAATTGTCCTGCACTATAGGCGTATTTGACATGCGCTTTCGGGGGTGTTCAAGAAAATTGTTATTTGACACATCACTGAGCGGGATTCGAACCCGCGCTGCCTGCTTCCAAAGCCGGCGTGCATACCTCTACACCACCAGCGACTGTGACTTATCCTGCACTATAGGCGTATTTGACATGCTCTTTTGAGGGTGTTCAAGAAAATTGTTATTTGACACATCACTGAGCGGGGTTTGAACCCAGGTTGTCTGCTTCCAAAGCTGGCGTGTATACCTCTACACCAGTGACTGCGACCTGCTCTGCACTTTAGGCGAATTTGACACGCCCAATTGAGGTTTCAAGTTTTATTTTCACACATCTTGAGGTTTCACAGGAAAAAGCAACTGAAGTTTTATTTTCACAGGTCACCAAGCAGGGTTTGAACCCACACTGCCTGCACCCAACGCCGGCGTGTATACCACTAGACTATCAGTGCAGTCACTGATAGTCTAGTGGTATACAGGCCGACTTGTATACCAGGTGACTTGGTGTCCGCTTTCGTCATATTTGACACAAACTTTTTTTTCACAGGAAAAGTAATGCCAAGTGAAGTTGCATTTTCATAGACATTGCCAGTAGACAGTAGTTTGAAAGCAACAAGAAGTTTTTGGGCTACACAATTACAATAAAGCAATTGTGAATCTGCTTCTGAATGCCATGGATCACAACCGAGCCCATCTTTTCCCCGACACAGGAAAGGAAGGGGAGGAGCTTCTGCATGAGGTGGCCGCTCGCTATGTGGAAGGGATGAAAGACATGGAAGGCAGGAAACCGGGACCCTCGAGCATTCATGGTAAGAACCTGGCAAGATCAACTTGGTAAACTCCCAACAGCAAAATAACAAGGATAACCAGAAGGAAAAAAAAAAGGCTGACCAAAGTCTCATGCATCATGGCCACATTGAAAAAAAAAGTTAGAAGAATACAGTTAAATGTTTCACGGCGAAGTTGTCATATTTTGAGCCATCATGAAACCATTTCAGCTTGGGGTGAAAAAAAAAAGTGCCACATGGACCAGAATGCAATGTGGCCTCATGGAAAATGAAAGCTATCAAAAAATAAAGTTGTCAAGAAAGTCTGCAGAATTAAATCGCAACGTTATGAGAACGAGAAAAATGTCCCAATGGCTTCTCAGGAGTGTCCCAGCTGAGGCCCGGGGAGGAAGGCGGCTACCGAGTTGCGTACAACCCGGAGGGGACGGGCTGCGGAGCCGCTATGAGATCCATGTGCATTGGGCTCAGGTAAAGAAAATAAAAACAAGACTAGTTTCTTTTTCTACCTACCATAATTGTCACCACCGTATGGCGCGCCCTATTCAAAAGGTGTCGTGTCAGGTACGGCTGCCATTTCTGTATTTAACACATACACGAGACGCATTGTATTATCGGACACCTACTTGGACCCGCATTCCGTTTTGGAGAAAATTTAAGGCGCCTTTTGGTCGTGACAATACGGTAGATTAATTTTTTAAAAATAATTAATTTCACACATTTCTGCATGCATGGCACAAAATACAAGAACCGAGGTCCCAGCTTGGGGGCCAATAAGTCGGACTCCAAGACTTCAAAATAGAGCAATATGACAAAGAGATCAGTTGCGCTAAGATAAAAGACAACCTAAAAGTGTATTTACAAGGTCAAATTGAGTTCAACGTGCAGGGATAAACGGGCATGGGGGCTATGATGGTAGCTCGGGCTTTTGGAGTTTTAGTAGCGGAATAAATCCAACGCAAGACGGGAGCAAGAGCGCGTCGACTGATGGTGCTAGCCCTGATGCTAGGCTAAAGTAGCGGGAGCTTCAGAGCCAGCACACCTTTAACTGACAGAGACAGTGAAATGGACCAGAGCCAGCACAGCGACGCCAGCGCGTCGCTCGGCGCCGAGTCCGAGCGCGACACTCAGCCTCCGGAGGAGCCCGAGGACGCGGAGGAGACGGGTGACGCCGAGGCCATCGGCGAGCTCAAAGGCTACGTCCACAACTGCGAAAAGTAAGACCATCTGCTTGTTTCGCGTTTCATTTGAGCTGCTTGCATCACCTAATACAAAATTTTTTAAAAAATCATCATAATAATCACTAGTTTATCACGTATTGAACTATAGAATGAAATCCTTTTTTTCCCCCCCGCCCCCAGATTTTATATCTTTTCAAAGTTCTTGAAAAGCGAAGGCGAGGGCAAGAAGAAAGTGCACACCGGCTCGGCCAAGTGCATGCAGCCCGGCTGCAAAAACAAAGGTGTCACCTACACCTCAGTGTCCAGGGCCCATCTAAGGGCGCACTATCAAACCGTGAGTTCAAGCCCAAACATTTGACATGTAGTTTCAAGCAGTGAGAAACAACACAGAGTCAATGTCAAGGATCAAATAAGTTAAGAAAGAATCGTGAACCAAGCATGAGAACAGACTGTTTTGCGTTCTTTTTTTTGGGGTGGGGGGGATGGAAATAGGTGCACCCTGGAAAGAAGCCGGCGCTCACAGCCGCGCTGGCCGGAAACAGCAAGCGTGGCCAGCGCACAAAGCATCCCTCCAAGAAGCGCCGGCTCCCCGTGGAGGAATCTCTCGGGGAAACGTTCAGCCAGGAGCAGGCCAGGCAGATGTTCACGAGGTGAGGACAAATCAATCAAATCAATCAATCAATGCGCCTGCAGTACATGAAGTGAATCATCGGTGTTTATGAGCAGGTGATTTGATTTCTCTTTCTTTCTTTCTTCTCTGCCTTTTCGTTTGCAGGTGGTTTGTGGAGACACTTTCCCCCCCCAGCCTTTGTGAACACCCCTACACCAGGGAACTGTTTGGCTACCTCAATCCCGAGTTCCAGCTCATGTCGCGGCGGACGCTGGCCAGGGACCTGGACGAGCTGATGGAAAAGGCCAAGCTGGAGGTCAACGGCCTGCTGTCCAAGCAGCAGTGGCTGGCAACCACGGCTGACAGCTGGACGGTGCACAACCGGTAACGCCCTCAAGGTCTCCAAAGATGCACACGGAACGGAAATCAACGATTCATATCGTCTCCTTTTTCCCCCCACAGCGCCTTCCTGGGCATGACTGTGCACTGGATCGACAGGCCCGGTCTGAAAAGGAAGAAGGCAACCCTGGCATGCAGGGAGCTGAAGGTTAATATGAAGAGAGCTCGTGTTTGAATTTCATTTATTCACTTTGGGCCCCTCGTGTAAAATAAAGAAAAAAAGAAATCAAAAAGCCAAAAAGGTACTCAAACGACAACCATTTTTGGTAGGTCGGCCAGACACATCAGCTCCTGGGGGAAGCCATCCACGAGGTCCACCGGGAGTTTGGCATCGTCGAGAAAGTGGTAGCGACCACCACGGACAATGGCGCAAACTATGTCGCGGCCTCCATTGCCTTTGGGGAATTGGAGGAGAGGGGGGAGGTTCAAGAAGAGGAGGAGGGGGAGGAGGAGGAAGTGACGCTAGGGCAGCCCAGCGACGTCCAGGGACGGCTAGACGACGAGGACATTGACGCCAAGCCTCAGATCACTCTGCCACCTCACCGCTGCTGTAGGTAAGAGAAAAGCCCGTTTTCAAGATGTCAACCTGGAGGTGTGGCGCTCACCTGATCGAATGAAACCGGAAAAAACGCAAACACGATTGTGCGAACCACCGCTTTTGTTTCAGCGCGCATACCTTGAACCTCATGGCGACCACCGACATCAGGGAGGTGAAGGGCTGGAGCAAGGGGGACACTCCTTGGCGCCAGGCAAGCGCCAAGGCCCGGCGCCTCTGGAACCTCCAGAACCGGAGCCCCACCGCCGCCGGTCAGATCAAGGAGGCCGTCAAGAGGAAGCTGACCACCCCTGTCGGAGTGAGGCAAGCTTTAAAAAGTCAGACATTCCAATTCAAACATCGACCTTAGAGCTGACGCTATATCTTGTGGAATTCATTGACGCTTTAAACACCGAAACAAACATCTCAACTGCGATTGACATTTTTCTTCCTGTAGGTGGAACTCCTACTTGAACAGTGTGAAGGTGCTGTTGGAGGTGATGTCTCTGCCTGAGCAGGCGCAGGCCATCAACAACATCATAATTCATCACAATGCAGGAGTAGCAATTCAAGATCAGGACATTAAGGTATTGGGGGGGCGGGGGGGAAGACAATCCATTTATATGTTGAACTATGCGCGATTGCCCAAACTAGCAAGCGAGAAATTCATGTAAACTTCTGGGTGCCCACATAGGTTTTGTCCAAAACAGCAAATTTCAGACACGTGAATTTCCTTTTGAACTTTTCAGGTCCTGACAGAGTACAGGGACGTCATGAATCCTGTGGCGGACACCCTGGACAGCCTGCAGGGGGAGGACAACGCCTACATGGGCATCCTCCTCCCGACGCTGCTGGTCTTGAAGAGGTGGCTGCTGCAGCACCAGGAAAGGGGCGAGTTGCAGTATGCAGAGCCCCTGGTCCAGGCCCTCCTCAGAGGATTTGACAAAAGGTGTGTGTAGAGTAGAGAGACTCTACAAAAAATATAACCTAGCCACTCGGGACAAATAGCCATGCATCTAAACGCTATTATAGATGGAATACGATACGAGTTTCTGAAAACACTTTTAGGTTTGGCTTCCTCTTTGAAGACCAAGACCTGCTCATGGCCTCTGCCCTGCACCCGTCCTTCACCCCTGCCGTCCTGACGAGGATCGTCCCCGGTCAAGCCGACGCCATCAAGGGCAGGATCCTGAGGGAGCTCAAGGTCATGGTGCGGCCTGGGGAGGAGGAGGAGCAGCAGCCAATACAGGCCCAGCCTGACGTGAAGAGCCACCAGGACATGGTTTTCAAGTAAGAGTTCCACCCATGTCGGAGGTTGAAGATGACGTTGCGCCTATGATGGAGGTTGTAGAAGGGGCGTCGCGAAGGGCGTCCTGAAGTACAACCTCTGACATGGGTGGAACATCATCAATAGAAGGGACGTCACTTCTCCTAACATTAGATCTAGAAGATCTGACATTCGTAAAAAGATCAATATGTATCAAAAATCAATCAATGCATCATAAATCATGGATAAAAAGATCTATCGATATTAACCATTCAATTATTTCTCAAATTTTCTCATGCTGATTACAGCGAACTGTTTGGCACTGACCAGGAGGTGATGAGCCAGGATGTGGACCGGGTGTTGAGGGCCAGCATGCAGGACTGGAAACCCCGACGTGAAGCCCTCTCCTGGGCCCTCTTCCCCAAGGAGCACCGTGAGGCGTGGGTCGACTTGTTCATCAAGTACAACACCCCTCTGCCGAGCTCCGCCGCCGTGGAGAGGATGTTCTGCATTGCTGGCGACATCCTCAGGCGCAAGAGGGCCGCCCTGGCCAGCCACAACTTTCAGAAGCTGGTGTTCCTCAAGGGGAACATGTCCCTGTTGGGATACCCCAACTACCAAGGGCAGTTTGGGGGGGAGAAGTAGAAGGAGAAGCTGTAGTATTGTAAGATTTTTTAAATTTTATTTCTTTTTTGTAAAGTGGTCCAAACTGTTTCTAAATGAATAAAACTGTGCTGTTGTTACCCATGTAAAGTTTTTTTTTTACCTCAAATAGTGGTGACAAACTCTACCGGTAGATCGGAAGAATGCAAAACAGATTACATTATTTTTATTTATTTTTTTAAATCACAGTAAGGACGGACTAATGACGGCAGAGGCAGGCCGCCCGCTGGTGTGTGACTGACCCTCAAAATTTACTGATGCGCCCACCACTGCATAATAAAAAATAATTGAGGCATTTTGAAGATAATAAAAATCCCCAAAAGTATTTTACACATGCGCTCCCCTTCCAACAATAACTGAACAATTTATGGTCACTAATTACTTAGAAAATACAGATGAAATGCATTTTTTTTTTAAAACAATTCATCCGTTTTCGGAACCGCACATCCTCACTGAGTGTCACGTGGTGCTGGATTCATTAATTCTAATTAGAGTTCAAAAGACTTTTTTTAACGCACTTTGACTTCCCCCTCATCTCTGAATCAGTTTTTGTCCATTTTGCTAATGACAGGTATTCTGTGCAGGTACCCGAAGCCTGCCCAGCTGCTGTCCTTGGTGGCGGTTGCCGTGGAAACGGCCAGAATGACCCACCCTCACCCCACCGGATTCCTAGGAGGCGTGGCCGCGGCCCTTTTCGCCGCCTATGCCGCCCAGCGGCGACCTCTGACCACGTGGGGCCTCGGCTTGCTCAACGAGGCCTGTCCCATCGCCAGGAACTTCGTTCAGGCTCGGGGCTTCGCCGTGGACGAGACCGAGCGTGACTGGAACTACTTCTGCGATAAGTGGCAGTGGTACGAGGCGCACGGTGCAGATATCGGCGGCTTCTTACAGAAGCGTGGAAATGCCAATGTGGAGTAAAACATTCTTGACTGACAAATACACTCGAACATACTCGTAGGCTGAAGGCTAAAAAAAACTTTCCTTAATTCCACGGGGTTGTTTTTCGGATGCGCAAGTTTTTTTTTTAATACCTAAAACCATTAAAATAACTATTAATTTAACAAGTGAACGTATAGTTATAATATAGGCCAGGCAAGTCCAGCTCCGGACTGGACGAACGGGCCTCTTGTTCGCGCATGCAAGTGTCCAAACACCTTGCCATTGTTGCACAATTCCTGGCCACCCAGTCACACATTTCAAGACATAGTGGGGAACAAAAAACACGAAAGCTTACCAGATATGAAAGGAGCGCAGCAAACGCGGGCATTCCTGATTTTGGAGTCGGCCCAGTCTCTGCAGTCACCGGCATCGCTGGTGTTTCTGAAACGGCCACTTTCCCCCTGAAATTTAGAAACATTCGAACTGCTTTACATTCCGGTTCGTATGCACAACAGCAGGGGATGTTCATGCCGCTTAAAACTATTTAAAACCTACAACTCCGCACAAACGCAACAAAACCAAAACAAACACACACACCTGTCGCTCATTTTCAGCCAAGCGTGCGGGCGCAATTTAAGATGACGTCAATGGAAATCGACCTCCACCCCGTGGCATTATGGCGAAAAAATATAATCATCTTTGCTCTCTTTGTTAACTAGTAAAATAATGACATGATTATACTTCTTGCATGTTTACTTGTGTACTATTTCTACTCCTCTTTTCTCTCTCTTTCAAACGTATTTGCCGCAGGTACCTGGATACGAGGGGTCTCTCGAATGGCGTGGGTCCCGTCATCTGGCCCGACTTGTACGGGCCGGCCGAGAGAGACCAAGTGTACAAGACGTTCAGCCTGGCGGGTTGGGCGGGACGCAGCGGCCACGACGCTCCCATGATCGCACTCGATGCTCTGCTGGCTGCCGGAGATGACTGGGACGACCTCATGGGCAGGGCCGCCTTTCACGGAGGTTCACGCTTCAAACTGGCATCATTTAATATGAGGGCCCCACCCATTTGGACAACCCCAAATACATACACTGACATGAACTGCTAACCTGTCGGACATGCACTGACACTGACTTGTCACCGGTGTATTTGTCCAAACAAACCCTCAAATTGACAAAATGCGAACTGCGATTGGGTGACCCATCTCCACCCAAATGCGACCAAACTGTTACGTGACCGGTTTGTCTTTCTGGCGTTTAGGCGACAGCGACAGCACTGCCGTGATCGCCTGCTGCTGCTGGGGTCTCCTGCACGGCACCCGGGGAGTCCCGAGGGCAACTACGGCCGGTTGGAGTACCGCCATCGACTGGAGCGCAGCGGCGAGCTGCTCTACTCGCTGGCGTACTGACCGCAGCGAGGGAAAGAAAAGTAGGCGACAGGAGACAGGGCGCGCCGAGTTGCGCTGTCGCACTCGCCCGGAGGGGACAGCATGTCCCACTGACCTACAGTCGCCCACCCGCTGTCACACCATGTTGCTCCAGCACGGCTGCTGCTGAATCAAGAGGGCTCTTCCTAGTGGCCGTTTGAAATAACCCCACAAATGTTCATATCCAGTTTAAGGTCCATGTACTAGTACATCAGACGACAGCTCAGTGCAACAAAATTTCCCTCCTGCAATTGTCCCACTAGTGTGCAGAAATGTCATGCAGCAGTGGAAAAAAAACCCAAAAAACCCTGCTACGAGTAAGACAGTCATTTTCCCCAAGCGCACAATCTATAAAGCGAGTTTGAGTTCGATATCCAATTTAAAGGCCTTGGTATCACAACTGCATGTTATTTATGATGCAAAACTCTGCTACTCGTGACTAAATTTTGCTTGTCCCGTTTGCACTAGTAGCGGCACACAGTTGTCAACTAGTGCGGTTTAGCCTCACTAGTAATGTTGCACCCATGTCAAAGTCGAGCGGTCAAAACATACCATTAAAGCAGCTATTCTGCTAATGCGACGATTTGTCTGACTCGTGAAGGCAAAGAGCAAACTCGTACATGGACCTCAAGCTAAATGGAAGAAATGCTCACTGGCTTTCAATGCGACAAAAGAAAAGCAAGCTTTTGAATGAATGCGCTATAATATGCCACTGCAACTCGAGATCTCGAGATAAAATAAAGTAGCAGCATAAACATGTGGTTAAGTTGAAAACTTTTATTTTTTGGTCATTTTGTTTTTGATTTTTTTTTTGTCTAGTCCTTTTTTTTCAATTTTATTTACCTAAAGAAGAGAATAACGGTCAGAGGTTGATTTTTTTTTTTTTTTAAAGCAACCGGGGTGAGTTAAAAGAAACGATTTGTTAAAAATCCCATCCTCTCTTCAAATGCCCCGTGTCATGCAGTAAGTATTCATCCTGTACGTGTGTGTGTGTGTGTGTGTGTCAAAAGCCAACACACCCGACCAGGCCAAAAACACTTTGCTGGAAGATGAAACCCTTTGTCCTCTGACTGGTCCAAGCGATAAAGGTGCCTCCTGCCTCTGAACAAAGGGAAGAAGTTGAAGAGGATTTGCACGCAGGTTAGCCGTCGTGCTCGTCGTCCTGCCATCGTCCTCCGTTTGCATTAAAAAGGAAAAAAGGAAAACACTCCTTCACTTCTGGGGCCAATGAACAGTAACAGCAGCAGCAGCAGCAGAAGAAAAACAAGAAGGTGCTATGAGGCTATGTCCTTCTCCGCCGCTGCGCTTTGCTGCCAGTCTCGTTTTGGGACGTTCAGTCGAACCGTCGTCAGGCGGGCTTGCAGGGACGGCGGCGCTCAATCCCGGGAACATTTTTTGAAGAGAGAAGTTTAGTTTCCGGGTGGATGGAAGGAGGCCGGGTGTGTCTGGACCTGCATTGCTGTCAGTGCCAAAAAGAAACATTTCACTGAATGGGCCAAAGTACATGAACTCATGGCGTTAATAGTGAACATATTTATCATCGTCGATATCAAATAGTTTAAATTCTAAATGTGACATCCACTATGAATCCAAAACACCATCATAGCATTTCAAACTCAGTTTTGATATCCGTAAACATGCAAAAAGTTAAAACGTTCACAGATTATAGATTGGTTATTTTTGCATCCTAGAGGTTTTTATGGACCCTGAATCTCTATGAAAATAACTTTTTGAATAGAATTACAGAAACTTCCACTGACAATGGAGGCTAAATGTGGCTCCTCCTGATTCCAGAGATGTCAATGTCTTAGGTGAGACAAATCGCTTGACACAATTTACTACTTTCCAATCAGCCAAGGCTTTGGCTCCACCATGCGCCATCGCAGGAGCATTACAGTGAGTTTCTCAGCAATTTGTGGGTGACAGGGATGGAGCCCTGCCAAAACGAGCGGAAACCCCCGGAGTAATTGACGCCCTCGAAAAAAGGTCTAGAAATGACTTTTAGATGCCACAAGATGGTGCCAAAGTACAAATATTCCAATCAGGCTTTGGGCACCTTTTTTGGACGTTTCACTTTCAGGGCGGCGGGCGGTTCACTGTGTCGTCTTACCTTGCGGATGCCCGATGTAAAAGTGTTGGTGTGTCCCTTGCTGCGGTCCGTGCTGCGGGTGCTGGGGCACCGAGCCGGGCCCCTGCTGCGGGGGAGGCTGCAGCATCACTAACTGGGGCTGACCGTGGCTCCCTGAATGGTGGGGGCCTGACATGGCTCCTTGTACATGGGCCTGACCAGGAAGAAGACAGGACAGCTTCAGATTTGTCACTGGAAAAGGGACCTGCGAAGCAATAGGATGGGTCCCGACCTGCGCCAACTGGCCCAGGGGATACGTGGGTGGAATGCCCTGGTGGCCGTGGATGCTGTAGCCCTGAATGGGGTAGGAGCCCTGCGGGGACGTGTGGCCAGGCGGCATGTTGGGAGGGGTGGGTGCAGACAGCTGACCTGAGTGGTACATGGACTGGGGCTGTGGGCCGGATTGGGTGTTCTGGAAGACAACAATCAGCATTTGCTCATTCTTACCACTGTGAACTTAAGCACCACACTTATTGACACATCAGCTGCACCAAAATTACATTTACACTCAAGCGTTTGTACAGCGTGTCCGAAAGTCTCTTTATTTAAAAATATATAAAATAAATAAAATAAAAAATTTAAAAAGTAGATATGCTAATCAGATTTAGAGCTGCAGCGATCAAATATTTTTAGAATCTAATATTCTATTGATTAATTGGATTTAAAAAAATAACTGCCGTGCATGTGAGGCGTGGGTATTGCTCACATTCTACTGTCAAGTCTGTATATGACTTTGACGAACGGGGCCTGACTTGGTCAGTGACGTGGGCGTCAGCCAACGAGAGTAGAGATCGCATCACAGATGTTGAATTTCAAGTTCCGCGTTAAAGAAATGGGTTGTGATTTTAAAAAAAACCGCACTTCTCAAGAAAAGGCAAAATGCACAAAAACAACAGGAATTAAGCACGGACATCTATTGTCACATCCATCGAGTGGTGTATGGCACAAGTCATTTATGGAGCCGTAAGAATTTCTACAAAAATGACTTGGGTATTTGTGCTATAAGGCCCCCAAGTTGTGTCTATTCATTAAAAAAAATAAAAAAACTATTACAGTGTGGAGAGACTTTATGGACACCCTGTAACATCAGAAAGACTCAAAGTCTCTGAGACGGTGTCACCTGTCCGGGGCTGGGCGCAGGATGCTGGGGTGGGGGCTGGTTGCCTGTTGGGGTACTGGATGGCTGCGGTTGATGTACGGCCCCTGAGTGGTGGGAGAAGGACTGGGGAGCTGGAGACAAAAGACAGTCCACACTATTCCAGCTTGCCAGTTTCAAGGAACATTAAATCAGAAAGTGGTGCGAAAGGTCTTTCAACAAAGTACCTTAATGCACCTTTTAAGATACTTTGTTGCTCACCATAGATGCCCTGCTGAGGTCCCTGTGGCCCGTCCCCTTGTGTCTGGAACTGTGGGCCTCCTGGAGGTCCGAGGGCTTGCGGGTGGGGACCCCCGCCTTGCCCTATCATCCGAGCCCCCCTTGCAGCATGGAATACATGGGCTGAAAGAGAGAGCGGGGAGTCAAACATTTTTTGAAATAAAGGCAAGACACGAACACCTAGGTGCCGTTTCTACCTGTCCTGGGTACGGTGACATGGCCTGGATGACCTGCTGTTGGCCATACTGCTGCGGGTTGTACTGAAGGTAGGACTGAGGGTAAGGGGACGCAACCAAGGGGGCGCCGGCGGCTGTCGCCGCAGCTTGCAGCATGGGGGGTGCCGCGGCACCATGGTCTGAGCGCGGTCCCACTACGGAGCCTGAAATGCAACGGCCCACATGGTTTGAGGACATGGCCCCAACAAGGTACCACTGTACAACTGAAACAATATTCAGTCAGAGACAAAAACCAGTTTCATGCATGACCTTTGGTCCTGGGGTACTTTCCCTGGCTGACTGCAGACATAGTGTACTGGTACATCTGTGGGGTCTGGAAAATGAAGAAGAAAAAAAAAATCAAGATTTTTTTTTGCTGCCTGACAATACAATCGGAAATTGTTATTTATGGGACGGTCTGTGCTCGTGCACCTGTACAGAGTGAATCTGCGACACATAGGAGAGGTAGGGGGCATTGTAAAGTGGACCCTGGCCGCCTGGGTGCTGAATGACCACGGGGCTCGGAGGAGTGGGTCGAGGCGGGGTGGGGGCCGTGTTGGGTTTTGTCTGGACCGCAAGGCAATTGGATAGAGTAAGAAATGCGGTACTCGCACTACACTCACGTAAGGTAAAAAGGCTCACCATAGGCATCTGAGGTTTGATTGGATTGAATTCTTTAGCGTTGGGGTTTAAGGTGGATTTCTTCACTTGGCTAGACAAAGACAAAGAAAACGTGCTGAAATTTTCTCCCATCGCAGTGGCAAAACAATGTTCTTTTTTTTTTTACTTACTCTGCCACACCCTCCGTGCGCTCCGACATGCCGTCCTCACTTCCCGGGGTCCTGGCCGGTTGAGGGGCAGCCGGCGAATGTCTGTCCAAAATGGCTCCCGCGGCAACCGAGTTGGGGGCACACGGCGTGCCGGCTTCCTTGGGTTCATCGGATGGGAGCCCCGACGGCTGAGGATGGGACGGGCTGGGGGCAGCGGGCTGCGGTTTGGGATCGGCAGCGGCGTGAGGGTCCGGCGGCGGCGTAGGTTTTGCGGCGCCGGCCTGGGCGACATCGCCGACCACAGGAGGAGTCGCTGCAGCGGGAGAGCTGGGAGAGCCGGAGCTGCCGCCACTCGGCTGGAGCTGGAAGGAAAACCAAAAGGTGCTAATTGAATTCAAGTGTCATCACATTTTCAGGGTTACAATAAAATTCTACAAAAACATTCATCAAAGTCGAAGCGTCCATCTGCAAACGGACACGGTCATGCCACAGGTCGTCTTCTACTTCGGGATTGCATTCCCAAGTTCATTGCAAAGGAAGCAAACACTCACCCTAAATTCCTTGCCAAACTTCCGTAGCTCCTCGATTTGTGACCTTTGTTGAACTGAAGGAGCTAGGCGGGGAAACAGCGGATCACAAAAAGATGGTTTTAGGGAAAACAGTTGTGGTGTTCCGGCTTCATGTCGGCTTGTCACCTTCTCACCTTTGCTGCTCTTGCTCTCCTCCGTGCCACCGGGGCTCTCGGCCAAGCGTTCTTTTGCAGCGGCGCATAGGATTTCATTCACTGGCAAGACAAACGATCAAGTCATGAGTCGTGCCGCTTCATTAGATGAGTCGACGGACTCATTTTGGCAGGTGAACTTTGTTTTAAAAGCCGAACAGGAGGTCAAAGTGTTGATTGTACCGTCCACGGGGAACAGAGGGGCGGGGCCTGACGTCTTCTGAGCAGGCATGGAGATGGACGACGTGTCCAAGTAAGGTGTGTCCTGGGAAGAGCCCGATTTCGGTGAACGAGTGGCTGCAAGGACAGAATAAGGCTCATCATTTGTCATAAAAAAAAAAAATAATAATAATATTGTTTTGAGTAGCCGATGTATTAAAAAGGGAGGAGCTGGTACCAGTGGACTGAGCGTGTGTGTTTGGAGTGCGGACTGTTCTGCTCGACTGGGGAGGTCTTTGAGCTTTGGGAGAAGTCCTGGCAGCAACTGAAAGACAAATGGCATTTTGTTTTCAACTTAAAGAGCAACATCTGCCGTGGAAAGTGGCAGTGGTACTTCTGCCATGAGTGCGATGCCCCTGACAACTACAAAGACCGGCAAGTATAACAAAATTTTTCACAACGACGTCCCGCTGGAGAAAGATTATTCAGTGACAGAAGCAAAAATGTGGCCAAACAGGAACCCTTTTTTGACCATGCGTCCTGCACATGTAAGGTCTAACTTAATGGTCCTCCAATTAATAGAGCCTAAAAAAGAAAAACTTGACTTTTCAAGTACTATCACAATGATGCGCGTGTTCTTTTCCAAAAACAAGACACTATTGACAAAAATAGAGCTTTACCTCCATTAACAGGTCTACCGGCCTCTGACAGGGAGTGTGGTAGCGAGTGGGAATGTGGGACTGAGTGTCCATGGGGGGCAGGTGGGCTGGTCGGGGAAGGGGTGGCAGAGAGGGAGCCTGCCGAGCTGGGCGCGGCCCCAGGAGAAGCGGGCGTATACGGACTGCCGGGAGCAGAGCCGGGACCTGGGCTGGGGCCTTGCGGGTGGTGGGCAACGTAGGCTCCGCCTCGGCCCGATAGGGGGCTGCTTCGCTCTGTTGGGGAGACACCAGTTTGGGGACCGCCCGTCGAAGGCAGCGGGGCTCTGGGGGACGAGGAGGACGGAGGAGTGGAGCGATAACCCCCACTCAGACGACTGTGGGGCGGAGGACCGCCGGTGCCTCTCTCGGCTCGATCCCGGTTCATCTCCCTTTGCCGCTGAGGCAAAGGAATGTACTTGCCCTCCCTAAACAACACAAGACAACAGCGCAACTCTCAATTATTAAATAAATAAATGAAAAATCGCCGCTTGACGCGTTTGATTGCGGTCAGTAGACTCCACACGGCTCGACTGACCTGGCCCCTGGGCTGTCTCGGCCCCTTTCACGTTCGCGGGGGCTCTCGTGGCTCCTGTCCCGATCGGTGCCGTCGCGCACCACAGCGCTGTATTTGTCCTCCTCACTTTTACCCTCGTCGTTCTCCAGGCCGACGCGGTGGCGGTATTGGGGGCTGGACTCGATCTCGTTGGCCAGGCGAGCGGCGCGGGCCTCCCGCTGTCGGTACACTTCGGAGGTACCCCTCTCCAGCGGCACGCTAAGTTGGGGGTGGGAGGTGGCGGTTGGGTCAATATGCATATTCAGTGTTTCTCTGATTTCACAGAATCAACCACTAACTCAAAAATACACACAAGGAAATGTTTGAGTGAATCAATAAAAACATTTCTCGGTGGTCGATATCGCCAGGTTGACACAAAGACTCCGACGGAAACTTACGTATACATAGAGAGGCTGGAATCATACGTTGACGTGATTCCATATTTCACTTCATTGTAGCGGAACATCTCGTTGGCATCCCAGCCGTTGGACTATTGGGGGGGTGTAGACAATAATTAGCATTCAACAAAACAACTCAAAACACGGCTTATAGCAGGGGTGTGAAATGTCACGTTTAAAGGGCTACCTGGAAACAAGATTGGTTTTTGACAAAGTACAAATCCAAATGTCACTTGCAGTGCATAGACAAACAACAGAATCCAATTTTTAGAGGGAAAGAACCGCAGTGGCATATCAACTGACAATATTTGACATTTAAAAGCTCATGCTGTGAATGACAGACTGGCGGGAACTTACTGCGTCCGCATCCAGATTATAACTCTCCCCGTTGCTGTCTCCTCCTTCCCATCTCTGCAACACTTTCTCTTTGTGTTCGCCGTTGACCCGCGTGGAGCTGATGGCGGTGTCGGTGAAGCTATCTGCACACAGGTCAAGGTGATGCAATAGTCAACGCAACGATATCGTAAGTTGCCTATGAGCCTCATCTTTTAGCGCTCATTTTGCAAAGCAACACATATTGCAAACTCCACCGCTGGTAAAATAATCTTGAGTTGCCCTGTGCGCTTACATTCATCACTGTTTACACAGACAGGAGTAAAACATTGACCGTGACTACAAACACAATGGCAACGGTGAATATCACTTGAGTGCGCACCTCTGGTGGCATAGTTGAGGTCTACGTCCCTGCATATCATCGTAACCAGATCCGAAGGGCTGAAAATCATGGTGTCTGTGATGTCTTCTCGCCGCGGCGGTGCCAGGGTCGAGCCCTCCTCCCCTCTTTTGTGCACGGCGTCCACGGCCAATTCACACTAAGAACAATAAGGGGAGCAAACACGTTTAGACTGCGTGTAAATTGATTCATTGCAAGCAGTGTTGGCGATTCTTTATCATCGCACCCAACCCGGGGCTCCCCAAATGTTGAAATGTCCCATTGAGCTTCATTGTATTAAGCAGATGTGGGATTAACAGCACACCCATTTATTTCAACAGGGAAAAATTATTTGATCAGATTTGTCACGGAACAAATGAAAATTGAAAGCCACGTTCCCACTATAGGACGTCTCGCATTGTTTGTTTCTGTGCGCATTGAAAGTCAAAAGTAGCAGCCTCACCCGGGAACTGAGCGTCTTGAAGATGCCTTCAAACACACTCCCGTTCTTCACCCTTATGTCACAAGTGGAACCCTGGAGGAGATGCAATTTGAAAATTAAAATTACCAAAGGAACTTGACTACATTTCTCTGGAAGAAGGTGGAACATGATCAAGGAAATTTTACCACGACAGCTGTGAGGAAATGAAGCATTCGAGCATTGTTGTACACCCCCTCAAAAACCTGCACAAAGGAAAAGACACAGTCTCCAGCAACACATTCCAAAGCAGCTGTCCTGACATGGTGTAATATGTATCCATTTGCTTGGGACTCAGCCATTACACCCGCACCTTTCATCAACAGAAAATGCCAGCCCTAATCTCCAACCACCTTATAATCATATCAGGTGAAGTGAGGTGGAAGGAGGCAGCTACTTTCGTTGTTTGACTGGAAAGCGAATGAATCTTACAGAGCCACAATCGCTCATTCAGCTAAGAAAGATCTTTGGTGGTCCTTCACTGAGAGTGGTCAATAGTAGTCCACAAGACCACCGATTTTGTCATTGTGCTTTTAGTCATTAAGTAAAATATGTTTCAGGTTTTGCTCATGTTTGTTGGCCGAATTATCTGGGCCTCGGTACTCACGGGAGAAGACTGGAATGACGGTTTTGCAGTCGTTCGATTCCTGTTAAAAACAAAAAACAGAAATTTAAGCATGGTACGTTTCAGCGCGGCAACATGATATTTATTCTAAAAAACAAAAAAATGCTTGCTGAAACTTCCATCAAATCAGTTCATAATCAGTTTTACAGGAAACAGATGTTTAATCTCCATTTTTCACGCAAGTCAGTTTAAATAAACGTTCCCCCTTTGACCTTCTAATGGTGACAAAATCTTGAGTTAATTTGTTGATTCAATTCCAAACTAAACTCATCGTACGGAAAGGCAAACGCAAAAGAAAAAATCAGCTCGAAATATAAACCAGAAAAGAGGACAAAGCGCGATGTTTACGTCCAATTCCAAGCAGACCAATGTGGCTTGCTCAACGAGGTGGCAACGCAGGAAAAAACACACATACGGTTACAAAACAAAGGCTGAGGCCAATCTGACCAAAACAAGATCCCACAACAGCGACGACGGAGCAAGACAGACCTTGCGTTAGCCATTAAATCTCTTCAAAGATGATTCATTGAACGAGCCACTTTGAGGTTAGCGTTGCAGATATTTTGTGTTCCGCCGAACAGCGTCCGCTTTCTGGGTCTTGACCGGCCAGATAAACTTTCTTTCACCTGTATGTTGATATGCTACTTAATGGTTTCACCCAAGTTCAACCCGCCCCTTCAAGTCTGTTTTCGGTTCCGTTCGAGCCATCAGATTGGTTCGACCCACACATCAATCCCCCAGAAACAAAATGGATTGGCCAGGAGAGAAAGCTCCGTGGCTGCAACGCGGCCCATTGAGCACACTGAGCTTTAACCGGTAGGCCTTTAGCGCAAGGGGCTAACCCCGGAGTTTCCTAGCGCGTGTAGACCGGCTCACTCACCTCCCGGCCGGAGTCCGGTTGCCGCCACTGACTGGAGAAGGCATACCGGCGGGACCCGTGGTACCATTTGACGCTTTTCTCCCACCGGAGTTGGGCTGCTGTTGTTTCAGCATGGCGAATAAACACGGGGGTTCGGACAGTACCTAAAGTATCGAAACTAATCAACACTAAACCGTCCGATACGAAGTAGCTTCGCTTGTAAACTATCTTTAGCAGTTGAGCCGGTGTCACTTCGGCAATACGGGCTATCGTAGCTAATCTTGCTAAGTGAATACCAGTCGCTTGTGGCCTAAAATGTTCAAGCAACCCTCCCCAACCACCGCTGTTCCAAGCAAATGTGGCGTGCGCCCTTCAAAATGCTTCCCCGCACATCTACTTTGTGATATCAGCGGTTATGACAAAGCAAACGACGGCTCAACTGACACGAGTTTTCGTGTAATTATGTAGCAACGGCTAGGTGGCTTAGCATTAGCTTTGATCCTCAAGCTGCAGTCAGGCGCTTTCACTCCGCGTTTTACTTTCTTTCATTTAACCGCGTCACCTTGACTCCGGCACAGGCGAAACCTTCCAATATTTTCCAAACAAAGACTTTACGTTGCTTGTCAGGCGCTTCCGAAAGTGAAATAATTTAGGTTTAGTCGAGAAACCTTGCAGCGGTCAGTCAGCACCACCTCTCGGTAGGTTCACTTGACTCGATCCGCGCGCGGCTAACTGGGAAACACGACCGAGAGAGGGGAGGGGGAGGGGCTTCGACGTGCGTGCGCACCTTCGACCTAGCGTTCGCGCGCTCGTTGAAGAGTTGATTGAATCGGATTGTTCTCTACTTTTTGTTTTAGAAGGGGCAAAAAACAGATTAAGTGGAAGAAGAAATAATGCAACACCCATTTGAGAACGTTTCCCAATTGAAAAAGTACAGATAATAGCAATAGTGTTTCTCTTTCATTAGCCCGCAAAGTGCCTATGCTAATAGACAGTAAATAAAAAAACTCAGACACACAATCAAACAAAATGTTCCCACAGCTTTGCTAATGTTAATTGACTTACCCCCCCCCCCAAAAAAAAACAATAGGTAACGATAGCAAGGCAAAAAAAAAAAAAACAGTACTTGTTTGTGTGCGAGTGTTTTCGGATTAAATGAATTTTAAGACAGCAGAAACTGATGATGATTCGGCTGTCATGAGACTCAAAACATTCGCCATGAATCATTCTTGTAATGGACCCCGACAAGTAAGGCAGCGGCTGGGGAATATCTTGCTTTTACCTCAATTTCTACTTTTGTACAACGGGATTTTAAACAAAGCAGCCACTAGAAAACTTGTGTGTGCGTCTTTAGTGCATATATTACGACCGTAAACCAACGCAGCATGGCCGCTTCCTAGTGTCGGGAAAACGTTGTCTTACGCAAGGGACTTTATTGTTCCTTTAACAAAAACAAAAAACGGAGGAAACCAAAACTATCTGAATTTTGGCAAAGAAACTGTAAGTAGTTCAAGGTGTTAATTTCTAGGCGTTGTGATAACCGCAATCTGACAATGCATTCGTTCTTCTCAGTGTGCAATCGGTGAAAGGCTAATTACACATAAGACCTATTTTGTTTCGCTAATATTCAGTCACGTGTTCGTTGTCCATAAGAGCAATATTTTAAATGTGATTTGTTCATTGACCGCGTCTTCCTCCCTGTAGAGAGGTGCTGGGTTCGAATCTCACTCGGGTCTGGCTTCGCTCTCTGAACTCCACACACCAAAGGCACGTTCGGTTCGTTTGAGCGTGACCAAGCCGGTGTGATTCTTTCCCAGCCACACGGGTTAGCATCGTCCATGTTGAGAAAGAAGTTTCCCACCTTGGAGAGATTCCTCTGGCCAGTCTCCAGATGTGCCAGTCAGCTTGCCGGACAGCAGTATGACGTGGTCGTGGTGGGCGGGGGTCACGCAGGTACCGAGGCTGCTGCTGCGGCATCCCGAGTGGGAGCACAGACACTGCTGGTCACGCAGAAAGTTCACACCATCGGTAAGAGAACAAGGTGCAAGTTGTTTGGCGGCAAGCTTTGAAACCAAAAGTCCCGCTCATGGTCCTAGCGGCGTCCTTCTGTGTCGTGTTCCTTCCAGGCGCCTTGTCGTGCAACCCCTCTCTGGGTGGAGTGGGGAAGGGTCACCTGGTGAAGGAGGTGGACGCTTTGGACGGCGTGTGCGGTCGAGCGGGAGACCACGCTGGCATCCATTTTTCTATCTTGAATCGCAGGAAGGGCCCCGCTGTGTGGGGGCCCCGGGCTCAGTTGGACCGCCAACGCTACCGCCAATTCATTCAGGTGAAGAAAGAAAAAAAGTGACTTTTCATTGATGGAAAAAAAAAAAAAACATCTTTCTGCTTCTGCTTCAGTCTTTTAATTTTTTTTCCCCCTTCCTCGATTTGCAAATAATTGTTTGTCTGTATGCGCCCTGCAATTGGCTGACAACCAGTTCAGGGTGTACACCGCCTGTTGCCTGAAGACAGCCAGGTTAGGCTCCGGCAACTGCTGCAATCTTCGTGAGGTTAAGCAGATTAGGAAATAGATGGATGCTTTTAGACGTTACTATAAACTATAGGGGTGACTCAACTTTTTTCATCTGTCCAAGCATTTGGTAAACTCGAATTATGATTGTCCTTATTAATCCCGTTTTTTGCCTGCAGTCCGAGCTGCTGTCCACTCCCAGATTGACGGTGCTGGAGGGATCAGTGGAGGAGCTTCTTGTAACAGAATCTAACCCCGGAGAGCCTGGATGCCACAGAGTCACTGGGATACGTTTAGGTGGGCAACAAACCCATTAAAACAACAAATAGAGTAACCCCCACTACTCACGGGGCACAAGGACCAAGCTCTGCCATGAATGTAAAAAAACAAATAGATAATTTCTTTTAATTTCAAAGGAGAGAGCTAATTTGAGACCATTAGTCCACGAGCTCCCTGATGGTATGCAAAATAACCACTCCCTAATTAGTATTTAAGCAGTCAATGTTAGTACAGTTCAATTGTTTTTACTTTTTTAAGTATAATACACATTCAATCTTTAAGAACTGTTTGGAAAAAAAAAAAATGCTTTCTGATGACAGCAGGTGCAAGCCTCCCAATTTCCGCCCACTCTGTGGTTCTTACCACGGGTACTTTCCTGTCCGGCTCCCTCTTCATGGGTCAGAACACATCCCCGGGGGGGCGGATCGGAGATGCACCGTCCAGCGCCGGAATGTCCCACACGTTGAGGGAGCGCCTGGGGTTGAAGATGGGTCGACTCAGGACGGGCACCCCTCCTAGAATAGTGAAGGCTTCAGTGGATTTTGACCAGGCTACGCTACACCCGCCCGACAGTCAACCGAGTCCCTTCAGCTTCCTCAATAGCCACACTCACTGCAAGGTACTTTAAAGCACATGTGAATACAACAAAGTACCGCGTTATTGTGGTCGAATGTCACGTTTTCACATTTTAACAGGCCGAGGAGCAGCTGCCGTGCTACTTGACCTATACCACTCCTGCTGTGGATAAAGTGGTGAAAGAGAGTCTTCATCTCAATTGTCATATACAGCAGGACACAAAGGGCCCCAGGTACACACCTGTCCACTTTTGATATCCATCTAACTTCCTATCTGGTTTAAGTTTCATGGTATTTAAAAAAAATAATAATCAGAAGACGACTAAACGTTATGTACAACAGTGCAATTTGAGAATCCCTTCCTAAATAATTGGCCCTTGTCAAAGTTCAGGTACTGCCCTTCAATTGAGTCCCGAGTACTTCGCTTCCCGGGGAGGCAACATCAGGTCTGGTTGGAGCCCGAGGGGCTGACCTCTGACCTGGTGTACCCGCAAGGTCTCTCCATGACAATGCCCCCTGACATGCAGCTGAAACTCATCAGAGAGATCCCGGCCCTGCACAGGGCTGAAATCCACACACCCGGTACGTGCGACCCTAACCATGTTTAAAAACGAAAAATCAAACATGTAAATTGTGTGTTAGGCTACGGCGTGCAGTATGACTTTGTGTGCCCGACTCAGCTGAGCCCTGCGCTGCAAGTGAAAAGCACCCAAGGTCTTTTCCTGGCCGGGCAGATTAACGGGACCACGGGGTACGAGGAGGCTGCTGCACAGGTGACCGTATTTTAGATTTAAAAAAAGAAATATATATATACACACAGTGGTACTTTGATTTACCATATTTTGGGTGACATCCCACAAATCCATGACTCCCACTTTGCTCTCCAGGGCTTGTGGGCGGGGGTCAACGCAGCCCGCACGGCTCTCCGCATGCCCACAATGGCGCTGTCTCGTACCGAGAGCTACATCGGCGTTCTGATTGATGACCTTGTGACACGAGGTGTGACGGAACCTTACCGCATGTTCACCAGTCGGGCGGAGTTTCGAACGTCACTGAGGCCGGACAATGCGGATCTGCGACTCACCCTCAAAGGTAAACGGCGTTGCACGGCCTCGCTGGGGATTCGCTGTAATTGGAGCGACCTTGTGTTTGCTTCGCTATAAGTGAAGGTGGAAAAACGGATTACAACTGGGAAATCAGATATCAGAACTTTCTTTTTGAAGGACTTCTACCCCGCCATCCAGACGCCAAGAGTTAAGCATGTCATTTCAGGCTTTGCGGAGGTGGGGTGCGTGTCCTCCCACCGCTACCAGCAGACTGTAAGGGTGAGAGACAGTCTCCAGGATGCGCTCGCAGCTCTTCGGGATGTCTCTCTGTCCGCCACAACTTGGAGACTGAAATTGCCTCGCGTGCACATCAGTGAGATGAAGGCCGCCAATCCGACGCAAGTTACAAACTGTTGGACTCAAGTGGTCAATCCCGCAGGCGTTCCTCTATTTCAGTTTGTAGTCACGTATACGATTTTTCTTTCAGTGGCTTGGAGATGCTTCAGTACAACGACGCGACCTTTGAAATGTTGGTCTCCATTTTCCCGGAATGCCTTTCACCCTACACAGAATTCTCGCAAAGGCTGAAGATAGAAGGTGGTTTTTTTAATAATCACGACATCGTTTTCACTTCAAGTCGATTGTGGTCGTTGCGATTTCTGCATCTTGGTGTGTCTGATTTACAAATAATCTGAAAAGATCTCTGCGGCGCATGATGATGATGATGATCTTCTGTGGATGTGTGCCGCCTAGCTGTGTACAGGCCTCACTGCGTCCTCCAGCAGAGGGAGATTGAGAGAATTCAAAAAGAGGAGAGCATGTCTCTCCCACAGGACTTGGACTACTTGTCCCTACCAGTCTCTCTGTCACAAGAGGTCCGGGAAATTTTGGACAGAGTTCGGCCCAGCACGGTGAGTTTCAAATCAAAACACTGTCCTGTGTTATCTTTACAGTGTTACCTTCCCACAATAACACTTGATCACCAACACATTTTTTTTTAGGTTCAGGCTTTCCACCACTAGATGGCAAAATCTAACTTTAACTTGCAGCCACCATCATTTTTGTAACTATGATTCTTCAGTGATGGGAAAACATAAATGATGTCAATTTCATTAAAGCTTGAAATTAAATTTAAAAAAAAATATATGGTTTTGTTTAGTTTTTTAATTTAGAGGAGGAAGAACAACGACAAGATTTTTGTTAACCAGTTGTCAGACATTGAATTAAGATCATTGTGCTCCTCAGCTTGGTGCTGCGAGGCGTTTGCAAGGAGTAACGCCGGCTGCAATTGTCCATCTTTTCAACTATGTCCTTCACTCGGGGAAGAAGGAGAAAAGAATGCACAGGAGCTAACCTGAGGGAAAGGATAAGCTACGGGAGGAGATGTGTACAAAAAAATAAATAAAAATAATACACCTCAAATGCTGTTACTAAAAATGTACAAAACTTGGTTCAATAAAGAAATGCCATGTAAGCCAGCGTTTGTGTACAATTTCTTTTGGACTAATAAAAGATGCCTTAGCAACACTTTAAAACAAGCCCTGCATCTACAATCCAGCTACCCTGGAGAGGAATTCTAATCCTGTTAGGAAGCGGACCGTGAGCAACGATCAACTCAAGAGTGACCTTAACTGCAATAAGAATGAGTCCGTGCAGGTCTGTGGTGCCGAAGACAAACGAGGCGTGTCAGTCAATCTTCAGCACCGGTTGGCGGTAAACCGTCATGTCGGCAAACGCGACCTCTGTGGTTAGTCTGATGGTTGAAGACAAAGGACACTGAAAGACACAAGATGGGGGTTGTTTTCAAATTTGCATGGCAAGTTAAACCAATTGTCACTTTTGGAAAATTCATTCTAGAATGGAGACAAAAAATAAAAAATACAAGCCTACCTGAAACTTTTGACACCGAAAAAGGTACTTAACCCCCAGGATGTAGCTCTGAGGGAGGTCCAGGGGGCCCATACGAGCCCACAGCACTTGCACAGAGAGAGAGTATGGGAGGGTGCAGCCTGAGGCACATGTTTCCTAAAAGTCGGGAAACCGACCCATTAGATCCTCAAGATTAGAGTGTTGGTAAAGATGACGCTCAAACGTTAGTGTTCCGAATAATGCCAGCAGTTTTTTACACATGACTGCTACCTGCGAGCTGACGGGACACTCCTCTTTGAGCACTCTGGTCCACTCCGGTTGGGAGCCCGAGCTCATGGCAATCATGTCAGGAATAGCATCTCCTTGCAAGACGAAGCCAACATTGGATCGCAGCTCGGCGCAGTCCCGGGAAGGAGAACTTGGGAGCACACAAATACATGAAAAAACACCCCGTAAAGTGATTTGAGAGATTTGTTTGCGCACAACACTCCTCTCTGTATTGAGTTGAAGTTAAAAGGCCTTTCTTTTCAACTTGCACGCTGTTGCTTCATGCGGCCTTACCTAAATGCGCAGCCTGCAATTGTGTTATGTGTGAAGAGGATGCTCTGCCGTGCGGAGGGGTCAAAGGAGCACTCGCCAACTCGCGGCACCCCCATTACGGTCACCTGGCACGCTGTCAAGGAACCGCTGCGCACGACTGGCAAAGGTACACAACGGAACCGGCGCTGGGGGCGAGGTTCACCACACGGTTCGCGAGGATACGGGTTTCACGACTCCATGGAAGCGACCGAGGATGCCGGATCCCACTCGCAATCCAACTGAGGGGATCGTTAGCCGTGGAGACGGATGAGGTGTCCCCAGCTAAAACAAGAGGAAAGGACGGTAAATAATCTGTGCTTTGGGGATAAAGACCCGTTGGTGCGAATACCTTGAATTGGACCGAGTGCACTTGTTGAAACAACCGGTTTGTTTCCACATCGGCTAAAACCACATTCACTGTCGCACTTGCCAGTGCTCCTCTGTCTGTGTACACGATGACAAATTCAACCTGCAAAAAGCATTCAGACAGATGGGAGGCATGAAAACTGTCCTCCGAGACAAGTTTCTCCTACGGGAGACCAAATAAAAGTCAAATTCAAATTATTCAATTCAATGTCATTAAAAAGAAATTAATTAAACAATTCTGGAGAAATTGCATGTGAAGGCTGAGGAGGCTGAATGAACAATTGCGGAACGGTATTGAATGACCTGGACTGAGCTGAACATGTTGAAGTTGGAATGGTTTGAATTGGTAGGAAAATGTAGAAATTCGAGGTGGGGAAAAACAATAAAATTGTATACGAGTTTTTATTTTTAAAGGTTGAAAAGAAAAACAAATGTGGTAGGGATAAGATGAACTGTCTCAAGGAATTTTCCTGAACTTAAGTAAGGAAGCGGATTGTTTTGAAATCCAAATGAGAAAAAAGTCTTAACGGGAAAAAAAAATGTAGACACTGAAATGGCAAATTATACTCTTTGTGAAAACAAATTACAAACGTGGCGCCATTTGAAATCCAAAAATAAAGCTTCTCACCCGTTTTGTCACATTAACACAGAGGTTATTTTGCTCGCTTGGTGCAGGCCAGTCAGAGAGCGGGGACACTGGGATCTGGGAGGGGAAAAACAAACAAACAAACAAACAAAACACATCTTGCTTAATTAGACCTCATACTGATGCCTTCCGTCTGTTAAAATAGCAGGAAAAGTTGGCAAATGTTTTCTCACCAAAAGGTCGGCCACTTGTTCTTGCGCAGGTTTTGGAATCTGCGATTACAACATTCGGATTGACTTAAGCGAACAGATCATTTGAAGACAGTTTTTGAAAAAACAGACTTTCTTACTTTGATTAGACTCAGGTCCGAGAAGTAGGAAAGCGCGCTGAGATTTGGGTCTTTGGTGCACGACTGAGGGGTTACCAGGCGAGTACAGGACAAAGACTCGGCTCTTAAGAAGCCTAGCAAGATGAGCAAAACACTTAAGCGTTTCGGGTGGCTGGAAAATGAAGGTGCAATACATCTAAAGAGAAAAAAAGCTCTTTCTCTCGTATAGATTTTTTTTTTAACTATTACGTGGCGTCATCTTACGTGCGGGGTTGCGATTAAGACAGAATCCACTGGTGGCTCCCGGAGACGGCTGACGAAGGAGACCTCGCACAGATGAACTGCTGAAATACGTCTGGATGACATCGTCGACCTACAACACGGATTTGAACGTCACATACGCAGGAAGAACTTGAATCATGCCCCTGGTTCTGAATAGCCGCGTTAAAAGTCTGACGGAATATTGTGCGAGACATTGTCAAACATCACCAACGTGTTCCCGTTACCCGATAAAAATGTCTGCTGTGGCCGACGCTGATTGGTTGCGCTGGTGCGAAGTGATACGAGTCCCCTAAAGGGGGAAGCTGAAGTGGAGCAGTGGGAACCTTGAAATTATCAACTGCTGGCAGAAAAAAAAAAAATCAATCAACATTGAAATAGTGCCGGTCGTCTCCTTGTGATGAAACCGGTTCAGCAATTTGCACAATAAAGTTCAGTTAAATCCAATCAACTGTACTTAGGCAACGATTCTTTCATGTACCGCTACAGAATTGCTACTAATAGCATAATTTCCATGCACTATTTTTACATTACTGTCAAATTAACAAAATATAAATGTTTTCTTGAATTTTTCCCCCCTTTATGTATGTGTAGACTCTCAGTCATCCAGGCCACTAAGGTAAGACAGACAATGACAATACCCACAGGCATTTGTTATTTATCCTCCTTCCATTGTACTTAATTAGGCCATTTGTGCTTATTTTTAATAAATTTATTGCGTTACAAAAAACAGATTTTTAAAAAACGTATTTTTTGTGGGGGGTGGGGGGGTGACTATAACGGATTAATGGCATTCAACTCATTTCAATGGGGAATAGTGATTTGAGACACAATTATTTAACTTACAAAAAGAATTCAACTTCTATCTCAAGGCACCACTGTAGTATATAGCGGTGTAGGAATTAATTTCAACCATTTACCTGCAGATTGAACACAAAACAAAGATTCAGTCACAGTGACTAAAGAAGAATCCACATTGGTGCGGAACATCAGCCACTTCTCGATGCATGCTCCTGACCTGCAAAGCACACACCTCCAAAAATATTGTCCTTGAAACAATTCCAAAAACAGGCACTTCGACATGCACCGATGACACCTTCTTACTTGGCTTTCTGATGACATCCTGTGAAGATGGTACTCAGGTCAGCGACACCACAGTCAACAATGTCACAACAGCAGCCGATGTCGCAGACACCAGGAGTTAAATCGCAGGCACAGGCTGGATAATAAGACACAAACCATGACGTTAGTCTCTATTAGATATTCAGGATTGACAGAGTTGCATTTGTTGCCTTGTACGTTACCCGTAATAACAATCGAGCTTGATTTGATATGACTGACGATTTACACATACAGTAAATTAAATGGAAAAAAAGGGGGCCGAGGGGGGTCGCTTACCCTTTGAGGCCACCACATTTGGAGGCACAGTGCTTCCTACTGTATCCCTTATCGACTCCGTGGTGCCACTGGGGAGACTGGTGGAGTTCACGCTGTCGGTGGTCCCCTGAGAAGGGGTCGCTGAGCTAACCGGTTCCCCGTTTGTTGGAACTGCACTTGGTGAGACGGTAGGAGCGATGGAAGTTTGGTTGTCTGGAACCGGAGTACCGGTGCTTCCGACTGAACTACTGAGCGACTCATTCGCGCCAGGGAAGCGACTGGTGGCGTTCGCCCCGTCGGTGACCCCCGGAGAGGGGGTCGCAAAGCTCACGGCTTGCCCATCAGTCGGCGTCGTCTCCGATTGTGCTCGCGTTTGCGGCAAGCACCCAACCGAGAAGACGACGAGGACGAGACGGCCCCATTGGCGGCTGTTCATGTCCTCACAAATCAACCACGCTACGCATTTTATTTTCTCGCCGGCTATTTATTTGGCAGCTTGAGAAACCTTACGTAACGTTACAGTAAACCGAGGCAAACGCGTTTGGAGGGAGCTAGCGAAACTTGCTACCCAAAAGCGGTTGCGATGGCTTCTCGTTACCAAGGAAGTTGAGGCAGCAACTTCCGGTTATAGAGGAAAATAAATCTGCCGTAAAGCCCATGGATGAAGGGCAATACTTTTTCAAGTGTTATGTACAGATACTTGTACAGAAATTATCGTAGAAGCATAGGGAGCGAACTATTTCTTTCGTTTAATCAAACGAAACAAAAATAATAACGTTGCAAGCAAATATTGTTTTTAATGTCAAATTGTTTGGGTTCGCATTTTTATTTCAAATACAGTACATTATGTAAAAAGAAGCAGTGTCTTTTTCCAGTCTGATTTGAAGTCGCGATTAGAGGCTGGTGAGTCCATTCTCATAACAGAGACAGGCAAAAAGCCCACTGTCTCTACCCAGAGGTTTGTTTGATAACCAAGTGATTTGTAGGCAAATCTTTCTGAGCTTGTTTTGCCAAACAATATTGTTTCGGCCTTTGGCAGGACACCAGATCAAAACAGTTGCTGCAGACTAACTGTGCTCACCAAATTACTTCTCATGTGTTCTGAAAACTGTCTCGATGCATAACCAAACTATGTATGCACTGATAATCTTGGTTTAATTGCTTTAGCACACAGGACAGCAAGCCGTGGGGGTGCGGGGGACTCAACAAAACCCCAAAGTATTGGAAGAAAGCAGTTTATCTCTTGGCTTAAACAACATTGCTGATCAATCCACCGAAACTTAACATTTAAATTGTGCAATTGAACTGGGACCACGGTTCTCTTTGTTTGGCAGTGGAGCTGACACAAGACACTCCTTGTCCTTCCCCTCAACTTCCTCAGGAAATAGTTGATCAAATATCAGGAGGAGGGAACTTAACGGGACAGCTGAATGCCTCTTTTCACTCTGCTTGCAACAAAATTCTGTTGGGACAACCCACTGAGAGTTTTCGGACTCATGTGTCAGAGAGGCTGGAACAAAAGCCGACAGGACCTCGGGAGGCAAAGTCCAGAAGTTAGTGGACCAACGAGAAGGATATTCTATTGCAGAAAGAAGTGACATGAAAAGGCTGAGAATCACATCCCTGGTAAATATTTGACAGAAGAGGAGAAAGGACTTCAGACAAAGCCAACAGACTATAGTTTCTGCAGTGATTTTATCTGTCCAATGAATCCTTTTGCTGAAGCCATGTCAGAGGACAAAGAGTTAACCTACAGCGATGCCATCCAGAAGGCCGGCAGCTCTATGTTTCGCTTCCCGCTCATCCCGGTGAAGGGAATTCCATTAATGAACCATATCGCCAATAACTTTGACGCCGTCTCAGCTTTCTGTCCTGACCCATCAGACATCCTCATCGCCACCTACCCGAAAGCCGGTCGGGGAAAATGCACCGCTTCTCTCCACGTTGACAACCTGGGATGATGTCATTTCACGGTGTTCTTGTACTTTCGTCGGTTTAAAGGGACAACATGGACCCAGGAGATAGTTGATCTGCTTCTTCACAACGGTGATGCGGAGGCCTGTAGACGAGCACCCACGCCGATCCGCAGTCCTTTCCTGGAGATATGCAGCCCACCACCAATCCCCTCAGGTGCGTAAGCGCATGTTGTTGCAATATGTTCGGAAATTCACTTGATACAATGACACAAGCCAGGTCAAAAGAGATCAAACCAAATGTAGCCATTTTCACTTCTTTGAACATAATTTGGCACGTCTTGTCAGGTGACAATTTTACCAAGCCACTCCAATGTCAATTGGCAAGCACAGGACAATGGAATGATAGGCAATGTCCGATGCTGATCTGATCACTTTGTGTCAATTGGAATAATTCGTGAAAGAAAAGAAAAGAAACCGTATAGTGACTCGACCTCTGCCCAAATCGGTAGTTAGTGTAATTGAGTAGCTAAATGGACATTGAAAACGGACGGCAAATGAGAAAGTGATAAGGGGAATAATAGGCTCGCCAACCTAACACCTCAACTATTGGCTGGCTAATGCAGTGCTAGCAACAACCAATAGGGAGTTTTCAAACTTGGGACGCCGAACCTGCTTCAAAATGTGGGGATACATCCTTTTCAGTGGAGCAACATATTGTATCACCCATCTATACATTTTCTATCATGCTTGTTCTCGTTTGGGTAGTGGATGAGCCGATGTCTCTCCCAAACCGAATATATACAAGTATACACTCTGTACATTATAAATTGAATTGAATGTTTAGTCTGGACTTTTTGTGGCATACCGATTCACATTCAATGAACAGTTCCCGTTCACTGCCCCCATTCACAACTGCCAAGCAGCTGACTAGCAACCAATGCAAGATGTAAGGAAAGACTTCAGCTTTCCCACGACCCAAAAGTTCACATGCTGATCTGCACCACATCAGAGTGAGAGCCATTTGTATTTTGGTTTACCTTCGAGCGGGACAGCAAGACTTGGAGAACAAGTTCATGTGGAGACAGCATTTGATCTGACCTGCAGCGTAATTCTAAAAACAAACAACAGCAAATGTTCATATGAGATAACAATCTTTCTGTTTCAAACACATTTTTTCTCACGTGCCTTTATAAAAACTGAAATGACCCCTGCAACCAAAAAATAAAAAAAAAACCCAACTCTCAGCACGGTGTTGTACATCACTGCACGCAACAACCACAAATATTCCAAATACTTGGAAAAGGAAAAGGAAAGGAAAGGAAAGGAAAACATCCTTTTCATCTGGGTTCATCTCAAAAACAAATTGGCACACCAACACACACGGCCTGACTTTGCATTCTCCAGTCGCAATCGACTGCAACCAAAGGAGCAGGCTTTTTTGGCACGGCAGCCAGAAGGCACACACAAGCTTCCAGGAAGCGTGCCTGCACCCCACAAAGGAGCGGCCTCACTTGCTCTCTTGAGCTTCTCACTTCAGTGGGGAAACTGCATTGGCAAGTTCTTACGCCAGAGCGACAGCTATTATTTCAGACGTGTGTATCAGAGCGCCAGCCCTTCACGTTGACGGTCAGTTTCCAAAAGGTTGGTGACCCCTGCTCTGCTGCAAATGCATCTTTTCCATGTGAATTCTCAGGTATTGAGCTTCTGGAAAAAATGGCTCCCCCGAGAATCATTAAGACACATCTGCCAATTCAGCTGGTTCCGACTGGGTTTTGGGAAAAAAAGTGCAAAGTAAGTTGGCTTAACTCAACTCAAATGTATTTATCGAGCACTTTCAAACAGCCATCGCTGCACACAAAGTGCTGTGCATGGAGCAACTGACATATACAACAGTTAAAGCAAAGCAACGTAAGTCGGGATTCACATACGGCAACGCCACTCATGCCACCTCAACATGAACTCTTTTTGAAGGCGTTCCTTGCATTGTGGCTTTCACTCATCCCTCTGTCTCGTGCGCAGACTATCTATGTAGCGCGCAATGCAAAGGACAACGCGGTGAGCTACTACCACTTTGGTCGCATGAATATGACTCAGCCTGAGCCTGGACCGTGGGAGGAATTCGTCCAGAAATTCATGCTTGGAGAAAGTAAGTGGAGCGGTATCGTACGGCCCAATTGAAATCCAAATTTACCCTCAAATGTACTTTACACTGTATAAAATCTGGGCCTGTTTTAGTTGAACAGAAAAGTTTGTCGGCACAGATAGGGGGAACCCGTGGCAAATAGATCATACTTTTTGGACCCATTGAGTGCAATTGTGTCATTTCTCCCACACTCACGTGTGCTGCGCAGTGGCGTGGGGCTCCTGGTATGATCACGTGAAAGGTTACTGGCAGGAACGAGAAAAGAGGAACATCCTTTACATCTTCTATGAAGACATGAAAGAGGTAGTGAGTTCACAACTCTCCTGTAGCATTCATTGCATTTTTATGTGCAACACACACACACACACACGCGCACACGCGCGCGCGCACACACAACACGTTCTTGGAATTATTTAGTCTGCCAGAAGCTTCTTTGGCACATACCCCGCTGTTACTTTTCCATGCAGGATCCCAGACGCGAAGTGGAACGTATCATGAAGTACATGGACTTGTCCCTCTCTGATGATGTCGTCGACAACATTGTGGGGCTGACGACCTTCAAAAACATGAAGGAGAACCCAATGGCCAACTACACCTGCATTCCCAATATTGTTTTTGACCAGTCCATCTCCAGCTTCATGAGAAAAGGTCATTTGACTTAAGTCCAGTCCGTTAGATTAAGCACTAACCTCTTGAGGTCTTGGGAGTTCTTGCTTTTCCCTCTGCGGAGGTTGTTTTGGGTGGGGAACCTTTTGCCTGTCATAAATATATGAAGAATTAGGAGACAACATTTTCAGGTTGGAAGAATTTGTCAGATAAATGATTTGGTGCTTTTTAAAAACTGTTCCTCTGAGGCTTTTAAGACCCTGTCAAGTCGTTCTACCCACCAGACGATTCAAGCGGTCATCTTCTTTTGGTTTGTCCTCAACAGGAGAAGTCGGAGACTGGAAAAATCATTTCACACCTGAGCAGTCAGCAGAGTTTGACGAGGACTACGAGGAGAAAATGAAGCAAGTCAACATTCCGTTCAGAACGCAGTTCTGAAAGGCTTTGCGTTGTATCAGTGGCGTCTAACAGAGTCATTTCTCCATTGCTACATCTGCAGTATAACTGAGCAGTATAAGTAAAATGATATCAAAAGTGTTTTGTAGTTGTAGGGAAGCCTGCTGATGCGACATGAGAACTTGTTTCTCGTCCAAGCAACTTTTGGGTTCAAAAGAAAATCTACGACAAAGCTTCTCAAAAGAGATCAAGAAGAGAAGCGAACAATATGTAGAGAGGACATCCGTGTGGTGCATTGTTACTCGCCTCCAGCAGTTTACAGCATGATCCGAGTTCACGAGGGAATAGAGTAATGTGGTTGGAAATTCTTTGCGCCATTTTGGGGACAAGGATTTATGCCGTGTCATTTCCTTGTCACAATATTGACTTCATGAAATGGTTGACTAAAGAAACACAGCCACACCCAAAGTGTCATTAAGAGTTCAAGGCTTAATTTAGCATGTCGCACCTGTCACTTGATTATTGCCCGCGAGCCTTCCATCTGCTTGCTTTGAATCGATCCTTTCAGGCATTTTCTATCGCCCTTGTGTGTATTAGGGACTGGTCCGCAGGACACCTAAAAAAACAAACAAGGTTTCACAGGTTGTGTCGATCCACTCCAGCACTGTGCTGCCTTTGCTCGAATCACTGGAGTGGATTGGATGGATCGGGGGGGGAAACGAAACATCTCGGTGACTTCACACGCTCCGTACCAAAGGAACCCTTTGCCTCGCTCGATATGGAACAAGCTTACAGGGGCCGAGATATTCAGGATTCGTCGAATGGCAATTCGACACACAAGGTCGCAGTTGGACTTCCAATGAGTTCCGCACATTCTGATGCCTACGTGAATGTAACATGCATTAAAATATGACTTTCTGTCTTTTGGTCGTGCTTTCACTGACAATTGATTTGTGGGGGGGGGCGTGTTTTGCGGGCAGGGAGGGTTGACAAAGCGATGGGAGCTCATCAAGAAACGTGCGAGTGATGGATTTTGGTTTGGAGCGACCTCGGTCCTCCAGGTCACATATTTCAGATGTTCGCTGCAAGCAGGAACGGCTTCTCCTAATCACATTATGGGTGTCGGCCGTTGGCACTGCCCACAGAGGCAACAGGGATGAGGAAGGACCCGAATTGCTCCCAGCAGCTCACAGTAAAAGGGATTTTTCTTTTCCTGACAACAAGACTTTGGGACCAGGTCTGCTTTCTGACCTCCTCCGCTGGACCTCCTCATCACCTCATACCTTAAAAAACACGCTTTATGGAGTCGATGACCTTCAAGAACATGAAAGGCCAACTCCACCTTTATGCACTAAAGCAGGGTTGCCAAACCCATTTTCGTCGCGGGCCAAATTTTAGTTACCGTTCTCCAAGGAGGGCCGTTATGACTGAAATCATATTTTTTTTAAAACAAAAAACAAGAATACCAGTTTATTCAATTATTGTTTAAGTCACTCTAATGAGGTGTTTAGCAACAGGAACATGCTTACAACATGTCTCTTATTTATTACATATATGTCCCATATTTTAGCAAGCGTCATGGAAGTTGCCATGTCTGATTAGCTTTCGCGGGCCACATAAAATGATGATCCGACCGCAACAGCCTGGTGAAATCGGTGAGTCGCATGCTTGATGCGGTTATGCCACCAAATATGAAATGTTATTCACTCCAAGTCTGTTCCAATACTTTCGCTCGCTTCAAAAGTGGGTGGCTTTAAACCCAAAGGTGCCCTGCCCCAAGTTGTCAAACGCATCTCAATGTAAAGATGGAAAGTTTCAACTCAACGGGCGAGCTGGCCCAGCAGCCGGACCCTTTGCAGAGACAAGCCGCGCCCCCGCTTACTTTTTGGGTGTGGTGCTGTTGACACTGACTACTGGCAGTCATTTGGCTTTGAACCACATCAACAGAAGCTCTTAAGGCAAAGAAACAATTAATTAATCAAATAAATAGTCAGCGGTGACAAGTGCCGAGAGCATCGTAAAAGAGAGGAGGAAGGACTTCATACAGACACAAGTGCCCCACTGAAAGGGCGACAGCAAAAAATTTGAGGTCGTTCCACCTCAGTCATGTCGGAGAACCAGACCGTCAAGCCTCGCGCGCTCTTGGTCCCGGTACAGGGGATTCTTCTGCCGGATCACATTGCCAAAGACTTGGATGTCCTGTCCGCTTTTAGTCCTCATCCATTGGACATTCTCCTTGCTGCCTACCCAAAATCAGGTTTGATTGCTACCTTTATGCTTCTGTTCGCCGTCGCTTTTTAGGGCCCTATTGTGCCATTCCAAATTGTAGAGCAATGGATCGATAGAGCGAATGTGGGGTCTCGGATGATGCCGTGCATCGCAAGGTCAAATAAGTCACGTGTTGTTGTACCTTTGGGTGACAAGGCTCTCAAACTCTCAACTCAGGCTCGACGTGGACCGCGGAGATAGTCGACCAGCTTCTTCATAACGGAGATGTCGAGAGCTGCAGACGAGCCCCAATCACCGTCCGAACCGTTTTCCTGGAGGCTACCAACCGTTTGCGGGCAAAATCAGGTGCGTAGACTTTGAAGTGGGTCCCACGACATTGTAGTGGTTTTCCACATGAAATGCCCAGTGAGTGGAGGACACCTTTTGGAAAAAAAGAATGGAAAAAACTGTTAAAACAAAAATAGTTTGGAGTGGTGCCTTGTCTTACAAACACAACACACTTTATGAGCTTTTCCATAGTTTGAGAGGTCAGAGTTGCCTTTTCACACTGGCACGGCAGCGCTAACTGATCGATTTGCCTCAGGTCTCCATCAACTGAAGGAAATGACTCCCCCAAGAATCATCAAGACACATCTGCCACTCCAGATGGTTCCGGTCGGCTTTTGGGAAAAAAAGTGCAAAGTGAGTCGACCAAGGCCAAAGCACCCTGCACAGGTGGCAACTCCCAACCGCCCCTCATCCGATAACGTGTGTTTTAAAGACCATCTACATTGCCCGTAACGCTAAGGACACCGCGGTGAGCTCCTACTACTTCCATCAAATGCATACGGCCAGTCCCGAGCCTGGGACCTGGGAGAGTTTCGTCCACAAGTTCATGCGCGGAGAGTGTAAGTAAAAGACATCGGGACGATTCCTGCAGGTCAGTGACTTCCTGAACGTTGTCGCCGCAGGGGCGTGGGGCTCCTGGCACGATCACGTCAAAGGTTACTGGGAGGAAAAAGAAAAGAGGGACATCCTTTACATCTTCTATGAAGACATCAAAGAGGTAGTGAGTCATTTGGAGAATTGTGCATTTGAATGCAGTAGTTCGGCATGGCTTTGGTAAGTCAATCGGACATGAAGAATACCTCTCGGTGCAGAACAGACTCGGTTTTTCCTCCTTTCGTTCCCTCGCCCAGAATCCTCGGCGCCAAGTGGAGCGCATCATGAAGTACCTGGACTTGTCCCTCTCCGATGACGTCATCAGCCGCATCGTGGAGCTGACGACTTTTAAGAACATGAATGAGAACCCGATGACCAACTTCAGCTTCTTTCCGCAAGAGATTTACAATCAATCCATCTCCAAATTCTTGAGAAAAGGTCATTCAATCGTGACGACGCACGTTTCGGCCATTTTCTTTGAAGTGTCCCAACGTGGTGGGGCTGCCTGTTGCCCAATCAGGCATCACTTGGGACCATCATGTAAAAATGAAAAACAAACAAACTGGTGTGTCTCTTCCTTTTGCTCTGTTCACAACAGGAGAAGTTGGTGACTGGAAAAACCGCTTCACACCAGAGCAGTTGGCGGCATTTGACGAGGACTACGAGAAGAAAATGAAGCAAGCCAACATACCATTCAGAACAGAACTGTAACGAGCGAGCTTTGCGGTCTTTCAATCGCTACGACCGCGCTTCTCGGCTGATGCGTGTGACGACTGCAGTTGACCATCACAGTCAAATAAAAAATTAAAAAAGGGGGGGGGGGGGCTCTGTTCACATTTGTGAGGAAATTATGCTTCATTGGAAGGTGTTGTGAGGGTTGTTGAGCCAACTTTTGTTTTGGGGGGGGGGGGGCTAGAATAAAGTCTGAAAATTAGTTTAAAAATTGCATCATTCAATAAAGATTATTGTTCTTGCTCAACCCGTACTGTGTTTTATTGTTTTTTTTCCTGATTGTAAAGTGTCCTTGGGTGTCTTGAAAGGCGCTTATAAATAAAATGTATTATTATTATTATTATTATTATTTTTCCCTCTTCTTCATTTGTCCGTACAACTGCCATTACGCTGCCGCCTGGTGGCCAAGAAGGGAACACCGGAAGGTGCAGCAGTATAAATTCCAGCATTCAATCATGATAAGAATAAGAATAAGAAAACCTTTATTTGTCCCGCACTGGGGAAATTTGCATGATCCATCATGTGATACTTTTACATTCTATTTAATTACGCTATTACTCTCTTTTTTTTTATATTATTGAGTGCCATTTTCCATTTTGGAATCACATTACAATCTTTTAGTTGTTGTTTTTTTTCCTGGGTGGCGGCTGCACCAGATTAATGGCATTTCCATTCCATTTCAACGGGTCGTGTAATTTGATGATTTCTGAAACAAGAGATGCTGTCGGGGCAGAGTCTTAGCTGCAACATTCAACAAGATGCATGACAGTCTTACGTGACACTGAGGTATGTCAATTTGAAAAAAACAGGCCATTTTATCGACAAATGACACGGAATCAGGAGCAACTCTGGGTTCAGCGTCTCGCTCGAGGACACTTTGGCATGGGCGCAACGGTTGCCGATCGAACCCGCGATCTCCAGGTTTGAGAGAGCCACCGAAACAAGGCCAGGGAAGCAGGCAATTATACAGTAACAGCAAACGGATAAGCGGTCGGCCACCCCAGCAAGAAAAGAGAACCTTCCGGTTTCTCCGCCATCACATTTAAAGCGTGGTACTGTTGACACAGCATAATTGAGTCTTCTTGTCCTGCGGCTCCTGATAATTAGCTCCAAAGCCCAAATAATCGTTGGGAGGAGAAGGGCTTCATATTAACACGCTGCGAGGACACCCTCAACACTTTTGGCTTGAGCTCAGTCATGTCAGAGAACCAAACTGTCATCTCGCGCTCGCACTTGGTCACAGTCAAGGGGATTCCTCTTCCAGACCACATCGCCAAAGCCCATGAGGGAGCGGCCACTTTCTCGCCTCATCCGTCGGACATCCTCATCGACTCCTACCCTAAATCAGGTTTGATAGCCGTCATGCTTCTCGTCGTGTGGCAGTTTGCAGTTAAGACAAACAAAACATTAAGACTGTCTGCACGACCTAACAGTAGAATACTAGTCAAGTCACTTTTTGATCTTGATTTTAGGTATTTATTCATTTCATTGGGACGGTGCACATAAATCAACACAAGAATAAACATTGTGAATGTGCCGGACTTGGCATAAATGCTCATTTTCAGTCGTCGTCGTCCCAGGGCAGGTTTATAAAATAGCGCAAGAGCAGGAGTACATTTGTTCTGTGTCGCCGCTTGAAATTGGCTCATATCGATTTGCCATATTATATGTTGGCTGTTAAGCAATTCCATGTGCAGATTAGTTAAAAACGAGTTTGTGAAGTTACTCGGGTTGATTTTTTTATGATAGCGTTTTACTGAGAAGTACAAGCGAATTCAATCGCAAATAGCTGAAGGAGCTTTTTTTTTTTTTTTTATGGCAAGTTACTGGGTACCGGCAACTTATTTTCTATTTTGCACTTACGTTCATGAATAGACGCTTCGTACATTTCGCGTGCTGCTTGCCAATCTTTCAAGATGGACGTGGACATTTATGTCCATTGAAAGTGATTACTAGGTCCCAAGTTGTTTTAACTGCAATCTGCACGAGTCAAAAAAAACCCACTAATGTCTTCAGTCCTCAGCTCCCCCTTGACACACAGAGCCAATGCGGCCATCCATTTGGGAAGACGCTGAAAGTGACGTCCGGATGATGTCATGGTGCTCTCGATGTTTACTGGAAGTCACGATGTGTTCTTATGCATTCACATGATCAGGGACGACATGGATCCAGGAGATAGTTGACCTCCTTCTTCATAACGGCGATGATGGGAGGTCAAAAGAAGCTTCCATAGTCAAGCGCCATCCTTTCCTCGAGGCTTCCACTCGGCTATGCAAACAATCGGGTAAGTTAGACCACGACTGGATCTCATTGGACTGTACACGGGTACTCCGATCAAAGCATCCTGTCAGCGCAGGACACAGGCTGGACAACTATAGCAACAACATCTCTGTGCCCAGTTCAGATACAGGATACTGTATTTGTTGTGAACCATCAGGTCTCGATCTCCTGAAGGAGATGGATCCCCCGAGAGTCATCAAGACACATATGCCGCTTCAGCTGGTTCCAGACGGCTTTTGGGAAAACAAGTGCAAAGTAAGTTGATGTGGTCCAGCACCTGCGGGGATGACCAATCCCGAACCGACCCTCATTTCATAAAGTGATGTGTTTTCAAGGTAATCTACATCGCACGCAATGCCAAGGACACCCTGGTGAGCTACTACCACTTTCTTCGCATGAGTAAGATCAGTCCTGAGCCCGGACCCTGGGAGGGATTCATCCACAAGTTCATGTGTGGAGAGCGTAAGTGCGAGTGTCGGCGAGTGAGGACAATTCGAGCAGGTCAGTGACGTTCCTGAACGTTGTCTCTGCAGTGGGATGGGGCTCCTGGTACGATCATGTCAAAGGGTACTGGGAGGAGCGCGAAAAGAGGAACATCCTTTACCTGTTCTATGAAGACATGAAAGAGGTTGTGTATTAAGAACTCGCCCGAGTCACCTTCCCCGGGATCTCGACAAGTTTATTGCTGCATTGCCACTGGCTTAGCGGTTTAGGGGTTGCATGGGTGTGGACTGGGATGTCAAGCCTCTGGTGATAGGTTGCATCAAGTGGCCGTTGCATCACTTTTGGAGTCCGTCAAAAGTGCCTCTGCGGGGGCCGGAGATGCACGGCATCTCTCAATTCTTGACATAATAATTCTTTTTTTTGTGCCAAACCCTAGAATCCCAGACGTGAAATTGAACGAATCATGAAGTACCTCGACCTGCACCTCCCTGACGATGTCATCAACCACACTGTGGAGATGACGACCTTCAAGAACATGGAGAAGAACCCGATGCTCAACTATAGCTTCTTTGGCAAAGAGATTTTTGATCAGACCATCTCCAAATTCATGAGAAAAGGTCATTCAACATTTATGCAACCACCATTAAGCTACTGCATATATGCATTTCAACCGATTTTTACAACAGTGATAACTAGTCATCCGTTTTCTTTAAGCTGGAGTGGGGATCCAATTTTGGCTCTTGGTTTTACACGAGGCTTCAGTTTTTTTCTCATATTTTTAAGCATAATGTAATAAACTTTCATTTGCTCAACAGGAGAAATCGGTGACTGGAAAAATCATTTTACGCCGGAGCAGTCAGCGGAGTTTGACGAGGACTTCCATCACAAAATGAAGAACGTCAACATACCATTCAGAGCCCAGTTCTAACGGGCTTTTCTAACGTTGCAGTGGCTCCTAATTGGCTTTAATTATTTCTCAGATGTTGGGCGTTGCCACTGTGGCATAACATCACACTAAAATAGAATATAGTGACACAGTTGTTTTCTAGCTGAAAATGCTAGGTGAAAATGTCGATGTTACAGGACTTAGAATAGAGAAAGTACATACACTTACCATAGTGAAAGAGCTACATCAGCATTTTTTGTTCCACATGACCACAAAACGAATTAAACTTGTATCTTATGGTACCATGATACTGTTGTCTAATATTGTGCAGTGTTTTAGGACTTTCCTGTATTCAGATTCTTAACTCAATGTAATTTCCTTGTCACAATATTGACTGAAGATGACAGTTTGGTTTGGAGGTTTGGTTGACTAACCAAGCCTGTTCACGCCCAAAGGTTATACAGTAGAGTCAAGAAATTAACGTGCAAACATAAAATGTTTAAATGCATTTTGTTATGACTGGAATGTAATTAAGATGATGAGGAGGAGGAAGCTAGCGTGACCAAAGAAAATCCACACACGCAGGGGGGAGAAAACTTACTTACATCACTTACTTTTTTTTTTTGTTCCTCAACAGGACACGTCTGCGATTGGAAAAATAATTTTAAGCCTGAGCAGGGAGCAGTTTGACAAGGATTAGGAGAAACAAGAAATGAAGCAAGTTAACATACAGTTCAGAACAGAAATCTAACAGATTTTGCAGCATTTCTCTGTTGCTGTTTGTTACACAACACATTCGGCACATCACGATCAAATAAACTATTGACCCATCAAATTTGTTTTTGACATGGATTTCACGTAGTGAATGGCAATCTAACGTAGCTTTATGATTCCTTTTTGGAGAGTTAGGTCGTGTTAATTGGGCGTTTCAACAACACAGTCACCCAGTGGGCACACATTACATGGGAGGGGGAATAAGAGCAAATTGATACCAACCATTTATCACTTTGCTCAGTGTCTAAATATCTTATTTTCGTTAAGCAAAAAAACAAGGTCGATTCGCATAAAATTTCTCCAACAAAGTACTGTATAGTACACACCTAGTGGAGTTGAGACACAGGTGGTACCGAGAGCCGAGGTGCTAATTATGAAAGAAAATGTCAAAATGGCGCTTGAAACCTCCTTACCACGCACACAAATCAATAAACGCAGCACTCATGCTTGTCACAAAGGAAAGGGAATTTGTACTACACCTGAAGGGGAAAACAATTATCTTGAATGTTGACACAACGTTGCTGGATGATTCTTGTGATGAATATTCAAACATTCACTTGAGGTTTCACGCTTGCTTTAAGAGCCATTCATTTTCAATTGGCGCGCCGTCGTCGTCTGCTCGTGTCTTATTCGACCTGGTCCAATCACGTTACCCGGAGGCCCCTGTGATGACACTGCCACCTATGGGTGACACTTGTCTTAGCACACATTAAAAAAAGGCCTCCTCCACAGTCTAAGAATAAAACATAGTGTTCTAAGCATAACTAATCCGCCATTCCTCAAACAGATCCAACAGTAGATTATAGATAAATCGCAAATATGCATATTTAGCACATTCAAGCAGTGCAGTGCAAAATTTAAACAGATAAGCTCCATACTAACTACACTAAAGCTACGCACCAGAGAAACTTAGCGAGCTAAACACAATAATAAACCTTCATACGCCTTGTTTCAACATTGAATTAGGGTTAAAAAAAAAAGAGGGCAATGATGTATTTGACTTCTTTCTCAAGCCTAGATATAAAACACTTCATATTTAATACAAAATATATATATTACTCATCAATAAAATATGCTCAGCATGAGTTTGTCATCATCATTTTATTTCATGTCATCGCGTAAACAATATATAAGACCAAAAGTGTTGAGACTGCGTGGACATGCCCAACGTGTGTCCAGAGACCACTGACTGCAGCTAGCCGAGAGAGTTGAATCTCTGGCCGCTGGATAGATGTTGGCTTTTTTGCCCTGCATTAATGCAACCCTACAGTACACTGTGCAGAGCTCACCTGAACCAGGGCGCCTGCACGAGGCAGTAAAGACTAAAAGAGTAAAAGTCATGAGCTGAAAAATCTATCATAGGAAATTGGACAGAGGACACAAAAACACAACAGCTGAGAATATCCAAGTTTAACAAAAAAAGTCACTTTTAATACATCATTTCTTAGAATAAAATCTTAAATACTTTGATACTGAATTTGCAGGGACATCTCCCTTTGAGATTTCAATTTTTTTTTTTTTGGTGCACATTTCCCTGTATTTTATCTTCTCTCCTCTGATGGTTGGTTCAGATGAGCCTTATGGTTGTGATGCTCCTTTCGCTCTCTCTGTCTCTGTCTTGCTCTTCTCCAATTATTTCTATACAACCCTTTTAAGATCTCCTTCTACATCTCTAAATAGCTTCCGTACCTGCAGAGAGAAAATGAATTCGTCAAAAAGAGGAGGGGGAGGGGGGGGGGGGGGGTTGCAGTGCACTTTTAAGTAGCTTTGCAAATGTTTTTTGGGAACGTTTTCACCCCAAAAAAACGGACGCAATCAAAGCACAGGGGGGAAAAAGCTTTCTCCAATGCATTATGATTGGAGATCCATGTGAATCCCTTTTTTTCCCATTATCAAGTCAAATAAAAGCAAGCGACTCAGGACAGAAAATATGTCATTCAGTGACAAGTAAGCGTTTTGTTATATAAATTCTGTCCATGATTAAAAACGATACGAATGCTACAAGAGCGACTATTCTAGTTGTCGTCTAGAAATGTACAGTATGTGTATAAAAAATGTAAATAGAAACCATTTCAGTGGTACCTCAACCTAAGAGTGACTTACCGCGTTTTTGAGATTTTTTTTTTTTTGGTTTTGAGTTAGGATCAAATATTTGCATTACGACGCCTGCTGGGTGGCCCAATACACGGGACATTTTGGCAGCAAGTGACCAACCCTTCAAAAAAGAGGCAAAGTGCCTCCCTTCAAGCCGCTTATTTTCACTACCAATTTAAAAAAAAAAAAAAAACTTTCCAACTAAAATAAACAATAAACTCCCAAGTCAAGGCACCACTGTACTGACTAACACACTAGCGAGCGAGCGTTGCTGCTACGTTCGGTAATGGCTACAAACACATGGCTTAAAATACATAAATAAATTTTAAAAAAAATTTTTAAAGTACAAAAGTCAAACTACGCACATGCCTGATGGATGTGCATGAGGATAGCTGGGACGAAACACTGACATGCATGAAAACAACAAATACTAGCATTACGTGGCAGATATATAATACCTTACTTTAGTTACAGAGTAACGGTGATGTTGGACTGAATTAGCCTGGAAATCAACAGAAAGGGTTAATGTGAAAATGAATGGCGGGAGGGTCAATGGCATGATAGTGTGACTGAACCTGGAGGATGGAATCCACATTTGTTAATGATGTTAAAAAACATCACGTAAACGTTATAGTCATGATATCGGGGAATCAGATGATGTTATTTGTTGTTGGTCTGAAAGAGCTGGACTGCAGAAATACTTACACTCGACGTAGTTACGGGCAGCAAACTTCAACACCTCGTCAATCAAGATGACGGGGAAGGAAAGTTTGAGGACCATAATCCACTGGTCAACACTCAAATGGGTCAATTTGAAGATCATCTGAGGCGGTGTGAAAGGTTTAAGAGTCAGTGGAGCAGCGCATAAAGCAAACTCTGGCGAGTGACCAAACTTACGGGCAGAGGGTCAACATAGATGATCATGAAGTGCAAGGACATGGAGAGGGTCATGGCAGCGAGAAGCCACATGTTGCTCCATGGAGGCATGCGGATCAGGGACTGGTTCTCAGACAAGCTGAAGAAGAATGAAAAAGAATGCATCGACTTCCCTAGACCTGCTAGATCGCTGTTCACACTTCTCTTGGATTGGTGGAAGTACCTGTTGAGAGCATTGCACATCTCAATGGTGACCAGTACGGACAGAGCCATGGTCATGGGAGGAGAAGCCTCAAAGACTACACAATCGACACCGGAGAAGTCCTCGTTCTCGTCGTGGCACTGCATGAAGTGGGACTGAGAGGAGGCGAATTTGGGGTTGAATGCATGTCTGAACATGGAGGCTTGCGAGATGATTGAGAGACAAACACTTACCAACTGGTAGTAGGTGATTCCAGGACCGGTGGTGTCATAAAGGAACCACCAGGCAGCTCCACCAACGGTAGCAGCACCGACATATCCTGCAGGAAGGCCCAGGGTGTGTTAAGAAAAACAGAAAAAAAAAAGAAAAAAAGGCCCCCAATCTCTACAAACCACGTACCACCGATGGCCATGTATCTGAAGAACAGCCAGCCAGAGATCAGGGGCTCTTTGGGGGAGCGTGGGGGCTTGCCCATGATGTCCAGATCAGGAGGGTTGAAGCCCAGAGCGGTGGCGGGCAAACCGTCAGTTACAAGGTTGACCCACAGGAGCTGCACGGGGATCAGAGCCTCGGGCAGACCCAGAGCGGCAGTCAGGAAGATACTAGCAAGACACAAACACAAAGCGATCAAGCAAAGCCAGAGCTGGAGAGCTGGAGAGCTGGAGACCGCATGCTGAACATTTGGACACAGGGCACCTAAGCATCTTTCTTATGTCTCCAAATCCCGACAAGTTGGTTTAGGCCTTTGGGCCGACTGTTTTTTCCTGATTCTCTCGCTTACCAGACGACCTCGCCCACGTTGGAGGAGATGAGGTAGCGAATGAACTGCTTCATGTTGTTGTAGATAGCTCTGCCCTCCTCGACAGCGGCCACAATGGAAGAGAAGTTGTCGTCAGCCAGGACCATCTCAGAGGCAGACTTGGCAACGGCAGTGCCAGAGCCCATGGCGATGCCGATCTCGGCCTTCTTCAGGGCGGGGGCATCGTTCACACCGTCGCCGGTCTGCAGCGAGAGCACAAGTCAGCGTTTGCTGTCTAATTGCGGTTCATCATGATCGTCACGTTTGGTGGACTTCGTACCATGGCGGTGATGTCATCGAAACCCTGCAGGTACTCAACAATCTTGGACTTGTGGGCTGGCTCCACACGGGCAAAGCAGCAAGCTCTCCGGACGGCCTGGGACTGCTCGTAGGTGGGCAGATCGTCAAACTCGCGTCCGGTGTAGGCCTTGCTTTCCACATCCTCATCCTCACTGAAGATGCCAATACGACGGCAGATGGCGATGGCGGTTCCCTTGTTGTCACCTGAGGATGATGGACAGGAATGAATTCGGTGGCCGTCACGGACAAAATCGTCACAAATGAAAATACGAACCGGTGATCATAATGACGCGGATTCCGGCAGCTCGGCACAGCTCGATGGAGCCAGTCACCTCCTTACGAGGGGGATCGAGCATTCCCACGCAGCCCACAAATGTCAGGTCAGTCTGTGGAGAAGGGGTCCCGGAGGGGTGGGGGTAGGGGTTTTCAGACCTTGTGAACTCTTGTATACTGTTAATTTGACGGGCAGGGTCATCAAGCGCTAACCTCGTAATTGGCAAACTTGGTGGAGTCCTCCAAGTTCATCTCTTCGGGCTTCAGAGGGTTGTCGCAGGTGGCCAGGGCCAGGCAACGCAGGGTGTCGCGGCCGGTGCCCCAGTCCCTGATCACGGTCAGGATCTTCTCCTTGATGGCGTTGGTCAGGGGGACGCGGGTGGTGCCAACGCGCACGTACATGCACCTGTCGATCACGCCTTCGGGGGCGCCCTGCGGAGCCACATGGTTTTGACGCCTGCGCCGGGCAAAGTTGAAACGTTTGGCTGAAGAGAAGGGCACCAACCTTCACAAACATCTTGGCACCGCCTTCACCCTTGGTGGGAGTGCAGTACACGGACATGGACTTCCTGTCGCGGGAGAACTCCAGAGTGAAGTTCTTCTTCATGAGCTGCTTGATGACCTGGAGACCAAGAAATATTGGAATTGTGATTGTGAACATTTGGCATCCCATTGAGGTTAAGTGGGATGCCATTCATCTGTTCCAACCAATTGGCTTCTGTGGATGGGCCAAAGAGACAAGTGCCAAAAAAAACTTGTCCCTCAAGTCTCTATCTGCAATAATATACTGCATCTGACTAATTACTGAAAATTGAATTGGGTATGAAGAGAATGAAAACAAATGAGAGGAGTCTTACAGAGCAGCAAGCGTTGGCCCTCTCAATTTTGGACAGGTTCTTCACGTTGGAGTTGAACACGTTCATCTTCTCCACCAGGCAGCACAGGGCGGTCTCGGTGGCCTCACCGACCTTCTCGTAAATCTTTTTAGACTGGGAAGACAGAAGACCACGATGGGTCCCGACATTGCCACGTCACGTCGCCAGAACGGCGGAAGTCAATGTTCCGATGCGGAAAACGCCGACTTTACCTCGTTGTAGTCCAAAGAGGAGTCATTGCACAGTGCGCAGATGGTGGCGAGCTCCACAAGACCGTCGTAGGCGCTGCAGTTGGTCTTTGGACCAGCCTGGGAACTGCACATCAAGGACGGAATCATTTTTTAAAAATTGATGGTTACTTCCGTAAGCGCGTTATGATTGTGGTGGTATTAAGAGGTGGATTCAGGCTGGTAAATCCCTCGAGAAGGCCCAGCTAGCAAATGCGCTAAGTCTTATCATATTGTACAACGTGACAAATCCGGATTAGGAATTGAAAACTTACACCTCGCCTTCTGGGGTGTACTTGGATCCGGAGATATCGAAGGCGTCAAGGTCAACGTGGCTGCCCTCGACCCTCTTGACGACAAACATCTACAAAGGCGGAAGTCGTCAGGTGTCAGGTAGCGCGCAAGACAGCCCTGCCGCGGCCTCAATGACTTTTCCAGTGCACTCACCTTGGTCACACACATCTGGTTGGTGGTGAGGGTGCCAGTCTTATCGGAGCAGATGACCGAGGTGCAGCCAAGCGTCTCCACGGAGGGCAGGCTTCTGACAATGGCGTTCTTCTTGGCCATACGACGGGTCCCGAGGGCCAGGCAGGTGGTGATGACAGCGGGCAGACCTGAGAGACATCGAGGGACCTTGTTTGATCGGTTGTTTTTTTTTGTTTGTTTGTTTGTTTTTTGGCCATGTGAAGAAGACATTAAATTCGAGAGTAGAGATGTTTCTATGCCAAATTCAGAGCTTTGCTCTGAGAGACTTGTGAGGGCGGAATACCCTCGGGGATGGCGGCCACAGCCAAGGCCACGGCGATCTTAAAGTAGTAGACGGCGCCGCGGATCCAGGAGCCTCCGTGGACGGGGTCGTTGAAGTGGCCAATGTTGATGGCCCAGACGGCGACGCAGATCAGGGAGATGACCTTGGACAGCTGCTCGCCGAACTCATCCAGCTTGGCCTGCAGAGGGGTCTTCTCCTGTTCGGTGGCGACCATCTGGTCGCGGATCTTCCCGATCTCGGTGGAGACTGCGGTGGCGACGGCCACACCGATGGCCTTGCCGGCGGCGATGTTGGTGCCCTGCGGTGGAGAGGAGGAGAGGATGAAGCTGAGGGACATGCAGAGGGGATGGAGGCAACAAAGGCGGTGGGAGAAAGCTTACAGAGAAAAGCATGTTCTTCTTGTCCTGGTTGACGGCCCTGAGGTCGGGAACCAACTCGGTGTGCTTGATCACACTCACGGACTCACCTGACACAGGGAAATGGACATTAGATACGAAACCTCCCGATGGATTTGGGGTAAAAGATGCAAAAAAATGCACTGGAGTCAACTTCATTTTTGCCTAGTTTCAGTACATTTTGCACAATAAGATGAACGCAGGAGATCTTTTGGGATTTTTTTTTTTTTTTTTAGCTCCTTTTAGCACAGCAAGTTGTGTCAGTTGCTGAGATCATCTGGAAAAGTTGCAGCGCATTTTTGGAACATCCGGAAAGTTCACCTGAGGCCAAACTATCCCAGACTGTTTTGCGAATAGCGTCGGAACAGCTTACCGGTGAGGATGGACTGGTCAACACGCAGGGTGGTGGACTTGATGGAAACAAGTCTGATGTCAGCGGGGACTTTGTCACCAACTGGGAAACAAGACAATCAATGATGATTAAAAACCCTCGTAAAATTTACCGTAATTTACGTAGCAAGTGCCACTGCCTTCCTCCACGTTTCTTGACCAGCTGCTAACTGTCTTGGGAACTGTCTTGGGAACCCTTACCATTGCCAGAGTTCCCAAATGAAGACATTTTACAGCCTGACCTCCTCCTACAAAATTGTTTGGCTCATTGGGCACATCTTGGTCACTCTTACAAATCCTCAAATTATTCATCACGAAATGCTCAAATTAAGACAGATTACAGGTTAAGAATTACCTACATTGCTCAAATTCCACACTTTTCACAATAAAATTCAGCAATACTGTATTACTTCCACATGATGAACATCGCATGAATCTCAGGATAATGAACTCAATTCATTCAGGCATATGCCTCGTCGTTATCTCACCATTTCATCCATCTAAAGTACTGCTCTTATCGTTCACCAGTATGTATGCGACTGTACTGGATCGTACAGGTGTGACGCGTGGAGGCGCACGGACTGCAGAAATATGATGACCTTCTGCGAGAACATGAATTATGAATTTCACACCCCATAACATTCAAGTGACTGTAAGGGAAACCCTCGCAGCATTTCTATACTTGATCCATGGATTTCAGAAGGGCGCGCAGGGTAAACCGATGCCTGGTGAGAATGAAGTGCTGTTTTGTTTTTTGTTTTCGTTTTGGAAGGGGTGCGGGGGTGGGGGGTGGTCAGCCAGAGGGGCAACAGGTGTACATGGACAAGGGAGGGGAGAAGAGGTGCGGCAGGTGCTCACCAGGGTATTTATACTTTGTGATTTTGTTTTCCTCCACTCAGCATGTTTTCACAGGCCGGCGGCAGCTCCGCCGGCCGGCCCTTGCTCGGCATTGCCTTAAAAAGACATGAGGCTTCGTTTTCTGCTTTCACCGTGCAGTCAATCGTTCAATGGAAAACTGCTCCGCTTTGGCTGACTCTGTCAGAGACGTACTTGTTGAACAACGTACAATCTGTTCATCATTGTGGTTGCACTCTACTGGGAGGTGTTTCTAATATTTTGACCTTGAGCCCAAATTAAACCGAGAGCTGTTTCGAATATTTACCTTTGTACAAATCTAAACGAGGTTGAATCCCCCCCCCCCCCCGCCCACCCTAAAAAAATAAAAATAAATACAGAAAGATAACAATTGTATTGATTTAACAACTAATTTTTGTGATTGCATCTCACTGAGAGCTGTTTCTAATATTTTGATTCATATATCATGGTCAAATTTTGAATAAGAAAAAGAAATATGCTTGGGTCAGAATTTTTTTTTTAATTGGCGATGTGTCCTCCTGGGAGCTGCTTCTAATATTTTGGTCAAGGGTCCAAATATTTGAAATACCTTTCACTGTAATGCTGTTTCACACTGGCTGTCAGTCAAAAGTGGACATTTTTTTTATTTATTATTATTATTATTGATTAAGCATGCGAGTGCATAGTGGTGAAGAGTCCAATGGATGTAGTGTGTGTTCAAACATTTATTGAGGCATGGCACTTTCTACTCTCACTGTAAGATGCCGGCATGGTTGGAGCAACTACGACACATGATTTGAAGAAAAATAAACAACGGGATCATTTCCTGTGGGTCAGAATCACAGTTGTCGACCAGATTGCCAAAAGGAAAGCGATGGCATCTTACCAGACACCTCCACGATGTCTCCGGGGACAATTTCTCTGGCCTTGATCCTCTGCACGCTCTTTCTGTCAGAACGGTAGACTTTGCCCATCTCGGGCTCGTACTCTTTGAGAGCCTCGATGGCATCCTCAGCATTACGCTCCTGTGCACACACAAAAAAATGCATATTAGTGAAGAAAAAAGGAGGGATGGAGGAGGAGGAGGGGTGCGGTCGGATGCCACAGTCATGTCAACGCGGCCGAGTCGGCTATAAACAAAGCCGTGGGTCTTTCGTCACGCATTGTCCTGCGCCCGACAATGAAGAATGACAAATGCTCTCATTCAAAAAAAAGCCTTGGCATGTCCGCGATGATGTTCATCCACTGACAAGATGCCCGACAGCGGTGCCAAGCACTTAACGGCGTGCCTTTGGAGGCGTTGGAATACCGCTACATTCGCAATCAGCCAATACCTGCGTGGACAACATCTGAGAGCTTCGTGCATTTATTAGACATTTTCCTGACAAGTTTTGTCCGTACATTTGAAAACAGACATGAGGGAAGGTTACTTTTTTTCCAACCTCTGCAGATGACAACATGAAAAAAAAAACAACAACACTTGAATAGATAGAGGTAATTTGGGTTGATTGAACTCTTGGGCACTTACCCCGTTTTGGAAAAAAAAAAAAAAATCAGTTTTCAGAACCAGTACTTTTTTTTACTTTTACCAAAGCAAAGTAGTTGAATTCAAGTGTCCTTTTGCCACAGCTCCGAATGCAATTCTAAGAAATCCTTATTGTGTGTGCCTGTTTGTGGCATAAAGTGACATGTGTGACATTGTTTAGGTACGTCGCGCCTAAGCAGCCAAAAGCTATTTTGAGGCTCGCCGCTGTAAAAGTGAGAGCGTTCCAGGCAGGCATGAAACGGAGGTAACCGGAGAGCGTGTTCCTTCTGACATCACCGTAAAGGGATCGCCGTGTTATTGACCAATGTGCCAGGCACCCCCCCCCCCAGCGCACCTCCTCAAGACCCCCCCCGTCCAGCCATCGCACTGACCTGCCACACTCCGACCACAGCATTAGCGATGAGGATGAGGAGGATGACGAAGGGCTCCACGAAGGCGGTGACGGTCTCCTCGCCTTCCTCGAACCAAGCCAGAACCTTGAAGGACAAAGGGAGGGTCAATCGTAGTTCAGCCGCGGGGGAAAGGGGGGGGGGGACAGTTCTCAAACTGAGGGTCAAGGGTAAAAAGTGGCTCTCAATAGAATGTTGTGAGCTCATCTATTTAGATTGAGGGAGTCCAAAATCCAGCCCCTATTTGACACCTAAAAAAATGGAAATAGTCTGGACAGTGTAGATGTGCGTGTGATTTAGAGATGACTGCGCTTAAGTCATGTTCGAGATGACTACGAGTGCAATAAACATTTAATAAATGAGTCATAAAAATGACAGATTATCATCGTATGGCAGGTGGAGACATAGTGAGGTGACATCACTGTTATTAATTGGATCGAGACGCCCTTGCAACTTAGAGCCCATCGTTCCTTCCTTGATCCTGACCTTTGCCAAAGGATTCAGTTTCTCTCCTCAGCTTCGGCTTGCCCTTAAAAAAACAAAAAAAAAACTCGGCCCTCCCTCAGCAACCCCCCCCCCCCCTTCACTTTTATGACACCCCCCCCAAGCCTCCCTCTCACCCTCAATATTCGCCTTCTAAGGCCATCATGACAGCTGCTGGCGAAAGCTGGCTGCCGGAATTAATACACCTTCTCCTACAACACGCAATTTGTCTCGAGTTGTCATCTTCTGAAATACACTGAGGGGTCTTGGAAGACGAACCGGAGAGGCATGGTCGGAGGGGGGGGGGGGGGGGGGGGGGGCTTTGGCCTGTGAGTTCAAGAAGTCTTGACAGGACTTGTCGTCCCTCACACCAGTTTTAGAGTGCGGCTTTCAAACGCCAGACGTGGTTGTGCAGAGGGCCGGCCGGTGTTTACTTACAAAAGAGATGCAGGCGGCCAGCAGCAGAATTCTGACCAGCAAGTCCTCAAACTGCTCAACGATCAGCTCCCAGATGCTCTTGCCTGAGAGGTGCAAACAAAGGACAAATTCACCCTCTGTCCGCACGTAATAGTCTAATGAGGAAAAACTTGTGTTTGGCACGGCGAATTTGTGAGGTCGCGAGGTCAAGTTCGAATCGGGGCAATTGGACTCTTCGTGTGAAGACGTTTCGCCTGGAATGCAAAATCCAAAGGGATTTTTCAGTGTGGAGTCTTTTGGTTTTCCAACTAAGGACCCTACTGATCCCAAAGAACTCTTGAGTTTGAGATTTGACGCGTGATATCTAAAACTGCAGACATCCGAATACACCCAAATTTGAAGTGTGGCATCTCTGGTTTTTCGATTCTGAAACTTTCACGCTTCAAATCTCAAACGGAAGACATCTGAAGGAATCAAAAGACCTGCTTCTGTTTCCGATTTGAAGGGCGAACCCTCTGGTTTTGGCACTGAAGCACCAGAGGTTTCACACTTCAAATCATAAAGCGAAGACTGCACATTTTAAATTCGCACCTCAACAGGCCAAAACATCTCCACCAAATATGAAGAGTCCAGTTGCCTTGATTCGACCTGACCTGGATCGGATCACGCGGCCAAGGGAAGAAAAATGTCACTTGAGGTGTTTGGATGCTGGGCTTGGAACACTCACCCTCCTCAGCGGGCAGCTCTGAACGAAAAGAGGAGACAAAAAGAGATCAGTGATTGCGCTTCATGACACTCGCGGCGAAACAAAGTTTTGTTGACTCCAAAGAATAAAGCCAAGCGATGCGCAGTTAATTAGTCGCCGATGGTCATTCGTGTCGCATATCATTAAACCCTAAGCCATCCAAGGGCCGCCCCCTTAGAACCCTGCCTAAAATTATCCGAGCCCATATATCAGCCAGGAAGCTTCTTGAGCCTGTCACCTGTCTCTCTCGCTCTCCAGCCATCTTCTTTGGCTATCTTTAAATAGCCCCTCAAAGCCCTCAAAGATCTCTGCTTCTCAATGTCTCGCTGCGTGTCAAGCAGCTGTCGCAAGGCCTCGCTAAAAAAGCCATGGCCGCGCAAGCAGAGACCCCCCCCCCCCCCGCCCCCCCTCCTTCCCCCGCATCGCTCTTGCAGCGTCTACGCAGTCTTACCGTTGAAGCCATACTTGTCCAGATTCTTCTTGAACTGGTCGGGGGTCAGACCCGATTGCTCGTTCACGCCGAAGTAAGCCAGGCATTCTGCCGGATTCTTGGTGTGTGCGTTCTCCATCCTGTTAGGACAGATAAGGGACGGGGGCCGTACGACGGTTCCTGTCCGCGCTCTCCCGATGGGTCTACTCGTCTACAAGTGCGTGCACCCTGGATCCACCGCCCTCGCCCTTAAGTGGCACCCTCCGATTCAGGAGTGCTGGTCTGACAGAAAGAGCGAATAAGTGCATACTTGCTCAGGGTTTTATACCACCTAAGGGGTCCCGGGATTGGTGGCCACCCCCCCGTCGGCACACGCCTTCGCATGCCAACATAGGGGGGCGCACATGGTGACTGGGAGGGCTCGCCATGGGGAGGGGCTGTGGCGTGAGGTGGAGCGATGAGGAGGTGAGACAGTAACAGCGGGGACAAGGAGACTTGGATTTGGGGAAAGGAGGTGAAGCGCTTGTGGTGGGTCGGAGGGGGGTGTCACCGCAGATTGAAAATGGGATCTGTTTTTGGAACATGCATGGTCAGTGGAATAAGACGAAGAGACAAGGTGAGAGAGCGACGGAGGGGATCATGCGGCAGGAGGTTTTTTTTTTTTTTTCACCCCCTCGGTGATGGGTGGGGGGCGGAATTCATTGAGTGACAGATCAACTGCTTTCTGCTGAAGTTGGGGGGAGCTCGCAGCCATGTGAAGAACCTCAAAACGTTTGAATTATATTCCACTTACTTTTCTTATGAGCAGCGAAGACTGCACGGGGCCCCCTCATGCCGCGACTCACGATGGCCTCTTGCGGCAGAGGCACTGCAGTGACTTGGCCGCAACATTAGGTACACCTGCACAGCGCAATGGGATCCAGAGTGGGATAGAAAATTTGATTCAATAAAAAAAAGTTGATTTTTTTTTTAAACATTGGTTTAAACAGAGTAAAGTGACGTAAACAGGCAGGCGGGGGTCGGTGGTCTAGCTCTACAAGTCAATAAGACATCAGGTGTCACACTTATTTGAATACCAATTTCATTTGAACACGAGCCTAATGACAATTACATGGTTACAATCGATGCTTACTTTACTTTTTTTTTGCTTAAAGGCAAGCTAACTGCGTTAGATGCTATTTCTAACTTCTCAAAAGCGAGCTATATAATGGAAAAAGAAAAACCACAATGTCTTTCTGAAAATATGAGTAACAGGGTTGAGTCAGTGTGAGTTGCAAAGTCCATTATGTCCGAAAACGTTCAAAAAGTATGAAAACTAGAGGAAGATTTACCTTGACCCATCGTCAGAGGGATTACCTTGATGTAAATCCTACTGAGTCATGTCGCCCCACGTTTTTTTCCCTCTTCCACTCAGCGGCTAAAAAGATTTTGGGGTGTTTTTTATTGTAAAATGTATTGCTAAACGTAATTTTGATAAATACATATGGAGATGATAGATCCTTTCATCATCCAGTAGCTAGATACTTTAATCATCCTATAAATCACAGGTGTCAAAGTCAAGGCCCGGGGGCCAGGCCCGGCCCGCCACGTCATTTGATGTGGCCCTCCGAAAGAAAATCATGTGCGTCAACTTGCATGATCCTTGCTAAAATCTCCATCAAAATGTCATGTATAATAAATGATGAGATTTTGCCATAATTTTGTTTTCCCTGTTTACACTCACTTGAACAATAATTGTTGTTGACTGATTTCAAAACTAGTAATACATTAAATTTGGTGCGTACACGTAATAATGCGATGAGACAACATTTTTGTGGTTTCACTGTCGGCCCTCTGAAGGAAGACGTAACTCCAAAGTGGCCCGCGGACAAAAATCAGTTTGACACCCCTGCTATAATTAGTTAGCTGGGTAGATCCTTTTAATCATAAATGGATGTAGTAGACTATATCGTATGCGATGTATTTCAGCAAACAATTTGAGGCCTTTTGTCTACCTTTGTTTGGCGTAGAACTTCACTCCTTGGTCTTCAGCTGTTGTGTAAAAGTTCTGACCTCTGAGATTTGGGGGGGGGGGGGGGGGGCTGCGATCGGGGTCGGCCTGTCAGTGTTTCCCTCACGACGGCGCAGTGACATTTAACTCAATATCCCAGAAGGATCGTGTTTCCCTACCCTCTTACGCGAGTCCCCGCGCCTCGCTTCCTTCTTCAAGCCGCTACACGATGCAAGCTGGGGCAACCGTGGGGGCACAACATGCCAGGACATCTTGCCAGGTCTGAGGGATTACCATGTGTCACCTTAACTCCAATCGCCAAACCCTCCCACCCCTTCCATCATTTTTGAACACTATCCATGTTGCCAGTTCTGAACAAGTGTTAAGTAGCTCGTGTGTAGTTGGTGGCGCAACTGAGCGCACGGCGGGGTTACGCAATTGAAAAGCATCCCTGCTGACTTGCACAAGCAAAATGAGACGGACAAGGAGACACGGCGAGGCGGCAACAACACTCAGTACCTTGCTTCGAACTTTGTTTCAAACATCCTATCATTGTGGGGTGGGACTTTCTGACAACCAAATTACTCTGTAGCCTGGACTTGAGTGAAACACTTTGGGTCCAAGTGTCTCCCATTCCCCTAAAATGGGACTGGCTCGTTGAAGAGGAACAAGGGAGGGTCTACCACTCAACACTAGCTAACATTCAGCGTATTGGTGAGTTAGCCTAGTGGGAACAGTCTGGGCAAGTGTCACTTTTCATGTTCCCGGTGCACCAACAAGGCTCGTGAAGGCATGCTCGGAGGAGTTTGGTGTGGACGAACTTGAAGTCACCCATTCACATAAACTAACCTGCTAAGGCTCTGCTAACTCAGATGCAAATGCAAATGAAAGTGAAATCGATTCGGCAAAGAGACGGCCGGAGCAAAAGTTGGTTTGAAAGCCATGGGGTGCTATTGACAGTGAGGACATAATTAGTAGCAGGCAATCAGGCAATGGATAAAGGAGTTACGGCGTCTGTGTTAGCGTTTACAGCATTAGCTAATAGTAATAATAGAAGTGGCAGCTGAGTCTGTGAATCCAGGATTCCTTGCCAGATATATATAGAGCAGGTGACACTGTGCTGCTGGGCATGGCACCACGGCAGCTTTACACACTTCTTACTGATTACTACACTCCGAGTACAACATTTAGGAGAAAAAGGGCCACCCCCCTCACAAAAAAAGGTTAAGGCTGAAAGGCACTATTACAGGCGCACTAAATGGACTCTTCTCAATATCCAACCTTTTGTAAAGGAGGAATTAAAAAAAACATTAGCGTTTTCATTTATTTATTCTATCAATTTTCTCTAGTTTTTTTCGCACGCAGCTCACAGGTGAACCTGGACCTAAAATGCTATTCATTAGCCTTTCTATAGTGTTTCCATTGTGTGTTAGCATGAAGCTAACATATTTAGCAGGGTTAGTTTTAAGAGAACCATGTAAAACTAAGGCTTCAGATCTCAAGGCACCAGTGTATATACAAAACCAGTTTTAATAACTTGGCACAATTCCGAACACAAATCAGTTTCCTTATTTTTCATAGCTTAAATATTGTATTGCGAAAAGAATAGAGGGTTCGGTCCTTTTAGCTGTTATAACAGCCCTCCAATATGGCCGCCGGTAGTGCATTGTGGGTAATTGCTAAAAGGACGGAACCCTCTAAAAGAAAAAAAATGCATTCTGTCGCATGGCCTCGTTTAAGAGTTAGCAAGTTGGCTTCACTACAAAACACGTTACAGCAGCTTTGCTAACGTAAACCGACTCATAAAATGCCAAAATAGTACACCACATCTTGTAACTTGATAACTTGAATACGTACCTCAATAAAAATGACTTCTCTGAACAGAAAAGCATATCCCAGTTTTTTTTCGAACTTCGATGTTGTACCACTGAGAATAAGCAGAGAGAAAAAAATGCAATCCATGTCACATGCTGTTTAAAGTTAGCTAGTTGGCTCACTTTTTCTGCTGTCAAAACACCACCGCCATGCTAATGTAAACCGATTAATGAAAAATGCTAAAATAGCTATCGCTAACAGATAAAAAAACGACACCATACCTGTGTGTTTTTCAGGAATAGACCACCCCCCACCATGTTTTCAAATGTACCGAATAAAGTCATACTTAAGCTCGTCCCATAATTGATATTTGTTTGGTTTATATGGCAAGCTTCGGCCACCAACCCGCCGCTGTCTTTAACCATTACATTTCATTAGGTGCTGGCGTCACATTATATTTAGAATAGAAATATCCGGTTGCAGGCAGCACGTAGGATTGCAGGAGCGTAAACAAAATCCCTCCCCGGTTTAGCGATACCGCTCGTAAACTGAGGAAGACCGCTCGATGGAGCGCATACCGTGATACGTGTACAGTATTAAAATCTGCCGTAGAGGGTGCTTAACAGTCACCGCACACTTCATTAGGTACACGTGGACTGTCGAATGAAATCCAAAGAGCTGTCAGTGGGATAGAAAATAGATGGTTCTTTAACTTAATTAAATGACGGATGTCCCTTTTTTTTTTTCTCTAGAGCTGCAAGTAGTTCACCACTGCTCAGCCTAGGTCAAAATACGGTGGCTATGAAAAGACTACACAGCCCTGTTATAAAGCCAGGTTTTTAATTCACATAAACGTGGCATGCAAACGGTGTGTACCTTTGATTGCCAGCCAGCGATTTCTTAACAATTAAATGAATTGAGAGGACACCCAAAAATTTGCATCAACATGGTTTTATCACTGATGAAGCAAAAAGTTTTGGTGTGTGATTCTGCAACATTCAAAACTGATTCTTTTTTTTTTTGCCGCTATATCTTGCAAAATTGCATGGTTTTTTTTTTTTTAAAAAAGAAGACATTTGGTAACGCGGCCCGGTATTCAAATAATAAAAACATGGTTAGCACGTCGGCTTCACAGTGCAGAGGTACCGGGTTCGGTCCCAGCTCCGGCCTCCCTGTTTGGAGTTTGTATGTTCTCCCCGGGCTTGCGTCCTCACTAGGGTTTTCTCGGGTGCTCCGGTTTCCTCCCAGCAGTTCCAAAAACATGCATGGCAGGCTAGGCGGGGCACTCTAAATTGTCCCTAGGTATGAGTGTGAGCGTGGATGATTGTTCGTCTCTGTGTGCCACTGCGATTGGTTGGCACAATTTAGAGTGCCCAACGCCTACTGCCCGAAGACTGCTGGGATAGGCTCCAGCACCCCCCGCGACCCTAGTGAGGATGAAGCGGTTCGGAAAATGGATGGATGGATGGATATTTGGTAACATTCTAATAATAAAAACATTTAACCAGATTTCATTCAACATTTTGTAATTATATATATATATATATATATATATATATGTGTGTGTGTGTGTGTACGTGTGTGTCATACTGCAACATTTGAAGACAACTTTTGATCATCTGTGACTTAAATGGTATATTTACTGCATTTAACTACAACTTTTCCAAATCATTTGAAAAGGTAAGCGGGTCATCCTAATCGCCTTCGTCGCCGCCGTCACCTCATTGGTCCATTTCGAAGGCTAAGTGATGGACGGAGCGTCTTGGAAAAGCGCTTCGATGACAGCAAGATGAATGAATACATCGAGACGAACAAATGCCCAAGAAGGAAACAGGATCCCTTTTTTTTTTGATGCGGGGGAATAAAAATAGAAGGTGTGACGTTCAAGAGTCACACCTTCCGCCTACATATCAAGAGAGGGCGCATATGTAGAAAGAATGCCATTGTTTCCCAGCAGTCAATTCTCTTCTTTTCAAAGCATTTCTCTCTCTCTATTCTGCTTCCAACGTGTACATGTCTGTGTCTTGAACCAATCAGATTTCAAATTCATTCTGGCCCTCCATGACATCAACATGTATCCATCCCCGTAATTGGTCGGTCCGATCAAATGAAGTTCGACAAGCAAAACACATTTGTAGCACGTGTTTAGAACAGCGTCACGTAAGAACGTGGACAAAGGGGACTCTGTAACTCAGATTCTCGCTTTATTGGTCAACTTGATGAAAGACTACAAAACGAATTCACAAAAAAATCTCAAGTAATCAAATCTGTACAAACCTAAACTGTATGTTTTTTTCCTCTTTTTTTTTTTACAGCTCTGGCTCATATGAATCTGAAAAGTTGTGTACATGTGTGCGCATGGGCGACGTGCGTGCTCACATGCACACACATGTGGAAATTTTACAGTACGGTGGGACAGGGAAAACAAAATACCCCCCTCCGTGAGGACACACACGCCACCTGCTGGCAGGGGTCTGTTGCCAATTTTCAGTCAAATCGATGTACAGACCCACTCTGTGGTTTTAACCTTTCCACAGGAAAAATGGCAGGAGAGAGGGGGGCTTGGGGGGGGGTTAGAAATCTCTAATACTCTCACACCACACGCACAACTTGCCCAGCATTTTAACGCTCACTGGCACAGGGGGCGTAGTCACTCGTTCATACAATTTGTAACATTAAATGTTTTAAGAAGTACAGATAAAAAAAGTGGAGGGGGGGAGCCCTGGGTAAAGGTTTGATTTCTGGCTGTTTGGTGAAAGAAAGGAGAGGTAGAGAGGGCAGGAAGGAAGGGGACAAAGGTCAAGGGTCAGCTACTGCTGTCATTTCTTAGCTTTCCTTGGGGGGGTGACGGGGCGTCCGGAGCCCATGCCCCCGCCCCCGCCGTAGAACAGCTTCTTGTCTGCGGGCTTGAGAATCTGGCAAAGGAGGGGGGCAAAGGTCAAGTCATCCAATTACCACAAATGAATGTCTGCCTTAAACGCCGTTTCCACTTCTATTGAGGCACATGTGAAAAACGAGGTTTCTCTGAAAATGCCGTCCCTGACCGAGTTGCCGCCCAACTCAATTTATCGAGGGGATCTTCTGCTTGCTCACCTGGAATGAACACATGAGGGTCTCGTCCACACTCATCATTGCTCCGGCATTGTCGAACTCCCCGCAGTAGTTGGGGGCGGAAAACAGCGTGACCAGCTGCCTCTTGGCAAAGAACTCGTAGCCGTCCTCGACCACCTGAAACCCGGATAACCGATTAGTATTGAGGAATATGAGCACCATTTAGAACGGGAATTTTTTTCAGAGGTGTCGTTTTTGTCTTAACAGAACTGAAATGAAGTTGCCAAGAGGACAGAAGGGAAGGGACAGTCTGCTGCCACCTGCTGGCAGAGGGGCGGACTTCATCTCCCGACATTTACACGGGGGTTGGGAATGAGTCCAAAACCAGGAGTTTGGACTCATTTGATTTGAAATAACTCAATCCATTTCATCAAACGAAGAATAAACATCCTACATATGTAACGTTGACTTTCACTCTTTGTTGTATTGTGGTAAAATGAAGAGGAAAAAATGGGCAAACAAATATGGACGAGTACTTGACGGTCGCCTAAAAATGTTTGTATCTCACTTGAATTGCCCGTGGATGCCTGACTTTGCATGAAGAACGCTCCTCAACTCACTTCAAGTTCCATAACAACAAGATGCCACTAGATGGCGCCAAGGCCACAGCCTGAATTTGGGGGTAATTAGCCAATTGTATCTATTTTTGTAATGTGAATCCCCAAACTACGAAAGCCCAACTGACCTGATGGGCTCGGCAGATGAGGTCCATGTCGTGCTTGTGGAGGAACTTGGTGACCACGTCGGCGCCGAAGGTGAAGGAGACGCCGCGGTCGTTCTCGCCCCAGCCCAGCACGTCCTTGTCGGGGTCGGCCCACAACAGGTCGCACAGGAGACCCTGGTCGGGCACGTCGGTGGGGCGCATGACCCTTCGCACCTGTTCCATGGACTGCAGATCCGGAGACAGTCCTGCCAGAAACACGGGGACTTTGATGGCCAAAGGGGAGGCACGCGCGATGACGTCCGGCGAGCACGCGGTTCGCTGGGTTTGCCGTCCAACGGAACAGCACATGATCAGACGGGGGGTTATCGCGGTTGTCTGTTTACATATTCAGCAACATGTGTGTTGATGGTTGAGACAGATGATCGAGCTGCTCCAGAACATCTACTGTTTTTTGTTTTTTTTAAAGAAAGACTTCAAATAGCGACCTGGTCCACGTTCTAACACAAAACGACTCCCGACCCCGACCATTCAAGTAAGTCCTACATTTATAGCAGACAAAAATAAAGCGAGTAAGTGCCCGCTAAATTTCCAGCAGGTCAGATATAATCTTGCTCAGTCACAATATATTTCATCTGTGCTGTATGTTGCACGTTTTTTTAAATTCATTTAGTAAAATGCTACTTTCTTCCCATGAAAAAAATACACATCTACCATAACATGATGATTTTTTGGGGGGAAGGTCTATTTTGTCAAAAACAGTCACCATTTTTGGGGGAGAGAAAAGGCATCTTTTGTGACATCACTTGTCAAAATCTTCCCTTTGACTTCATCATATGACAACTTTTGGATTACTGAGGGCCGAACGGGGTCCTTCGAACTCAAACGAAAGAAAAAAACTTTCAAAAAATACATAATTGTCTCGACAAGATGTCATTAAGCGTGACTCCGCAGTTCTGAGTCAAACACAAATGACAATGGCATCGGGCGGGCCTCAAAGGTCGACCGACGGCGGTGTTGACGGTAAACAGCCAGCAGCGACGACTGCGCGCGTGTTGTTTGTTCTTGTGAGACTACCTCCATGGCAACAGAAGATCTTCTCGTCAACAATGGCGGCGACGGGCAAACAGTTGAAACAGTCAGTGAAGGTCTTCCACAGCTTTATGTTGTACCGTCTCTTACCTGTGGACACCAAAAAAAAAAAAAAAACTCTTATCTAGATGCTAATAAAACCGGTCAAGACTCACGCTGTTGCATCACATTAATAATAAAGCGCTTTACGTAATCGGCGCCGTAAACATCAGGCAGGCTCACATTGCTTGATCACGCTGTGTCGCCTGGGAGCTCGTGTAGCTTCAGGCTGGCAGTCTATTACCACTGATGACCGCACACTGTCGATTGAGAACAACCTTCTTGCTTCTGTGTGCAAGTGGAAACTCAAACTTGAAGCATCTCTTCTAAATTCGGAATGGTAGAACGCCCAGGGCCAAACAGAACTTAAGTGATACTATTTTTCAGCTATGCCGATAATCACAACATGTCCAAAGTTAAGCGTCAAAGACTGAAAGCAGTGCTTCTTAAACTTTTTACATCACAAACCCCCCCAATATATATATATATATATAGATCACTTTTCCAAGTTATGTTTTCCATGTAACTCAATGGTTAAACGTCGAGGTTGATCACAACTTAACTGTACTGCAGCGATTCATTTGGACATGGCCCAAGGAATCCTGGCATACCACATGAAAGGTTGTACGGTTCTTACGGTGACATAGGAGAGGGTGTGCTTGCTCATAACAATTGTGAATTAATTGCACGCGCAAAATTCATCTGATAAAACAGGTGCTTACAGAAATAGTCCGCAACAGGAAGCATGACTGAAGATGACGAGCATAGAAAATCCATACAGAAGTTTGTCACCAATTTTTTTCTTTCCGCATAATTCCATTTCGTGTCTTGCAGGCGTGTTCACCTTTTTTTGACATTAGCTAACTTGCCTTTACACTTGGATGACCGTTAGCAACATAATCGTTTTCCATGGAAACTGCCTGTGCTGTTAACATGGAGTTGAGAGGGACATTTTTACTTCATTACTTGATCTACTTGTTCAACATGTTGCAATCGACTCAGCCGTCCATTATGTGATTCAGTGAGATTAAAAAAAAAAAAAAAAGGGTGGGGTACTCACACTCATCATAGAAGCCATATATCCTGTTAATGGAGGCACACTCGTGGTTTCCCCTCAGCAGAAAGAAGTTTTCTGGGTATTTGATCTTGTACGCCAACAACAGGCAGATGGTCTCGAGCGACTGCTTGCCTCGGTCCACATAGTCTCCCAGAAACAGGTAGTTGCTCTCCGGTGGGAAGCCGCCATATTCGAAAAGCCTCAGCAGGTCATAGTACTGCCCGTGAACATCCCCTTTTGATGCAAACATGGTTAAATGTACAGTTTAATTCCTTTATGTTTTATGGGTCAGTTTTACAGTAATGGGGAGCGACAAACATAACCTACACAATATATTGTAGTAAACAAGACAGATTTAGTAGCGTAATAACAATTTCCTCAGGATTGAACACTAACTAGTAGCCATCCCAACATCCCCAAAACCCAAAGACAAGTCTGACCACAAATCTTGAGAGGTGCCTCGAGTTCAAGCAGGATTGGCTGGCTGAGGAAGATCTCCCTGGATTTGAGGCAAAGACCCCGGATTTCATTCTCTGTCAGCTGGACGTTTTTGCCAGGTCTGGAGCCTTTCACTGAAACCCCAGGGTAGAGACAGCAGGAGGGAGTAATCAACAAGAAAACCTCAGACTAAAGACATTAACAGATACATTTTAAAAAGTATAACTTTTAATACCATTCGATATATTAATAGATGATACAATCTGTGTTGTGAAGCGGTGATTCTCATTAATTTTGTGTGTGGGACGTATAGATTGGTTTAAAATAAGATCTTAATATTTTCAAACGCAATTTTTGAACAATACCTGTAGAGATTTGTTAACTTCCACAAAGGTGGGTCGCGACCACGGCCTGTATGTACATTGTTCAGTCGAAGCAGAAAAGCGCTAATGATTAGTAGTAGACTCAAGTGATTGCGCGCGTTGTTTTCGTCGTAGTTTAAGAGGATGCCGCGAATCTTTACATTGTTTTTGAATGCATCTCAAGCACGCGTTAATGGTGAGAAAATAGCTCCACGAGAAGGTAGATTTTTGTTTTGTTGTACTAATTTGATTTTTTTTAAAAACGTTTTTGTGTGAGTGAAACACGATTGCTAATTTTTGGGCAGTAACAGAAACAAATGCAGTAGTAAGAATTCATACAGTACATCGTTGATTCGGCTTGTAAACTTAGCTAAAATGGCTACCTCGGTGGAAATGATCGAAGTCTTACCTTCCAGCAGGCGCTGAATGATGGAATCGATGTTCAGTTTGTCGGCCTCCGCCATGATAGCCTTCTACTTTTTTTGACAAATACCTACAAGCCAACGGCGTCGTAGTAAGTGACAGCGGACTCCTGGGTGACTGTTTTCCTTTGTTTTTTTACCAGATCCGCTAATTTTGCGATAGCGCTTAATCGGCTATCGTTAGCCAGCGAGCTAGCTAACCTTGGGGAAGAATGGGCAAGCCAAACGGCCTTCTACCGGTGTCGCTCAATACGGAATAGCTGACATTCACTTGAGAAACTGAACCGAGTCAACTATTTCTCTGGAGATATCCTAATTAAAACGGGATTGTCGATGGATTTTGTTGTTTCTACCGTGGCTGCTTAGCACCATGCCGTCGACCAAAAAAAAGACGACTGAATGAGAGATAGCGTGAAAGGTTGGTCGGAAGTGGCCGTACAATATGCCGATCTCCGATTGGTCCGTTTGGCGACGAGGCGGGATTATGGTGGATTCAGTATTCTTGCTCATCGGTCGTTTCTAGTGTCTGTTAGCATTTACTCACACGAAACAAATCAATAATTGAAATGGCAGCCATTCATCGAATTTGGTCGTACATGGACGCTGTGGTATATTTACCCACTCAGCTACGTCGTATTTATGTTAACTCGTCTATATTTTAAGTGCTTTTTGTTTGTTGTCCCGAATGAAGCGGCACCCGCGGGTGCGCCAAACAATGGGAGACGAGTGAGGGACTAGCGATGACGCAATGACCCCAACATTCCGATTACTGTACTTTTGTGTACTGTGCTTGTCCACACTTGAGGATGTGTGTGACGTCAGTCGACCGTCGCCAAGAGACCGAATAAAATATGGATGTGTCAATAAAGTTTCATGAAGCACAAAAAGGACGCCTCTTTGCAAAATGTAGCTCAAATACTGTACCCAGATGGATAGATGTTCATGAGTAGCTACGTCTTTAGCAATAAATTCTTTGTGGACGTCTACGCCATTTTGGATGTGGCAGCTCTTCCCCTATACATGTACTTGAATCATGATTCCTAGTTTATTAAGAGAGCACTTTTCAGAGGCAGGTATCACAAAGTGCTTTGCATAGTTAAAATGCAGTCATAAACTTAATGCCTCTATCAAATGTCATTATTAATTGTTTAGAAAGCCCAGGCGTCACCAAAGACAACGCAAGTAGCGTGCGAGTTTATTCCAAAAATAGTTCACCAGTGGCGGCACATTGTAATATTTCAAGTACTGTATGTTGTAGAAGTGATTGGTGGAAAATGTAAACATGTATTGCATGGTGATATCTGCTTCTTAGCTTCTGAAAGCATTGTTGACACACATCTATGTGCACCTCGATGAATACAGTACCACTAATTATTGATTTGTTACTGGCATCGCTTCACATTAATCAGTGTCCAAGAAGAAGCTTTCTATCAAAAAGATTGTTGACCTCTGATAGACTGTATGCCAAAACCTTTGATAGGTAGTTGAGAAACAACAAAAACAATATTTTTTTCTTTTCTGCATGAACCACCTCCAATATGGCGTACGATTCAGTGCTCGGCAGGGCCTGAATGTGTGTTGTCTGTGGCCCAAATACCCGGTTGTCACCGCCCAATCATTGACTGTTGAGTTGATTACGTCACACGCGGAGGCGACCACTTTTCACCACTTTTCGTTTCTCTTCCTGTTATTGTCAAGCTGACAGCGAGCCTTAAAATCACCATGAGGCCGTACGCTCATAAGCCTTCGTGAATCTACATTTTCTTTCGAAAAAGCGTGTGGAACGGCAGCGACAATGAAGCTGCTCCATAGAGACATTGAAAAAGATAACGCCGGGTGAGTGAGCTGCCTGGCAAGCTAATGTAGCTTGCAGGCGTAGCTAGCCTATTTTTCCAGCTGTTGACCACGTGCCGCTTACCAGCACGTTTGTTGACATTTGGGAATGAAAATAACACATCCACGGAGAGGGAAGATGTTGATGCTCATGCAAAAACCAGGCTGTTGGACGTCTCGCCAGCTAGCATATTAACTTAAGTGTAAACAAACCAAATGCTGGAGCGATGCTGTATAAATTGCGTTTACTGACTCTTGCAGGCAGGTGACTCTGATTCCCGAGGAAGCAGAAGATATGTGGCACACCTACAACCTGCTGCAACAGGGGGACAGTTTGAGAGCATCCACCATAAGGTACACTGTACAAACATTTGTTTACCGCAAGTTGTGATGCAAACGGTTGGATTTGCAGGTCGCAATTACCAACTCCAATGTATTCCCTATATCACATACATATTTTCGAAGACTTTTACTGACTCTGTCCTTTACTCAAGTTATTTGATTAATTGTCGCAGCCTTAAATCAGGGTGGTATCAGCAGCTGGAATTGGGTTGGCCGCAAAGTCTGCACTGCCATTTTTTCTGACCCCGCAGAAAAGTACAGACAGAATCCACTACCGGAAGCGTGGGCAGCTCCAGAGTGCGGACGACTTTGACGTTATGCGTGGAGACCATCGACTTTGACACACAGGCCTGCCAGCTCAGAGTCAAGGGCACCAACCTCGAGGAGAACCAGTATGTCAAGGTCAGTGGCGCTAATGAACAGATTTCCATTAGACATGTCAAAAGTCACCTTAAGAAGCAATTCTAAATATTTTTTAGAACATAAATGTTTTGGTGTAATTATGCGGTGTTCTTCACTCATCAGATGGGGGCGTACCACACTATTGAGCTGGAGCTTAACAGGAAGTTCACACTTGCTAAAAAGAGCTGGGACAGCGTTGTGTTGGCCAGAATCGGTAAGCGGCACCTGCGTGTTATCAATGTTGAAAATGTAACTTTGGCACAATACGACCCATTGACCGTCGCGTGGACCGCGTCGCAGACGAGGCGTGCGACCCCACGCAGAAGGCGGACGTGGCCGCGGTGGTGATGCAGGAGGGTCTGGCCAACCTGGTGCTGGTGACCCCCGCCATGACACTTCTGCGGGCCAAAGTGGAGCTCACCATTCCTCGCAAGCGGAGGGGAAGCTGCACGCAGCATGAAAAGGTGCGTCTGTATTCCTGTTTTTTGTTTTTTATGCACACATTACATGTATGTGAGGTCTGTTGCCATCTCCTCGCAGGCTCTGGAAAGGTTCTACGATGCTGTCATGCAGGCCATACTTCGCCACATTAATTTTGATGGTGAGACTTTACTTCTGTTTCGCTACTCATCAAACATTCGGGACATGGAGCATTTTAGCTTCATCTCAAATTCAAATTTTTTGGTGAGTTGTGTGCATTGTGGTATTGCGATCTTAACGTGGTTGCTCTTTCCTCAGTGGTGAAATGCATCCTGGTAGCCAGTCCGGGTTTCGTCAAGGACCAGTTCATGACATATCTCTTTAAAGAGGCTGTGCGACATGACAACAAGGTGCTGCTGGAGCACCGACCCAAATTCATGATGGTCCACTCGTCATCCGGTCACAAGTACTCCCTCAAAGGTGAAAAGGGGAAGTTTTGTAATAGCTGCGCATTGGCAGGTTTTTACATGAGAGCGTATAGTGTGTAGTCATAGAAAAAAATATGGACAGGCATATATTCCTTATCTCTGAGAAGAAGGGCTGCATCTTACAGAGAATTGGTGTATTATGTTGCCCTCATGTGGCTGCAATACTGCTTGTTGTTTTGCAGAAATCCTCTCAGACCCGACAGTGACAAACAGGCTGTCAGATACCAAGGTGACAGTCCTTTGTTTCAATAATATGGACTACACCAAGTGGAGATTATATATTTTTTAATGCGATTCTTTGAATTCCAGGCTGCCGGAGAGGTGAAAGCCCTGGAGGACTTCTACAAGATGCTCCAACATGAACCCGATAGAGCTTTTTATGGGTAAGCATGAGTAGATGGTGTTGGTTCTTGACCATTGTTGCGTTTAGTGACAAACTTGCGTCCCTGCGCTCCCTCACAGACTCGCTCATGTGGAACGGGCTGCCGACGCCCTCGCCGTTGACACTCTCCTGGTCAGCGATAATCTTTTCAGGTAAATAACATACACTGGTGTTGCTCAACCTTCACAGGCCAAGGGACATATTTTATGTCCCCCCCCCCAAATATATCTTGTCTTGCAACACAAACAAGTCTCGCCAAAATTCTACACAGTGAAATAAGGATAATCTCATCTCGATTTACTCACAAATGTAGTCAGTGTGAATTTTGTGCTCACTGCTCGTTATGGCGTCCTGCAGGCACCAGGACGTGCCCACGAGGGCGCGCTACGTTCGCCTGGTGGACAAAGTGAGAGACAGCTGTGGCATCGTCAGGTAAGCCTGAAAAGAAGTATGCGTTTGTGATGATTTGTTGATTTAAAAAAATATATCTACACTCCTCCACACAGAATATTCTCAAGCCTTCACGTCTCTGGTGAACGTAAGTTGAAGCACTAAGTCATCCATGTATTGTAAATGCTTCATTGTGACTGTCTGGCACACATATATGCAAGGAGTGGAAAAACTTTGGTGCCAGTTGATAGTTTTTCAGCATATCACAATCAAGCGTCAGCTGTTTTACTTTTGTTTAGAACTGACTCAACTGAGCGGAGTGGCGGCCATCTTGCGGTTTCCCATTGCTGACTTTTCGGAGGGCGAAGACGACAGCAGCTCAGACGACGACTGAGTAGAAACATATGGCTGATTAAAAAAAAAAAAAAAAAAAAAAAAGACCAGCTGTTGTGCTTTTTACCACCAGATAGAATTTTCCACTAAAATACCATCTCTCCTCCAAAAGTACACAGACAAGAAAAGTTGCAAAAATATACTTTATTATGCCATTTAAAAAAAATAAATTGACTGCTGCATTTCAACAACCTACTGTACAAATCCAGTAAGATGGATTTTTACATGTGAATTCCACTGTATTGATACAAGAGCTCCAGTTCGTGCCAGCAGGGCTAAAGGTGCATTTTTTTTACCCTTCCATACTGATCAGGGGTTACTTTTGGCCCAGGCCAAGATATCTTATTATTTTTATCAAAATATGAGCTACAGGTCTTTTTAAATTAAACAGCCTGTCTATCAAAGGATGAATAATCTTAAGATTGTCACCAATATTGTCAAAATTGGTTCCGTTCCAATTAGTATTGGAGGGTTAAACTCAATTCTTCACTCTGCTGACTCAAAATCAAATCTATCAACTCAGCTTGTTGGGTGAGATTCAGTCTGCAGGACACTGGTAGTTCTTGACCCAAGTCAAATCCTCCAGCGTTCCCCAGTGGAGGTAAATGATGGAGCAGATAACCATGACATGCATGATCTGGTGACTGTTACCCCAGTTGTCAAAGAGGCCCGGGACGAAGCGCTCGGGGATCTGGATCACGTTGACGAGCCCCCCCAGCACGGCCAAAGAGTCCATGATAACGAAGAGTCGCAGCGAGTCGGGGCTGCCCGCCCCATCGCCGTACACGCGGAACAAGAAGAGGCTGAAGCGGAACATGACCTGCCACACGAAGGCCCACAGGCGCAGGACGTTGGTGCGAGCCGTGGTGGCGCAGTAGATGCCGTAGGCCGACAGGAAGATGTAAACCAGCAGGGCGGCCTGCTGCACCGTCGGGAAGCAAAGGAGCGTGATGTGGATGATGGGAAGTGCGCCTGGTGACAAGGAAAGGGGTCATGAGGTTTATAATTTTTCCATTTCATTTTTAGAGTCATTTGTTAGATTGCCGCTCCTTTGTTCAAAGGGTTATAATTACCATCACAATGCTATTGTCATTAGCATTTAGCTATACAAATTTACGAATTGATTGAATAGTGCCATTCCGTTTTGCGCTCCACCCGTTTTATGTTCTTGATATCATCTTTTTTTTTTGACAAGATGTCAAAGACGCACCCAGCGTATTCACCAAGCACACGCCGAACATGTCCAGCGAGAGCAGAGTGTCGTACACGTGCTCCCCGCCGACGTGGTTCATGAACACGTGGTAGAGCACCGAGCCCACCGTGGGGCTGAGGCAGGCCAGGTAGTGGACCACGCCGATCCAGATGCTATCCACCTCCCTCCAGGGGATGCTGAAGGGCAGCAGCACCAGAAACAGGAAGAAGGGGATACCTGGGGGAGGCCAGAGAGGTTTGAACAGTGGCGATCAACATGCGCAGAAGAGCCTGCCCGCGCTTACTAGCCTTTGCTTCCCCTACTTCAATAGTGTTTGACTTAATTTAAGGGATGTTCAATGAGAAAATGGAGCATAGCAACATGTGTACAGTATCTGCTTTCAACTTGACCAAGTACTTTAGCCCCCCCCCAGAGTGCATTGCCATGCTCATCTGTTCCAAGACCCAGTTAGCAGTGGGATATTTCCAGGGCAGGGATTCCCTGGGCAGATTACAGCTAATCCCATATCCTCATTACACACTCATGTCACGTCAGCTTTGAAAAGTAGCCAGAAGTGAGAGTTCATCAGACATCTGCGACTTTGTACCACACCACCTGGAAGACCCTTGCAGCTAGTCTAAGGAGAGTAGAAGCACAGTCTGTTGAAACATGTAAAAGAAAAGAAAAAAAAAAAGTCACTTACCATGACTGTAGATATTTCCCAGCTCATTGTGCATGTAAAAGAGACTCCGCACACACTCGTGAGCAGTGGACACAGGCCGGTAGCCCGTCAGGACGTATTTGTTAAACTGAAGATGTGAAGGAGTTTTGGTGAAGTCCAACAGTCGCGGCCTCGGGCGAACCATCCTGACCACTCGCCCGTAGGTCTGGCATCCTACACCAGGCCTCGCCACGGCCCTCCGCCAGCCATCCCGCAGCTCAGGTGGAAGGACGGTAGGGGACGAGCGCCCTGCACTTGGATCAGGTTGGAGACGCACACTCGCGGCCAATCAGCGCACGCTTCTTATTCTTAAGGATAAAGCTGCGCTAATCCTCAAAAAGACCACGTGCGATTGGAGCTGACTCTTGTTTTAGCCACTAAGTCCACACCTTTACGTCATCGGCATTTTATTTATTTTTTTGTTAAATAAATTGAACAAATGGTTAGAACCGGTGGCGGTGTTTGGCATGATTCAAATATATTAACAAGCCGAGGAAAAAACTGCCTAGTCATCAATCTGTTTGTTTGTACAGTGAACACGCAAGTGCAGAATATGAAGCTGTTGCTAAGAGGTACATTTTTATAAAAATACAGATAACATGGTAACTCAGTCCATAAAAAAAAGGTTAAGAAAACAATCAAAAGGAGTAAAGAAAACTATTATACAATCAGGTAGTGACGACGACTATCATACAATGACAGAGGAATGATGACAGCAGTGTTAACCTGTGTGGAAGAAGACAGATTAATCTTTTTACATTTTTTAATTTATTTATTTTTACATCTTTATATTTAGAAGTCAACTCTTACCTTGGTAGCCACCGTTCCCAAAGAAGCCATTCAAGTCATATTTTGCATTCTTTGATCCTGAGGGCAAGTGTGGAAAATTAGTTTTTTTTTTTTTTTTTTAACCAATTAAATTCATGTCTCTTGCCTTGAGGGTGAAATTGCAGTTTCAGGTGCTGCTGGATGTTAAGCTGCCGCGGCATCTGCGCTGCGTCGTCGGGCTGTTCCGACCCTCGGGCGGCGGCCTGCCTGTCCGCCTCCAAATTGAAGGCGAGGCTGCCAGTGCCCGTGAGGTCTGAGGAGAGGTCATCTGTTCGCGCTGGTGTGAAGACCGAGTCAGGCGGCGAGGGAGTGGGTGCCGCAGGGAGTGACATGACTGCGGAGGGGGAAATAAGGATTTTTTTTCCTATCATCTTTTAACATGAGGTACACAAAGTGGGAAACATACGTTACCTTCTGGCTGCAGTTTGCTTCCACTTATGTATCCCAGATTTTCTGAAAGTAAAAAAAAAAACTGATTAATGCACTTGTCTGCACAAGTTCAACAACAAAAAAAGTTGAACGTTCCAGAGAGCCTAAGACCCTTCTTACACACATGTGACCAATTCCCACTTACCATATTTATTCTTCGCAATACCCTCACCCGCTCGCGACAGATTTGGATCGCCTCCCGCTGAGAGGAAATTAAGACCAAAAAAATCACCACAAAATGTAGTCCGTACAAAAATCGAAAACCGTTTCCTGAGTGGAGGATGTTCCGTTGGTGGAGATTTTCTGCTCTACCTGATCGGCTGTCAGAAGGACCTTCCAGACGCTGGCTCTGGTGAAGTGGCAGATTATCCACTAAAAAGATTCAAATGGAATAATCAACAAATGGGCCTTAAGAAGTCATGTAGCAAATGATCAAACAAAAACAACAAACCATGTTTCCCGGCAGGCTTCCCTTCACCTCCGAGGCCTTGGGACCCATCTGAACCGTCAACACCACCTTGGCAATCGTATAAAAACATGTTCAAATTAAAAATCACCCCTCCCCAAAAAAAGGCCTATTTGAAGATTCTCACCATAGTTCACATTTGGTCCAAATCCAAGAGGACCTGAGTGGTAAGGTGAGGCCGCATGACCTGAGGGGGAATACATACAAAATTAGCAACAAGCAGCACAAAAAGAAGAAGAATTGTCCCCTTTAATGGCTCGTTTCCTGGATTGGATGATAAACATTTTCACCGTATTGTCCAGCACCAGGAGACCCGAGCTCAGGGACAAACCCAACAGGTTGTACTTCGTGGGGCATTCTTCCATAACCTGCACAGGGAACAGCCATCAGGAAAATTAAATAAATCAATAAATAAAGTTTTGGGGTTTTTGTCTGTGCCAAAACTGGACTCACTATATTTGCCAGCAGGTGTCCATTACTGCCGAGACGTAGAAGGTGGCCAATATCGGTGATGCCGCCATACCCTGACCAGAGAGGACACAGTTATAGGCCCAGGTGAGCCATTCCTAACGTATTTAACGTTATGACATTTCAAATTTCATAATGACCTCCACCATTATTGGCTGGCTGAAGGCCGCCACCAAACTGCAAGCCGCCAATGCCTGGAGCAACAGAAGAAATTATTGACAAACCAATATGTTCTTCAAAGGCAGAAAAAACAGAGTTGGAATGACCAGGAGGAAAAAACCTCACCATATTTGGCATTTGCTTTCTCAGGAGCCATGCCTGGCTCACCCCCGTAAGGTAAACCCTCCATTCCTGGCGCAGGTGGGGGGGAAATGATGTTGCTGTTAAAATGTTTTTTTTTCCCCTTCTTGACTAAACTACACCAAAAAAAAGAAAAAAAACAAAAACAAAAGACCTAAGAAGATTCAACATACCAGCGTACACCAGGGGTTGTTTTCCATTTGGACCCAGGCTGGCTGGCTGTGGCTGAGGCTGATTTGCATCTGCAGAAATCAACATTTTAGTGAATATGACAGGAGACAGATGGAACCCCTGAAAATTGATTTTTAAAAAATCATCTATGCCAGTGACAGGCAGAACAATAAATCCTATTCCCCAAGATGGAAGGTAAAAGAGTTAACTCGAGTGGTCAGCCTCAAACTTAACCTCACATTAAATTCTGCTCTTTATTCGTCATCGTCTTACCATCAACTCCGGCTGGAGCGCCATTGTAAGGCACCTGCACAGCGCCACCTGCAAGATCAGCATTAAAAAAAACTTTTTTTTTTGGAATGAAATTCTCCAAAGTGACATCTGATTAGGATCCAAATTCTCCCACCTGATTTTGCATCAATTGTCGGAACACCGTGGCCAAGATCTGGAAAAAGTTTAAATAAATACCATTCATACATTAGTTTAATAACACGTCAAGTTCACGGGTGAGCTGGAGCATATCCCAGCTGGTCGAGAGAAACAGTATTAATCCTTCCAAAGCAATGAATTATTTGATGATGATGATGATACATACTGGCATAGTTTGGCTGGACACCAGCAACGTCGCCATTTGGATAGCCTTGGGGGAGTGAGAGAAACACTCATGCATTTAAGATAAATATCTATTTTATGTTTATGGACAAATATAAAAATACACACACGGTATTCTGTTCATCTATAAGATTTTTGACGATTTAAAATGTTGACCTGGGTAAGCGCTTCCCTTGACATAGTCAGCTCCTCCAAGGTTAGCTGCTGGCCTGTAAACTGAGGAAGTGCAATGAAAACGTTAACCCTTGGCGAAATGGTGCCAAGTGTCTGTGAAATGCTTCTGACCTAAGGGAATAGCGTACTCACTTGGCTGTTGGGGTTTGCCTGCGTTTGGATATCCGAGGCCTAAGCACGCGCACAGATGTATGAATGAGTTGGCACATTTATCATTATCGGTTTTTGCTAAGTCGATCTTACCGGCTCCATATCCAGTATGAGGTCCAGCATAGCCTGCAGGTCCAGAACCTTTCAAAACATAGATGTGCAGTTGGAAATGTATTGTCAATTTAAGAGTCTAGAGACAGACGTAAAAATTCAGATTTACCGGAATTGGCGCCCAATCTGGTTGGACCAGCTGCTCCGTAACCTGATAAATAGAGTACAGTAAGGAGGGGGGCGGGGTGGGCGAACAGGGCCCAGGCTTGCAAGTTTCATTTGTTCCGTGAGCCCAAATGAAAGAACCTAGTCGTCGGTACACAAGTACCTTTGGTGTTGCTGCCCGCCGACACGCCAGCTCCTACGTTACAATGTATATAAATATACATACATACGGTAAATTCAAATCAGACCCATTTTCATGAGACTTAAAACACTTCATATGGCAAAAATGTGACAAAGCATTTTCACCGACAAATGAATGGTAAGTGATTTGCATTGTTTTTACCTGGTCTAGGTATTTTCATCCACTGTCCATTTGGACTCCCTGGGCCACAGTCTACAAGAAAAGTGCATTTATCTTTATTAAAAAAAAAAAAAAAAAATTACGTTAGCCAACAAATGCACATTGATCTCCACAACCTACGGGGGTCATGGTGAATTTAACGTGCAAACTAGAATTTTACCAGGTTTGCCTGCTTGAGGTCGGTGTACCTTGGATATTGAAGCCCCTCCTCCATTCTCTAAAATTCAGGACAGATTAGAAAGCATCATGGATGTAAATGAATGGTTTGGGGCGGAGTAATATTAAATTGCAGACCATGCAGCAAACTCCAAGTAGCATGTCAGGCATCATGTAAACTGAATCTCATGTTCTACAGGTTACAGTTTAGTGTATATTGGCACATTAACGCCAGCAAGCGCTTGACAAACTCCCAAACTTTCAAATCCTGTCGATTTTCCCCAATCAACTTCAGATTCACCCTTCAGTGAGTTTAAAAAAAAAAACTAAAAATATAAAGTGGGGTTTCCTGTCATTTAATCGAGACAAGAGTTTCTTGGTACTCGCCTTGGGGAGGGGCGACAGGTCTACCACCTGCAGGGTTATTGTGCGGCCCTGCTTCATAAGAGGGGGGCGTCAGACTTTTGTCCAGTGGTCTCATGAGCGCCGACCCAAGAGAGGATTCAGGACCAAGCTTGGGCTCTTTGGGCACATATGCCGGCGTCGCCTGCGGCTGCATGAAGTTTTTCCCTTGGGGCACAGGAAAGGGCAGTTTCTGGTATTGGTCTTTGGTGACCAGAACGAGCCGCCCGCTGGTGGGCTCAGGTGCCGGCAGAGTGCCACCTTCGATGATTGGTCGCTGAGGTGAGGCGCCCTCCTGGAGTGTTGAGCTCGGTTGTCGAGGTGACAGAACATCACCTTTCAGTCCTTTGCTGTTAGGGGCACCTGGCATCTTTGGACCTTTTCCATACGGCGTGTGGCCAAAACCTGAGACGCAAGCGGAAATCATGTTCATATTTACTGTAAAAATCAGGGTGGCGACGTCACATCAGTTTGTGCTAATGTGTCATTTTGTTTATGTAACGTTGGTTCAAGATTATGAACATGCTCGACGCATGGGGTTGTTGCGTTATGGTCCTCCCATTTAAGTGCTCTGCCGCGGAACTCGTGTTACAAAATTATCCTTCAAACATGACCTGGATTTGATGTTGATGAAAGGTACTGGAGACATGCATATGACATTATAGTCTATATGCAGACTGTGCTTACCAGAGTTTGGTACTTTAGCTGCATGATTTGGTAGGGCAGCAGCACCACCACCACCAAAGCCTGTGAATATAGATACACAAGTTCATCCCGGTCTGGATTTCACAAAGCAGGGAGAACTCCTACCCTGCAGAGGTGACATAGGTCCAACGCCTTTCGAGGCCTGAGGTGGCGAGCCAGGTCCTCCTCCTGCACCATTACCAGGGCCTGAAGGAAAGCGTAACAACAAATGAGATGTTGCAAAGACCAGTGCTTTCCTGTTCACATTCATAGGATGTCACCATTGGGTTTGGTTCCATATCCTTTTGTGCCTCCAGCTCCATATCCTGAAACGCAAACGAGCATGAATGCACCATTCCTGAACGGCCGGTATCACAGTTAAGCTAAGTGTGATCCAATACCATTAGGTTTGATTCCACTTGGGACAAGTCCAGCCGCATAACCTTGATTTGAAAAAAACAAAAAAGAAAATGGGGGATCAACATGGAGATTATACTTAGTGGTACACACTTTCATAACATGTTTTTGGAGACGGCAGTACCTCCTCTGTTCACTCCATATCCTGAAAAACAATTAAATTTACTCATAACTATACTTGCATTAAGCACGCATTTTGAAGGGACAATCTGAGACTCACCATTGGGCTTCACACCACCATTCCCATGTGGAATATTGCCATATTCTGGGGGGGAGAAGGTGTGCAAGTAAGATGACAGACCTATGACTACAGTCGTTCTTGAAGCAAACACGCACACATTTGAAGTGCGGGAAGAAGACAGTATAATCACCATATCTACCTGGTTTTACAGGATAGTTTGTGCCACTATTGGGGTATCCATAACCTTCAGAATCAACCACAAAACAAAAATCCATCATGCAGACGATATGTTGTGATTCAAAAAAAAAAAAAGTTAGTGCAATAATGATGCACAGGTATGCTATTGACCCAAATCAATTTCGCTCATTGTAATGAATGGCAGTGCCATTAATCTGTTCATCGGAATTACTGCTAGCGAGTGAGCGCATGCTGCGCGTTTGCTACCTTTTTGTCTCAACAGTAAAGATGCGCCAACCTGATTTGGGTCCTTTGATTCCTCCACTTCCATATCGAGGTCCCAGGCTCATTCCAGCACTGCCGTGACCACCGGTGTAGCCTAAGAATACACAAAAATGTAGAGTCTTCATCTCAGTATCTGGCAGGGGAGATCTCTGAGGACCGACTTTGACTCACCACCCATTGGTTGTGTACCATAACCGTTATATGGCGCCCCCTTGCCGTGGTTCCTGGCAAGCTGCGGCACCCCCGGACCAGCACCTTATTGGCAATCAATTACAAGTAAAACGCTGACCTCTAAAGAAAACAGTGGAGGTGTGTCATCACCTGCTCCATAGTATGGCTGGCCGTATCCTTTTACGGGTTTACGTCCAGCACTCCCCAGGCCTGCGAAGGATAAATGTAATGCAAAAGATGCCAAATACGCCGGCCTTAAAATGAGGTTTGGTTTGCCAAACTTTACCATTGTTTCCAGCTCCATTTGGTAGACCAGCTTTTGCTCCATATCCTAATAAAGAGTAATAGCAGTAATGTGTAGCATAGAGCTCAGGGAGGGACCGCGTTATAATTTATGACCCCCCCAATAAAACTTAAGACTGTTTTACTGGGATCATAAATCATTCTATTAACAATTTGTTGGTTGATTTAAGAGTTGTGTTGATGCCAAATAAAAAAAACTGGCATCTCATCAGATTTGCTCAACTTCCGGGCCATTTAAGGGAGTATTTTGCCAAAATGTTCAACTCGCCAAGTCCAGTCCACACAGCAACCTTTGCTTACCATAACCTTGATTGGCAAGTCCGCTGTACGCATGACCTACAAGGGGGTACAAATGTTTTATTTCCTCAAAACGCAGTACTGTACAGTGAGCAGGGAGAGAATTTGATTTCCCCGCTGACAACCACAACTAATAATACATCATACAGTCTCAGTGGTCACTCACCATTTGGTTCGACTCCATTTCCAGCAAGAGCTCCAGTTGCACGACCATAACCTAAGAGAACCTTGAACATGATTTATTTACTCCAAACACATGGCATTAATTCCTCAAATCCAATTACGCACCCTTCATCTGGCCTTTGATTCCAGTTTGGGGACCGGCAGCAGGACCTCCGTAACCTTGAGACATCAAGAGTTTTCATGAATGACAAAAGGCGGCCGCCAAAATCTCTCTCATCATCTAAAATGACCATTGCCTTTATTTCCTCGTCCAGCAAATGCGCCGACGTGAGGTCTGTAGCCTGCAATGAGAATTTTTGACATCAAAACACTGTCGGAGAGCACCTACGGTCGTAATTTTGAAGGGAAGCATACCGTTGCCTTGCATTGGATGTTTGTTGGTGGGCCCAGAATGGCGACCATAGCCTGCAACAGTGATAGACCAAAATTTTTTTTAAAGTCCCATTGCAATTGGATGAAACTTCTATATGTCACTAACTATCACCTGAGTGTTTCAGTAAAATGCATTTCTATATTTGGGAAATATTAAGAAATATGGACCAATGGAATGATAACTTGGGAGTTTCTTGCACTCTCAAAAGTGGCTCCATTTACTTGTGAATTGGTCAAAGTTTTTACAACGCATGTTCAGTATGTTACTACCTTGTGGCCACATTCCTTGAAATCTCCCTGCACCGTAGCCTGAAAAAAAAAATCAGAATGTGTCGATTATTCAAAGCAGACCCCAAATAAAATCAAGTAAAAAGAAGAAAGAAACCTTTGGTTCCCACGTCAGTGGCCATCCCAGCAGCTCCTCCATAGCCTTAAATTCGAGCAAAACACCAAACTAAGGTGAGCTTCATCTCATCTCTGCTTGAGGTCAAGTCGCTTTTATTTCCCGTTCACTCACCGGTTCCTTTACCGTTACGATATCCAGCATATCCATTCTGGGCGCCCATTGGTGAACCTAGACCTTAGAAAAGAAAATGATCGTCATGCGCCTGCGCAAAGGACGTCAGCTGAACTGGTTAGCGATATTAACGATAAACCTTTCGTAGGCCTCAGCGTTCTTGCAGCGCCTCCACCATTGTGCACTCTTCTTCCTGCAAGACAAGGCCATTATTTGCTGCGAACGTGCAGTGTACAGATGCATCATTTTTTTTTGGGAGGGGTGGGGGCCATAATACACGCTGACACAGACTCACCGTTGAAGTGTGCTTCATGGCCATTGGGTAGTGCAGACAATCCTGCACCATAACCTTCAAGAAAGTACATTTTTAATCAACAATTCGATTAAGCTATCACGTCTCATTTATCTTTGATGAAAAATGTTAGCTATAACTTTTTAAATTATCAGAGTGATTTATATGAATCAGTTTTATTGAATAAAAATCAACAGGTGCCCAACCAAGAACCACAGCGGGCTAATTCCATTTCATTGGACGTCAAAGCAGCGACTGTGCATGGGCTGTCAAACCACTCAACTCGCAGCGGGATGTTAAATTTAGACGGATGCTGCCACCGAAGCTCGACTTGCCTTTGATTCCGCCCGGCCGCGCAGACAACGGAACCCGTGGCTGAAGGACAACGCAGCTATGGTTGCTAAGATTTCCGGTTAACACCACGGTTTGAAATTTGACAGGCAAACCCAAAGTCTTTGAAAAAAAAAAAAAAGACATTTATCCCAACTCTGAGCAAGTTACATCATTCATGGTACAAGGCCGCAACAAGCACGCGAGCAGAGGGGCATGGTGTCAGTCGATTTAAAAATAAAATACAAAATGTTCAAATCAAATTTGAATCAGCAGTTATCACACCAGATTGTGTTGACCTGGGCTACTGAATGATTTGCTTGAGGTAAATTCAGTTTTATTGCACTTGAATCAAGGGCCGCAAAATAAAAATCAAGTTGGCGATTGTCTTCCAAAATAAAAGCAAATGTTTTATTTACATTCAACACAAAAATAGGTCTCCACTTTCACGTTGCCAAGTGTAAGATTTGAGCATTTGTCCCGTGCCTACTCCCCCCCCAAAAAAAAGTTTCTAAAGGATTTATTGATCAAAATTAATAGCAATAAATTCAACAACTAATCACTGCACCTCTAAACTGCTAGGTTTGAAATTGTGACGACTGTCAGAGAACTAGTTGGACTACTGAACCTCCATTTTTTTCCCCTTTTTGCAGAAGATTTTGAGTTGTATGACTTTCTTCCAAATGGCTGCCACTAAAATTTCAGCGCAATTGTGGTCAAGTCCAAACATCCATCATACCTTTCAATATGAAATAATTCACTTTTACTGGCAGGATTTCTCCCCCCCCCCCCCCCACTAATTCGCAGTAAAGTGATGCTGGCTGGCTATTTATGTGTTGTTAAATTGACATATTATTCGACCGAGCCTGAATTTATTATCAATTTGATACCATAGCACTTCACATTGAGAGGAAAATTAGGTCCTGGTTGGATTTCAAGTGCGTTTCATGTACTCACCCCCAGTATGCGCACTCCGCACCAGCCACAGGATCAGCACACTCTGAAACACCAAGCATCTACCCATGCTGGACCTGGAGGGGGAAAAGGGCTGAAGGTACTTAAGATTTTTTTTTTTTTTTTCCACCCCAAAAGAGGAGAATGGGCTGAAGATGAGGAGTGCACAACAAAGCTCGATGTGAGGGTCTCATATACACTCTGGCCTCAAGTGCTCCTCCTCCAGCCCCCCCCCCCACACATCACCCCCAGAACCCACACGGGCGTTGTAAGCACATACATGCAAAGTGACCAATTAAGCACTCCAAGTACATTTACACTGAAGAGAAAGTTAAAGCAAAGAGAGAGTTTTTGGGCAGTGACCGATGACCTCTGCGTGGCATCCTTCACGTTTGTCAAGATGATAAACGCATCTTTGAAATAGTTCAGGCGGGTGTTTTCTTCCAAGGGTGATGGATGCCGACACGCAATAAAAGGGGTACTTAATCGGTCGGGATGTAGAGACAGTGTTCGCATTTTGAGTCAAGTCTCTCTCTGGAACTTCATCGGGAGGGACAGATGTACAAATGCATGGCGTCAACGCCGCTGGGGAAATGTCATGAGGCCGCCAAGAGAAAGCACTTTGAAAATTAAACGATAAAAAGGACATAAAAGTCACACCGTATGTTACTTCAAAGGACCCTTGAGGAACATGTATCTAAATGTGACCATAACTCCAAAGATGTCAAGTGTTACAAGCGTTCCTGCAATTGGTTCATTAAAATGTCCTCATTAATGTCAAATTGTACATACATCTGAACAGATTTAACTTTTTGTTGGGGCAAAAAGTAAACTTGATGTTGCAAATTTAAACAGAACATCGCTATCAAAATTTAAAAGTAAAAAAATTATATATATATTCAATGCATTCAATGAACCATACATAGCCGCGAACAGATGGGACTCCATGGAAACCAAAAGGGAGAGCTTTGAGTTTGCATGATGTCACGCACATCACTTGAGTTGGGTGCCCCACTTGCACGTTTTAAAGCAAGCAAAATGAAAGGGCAACTAAAAAGAGGAAGAAATCTCACCTTTAACTGAGATTCCTCACTCGAAGCCCAAATCCTCATCTTATGAGGTCAAGGAAAGGTTAACGTCTCACCTCCTGGTACGCGCAGACCTCTCACATATTTGGCTTCTGCACAAACTGTCAGCACTTCAATTACAAAATCACAAGGTGTCAAAAAAAAAAAAAAAAAAAAAAGACTTCACATGGCTACAGCTGTCATGTTGACCAGTCATTCAAAAATCAGCCTACTTTTTTTTTTTTAACAGGTTATTGAATGAAGGGAAAAAAAGTGGATTCCAGCATCAAACTGTAAAACCATCTCAGGAAACACATTTCCAAAGAATTTGGCCATTGTGTCACAATAAGTTGGGAAACTTAGCTGCATGTTTACTGCTTCTCATTAAACAATCTACAATACCTTTTGGTCTAGTGCTCCTTGTTTGTCCGATAAAAGTTCTCATGTCCCGCTCCCTTTCGAGGAATGTCGCACATGAGCGTCGCAGCAAAGGACGCCAACTTGTTTGTTTGAAAGTAAACATTTATAAACAAGCGCAGTAAAATCTGGACTGTCCATTTGCAGCTTCCCCCCGCCCGCCAAAAGTAATTAACACCATCAAGCTATTAGTCATTTTTAACAATGTTTTTTTATTTTATTTATATTGCTAGTGCTGTACAAGTGTGAGATTTAAATAATCCTTGTTCACAAACCAAAGCCAAATAAAAGGTCACATCAAATACACATTTATACAACTCACTTTTTTTTTTAAACAAAAAAAAACAAAACTGCATGGCTGTAATGTGCATGGGCCACATAACAGAGATTGCTATAAACATAGGTTTGACTGTACAATCAAATATTACTACACAATACTCAACTTCTGATCCAACAAAATTTGAAATATACAAATAGGGACAAACAGCAGAGTTGTATTTCTGACTTTAGTATAACCTTAAGCTAAACCGCTTGAGACAAAAGAGTGACCAAAAAAAAAAAAACTGTTTCTGGGTGTGCAAAAATGAGTGATGTAGGAGGGGGGAGAAATAAGAATCAAAATAGATACATTACATTGATGCTTGTTGTTAACCCACAACAAGCTTCTAAGTGCAAGTTCGGCCTTTGCTCGTCGCAGTCGTGCTCAGGACGGAAGGGCCAGGCCTCCTGTCGCAGACCTAAATAAAACATTTGGGGGTTTAGCTCGGGTTGTTTTTTGTTTTTTGGGGGTTATGTGAATCAGCAATAGGTTATATTGAGACAAACCAACAGATGTGTCAACGTGCTAATCAACAGACGCAAAGGGGGTTTGACAGTTCCCCTAAACACTTGAAATGAATCAAAATAATATTGCAACATGACATGGATGCAACTCAAAATCAGAGTTCCTTTCGATAGACCATATGCAGCATTAGTCTAGGTTTCGAGGAAGGCCCGATTGAAACTTGTTGGATATGAAAGAAGACTTACTCCAAGTTGCTTTTTAGCTGGTGCACCGTGCGCTTGTCCAAGTAGCGGCAGAAGAGCGTCAGCAGGTTGGAGGGCAGGAGGAGCGGCTCCACCAGTGAACACTGGGAAAGCTGCCCTGCCACCTGGAATATCGTGTCCGTCCTGAAACAACAGCAAAAAAAAAAAAAGGAGGATGCATCTGAACTGAACTTCGTTCAAGAAAGCAACAAGCGGTACCATGTTTCAAAGTCACCGATGCTGGGCTCCAGAGGAACACCGGAGGACAACAATTTTTCCCCGTGGGACAGTAGAGCATAAAGCAGAGAGATCCCAAACTGAAAGAAGGGTTGGGGGGGGGGGGCACTCACAATCGTGAACAAAAATCATTTTGAAGCATTGTGAACAGAAAGCCTAATTCTCAATTGCCAGCATTCATAAAAGCAGGCAAAGACCTTGTTCTGGCACACCAGTGTGAGACATTCATTCGTGGACAGGTTCTCCGACGAGGTCAGAACTCGGAGGATCCCAATCAGCTGATTGAAGTTCAGACCTCCGATCAGATTTCGGAGAGGAGGGTAGAGGACTGGGAGATTCTAAACACACAAAAAAAAAAAACACGAGCCACTATCAACTCAGAACAATGAGAACACGCCGCAAAGCGGGCTTACCTCTTCGGTGTCTCTGCTCATCAACGTTGGAAGGTTGGAGGAGACGATCCTCAGGATCTTTAGGGCCGAATCAAGCTTCAAGAACGGCAAGAGGCGGGCAAGAAGCTTTTTGCCCTTTGAGACCACCAGGAAAGGAAGAAATTCGCCTTCCGAATTCCTTTTATAATAAAAACACCCACGGATGAATTGAGCCAATAAATCCGATTAAAAAAAAACTGTAAAATATGTTTAGATACATTTGAGGTATGGGCCCACTTAACCTCATGAAATGTGTGTATAATTTTGAGAACAAATTTACTCCATTTTGGAATCAGAACGTAGCAAAATGCGGAAAAAGCGAAATCCAGTGAATGCTTTCTGAGCACCTCGTATTCACTCACAGCAAATACTGTGCCTTTGAAAAATGAATTGATTCCATTTTTGGAAAAAAGCCGCTAACCTCAAATGTGCGTGTAAAGTATTGCAAATACTTTCCAAGTGTGCCCCGCCCATGTCGTCGTCTCAAGTCTGAGGACAACCCGGTCATTTCAGTTACTCACAGGACATCATGGTGCTGCATCCGGCAGTAGATGTTCTCCACTTTCCTCTGGGTTTTTTCCATCAACCTCCTCTCCTCGGACTCGGACAAGACGGGGGTTTTGGTCCGATCCGACTCTTCCACCTCTAACAGAACGACAAAGAGCTGCGGGGAAAGAAGAGAAGTGAAACTGACAGTGGAAGTGGAGGAGAAAAGACGAAAAAAAGACAGGTGTCCGCCGCACCTTTTCAATTTCGCTCAGAAGTTCTAATCGTTGCCGCGTTGTGTCCTTTTGCTCCTTGAAGCAGTCAGCAAGGGAAACGGATCATATTAAAAACATGAACAAGACGGTGGCAAAAAAATCTCTTTATTACCTCGAGTGGACTCTGAGCTTGAACCGCGTGAACAGCCCCGATGGCGCGCCGAGGAGAATAACAAGTGGACACCGCCACTTGACCCAGGGAGCCTTCAATGTGCACCACTGCAAGGGCAAAAACCACGACGAACAGCTGAACTTTATTTGGTTGATCGGAAGGCACTTTGGAATGGCGGCCTTGGGAAGACGGCGAGCATAACCTGGTGTGTAGGTGTCGGTTTTTGTGATGTAAGGAGTGGTGAGTTTGGGGGGCTCCCGCTTGCTCCTGATGCCCAGCTCCTCCTCTGCCACCTTGGCTTCCACTCGTCTGTAGTACTCCTAAAACATCACGCGGAAGCAAATATAAACACGGATAGTAAGGCCTTGCTCAATTTGGCATTGTCATACCTGATAGTAGTAATCCTCAAGGTACGGATTCTCACTCTGCAGCTGGATCATCTGAAGCCGGATGATCCATTCCTTCTCCTTGGCTGTCATCAGATTACAGTAAGGATCCCAGCCGTCCAGTTTTCTACGGAAGGCGTGTAATTACGTCCAATAAAAAGTACAGCCGACATTTTAGTCGCTCAGATTTAACAGGGACGACACCGCACCTCTGGAATGTGCGTTGTTTTTGGTTAATAAGTGCGCGTTTATGTTGCGGGTGGAGCTGGGTGACTGGGCCAGGGTATCTGCAAACACACGTAGAGGACGTCATCAATAAAAACAAATTATAGATTAAATTTGCTCATGCATCAACTCCCAAAATTTGACCATGTCAAATGCACATTTGCCCAGTCACAAACCTGAAATGTTGTACTGGATTAGATGAGGGGCTGTAGAAGGGGGACGGCCTTGGCGAGTTGGGGCCAAAACGAAGCTGCATCATTTTGGGAGCGAGTGGCTGCGGGGTGGAAGGGCACGGCCGGTTTGCGGGGTACCCGAAGCCTCCCGTCTGATCAGAAAAATACAACAAAATTCATCCACGGGGGACAAACAATTTGCATTCCCTGAACCCATGAGAGTGTAAACCTGATTGAAATGCTGCCGCTGGGTTAGTGGCTGACGGGAGAAAGGGGGACCCGTCATCATGGGCACCTACACCGAAATTTAAAAAAAGCTGACACGGTTGTTTAAAGTAATAATTGATCATTCAATTATCCAATTGTTGGATCTGAAAATTTTATACAAATGCATCTTTGTTCAACTCTCTAGTTGAACAAAGATATAGTGACGAGTAGAACAGTTGCATGCATCTATATCAAAAGGTTCTACCTACATTCTACATTCAGATTCTACCTACTCTTCAAATTGTATTACTTTTTTAAATTTGGTTTGGAAAATTATCAAGGCATTTAGGGGTAGAGATAAAAAGGAATTCTCCACCTGCGAGGGGCTTCTCAGGCCAAACTGCCGCCTTGAATAGGCGCCCACAGTTCCCCTGCGCTCCTGAAGGAGGAGGCGGCGGCGGCAGGATCCTGGAAGTTGGAGGTCAGGTGTTGGCCTCGGTGGCCCTCAATTACACACACTATAGCGCTGTCCTAAGACACAGAACCGCATAATGTGAGACTGCAAGTCTTGACATGCCCAGACTTCACTTATCACCCAACCTGAAGTATCGATCCTGACACTCTTCTGGTCTTTCTGTATGACGGTTCCATCCACTGCAGGAACAAAAGAATACCTCCAAAAATCATTTGTAACACAAAGTAATGAAGAAAAAACCCACTTACGTCCTTAGAGGGATGACGGACTATGACATTTCCACAGTCCACGATGGCGCTATCCAGGCTCTGGAGTTTAATTTAAAACAATAAAAATAAATAGCAGGTGAGCTGACAAAACGTCAAAAGGCCAATGCAAACATCACCTTAAGGCTCGGCCGGCACTCCACTATCCTCATCACAGCGGGGTCTTCGAAGATATGAGCCCTGCCCAGCCCCCTCCTCAGCCCTTGCCCTCTGCTTCGCTGCATGTAATGAGGCACCCGTACAGAAGGAGAGAGCGAGCTGTGAGGCGGCGGAGGTCTGAGGTTAGGCGGTGGCGTGGGGGGTCGAGGCGGCTGGTCCCCAAATTCAAGGAGAGTGCCGTTGGGCCCGTTTGGGGTCACTTGTGCGTCTTCATCTGTCATGAACAAAACAGAACACAAGACAATTAGACAATCTATGCCAATTTTCCTTTCCAAATTGTTATTAAAGCCGATAGTGAAAAGGAACTTCAATTCTTAATGAAACCGTTTGGGTTTTTTTTTTCATAAATGTGTTGTTTTGGATGTGGGCAAACCTCTTTGCTGAAGGGCCATATTGAAGCCAACATGATTTCGGAATGCGAGCAAATATGTTTTGATTTATTGTTGCATTGAGAGGGTAAAAAAAAAACAAAAACACACACACACACACACCCATGCCGAAAGTCTCATCATTATGGATGTTGATCTCCTCATCCTCCTCCGCCATGACCTGCAGGAGGCCACATTCCATGCTACTCTCGGCCTCCTCTTCACTCCACTCTTCTCCATTTTCAGGCCACTGAGGCTGCAGAGACTCTTCAACCTCTTCGGCCACCTGGATGACAAAATACAAGCACCGGGTAATGGTCTCTGAAGACAATCTAGAGAAGTGCAGCCTTTGGGAACTGAAAATTGCTTTTGTAATACATTGCAATGTCAATTTGAATGTGATTGTTTAGCGCCATTTCCACTATTAGCAATGGGACGTCAGAATTCTCCCATCCTGATTATTGGCTGATCGGGGCAAAATTTGTTATAGCCAACTTCGATTCTGAAAACACATTTGTAGCATTCAGAGTTTTGTTTAAAAATGAGCCATTTCCTGTGTGTAGAATTTATTAATTTACAGTTTTGGGCCTCTTATAAATAAATCGCAGGAGCCTACGTTGAAGACCCAGCAACCAAATTCATGGCGCGACACAGCATTGAACGACATCGAACATGGCGAATATAATCAAACCAAAAAACGAGAGAACGTCTTCGTTGGCCAAACCTGATGAAAAATTGCTTTAAATGTTCTTCACTTACTTTCGTTGGCTCTGAATCATTCATGGTGTATTTTTAGTCTCGTTAAAGATGCCGAGTCAAGTTAAAAGTTATCCAAGTTTCCCTGCTGTCTTATTTATGTTTAATTGAACTCACCTGGGCGTGAGGGAACGCGAACACGTCATCACGCACGTTGGTAACAGACGCACATGTACTTCTTCGATTTCGTTTTAGTATGCAAAGGGTGACATCTGGCGGTCAGAATTAGCGTTACATGGATCCGTTTCCCAAACTCATTTGAACGGACGATTTATAACATATTTTTGGGGGACATAGTCAGAGATTAATAATTGCATTACATTGGAAAAGCACATTAAAAATGTTCATTACTGTGGTTGGAGTTCCCAGTGGTAAACTTGTATTGCATCCTTCTGAGATATGTATCCTTCTAAAACATAAAGCACAAAAATGAAAACGCAAATGAAATATAATGAAATGTGTTTTTTATTCTTTGGAAGAATTTTTGGCAAAGTGCATACAAGATTTGTGAAAGAATAATGTGATGTAATATCTAACGTGTGACAGGTTAAATGGTCCTACTCAACATACTGTATACTGGACGTAGAGGACAACATAAAAACGTCTGCAGAATTTATTTGGTCTTTAAACTCAAAGCAAAAATTCCTCCTCAGAAAGAGAAGAGAATCCTTCCATATTTATTTTGTATATCTTTGGTAAAAAAAAAAAAACAACCCGATAAAACATTGAATTTGCACATTATGTAAACGATACAAGCATATTACAAAAATATTTGACCTTATTTTTAAGTATGTTTAATACAGGGGTGGGCAAACTTGTGCTCATGTCGTGTGTCACGTTGCGTTTTTAAAACGGGCAGATGGGCCACGTCGTTCATAAACAGATAAAATATTGTATGGAAAAAAGATTGCGTTATTGAAATAACTTATTCTCATTTTTAAATTGTATTGTTTATAATCTTTATCATTGTCAAATGAACTATAAAAAAAAAACTATTGTGTATTATTTTACTATTTACAACCCTAAATCAATGAACAATTTTTTTTTTTAGATAAATTAAACAAGGAATACATTCATTTTATGGAATCGATTTCAAGGGCTAAATAAAAGTAATAAATATTACAGGACTCGTTTTAATGTAAATGCCTGATGCCATACTTTGCCCACCCCTGGTCTTATTCTAATACTGTACTTCTTTAAGTTGTATTTCACACCACCAGGCCTAAGTGTAGTGCTTTTTTTTTTTAACAGATAATTATTTGGGGTTCTTTTTATATTTCAGTACAATGTCCTTCAACGTATTCACAGATTTGGAGTCGCATATTTTGCTGCTTTTGTGCTCAGGCCAAAGCATTGTCTTAAGGAACTATATTGACGTGATTGAGGAGCTTCATGTAGTGCTTTGGTGCCCTCTTGCTTCCACGTGGAGCTGAAAAACTCCCGCATTTGCAATTTTTGTGCTGAGGCTGAATCCATGTCAAACATCAAAGTATTGTTTTGGCACCAAACTCAGCTCATGAAATAGGTTGAAATGAAGCTCCTCCCTTCACTTAGTGTGACCATAACCTTTTTGAAGAGGGGGGGAAGAAAAAAAGTGCTCCGCTGCCATCTTGTAGCATCTATTATCTATTATTCAGGGATTTTCGCAGGGGTTCACTATACGCTCCAAAATACGCACGAGGCCAGCTCCACCTTCATTGCCACAGTATAAAATGTCAAAACAACGAGAAGGGAGAGAGAGAGAGAGAGAGAGAGAGAGAGAGAGAGAGAGAGAGAGAGAGAGAGAGAGAGAGAGAGAGAGAGGAGCAGGTGGTCCGCATCCTTAACCGAAGAGCTTGACGAAGCACGGGTGGCAGTAGGGCTTGTTCTCCTGCTCCTTGAAGCAGCCTTTGCTCAGCGGCTTGAGGCAGAAGTGGCACACCAGGTGATGGGGGTGGAACTTGGCCCCCATGGCGGTGACGCAGCGGCCCAGGATGGGCTGCTGGCACGCCTGGCACACGCTGCCCCGCGACTGATGGTAGTGGGCCTCGCAGAGCGGCTTGCCCTCATGCTCGAAGAAGCTGCCGTTGACAAAGGGGCTGTAACACTCCTGCAAGGGGTGGGGGGGGGGGGGGGGTGTGGGGGCGAGAATTTTTTTTCTTTTTTTAGGAAGCATTCATTGAAAAACAGTGGCAGGCATTTATAGCGGCACCAAAGTCACATGAGAATCATGAGGTGTTTTCCCCCCACCCCCACCATTCCCAAATGAAGTTCAGCTATTAATAAAAAAAAGGAAAGTATTTTTCTGATGCATTCTGGTCTCTCACTCAGCACTCTTCCTGATTCATCAAAAATACTCAAAATCCCACATGGCACACTCACCCTGCAGACGAAGCACTGGGGGTGCCACAGAGAGTTGAGGGCCGAGATGTAGTTTTCCAGGATGGGCTGACTGCAGCCTTGACAGCGGGAGGCGAACAAAGTCAGGAAGCACTGCTGGCAGTACTGCTGGCCCTCGCGGTCGTGGAAGCCTGAGAACGAGAACGTCGCCGCACTTGGATGGAGACGCAAGTGATGATCGCCGAGGCTCACGGCAAACATTTAAATCCAAAACATCTCAAATGAGAGCAAAATATGCTTTTTTAAAAAAAAATATTTTCATCGACCAACTAGTTTGGGGAGATTCTATTACTGGTAAATGTCTTTTCCTTCATATTAAGAACATCTTTTTTTTTTTAAGCTACCAGCTATGTTTACTCGTTTTTAGAAAAAAAAAAAAAACATTTGTACGCTTCAGAGTTTGTACTTTGTGACTTGAAATAAGTTGAAATAAGTCTGTTTTTACGGCAGAAGCTATACTTCTACAGGTGTTTACCTTCGTCACCAAACGTGCCGCCGCACTTGACGCAGCAGAAGCACTCGGGGTGCCAGTTCTTGTCCAGGGCAGTCACCATTTTCTGAGTGAACGACAAAGCACAGGGTACTTCCGGATGGCAGAAAACGAGTGACTAGCAAAGCGAGGGACTAGTAAAGCTCCTAACGAGTGAAATACTGATCCACAATCGGCAAAAAGATGGCTCACGTTTAGTATGGGCTTGTTGCAGTGCGCGCAGTGAGGCGAGAAGAGCGTAAAGTAGTCAGACTCGCAGTACGGCCGCCCGTCCTTCTCAAAGAAGTTGCGGCTGCCCAACTCCGTCTCGCATTCCGTGCACACAAAGTGCTCGGGGTGCCACACCTTGCCCAGGGCCGTCACCACCTGCGCGACAGGGGGGGGGAGCAACGGTCACACAGTAAATGGCCACGGGACTCTTTTTTTTTTTTGCTCAGTGAAATCGTTTCACCGTGAAGCCGCAAGACTTCAGTTCTACTGCCCGGTAGCTGGCGAGCGCTCACCTGACCCACGACCGGCTTCTGACAGGCCGAGCAGTTTCCTTTGGAAGAGGTTTGAACCCCTTGTCGGCTCAAGTCGGATTGGAGGAGCCCCAGCATGCTGTCCAACGAGCCGCCCGATGTCACTTGTGGAGGGACCATCAGCTGTTGTTCCTGCTGCTGCTGCTGCTGCTGCTGCTGTGGTGTTCCTGCTGTGGTTGTTGGCGTCGTTGTCGTGATCGCTGGACTAACGGGCACCGCCGGCTGAAGCAAGCAAAACCCATTCATTTTGTACCATCGATTGACTCGATTCTGACCAGAAGCAACGTGACAATGAATGTATCGTGAGGTCAACGAAAGGTCGTTGCGGCTCAAACAACCCGTCGCTGTCTCGAGCAACAACACAGTCCAGCCCAGCATAAACGACCACAAAAGTCCATTTGACCCGTCTCCGGCTTCATACAGAAGGTTAGCATTAAGCGAGCAGCCGCTCCAGCAATCGTAACACAGTCGTAACACATGATTTATTTTCTTATCGTCACCTTTTTGTTTTGTTTTTTTTTCCACGTGACTACTTACTGTGCTTTGGACGCGGAAGTCGGAGAGAGACGCCATCAGTTTGTCCAACTCCAGCGTGGCGGATGTTGCTGAAGGCTTTACAGAGCTGCCAGAAAATACGCGATTGCATTTCAAATCAAAGGTTGCTTGCTCGGAGTTGAAACCGAGCGATTGGAACGGATTTCTTGTTACTTGGAGACGGCGGAGTCCTTTATCTTGTCGTCTTTAGAAGTGGGAAATTGGGCCAGGATCTCATCTGGAAAATGCACGACATGTGATAAGAACTGGGTGGATTGTCTCACGGTACTAGTCCGTGGACCTGAAGATGGATCTCAAGGAGAGGAGATTTAAAAACCAGCTTTTCAGAGCGCCACACAAACAAACACCCCCCCCCCCTCCCGCGCTGACCTGTGATATTGAACTGGGTGGCGTTCAGCTCCTGTAGCAGATGATCCAGTTCGCTCAGACCTCCTCCGAGCAGCGAGGAGGAGGAGAAGGCCGGAGCTGGAGGAGGAGGAGGATCAGCTGAGCGGGGAGAGCGCGATTTACACACTGTACTGTGAGACAGATGTCACAAGAAGCAAGCGGATGAGCGGGTTGCACCACGATTGACAAACACGTGACGGGGAGAGGGGGGGGAAAAAAAATAATAATAAAAAAAAGTGGGTTACCTGTACAGTTTGTCTGGCTTGGAATTCTGGGAGGACTTCATGGCTGCAGAAACCGTCTGCGACAACAGGACATTATCAAGTGGACGGATTCCCAGAGCCGTAAAAATGTACACAAGTGATCATCCATCCATCCATCCATTTTCCGAACCGCTTCATCTTTCGCGGGGGGTGCTGGACTACCAGATCGTCGGGCAGTAGGCGGGGGACACCCTCCAGCCAATCGGGGCGATGCAGCTCCCTCACACAATTTGAGTGCCCAACGAGCCTGAGCATGTTTTGTGGAATGTGGGAGAAACCGGAAAGCACGGGGAGAACATGCATGGAACTTCGAACCCGGTACCCCACTGTGAAGCCGACGTGCTAACCACTGGACAACCGGGCCGCCCCACAAGTGATCAATCGTTTCTTTACGATCCTCTCCAACGGCGATACCCAACTTTTGATTGAGCCAAAGCACGTATTTTACCCCCAATAGAATCTCATTACACGCGACCTTCTGAAAATGTTACGTGAGATGATGGCACGTTGAGTCATGCTGCATCAGGTTATGCTACGTGATGCTACGTTTGGTCACGTCACGTTAAGTCGCGCTGTTCGGTGACCTCGGAGTCGGTTTCGTTCGATGTTACGTCGCGTTACATCGAGTTGTGCTACGCTACATCATATTACGTCACGCTCGGAGGTGTTCAAGGGCAGTGATTCACGCCTTTCTCACATCTCGGCTGAATTACTGGAATGCATTTTACTCTGGAGTCAGCCACTCCTCCATCAAGTGTCTCCAGTTGGTCCAGAATGCCGCTGCTCACCTCGAAAAAAAAATTCTGGCCGAAACCCCTGGTGGGTTTCATTCAGTACCTTCTGTGGGGTGTAGGCTGGCGGCGGTGGGCGAACCTCGGTCGGGCTCTGCACGGCCGGGTCGGCGTGCATCGGCGGCTCTGACGTAAGGAGGACCGGGCAGCGAGCGAGAGGGGAGCCGGTGCTCTCCAAATCAGCCAGGAGGGCGTCTGTGGTGGGTGGAGACGGACGATAAACTGGAAGGGTCGGAATGGATGGAGTGGCTTCACACCGGGGTACTTCCGGGTGGCACAATGCGATCCGTTGCGACTCAACTGAACTTTGGGGCAACGTTTGTTTCGATTCTCTTTTCAAAAACAGTCGGCCTTGGTCAACTGAACCAGTCAGGTTTTGTTTTTTCCGAGTGGCGGCGTCGGAGCTCTTGCCACCCGGAAGTACACGTGCCGGAAAGAGAGAGAGAGAGAGAGAGATCACATGCAACATGCCCCAGACAGGCGGTAGAAGAAGCACGTGCTCAGACAGTTACGTACCAAAGACAACAATACGAGGACTGAGAGGGTAGTTAAGTGGCTCAGGCACTCCTGAGGAGGAAAGGAGACAGCTTCACAACGTCATACCAAACACCACGGAGGCCCCTTTCGAAGGCTTCCCAAATCCTTTCAGCTCTCCAGACATGCCAGCATGGAAAGGATGCAGAGGAGGAAGAACTGTTTGGCAGTGGATTTGATATTTCCATTCAACACCCCCCTCTTTACACACACACACACACACACACTTTTAGCTGCATGACATCATGCGCTTCTCTGCGTGCTGGTGATTTATTACAAGCTCGCTGGTCTGCATTAGTTCTTTGAGCATTTTGAAGCCATCCTAAATCATGCCGTCCTCCACTTTTTCCAAGTGTTACACCAGCGGGCGGCGGGCGGCGTCACGGCTGAGAACAAGGCGCTTTGCAAACGTGCAACATGGATTCTAATCGTTGTTTCACAGGGTCCGAATGGATCAAAACGATTCTGAATTCTTACTCCGGGTTGAAATTGAGGACTGTTTGAGCCCTATTCTTGCTTTTTAACTGTAAAAACACAAAACTGTGAGCTGCCCATTGCTCCCGCCATTGCTCATCTGCCCGGGATGATTCACAGTCCTGGTACGAGTGTGTGGCGAGGATCATGTGCATGCATAATCTACAACCGTCGCCCCCTCCTTCGTACACACATTCAGTCTGCACATATAAGGAGGTAAAATTCTCCCAAAGGGAATTTATGCCCATATTTAGAGCAGTCCCATTCAAATTGTTTGTCTTGGCCGCCGTGACCAGCTTCCTCTCTCAACACATTAACTTACAACAGTACATATTTGAGGGGGGGGGAAGCACATAAAGTGGACCAAACATGGCCACTTGGAGCCAGCCTGACTGGCCAATCTAATCCAGATGTGCTGAGTTTTGCTTCGGCTGCATCCTTGCGGCACTCCGAAAAAGTCGACTCAATGGAAAGAACAGAGCAGAAATAATAATAAAAAAAAAAGTGCTCATTCTATTTTCACACAGCTTTGTGGATTATTGTTGAAGCAAGTTAGGCTATTTGCGGGCAAAGTCTTGCCCACCTCCTCATTATGCTTTCCGGGATCAAGAGGAAGTGTCTTGCGGCTTTTGGGAAAATGAGATTTTATCAGTTTGCCGCTTTCGCAATCCTTCATAATTTTCAAACGTTAGGAGCGTGACCACGCCAACAGAGCTCCACAAGACAAACAAGACCGGCTGGATGAGAGCGATCACAAGCCATCATTGGACTCCGACGTTCTGAAGGTACAGACCACATCACTGTCTTACATGGTGGGGGGTGGGGGGAGAAATCAGGCAAACCAGCGCCAGCGCGCAGCTAATTTCCTGCAGGACAGCCCAAAATACAGATCCCCTTCTGCAGCTTTAAAAGAACAACACACTCTTCACTACTTACCCAAATCCTCCATCGTGGAACACCCCAGCTTGGCTCCCGAGCGCGTGTGTATGTGTGTGTGTAAGTGTATATGTATGTGTGTGTGTGTGTGTGTAATATGGACTGGCGCTATTGTCTGGCTGCAATAACTTCTCATGCACCGTTATTCGCCCACACTGGAGGAAGAGGAGGAGGGCATCTCGTCTTTTTTTTTTTTTTTTTTGGTTCACTTACTCCTTCCCTCTTCCTGTGTAATGCCTCCTCGCAGTCGGGAAGGCGTTAACTGAAGGGAGGGAGGGAGGGAGGAGAAGAAGAAGAAGCAGGAAAAAAAAAAGAGAAAAAAGAATGCGGTTCCCAGACCGCATTCCCTGGACACATGACGTCACTACATGACTGGCTGGAGAGAGACATTGCCGAGTTGCGAGAGAGACAAATTGGATTTAAGTGGCACTGCATGCGAACTGCACAAACTACTGTCAGGAAAAACGTGCATTTATGTCATCACGCGAGGTAATGAAGGGTTTCAAGTCGGAAAACACACGCACGCATGAAGTTTCAAAGAGTCCGTCCGCAAAATACAGAAACATGCCCTTTTTGTGGAAATGATACTTATATGTGCTGGTCAATAGTATTTAAGCTCAAAACCTCATTGTTTTTTTGTTAAATGCTTACTACGTCACTGCATTTGAAGGTTAGAAGTCATGATGGTGTTACTTGAAGAGCGGAGTATTTTTTTTGGGGGGGGGGTGTACTTTAGTTTGAGAAATGAAAGCTGTGACACTTAAGTTTGTTCTTGTCAAGTTAGCATCACAGCTAACACGGCTACTCCAGCAAACAACATTAGGATTGATTTGCAAACCTGTTGCTGTAATTACGGTAATGCTAACATTAAATTAATCTTCAAATTAAAATTAAACTTCAATTGTTCTTTTGTTGTTTTTCAGGTGCCAGAATATCCTGAACAGGTTTGCACCCAACAGCAAAACATTTATCTTTAGCAATGACCCGAGAGCTTGCAATTGTCCTAAGTTGTCGATGCGAATGCTCATTTCGTCTCAATGCGCCGTGCGAATGGCTGGTGACCAGTCCGGTTGCAGCCCACCTAAAGTCAGCTTGGATAGACGATAACTCACCTGTGACCAAATTCTTGAGAAAATTGCAGACTGAGTGTTTCTCTTGGAAAATATTTGAAGGGAGAAAAAAAAAAAAAAGACAGAAGTATAAAAAAAAGCAAAAAATGGAAAACCTTTAATTAAGCAAGCTCACAGTTACAGGGTATTTTTGTGGGGAAAGGTGCTGAAAAAGGATGATGCGATGAAACAATTTCCATAAGTTTGTGGCAAAATAAACCCAAAAATCTCTGAAAAGAACTTTTCTCTGGTGTCCGGCCTTTGGTCTCAGGAAATGTACAAAAGAAGAGACACAAGTGACGACACGTGCACAAAACAAAACATGACTATAAATGCGACAAAATTAATTTCCTGGTGGGACACGAGAAACCAAATGAACATAACTGGAAGACATGATGTAAGGAAACTAGGATGTGTTCATCCGTTTGTGTGAAGATCAAGCCCCGGGTCATGCAGTTTGCCCGTTTACACACCACACTCCTTACCCATGCACCTTACTTCTAAAAAGGACTAGTACACTTTCACTTTTTCCAAAAATACCTGTGAAAATAATTAGAATAAGTCACACACACACACACACACACACACACACACACACACACACACACACACACACACACACACACACACGCACAAACTCTCCAAACCAAGGAGCAGAGCCCAAGCAGAAATCATATTTACCTAAAAACCTGACACGTGAAGCCAATTTGGGAGCGGGGAGGGGGTGCTGCGATGATAGCATGAAGATAACATGGACGGACGGGCGCGGTTACCAACAACGTCCCTGTTCATCCACTGAAATGACACTACATATCCTCCACCCCACTACTGCAGGTAATCCACACACCCCCCACCCACACACTACTTCCACAGTCGCGTCGCATGGCGGAGGGGGCGTGCATCACTGCACGGCTTGTTCATTGGCAGTGCTACCGGAGTCCTGAGGCTTCATCACATCGGGGAGTTCTGGGGGGCTGGAGAAGGCCTCGATGTGCAGCTGCTCAAACATCTCGTCTGGGGGTTAGAGGAGAGATTTTTTTTTAACAAAATGTATTTGACAGATAAAAACCATCATTTGGACTTTTTTTTTTTTTTTAACGTTGACTTCCAAGCGAAAACTGGAGATATAAATCAGATGGTTTGGCAAATAGTGAAAAATTACATCGCTTTGCTTGAGGATAGTCAGCTATCTTTAAGATAAGACATAATAGGAGATGGAATAGGTTGGTGCAGAACACCAAAAAGTTTGAATGAGGTAAATAATGCAACTTTGTTTCAACAGCCAATACAAGCTTTGATACAACATTTTGGCACATTTCTCCACAAGATTTCCCCCCCGAATATTCTTGCTGTCAACATACCACCGACTCGAAAAGCCAGACCAACTGTAGCCGGTGCCTGTGGTCTGGCGGTCTGGTTGGTGAATCCGCTGTCTCCCAGAGTTTTGCTGTCTTCTAGCAACTGCTCGTCCTGTGAAGTCACAATGTAAATCGGTCACCAAATTCTTTTGTGTCTTTCAAATTCCAGAATAGGAAAGGCGTTTTAATTCACTTTGTAGAGCCGCTGGTCCTCGGGCGGTCTCTTAAGAATTCCCTCGACTATACGCTTTAATTCATAGACTGTGGTGGACTCCTTGGCATCTGTGAAGATGGTGGTCTTGTGACGCCGGATCATTAAGAACACATCCTGAAACGAGAAATAAATGTGACTGAAAAGGCGACAACGTTGGAGCTTGAAAATGACATAGTGATTATAAAAAGGAAATGAAAGTGACCTTAACATTTGGTGAGCTTCTTGAGGGGAAAAAATATTGACAATGTCTTCAAACAACACATTAAGTAGACCAAATACGTGTGCGAGTCCAGTATTGCGAAGCGCTCTAATTATAAATAGAGTTGGAAATTCATCCGAGTTCCGGAAAGCACCACAGATTCTGGCATTAATCCAATCGCGAGTTAAATGCTGACAAGGAGCTCACAAGTATACAAAAAACATTTTAAGGCGTGACGGTTACCAACTTCGGACACAAACTCTAGCGTTTTATAACCTCTATTTTCATCGGCTAAGTATTTAACTCGACTCAAATGACATCACTCCCAAGGTTAGCCGGGCTAAATTACCTCGCTATCTTTGTAGATGGGAAACTGGAAGCTAACACAGCAAATTTAGCATATGATCGCTATTTAACACCTAAATCGCACTTTTTAATCGCCAACAGCGTTGTAATATTGATGCCTACCACAGAAGGTTCATCTCCGTGATCTAACAATGGACTGTAATGACAAAAAAAAGGTGATTAAAATAACCCACTTACCATCTTAAATGATCAGCTAGCTAGCCCGATGCGCCAGCACTGTAGTGCAGCAGAAGCCCCAGGTTCACCGCGCATGCGCGATTCTACGGCAAATAAAATTTGTACGCTGAATTCACGAACACAGATGCGCATCCTTGCGTATATCAGATTTCGGAATTTGGCGCGACTTTACTTCGTGTGTTGACAACGTATAATCCCACTGGAGTTCTAGGCGGGAGACGCCCTACTATCAATGTGATTGGCTGCTGCAAGAAAATTAGAACGCAGTCAGCTGTGTGCTTCTGCCAATCATATTGCGGCGGGGAGGGTCCTGCCGAGAATTCAAGTGGGATTCATCATAACACGACCACGTCACTCCACAGCCTGCTCGACTGATTTGAGGAGGCGATTTCGAATGCGTACTGTTTATATCTATCCTGGATTATGCTCAGTATAAAATTTAATTTATTTGTTCACACACTCAAAGGACCATAAAACGTTACTTACGTTTATGAGGACACTGAAATCTACACTTTGCTACACTCCACGTCAACGAGCCAGCGCGGGTGTAAGTTCCTAACGTCTCTGTTGCATTTTCTTCAGTCCCAATTTCGTACTGTAGTTCCATTTTTCTATTTACTGACATTTTTTAAAGTTAGTTCGTGAACAGAAGCGATACCTGCATTGCACTTGGGTATGAACATGTACTTCAAGCAGTTGCCGCCTGTGGAAAAGCATCCTTGAGCTTCATTTTACCAAAGAGTAGTTTCAGGTTATTATAGTTTACTTAATCTAGTATTGATGCCAGTATCAATAGTAGGTGTCCCAGTATCAATCCCAGTAATACCAGTAGCACTGACTTGCTTTCTTTCAACAGTAGACATCAAGTACATAACTTGTCTGACAGGATCTTTCGTTAGCATGTGAAATGCACTTGGCCAAACAATCACTTAAAATGGTACCTTTTTTTGGTTTTCATATGCTTGAGATTTGGCTTGGAAGTTTCATGGCTCGATTTATATTTGTTTTTCCAATCAAATTTAAAAACACTATCCAGTGTCCACATTGTACTGTTTTAAAATTCACAGAATGTTTGCCTTTTTTTTCCTCTTTTTTTTTTTTTTTTACGTTCTCAGAGCATTGACCAGAAAGAAGGCGCAATGTCACCAAGCGTGGATACCGCAGTGACCAGAGTTCTCCCACTCCCCACCCACTTTGCACATGCGGAACAGTCCTTCTCCTTGAAAAAGCGTCGCCACCCTTTCTCCTCCTCGTCCACGTCCAGCTCTTCCATCTCCACCCCTGATCACCTGTCGCGTTCTCTGCCGCCGTTGGCGCCGTCAAAGGAGTCTCTCTCTGTGAGCCGCTTCTTCCAGCAAAAAGCGTGCCCATGGACGCCCCTGTCTTGTTCGCTCAGCCAGTTGGCTCCTCCGGAATCTGTGTACGACCCCAAAAAGCAGCAGTCGTATTTCAATCAGTGCTTCACTACGCTGGGCCTGCTGGGAAGGGGTTCCTTTGGTGAAGTCTACAAGGTGAGTGTGGTGGGAATGGGTGACATAAAGTAGAACCTCAAGAAGTTAAAATTGCAGTCTGCAGCTTCGCAAAAAACACATGTAGCGCAAATAAATACTAATCAAAACGGATGTAGAATACATCTATTGACATCAGCACCATCTTCATTTCGCAGTTAAAACGACATTTGAAACCACAGGGAATTCTGTCACCATCTTTTCTTTCCCAGGTTCAAAATAACAAGGATGGCCGCCTGTATGCTGTCAAACGCTCGCTCAATCGCTACAGGGGCAACAGTGACAGGAAGCGCAAGGTGAGGGAGGCTAGGAACCACGAGCGAGTCTGCCCGCACCCTCACATCCTCAACTTGGTCGCCGCCTGGGAGGAGTGCGGTCGGCTGTACATCCAGACGGAACTGTGCCACACCAGTTTGCTGCTCCACGCAGAGAGCCAGACTCCTGGTAACGGTAGGGTCCATTTGCACAATTTCGCCGTCACACCTACTTCCAGGTGGCTATAGTAGTATTTAGTCGTGTATGTGCGGGCCGTTAGCGCGTGTGCCCACATTACGTTCTCGTTTCGTCGTCTAAATGTATTCTCTGTCATCTTTTCTCCCTTTTGTGACACTCCTTGTCCTGGATTTAACGCGACAAACATTTTCATCAATCACAAGCTGCTTGTACGGCATTTTTGGTTGGCTTCTGCATGATTTTGATACAGGCGGTCTCATCCCAAAGAGACCCAATGCTGCCATCTGCTGGCCACAAAGACTTTTCCCCGCTCTTTTTTTTTTTCCATTTAGTTACTCCACAAGAATTTGAAACGGCCTTTTGAGGTCATATTTAGACACCACTGACGTGTCATGCTCTTCCGGGTCAACACAGATGAGCGAGCGGCATGGTGGTACTTGTGCGACCTCCTCCCAGCTCTGGACCACCTGCACTCTCGCAATTTCGTTCATATGGACCTGAAGCCCGCCAACGTGCTGGTCACGGCCTCCGGGCGCCTCAAACTGGGCGACTTTGGGCTTCTGCTGGAGCTCAACGAGAGCAGCTTGGAGAAAGTGAGAGAAGATGACCCCGGAGGAGATCCCAGGTACATGGCTCCTGAGCTCCTACGGGGGGAGTACGGACCTGCCGCAGATGTTTTCAGGTGCAGAAATCTTGGACGCCATCCATTAGAAAAGTCAGACTTTTGGTCGATGGCGGAGTCCCTCACGATCACCTTATTGTTTACTTTTTAGCTTGGGTGTTTCCATTCTGGAGCTTGCGTGCAATATTGAGGTCCCCAATGGTGGGGAGGGCTGGCAGCAACTTAGACACGGGCACCTCCCCGAGGTCGCGAAGGGTAGGTTTACATTACTCCGCCCCCCCCCACTTCCCCAGATGCGTTTGTAATTTCTGATTATTCAGGATTTGTCATTATTACATTTTGTGACATTTCTCTCTGCAGCGCTTTCCACCGACCTTCAGAAAGTTCTTCAGATGATGCTTTCTCTAGAGCCTTCTGAGAGGCCGACAGTGCCTGAGCTTCTTGCGCTGCCCGTCGTGAGGAAACACAGATGGAAGAGACACGCTTACCTTATTTTCATAGAAACCATGCTGACTTTGGCCTTCTTCTGTCGGGTAATTTGGTCACGTTTAGGACTGTTGATTTTGATTCAAGGTGGCCCGCTGTCCTAAACGGGTCTGCCTTGCAGAAAATGCTCGGATGAATTTGGTTGATTTTGCGTTAATATTCTGCTGGTTGGTTCTGTTTCCAGGCGGTGGTGGACTTTGGTCGGCGAATTTTCTCTTCTCTTTACCTGCCGATCTTCTCCAGCTGGAGCAAGCCGGTGCCCTGCACTCCTCCCAAAGAGAACTGGGACGGGGAGGGAACGCTGCCCCTCCGCGCCTTGCACGCTGACAGCTCAGAGGACGACGGGGTGTTCCTGGTGGAATCGGTGGGACCGGGGAGTTCCCCAAGGTTCTCGGACAGGTCAGCATGTTCGCATTCGGTGAACCTATTCCGAGTTATTTGCCGACACACTCGCCGGACTGATATGGATTTCATGGAGTCCCATATTTGGCAGAATAAAACTCTGATCACTTTTTTTTTTTTAAATAGCCCATTTTTCTGGTGGTGGGGCGTGGTGGTCTTATGTTGTCAGATGTCAATGTGTAAAAAAATAAATAAATCAGCATTACAGTACGATGGTGAACCCCATCATATCCGCGGTTCAGCATTTACAAATTCACCAATGATTTTGAAGGCCTTTAATCTTTGGCTGTTCTCTAACAGGATGGAATCCACAACGGGTTTGAAAAGTACGTCCACTCCTCTCCGATATCCTCTGGATTACGTTAACCGGAGTCCTGCCCTGGATCCATTTGAGTGGTCTCCATCCAACGAGGCCCAGGCACCCTCCAACGTCTACTCCAGCGACTGCAACACGTCATCCACGCACACTTCTTGCACCCCAAGTCACACTGACCGTCTGGACTCCAGGCAGACCAGACGATCTTCACAGCGCCGCAATCGCGACCGCAGCCGTTCGGATGACCAGCCCGGCTTCGGGCCCAAAAACCTGCTATGTCTCTTTGAGGAAATTGCCGTGGAGGCGTAGCCGCGACTTGGGAGCCTGACGGTATTTTAAGACTGCATCGGACCTCAAATAGAACAAGTTCACTGCTTTGCTGACTGCACTACTTCTGCCATTTTTCATTACCGAGCTTGTAAAGGAAGGGGAATCATACTTTAATGCATGGTTTGTGTTCCCTTGAGTGCAATTATTTGTTGAGTATTGTTGAATATTGAGATTTATCTTTTCATGTGTGCGACTTGAACTGTGTGTTTCCCCCAAAAGATTAAACCGCTCATATTGTTGATTGTCTTTTTTTTTTTTTTCTATTGTCAATAAAAAATACCATTGTACATTTTTTTTCATTATGCATGTAATCAAGGCAACCGAAAATATTCAAATATGACAAAGGCAACTAATGCTGTTAGGCTAACCACAATATAAGATGTGGAAAAGTCATGTTTCATTCATCATTTAGAATATAGAAGTTTGCCCGTTGACAGATACATGTTAAAAATTGCCCCTGGGAGACCGAAGGCTTTGCCACCCATTCCAGAATAAAAACAGACAAGCCTCTGGTGACGCCTCCCTCTTAGCTGAGTGTAATTTTGCCTCAAGGCTTAATACATGGAGACCATGTGCAATAAGTTAACACCTGCACGTCACAGACTCTTGGCTCAGCGGACAGCATGCTGGAGATTTTCACAGTAACCGAAACATCTCGCGGACAAATTTAGAATTTATCACACGTGTCATTGCCTGACGATGATGTTTCAGCAAGGCCATCTCTGGTCAAGAGCTAATGCTGAGGTGAGATGTGTTTGAGAAGGCATTTCCCCTTTTCAAATTCAGTTTTGTCTGCTTTAAAAGATTTGCCATTCTTTAGAGTCAGGCCTTGGTGAGAATTGAACTCACGACCCCTGGTTTACTAGACCAGTGCTCTAACCACTGAGCTACAAGGCCTTCTGAAGTTGCTAAAAAAGGATTAAACATTACCAGTAAACTTGCAAAATGGATATTTTTCTAATGTGCAGCAGAAAAAAACCCCAAAAAATTGCTATGTAAAGTCTTCATAAAGCAAGGAGGTGAATAAGCCATTTTGGTGGTGCAATTTGGTACTTTTATTATTATTGAGGAAACACTTTAGCTCTAGCTACAGTTATCTAGTTGTCCAAGGACCACTTTAATTCACAAAACGACATCAAACGTGCAAGGTTTTCTATTTTGTGGCTGGGAGGGTTCCATTTTCGCGACACAGCCAGCTCCACAACCCGGAAGTGATTGACTCAACACCTTTGCACAAACCCGAACTACAACTTTCGTCCTTCCCACAGGTTAGTCTGTACATAAACTCTCAATTTATGTAAGCAAAATACAGAAATGTCCATTTTTATGGAAACGACCGTGTCCGAATAGTTTACTCACACACAGTCTCTGGCGTATTCGTAATTTTCATGAGACTTGTTCTGACGTCCTTCGAAACTCGTCCTTCTCACACCGCGCGGAGCTTTAAGTTGCGGATCGTTCATAATTTCTGAAGAAAAAAACAACAACAAAACAAACATTAAATAAAAATACATGCCGAATACTGGTGGAAAGGAGGAAAAACGCAATTTCCGGCTTGACCCCAAACATTCAGTGTGTTATTACTGTTATTACTTCTTGAACAACTGTCAACTGTAAAACATTTTTTTAACTGCTTGTGAAGAAATGGACTAATGTGTTCTAATGTTTGGTCATGTTGCAACAGATTCGTTGCTGATCAGCCTGTGATGTGATGAAATGAAGATAGATGAGAAGGTGGTTTCCTATTTGGAATCTAGCAACTCACCAGTGGACAAAGAAGGCTATCTCTATAAGAAGGTAAACTACCCTGTACACGTTCATTTCAATGTATAAAACTGTTTTTGGGATCAATTTTCTTCAAATAAATATTTTTATAAGAGAATAGATGAATCATAAAGTTAAGAAGAACATAATAGCGCTAATAATACACTTTGCCAAATCATTTTCATCCAGTGTTACCTTGACGTACAGGTGCACAACTAGCTTTTTAGCTGTTACAACCGGTCACTTGGTCATTTTTTTTAACCGAGCAAAAATTGACCTGTAAGTACACTTGACTCTGCCACAAGAGGGCAGCAGCAAACTTCACCACATCAGGCCTCCATCAGTTCACGAGGTTAACTTGCAGTATAATTACAGGTGGAGTTTTTTCCTTCCAATTATAATAAAGCAGAAGCAGTTGTCCTGTTTTACAATATGACCAAATAAATACAAAAGTACATAAAAGACGAATGCGAATGCTCGGGACTTCATTTGCACACATTTTGCAACATCTCAGCTTCCTGTTACGTAAGACCCAGACTAACCGACAGCATTGTCCCTGCAGGGTGACATCAGGCCTTCCTATCACAAGCGTTGGTTTGTTCTGAAGGGGAACCTCCTCTTCTACAAGGACCACCCGGATGACCGTGACCTCATCGGGGTCATTGTTCTGGAGGGCTGCACAGTCCAGCTGTGCGAGTCTGAGGAGCAGTTTGCCTTTTCGTTGGTGTGGAGCGAGCCGGGCCTGCGCCCTTACAAGTTTGCCGCCGAGGACCAGGCCAGCCAGGAGAGCTGGATCAAAGCCCTCCTCTCGGCCAACCACGGCTACTTGTCTCTGCTCGTGATGGACCTGGAGAAGAAGTACAAAGGTGAGCTGCCGGATGGTGGCAGTGTTGTTTGTTGTTTTGAAATCTGAGCTGGCATTTATTGAAAGTCTGTTTGAGAATTTAGTTGATATCCAGCTTTTGGGTCCGTGTATTTGTATGCTCTTTGCCCATTCAAGTAAAGTAATTAAGTGTCTTACATAATCACATTGCTATTACGATTCAATATCTGATTTTTTTGGGGGGGGTTCTGCACAGTGATATTAGACAACAGTTTCCCCTTTTTTCGACCGCGAGAGCGTGAGAACGGTCGCTACGGAATATTTTAGGAAGTCCATGCTCGGAAATTGAACAGAAATCCTTCGCATGAAACATTTTCCTTCTTATTTGTGATTTCAGAAACATTAGCGGCTTTGTTCAGTGACCCAGCCAACGGTGCCGCCGCCGCCGCCGCCCCGAATGCAGGCCGTGAATTGAGCCCACACTTGTCCACGTTGACCCGGCATCCGGCTGGAGCTTTGGCCGCAGGGCCCAGCGCGAGCTCCATCCCGACACTGCAAACTCCGGCCGTTCCCCTCAAATCCATCGCGAAGAGGTCGCCCAAACTGTGGCCCAAGAGGTCCGCAAACGTGACGCCGATTAGCGGGCCGGCCCCGCCCGCGGGGGACTGGACGGCGGTGTGTTCGGGAACCTGGGAGGAATTCAGCAAATTGCACGCTGATTTTGGAAAGGAAGTCAAGGACCTGATTGCGGATTGGTCAAGAAGCGGACGAGCGGGCCCAGTGGCACTCCGGGAAAACTTAATCGATTTGAGTAGTTTAAATTAAATTGGTCCATGTTCAAAATCTCATTTTAAAAAAAAGATGTGCTTTCAATGCAGTATTATTAACATGAAATTTAAATCAAGATTTTTTTTAAAAATCATGTTTCTTTGGACACCTTAAACCCCAAATCTGGATGGAGAAGCCCCAAAGTCCAAAGAAAATTGGCCGAGGGCGCTGAGCGGACGTCCACGAGCCGAGATGTGTTTCTTCTTTCCGTAGCGAACGTTGAAAGATGTGAAACAAGAATGGCCAAACAGTCAACACAAAATACAATTCCATGAGTGAAAAGTAAAGAATGTTTACCTTTGATCTGTCCGGTTTGGGACTTTTTTGTTTCCTGAGTGCCCCCCGTTCTCGCAGAGGACCGTCTACGGAACTCTTATCTTGATTCCCCGTGGCTTCCTCCTCAGAGGAGGTTTTTTCCTGAAGCTTTGTGACTTGGAGCTGAAGGTCCTGAGCAATTCTCTGTTTCTCCGACTTAGTGACGGGACGAACATGACTGGCAACGATGTTAGTTTGCACAACAAAGCAAGCAAGTCGGTTTGCTCCAAAACAATTTGCCGAGTTGTTTTGACGTTAAAAGGGGAAGAGAAGGGCCAAAGCAGGCCCAGTCGTAAGAAGTCGTCAAATTTTCAGACGGAAGCTCAAATGGGTTGAGAAAGAGAATGGCGACGGCGTTTGGGGGTCGGGGGGGGGTGTGGGTTGAGGATAGCTATTTCGGTGTGTCCAGCTGTCTTGGTTTTATGGTCTTTCTCTCTGTCTCTCTCTCTCTTTTCACCTTCACCGTGCTCCAAGTGAGCGGCCTCTCTGCCGGTGACCTTCAGCCAAACGCTTCGGGCGCCATTTACGGCGCTTAAAACCGAACTGAATCCAGTTCAACGTGAAGCTATGCACCCCCCTTGAAGACATTTTTTGAGGACAAGTCAGTCCGAGTCCGTGTGGACTCGCCATACTTGTCTTAGCTGCGCCTTGGTATGATTGATGGCTCCCAGTCCAGCTCCTATATGGAGTGAAGTGGGCGGGCCTCTTTTTGTGCTCTTTTGAAAGCGACTATTTGGGGCACGCCGCCCAAATTAGTGCAGCCGCAAAAAGTGCTTGGAAACTCTTTTTTTTTTTTTAGAGGGTCCGGCCTTTCTGCGACATGTAAAGTGCAATATCACATGAATTGCTCGAAAACGTGAGCTCCAGTTTGCGCGAGAGACGTATCCCATTCTTCGCGGACTTGTTGACATTTCTCAGTGACATCACTGGCCTGGTTGTCGCGTGCCATCCCTGGCGCTGACCCAAAGTCTATCGGCCAACTGTTTTCAAATTTCATGGCTGTTTATAAATCCTCCGGCGTTCTGCTCCTCATCTGTCTACCCCGCCACAGATCAACTCGATCCCAAAGACAGGTGATGATACTTGGATATGCGGGGCGCATTAGCCACTTAGGACTTGGTATCACTCCCATGGCCGCTCATCTTTTTGTTCCGCTGAAAGCTGACCCCCGTGTGTGACTTGGGTCATATTAGTCACACACATGTCGCTGTGTGTTGGCATTGAATTCACCTCATTCCAAGACTCCCGATGCCCGTTTTTGGAACACGGGTTAGCCGATACGGGGCCCCGCCACCTCCTCGCTCCGCCCCCTTTTCCTCTTACTTTCCCCTTAGCTCTGTTTTCCTGCCAAACCTGATGGCGTGGCTAAAGTTAGCCCCCCACCGGCCGGTATATAAGGTCCAAAGGGGTCCCGTCGCTGACATGTCAGTCACGTCGGCTTGGCGCAGGCTTCTCTTCTTGACCAACAACAACAACCCAACAAACGTGAGAGATGGTAAGGTTTGCCCTGTTCCCCGCATCATAGACTGCATGTCGTCTCATTAGACTTTTATCTAGTCATCCATTTTCAAAAGCGCGTATCCTGACTGGGCTCGCGGCCTATCCCAGCTGACTTTGGCCAAGAGGCGGCGTGCACCTTGGATCAAATGCAGGGCACCTAACACTTTGGATTTGACTCAGCCCTAAATTCAGACATGCAGGAGTCATGATGCAGTTGAAGATGGATGTTTTTTTCTTTTTTTTTTGTGAGTTTGTTTTGGCAGTCATCTTACATATTTGATATCAGTTTTTTGATACTTCGTACTTGTGGCATAGCGCATGTCATGACAATAAAGTGTGTTTTGCCTTGTATGCTAGGCACCCAAGAAGGCCAAGAGGAGGCAGCAGCAGGGTGAGGGCGGATCCTCCAACGTCTTCTCCATGTTTGAGCAGAGCCAGATCCAGGAATACAAGGAGGTAGGTAACCTTCTCCCCCATCACATGAACAGCGCCATGTAAAACTGATGACTCTGGAGGTCAAGGGGGGTGGTTGTGGTGGTGGTGGTGGTGGGGGGGGGGCCTCCTGTGTGACCCCACTGGAATGCTGCCCAACAGCTGGTGGGATTAACAGTCAATAGAAAGCGGGAACAGTCCCATTGGGGAACAGTAACCTGGATGTCGGAGTGACAGCGATGAAACAAGCTGAATAGAATGTCAAAACGTAAGCGCTTGGAACAAGATGATTAGTCAGTGGGGCCCAAAGATCCAAATAAGAGACGAAACAAAGTACTGTATCATGTATAGCTCGTCACTGCTGTCCCAATACATTTCAAATGGACCCTACCTGGACTCCTATTCTCAAACATTTTAATTTAGCTGCTCCATGCCAAAAGTAAATGTCTTTTCGGTTAAATTTAGAAAAGACATGATGTGTTCAGTTTTATGACATAAAAGGTGGGTGACGGCTGTCATGGATACCGCCTGCCTGAATGTTGCCAAGGGCTTGTCCTGCATTCCATAAGCATTTTAACACCTTGGGAACACAAGTGGCCCGCCAGCTGCCAAGTCCCCAACGGTTTCCAATGTCACCATCTTTGGTTTCACCGTGTGTGTGTGTGTGTGTGTGTGTGTGTGTGTGCGCGCAAAGAGAGACGGGCAACATTTCCAAGTTGATGTTGGCAAGCCATGCGCGCGATTAGGAGAGCGGGCTTTTGACATACTTGTCATGTCAATGGCAGGCTTTCACCATCATCGACCAGAACCGAGACGGAATCATCAGCAAGGACGACCTGAGGGACGTGCTGGCCACCATGGGCCAACTCAACGTGAAGAATGAGGAGCTGGATGCCATGGTGAAGGAGGCCAGCGGGCCCATCAACTTCACCGTCTTCCTCACCATGTTCGGCGAGAAGCTGAAGGGTCCGTTTGACGAGCGGCATATATATATATATATATTTTTTTGACCTCAATAATCCCATTGTGATTTAATATGCTTTTTTTTTTTTTTTTTTAAATCAAGGCCTTCTTCCCATGTATGTAAGCAATCAATTCTAAAATGAGGAACAAACTTTTGCTCATTTAGGTGCTGATCCCGAGGACGTTATCGTGAGCGCTTTCAAGGTCCTGGACCCCGAGGCCACCGGCTCCATCAAGAAGGAATTGTAAGATCCCGGAGTTTTCATTGTTCTTCAATCTTCCGTCTTAGATCAACGTAACCTAATGTATATTTGCATCCGCTTTACTTCTCCAGCCTCGAGGAGCTCCTGACCACACAGTGTGACAGGTTCACTGCCGAGGAGGTGAGCTCAGTCGTTCTTATTGACACATTATAACAGCGAGTGGGTCGAGTTTCTCAAGCAGGGACGGGCCAAACGTTTTCCTCTGAGGCCTGTATACAGTACACCAAGATGTATATTCTTTAGCCTCTGCAAAGAACGACTAGTTTTACTGTTATTTACTGAGAAGCTGAGACTGCCTCCGTGTGCAGTGTGTGTGTCTATATGTCAGGATTACACCGCCCTCAGGTGGCCAAGATGCGCATTACTTGATTGTCACTTGTGTTTTTATAAAATACACAATGGAACGTTATCCTTGTTAACTCATTCAGTAACAGCCAATTCTAGACCAAGTCTGAAAAGACGTTTAAAACCGTCTTTGGGAGTGAATGAGTTAAAAAAAAAATTTGCTTGTGTTTTTTTTTGAGTGGCTGGAACAGATTAACGGCTTCGACTCTGTCTTGTGTTTGATGACTATTTTCATGTTAGTCATGACGTTGGAGTAAGACGTTTTAGAATCACTGACCGAGAGTTATTGTTCGAACATAATGAACAACCTCTTCCATTCCATCGCCATCCAGATGACCAACCTGTGGGCTGCTTTCCCCCCTGATGTGGCTGGCAATGTGGACTACAAGAACATCTGCTACGTCATCACACACGGAGAAGAAAAGGAAGAGTAAACCAGCCTCTCTGCCAAACAAACAAGCAAACAAACAAACAAAAAACTTCACCTCACTTCCAAGCCGAACCGTACCAACACGTATCCCCCCGGCCCGCTCAGTTCCGCTTGCCAGCTGACTCAAGAAAAGACTTGTCTCCTCTCACAGTGAGACGACCTGAATGAGGCTTGACTCTCCATTCTGTCTGCACATGTTAAGGCCCACAGTGCTTGCATCACACCTGCATTATGCATTTGCAGTCCAGTGTACACGGCGGTCCCTATAAAATCTCTCTCGGGTGCTGTGGTGCAGGCACAGTCACTTACTTGAAACAAGTAAGGCGTCTGACCCATTTGGTCTGTTTGTCTCAACCTCGCAAAGATTTTCAACAGAGTCGTCCTCTTTTGTGGGGATGGAGCGGGAGTTTTGCACTAAAATAGTCTGCTTCCACCCGCCTCTTTCTCCCGGAGGACAGGTCATGTTGCAGGGATGACGGAGCTGCTGGCCGGAAGATGACGGCAGCTCTTTCTTTTTCTCCCTCTTGCTGCTGTTTCCAACCTGTTGTTGTGACTGACCATGTCTCCACTGTAACAAAATAAGAAGTATAAATAAAAGGAACCAGTCTTTCGTACCGTACTGTGTCTTTTCGTTTTGATTTGGGGGAGGGAGAGTGTCGCATGGAACAGCTTACAGTAGATCTATGTTCACAGCCAGAGTGCCATATGCCTGCAGTCAAAAACAAATTATATAGTTCACTTAACTGGTCTGAAAATGATCTTTGTTTCCACCCATCAATGCCAGCAAGTCAACTTCATCGAAAGGCAGAGTAATTGTATGCTCTTCCACTAGAGGGCAGCAGATAAACCCCCAGACCTCACGTTTGTGACGTATTTTTTTGTTGTACTTTTTGCTTTCCAAAGTAAAACGTGCACTGGACCAATAACAGCATATTGAATGATTTTGGTGGTGACAAGTGTCCTGTTTCTGTGGTGTCAATCATTGAGCCACGTGACGTATGCGAGGAAACGAAGAATCAAAACCAACACATTTTGTCTCTTCAAAGTAAAACAATTCCGCCGCTTACTAGGTTTCAAAAACGCCCGTACGCGACAACACTTTGAATGTGTGTCATATGTTAAATTACAATGTGAAATTAGATCAACGACAGAACCACGTTATTACAAGGTAAGAAACAGAAGAACGACAACCTTTACTTTGAAAACAATAACCAGAAGGGAGAGTTACACGTGGTTTTTGACGTGTTTTCAATGCCGGGGATGGTGGGGAGGGCTGCTTTTTTGACTGGCGGTTACCGGACGAGACCATCATCACTTCAAACCCACTCGGTCGCCACACACATGAAAATGGCAGCATGGTAATGTGGAGCGTGGACTCGGGAATTCCTCGATGCCGCCGTCTCCCCGCCGTGCCTTCGTGAGTGCCGCCGCCGTCACCGCCGGGCCGAGACCCTCCACCACCATGGCCCCGCAGCTGCCCCCACGCCTCACATCTGTCAGAACGGCTTCGGTGGTATTGGTGGTTGTCGTCGTGGTGCTCCTGATGTCGGCGTCCACCGCGGAGGGCTCCCAGGGCGACAAAGAGCCGGTGTACCGGGATTGCGTGAAGCAATGTGTCCAAAGCAACTGCACCGGAGCTCAGTTATGGTGGTACCAGACAGTCCAGCCGCAGTACATGGCGCTGACAGGTGAGCTGTGACGTTGTTGTTGTTGTTGTTGTTGTTGTCGTCGTCACCGATAGTTGTTTTTGTGTTTGGTTTTTAATACAACTCATGTCATACGACTGTAGCTCAATTAACCGCCGAGGCTCGACAGGAAAAAAAAAAATCCAGCACTGGGGTCATATATTCAGTGGACACCTGCATCGGTAGATCCACTTATTCGCAGATTTTCTTTTGGATATTGTTGCAAATATCTTTTTTAATATAACAATACATGCAGCAGGCATATATTCTTTGACATTTGCCCCAAATAACTATTTTGTGCTTCTTACGGAGTCACTTAGATGTGAAACTCTTCATTTGTATCCTTATGACGATGATTATACTGCCGTCTTGTGGCCAAGGTCTGGAAGGCATTGATGGCATTTCCATTCATTTGAATGGGGAAAGATGATTTGAGCGACAAGTGTATTGTGTTGTTTCCCAAATGCGGTATTTAGGCTTACTCCACCCAATGAGGCAAGCACATGAATGAATGAATGAATCATGCAATTTGGACTTTAACAAGTGGAAATGACTGTTGAACTCGGTGGCCATTGAATTGGGCCATCCCTTCCAATCCATTGCAATAGCATTTCTGGGCCTAATGGTGTTGCTATACGAGTTAAAAGCAGTTTTTCTTGTTTCGCAAGGTGTCATGTAGGTGGTGTATTGGAGCGTGAATACCTGTTTGGTTTCATCGTAATTTTTGTTGTTGTCTGTTGCGAGGTCCATTGCCACCGAGGTCAAGCGATCGATCCCAATTTCTGCTTTCAAGAATGACGCAAAAACCGGACAAAATATTTCCACGTGTATTTTACTGTCAACAAAGGTTTTTACTTTGATCTATTTCTGCCCTCAACTGTTGTTCCCATTTGTCTTGTCAGGCTGGACTTGTCGTGACGACTGTCGCTATGAGTGCATGTGGACCACTGTGGGTCTTTACCAGGCTGGAGGGTACAATGTCCCACAGTTCCATGGCAAGGTTCAATATCTTTTGTAACTAAGCCGGGACACAAGCTATGTTCGGGAAGAACTAGTAACTCTGTGTATTGAGTTGGCCATTTTGTACCTTATGGATTACCCCCTTCAAGGTATCCTATGATGCATCTTGAAAGTAGCAAAGGGGGGGGAAAAATCCCATACTTAGGAAATATTATTAATGCAATTAATGTGTTCCATGCAAATGAGAGAAAACATAATGACACAATGTTAGCTTTTATTAACAATTCAAGGCAGTAAAAAAAAAAACTTTTCTAATGTTGGAGCAACATCAATTTATTAATATCCTGTTAAAAAAAAAAGAAGAGGCCTTCAAAATAAAAGCACAGCAGTATAGGATGAATATCCATAGATTCCAGGAAATGGTTGAATTCTTCCAAGCCGCAACGGGTACCTAACGTTGCCATTCTGACACATTTCTTTTGTAACGTGTGTCGTAGTGGCCGTTTACACGCTTCCTGTGCTTCGAGGAGCCGGCGTCCGCCCTCGCCTCTCTCCTCAACGGCCTGGCGTGCCTTCTCATGCTGCTGCGCTACCGGAGCACCGTGCCACGCCAGAGCCCCATGTTCCACACCATTAACGCCTTCTCTCTGGTCTCGCAAGTTGACGCCGTGGTAGAAAATGAAGCCGAGAAAGCTGTATTGTGTATTCTAAATGGATGGCGCTGTGTGTGTGTGTGTGTGTGTGTGTGTGTGTGCGTGTGTGCGTGCGTGCTTGTGTGTTTGCAGGTGTCGCTCAACGCCTGGTTCTGGTCCACAGTGTTTCACACCCGTGACACCTTCCTCACTGAGGTAATGTGTCATCATGCGATCAGGATTTGTGAAAAAGAATGCAGGGGTGCCTTGACTTTGGACGAAAAATGGCCTAATCAAGACAGCGCTTTATATCTTCTTCCAAAGGTGCGGTTCACAGAGGTCAAGTCCATTTTCTTTGTGTTCTCTTGCAGAAAATGGACTATTTCTGTGCGACTGCAGTCATTCTCTACTCCATTTACTTATGCTGTGTGAGGTAATTACCGTAATCAGCAGTGGAATAAATATTGATTTCCCAAGTCACCTCATTTGGACCAAAAACCAACAACCTGTTAGTGAAAAGTACAGCAGTGACTTTTCTGCTCATACTTTTTTTTTTTCCCTAGAGACCTTCAAAGTTCTGAAAAGTCTTTCAATAACACCGTATGACACATGTGACACAGTATCTTTTTGTACCTTCTTTTGTTTTTTTATGGGCAGAACTTTGGGCCTGAAGCACCCTTGGGTGTCCAGCATCGTGGGGGTGCTGCTCATCTTGGCCTTCACGTCGCACATCTCCTACTTGACCTTCGTCAGGTTCGACTACGGCTACAACATGGCTGCCAACGCCTGCTTTGGTATGACAAACGCTCGGGCCAGAGGGGATAACCGGCGGGCGCTTGGGAAGCGCTTCACGGATCTCGGCCAAAATAGGAATTCCATTTTGCCCTCTTGTTTGAAGGCATGGTGAACCTGCTGTGGTGGCTTTGCTGGTGCTGGAGCAACCGGCGGACGCTGCCCTACTGGTGGAAGTGCGGCCTCGTGGTTGTGCTCATGCACGCCCTGGCCATGCTGGAGCTGTTGGACTTCCCGCCTTATCTGTGGGTCCTGGACGCGCACGCCATTTGGCACCTGAGCACCGTCCCCGTGCACTTCCTTTTCTACAGGTGGGGCCGCCTCCTCGAAAGGTTTTGTTTTGACTCGGCTGAAGTCGTCTTTAAACGAGCATACGACCTCCCATCCAGTTTCCTGATCGACGACAGCCTCTACTTGCTGAACACCGAGAAGCTGGGCGTCAAAGTGGAGTAGGGGCGGAGTCCCGTTGACCGACGGCAGCGGACCTCTGCGATCGCGGCCGCCGAAGCCCCTGACGTAGAAGTAGACCCGCCTCCCGCCTGACCTGCATGACACCTTCCATCAGGCACATGTGTTTACATTGTTTTATTCGAGTTATTTATTTATTTCCTTTTTAGTTGCCTTATCAATCATATTGAAAAACAGGGTGAAAGTGAAATAGTTAGATTTGAAAATCTACAATTTTTTTGGTCCATTGAAGAATTTCTTTCCCCAAGTCCGAGTTCAACACAAATGCAGTTTATGTCTCTCTTTGATAGGGGGCGCCAACATCCCCTGTGTCGAAAGTGGCAGAGTGGTGCCCCCCCGCCGTTTGGGGGATTGTTCTAGAAAGAATAGGACGAGGTTATTGTTTGTTTTTGCTGACTGGGATATTTTTCTTTTTTTATTTTGTGCCTCTGTTGGCTCCTTTGCTGCTTTTGTTCATCTTTTATTTTTTTAAATCTATCACCCACTTCCTTAATTATTATTTTTTTTAATTACTTTATGGTGCTTTATTTTTTTATTTTTTTATCACTCTAGAGTGGGATGTGCTTGATGTGCATCATGAAACTGAAATATTTTATTCACCTGGATTGCCTTTTTAGCGTGAGGAACAATTGTGGAACCAATGACAAGCATTTCTGAAAGTATCGAGTCATGATCTTGTTGGCCTTTGTATGGATTTCATTGCTGCAGTATTCCCTCTGAATGGCACACACTCCCCCCAAAATGCACCCGTGTGGAAACTGAGGCTGGAAAATCCCCCCCCCCCCCCCCAGCTCCTCCCTCAATATTGTGATTTAATATGCGATTATTTTTTAAGGTTGTCATCCCATCATTGTTTTTTAAAATCTAAAAAAGGAACCATGAATTGAAAGAGGTTGAAAGATGTTCACCTTTGTCAAATTTGACCAAACAGGTCTGGCTCAAACATAAGTCAGAAAGTCATCAGGAAGATTACAACACACCGGGAAATCCGTGGTTTTGCGACGTCTGTTTGAATTGAAAATTCTTCTTCTTCTTCCGGTATTAACATTCTGGCATCATCTCTGCCTCATACTTGTAAATGAGCACATTGCCCTCCGAGCTGTCGTCATATCACGTATGTGGTCAGTGCATTGCTTTTGCTATCTTCCTTTGTCAACATACTATGTCCCTTGTCATTGCCCCCGACGCGTCAGTCCACCTCACACCGTTCTCACACAGAAAGCACATGAAAAAAAAAAAAGAATCAATAAAAATATTCTTTGTTGATAAAGGAGGACGCTCACTTGTGTGGTTTTGTTGCACTTGTATCACACAGCTTTGCATGGCGGTCACTTAGTGGGTCATGAACAAGTGACACGGGTAGTTTGCGAAGGATGCAAATACCATACCAGCCAAATGTAAATGTTGAAACGTAATGTCATCCAACATCCTTAAACAATACCGCTCTCATTTTCACTTTGTGATTCTCACGTGACGTCCTGCAATGTCCTTTCGAAAGACATTTTGAATTGAATTGAATACAACTTTATTGTGAACATAAAAGTTCAAAATGATGAACGATGTGTCGCGAAGGCTTTGGCATAGCGAAGACGTGTGTTTCTATCTGTCAGGAAGTGACTTCACTTGAACTGTTGGCTGATAGATCTGTGCACTAGCTTTGGACTCTGACCCGGGCTCCTGTGGGTGGGGACACTGGGGTGGGGGTTAGGATGAATGGACTTTATTCTTCTTCCTGTTCCTGATTTGCGGCTGTGGAGTGAAGGTCATGAGAAAAAGTAAAAGGAAAGGGGTTGGTGAATAATTTGTCTCCATGTGACGTCTGCGGCTCTTAAACATCAGCAGGAAGCAGAACGTTAAATACAATGGTGTCTCTTAGGGGAGAAATGAGCCAAAGCACAATGTGGTGTTCCTTGACATGATATTCATTAGAAATAATCTAACACATTCTATTTTGGTAGTGCTACACTAAAGTATACCTTTGTTACTGCCCACTAGCAAATGCAGGCAACACCCGTGGGCTCCCAAACATTTTTTTTCCAAATGTCCTTTTGTTTTAAAACAGGTCTTATTTCAGTCTTATTTGTCAACAGTTGGTATTTTTATGGGGAATTTGCGCCCCCTTCGGGACGGGATATCAATGACGTCAATATGGCACATATAAATAAGCTTCATCAATGTAGCAGTTATAACTTCTTAATCAACACAAACTTGCCACAACACACGTAGACATACAATGTAACGATACTCCGATGAGTATTCTTTAATATTTGTAGGATTTATCAGTCGAAAAACGACGCTTAACTGCACTTTACGGAGAGGCTTGCGTATGTCTGTGTTGTACTGCCCTCAGGTGGCCAATGTGTGCACACCAGAATGAGCAGCATGAACTGAAGCAAAAAAAAAAAAAAAAATGGCAACAACCTAACTTCTTTGAGTTCTTCTGTTGTATTCCGTTTTATTTATTGTAATGCTTAGGGGGCGGGGGTGGGTGGGGGCTGAAAGGATTTCATCATTCATTCATCCAGCAGAGGGTTAAGTAATCAGAAGTCTGAAGTGGCTTGTCGGGCCACTCCCCTGTCAGGCCTTCATGGGAGCGCGCCTCCGTGTCGACGACGGCGCGCAGACACGCTTTACTCTCGACAGGCACGGAATTCCACAGAGGAAGTCCTAGATTGCGTGAAGGGGCGAGAAATCAGGAAGCAATCCCGGCGAGTTGCCTCAACGTGGATGAGAAAAGCCTGAAGCGGAAAAGAGCGGACGGTCGGGAGTATGGACTAGCGTCGCCCCCGGGACAGTCCGCAGATGGAGGCGGTGAAAAGTTTGCTCTTGCTCGGGGCCGTGCTGCTCCGAGGGTCGGGCTCGCTGGCCAGGGAAGGTAGGTGACTTTTCGGCACCAAACGGCACCCGCGAACCCACGTCCACTCCCCGTTGAGTGCGCGGCGGACAGAATCTCACGGAATTTCCGGACGTTTGAAACTTTTGAATCAGTCTAAATGTGACAGATTCCAAGTATCGCGCTGAGATTCACACCTGTCGCCCCCAAAAGTTGCTTTCCCACAACTCCCAACACTAATAACAATAACAAAAAAAAAGGCGTTTCTACTTTACCTACCGCATCTACGCACAAACAGCGCGAGGAGTAGTTTTAAAAAAAAAAAAAAAGGGAAAAAAAGTTCAGGTAAGAAATATGAGAACCTGCTTTGCAACTTGTGGCGTGTGCAGCCAGCCAACCAACCAGCCAAGCGGCTAGTTAGCCAGTTAGCCGTGAATGTAAACAACAATAACAACAACAAGAGGTGCATTGTGCAACCGAGGATCATCGCGTTGTTAATTATTCACCAGCGGTTCCAAAACAGGAGGTGGTTGTCTGATTAGAGAGCCACTTGTCTTGTCTGCTGCCTCGCTCCCTGCAGGCTGCCAGTGTGCGAGACACACTGGGCACGCTTTCAATGCACACGTCCAACTGTTTAAGTTTCACTACTTTTTTGTTGTTGTTGTTGTTGTTGTTGGACAGTTCGCGGTTCTCTCGAACAAGGAGCCAAACAGCAAAATTCACAAGTTGCAAACTGCTAATGACACTTTTTTTTGGGGTGACACTCTAAACTCCGTGGCCACTCAATGTATAATGTCTAAATTTATTTAAGCGTATTTCCATGGGCAGGATTTTCAATGCTTTGGCTCCCGTTTGACTGTGCAGGGGTTCCTAATGAAGTGTCCCGTTGCAGGGTCGGATTGGCCAACGGGCGCAGACGTTTTTTTTGTTTTTTTTTGTTTTGAGGTCAGCATATGAAGATCAATATGACCGAAAGCCCTCTTTTAGAAGGGGTCAATACGACCCCTCGTTCATACTTGCATGAATGGCACCGATTCATCCCGGGACGTGCCCTTGATTGGCGTGTTTGTGAGTAAAAAGAGTCGTGTCAATCCACAGCTGAGCAGGAATTATTTGGAAGGGCCATTACGGTACACAACGTACCGTGACGCAGCCGCTTGTCACAGGTAAACAAATCTCGCATTGTTGGCGGGAACAGGTCGGTGCACTTTTGCGCCTTTAGTGTCAATCAATATTAAGCATCAGTTGAGCGTGAGTGCTGACAATTGGAATACGACATTGGCAACACTTGCAGAGACCGGATAAAGAGAGCTGTATCGAAAACATTCACACTTCACAAAAACATTTTGTATCTCAAATCGTTGTTCCCCACTGAAATGAATGCAAATGTCAATAATTTGTTCCAGCCCCGAAAGTAACCACAAACAAAAAAAAAGTTGGGAATGTTTTTATTCATAAGAAAAGTAGTACGCTACTGTACCAGTGAGGGATTTTGAAAAATTATCTACTTGCAATTTTTTTTTTTTTCGAATGCGCAGCGAAGTGGATTCGTTCAGCTGAAACTGAACACAGTTTCAGGATCAGCCGGGCCAGCTGTGACTCACCAGTCTAGACGCTGGCGTGAGTGATCTAACTCATTCTGCAGCTGAGAAAGGGGCCGTGACATGAGTAGCCTCGGACGGAACCTTTGCACCCGCTGCTGACCCTGGTTCACAAAGTTACCTGCAGCGCACCTTTAGCAGTTGTCATGCATCGAAATATTTACGTGGATGATTACACCGAGGAACACCATTTTTGTGGAGTTTTGGATGCGCGGGTCTGACAGCTGTTTTTGGGTGCGGAATGCAAAACTGATCTCCGTTTTTGTTTTTTTCCACAAACAAATTGGCATGCAGCCAGACCTGAATCCAATTGTAATCAGCTCTTCTTAATCCAGCTAGTCAGGGAAATTGTGATTATCTGGTAAGATGTTGGAAAAAACAAAAACAAAATCAGGTTCCTCTTTTGGAATCAGCATCTAACTCAACAGGATTTTTTTTCTCAAATTATTCCCCAGTGTGATTTATCGCAGTAAAAAAAAAAAACGGAAATCCGCTTATCTTAAAGCTAACAAACAAGGCTAATGATGCTAAAAAGACAAATATTCATCACCATTTGATGAGCACAAATTGAGCACCCATGTCTCCTCTCATATATATATATAAAATCTACTTGCACTTCCATATCTCCAATCCATCCATTTTGAAGCCAAACGCAGCTGCTCCCCCCCCCCCCCCCCCGACAGCAGTCACCGTGTAGCGTTGCGGCAGAAAACCGTGCCGTGTTTGTGATGCTAATCTCAACACGACAGCCAGTGAGGACGACGCGTCTCGTCGCCGCAGTGCTGCTCGGATCCTGTTCGGCTTGTCTGTTGAGCAACACTTGATCCCCACGCCACTGTTTTTTTTTTTTTTTCCTTTCTTGCTCGATGGGCAGACTGAAGCAAGAAGAAAAAAAAATGTCTTTGGGTAGTTGAGGTCAAATCGATGCGTGCCAAAGGACGTTGGTGTCCGTTGTGAAGTCGAATCAGAGAAACTCCTGTTCTGTTGGGGGCGCTTTCAAGGGATCGGGTCCAGTAAGCCCAGCACCCAGATGATCTTTGTTGACTTTTTTTTTCCCCCGGCGTGTCACGATGCCGCAGTTTCCCACCTGGCCGCCGCCATGGCGTGTTTGTCACCGCACGCACACGCGCGGGTTAACACAATGTGGTAAATAACGTTATTCATCACACTTGTAAACAAACAGCCACGCTCCTGTTGCGTGGACTGGCTCGCCGCCACACGAGAGGTGCGGCCTCGACCTCGATTTTTCAGTGTAGTCGTGAACAAATTCTGTCTAAGGTTAAAGTTCGGATATTTATCACCACTTGCAAGGAAAGCCGTGAGTGGATTTGTTTGCTTGGATACTTGGGGACACAACTTTGGGTACTTCAAACCTGACCCAGCATAATTCAGGCTCGGAGAATTTCCGTAATATGTTTCTCAATGTTCCCAATTTCAGATATTCACATTGTGGTGGGGCCAACCCCCCCAAAGACAAGGATGGTGACTCAAGCAGATCCGAGTTTTCGGACGCGATGCTGCGGATCACTGTCGTGTCGGCGAGCGACTGTGTCATTTTCAAAATATGTGGATGCTGACATTCCTGTGAAATGAGTTTGGAAAGCCCAGTCAAGACGAGCCGAGGGACAGGTGGCAGCAGTCAAATTGAAATGGGGGAGGGAGGGAGGGGTGGGAATAGATCACGTCTTAAGCTGCAGAGCGGCTTGGTAGATGGTCAAAGGGGGAGGCAGACCGCCACAATGCTTTGTGCGCACGCTCGGCCGTTGCTCGGAGACATTTGAAGCGCAAACAATTCAAGAGGAAGCCAAACGCAAACGAGTCCAAACGAACAATGCTCTGATTTGACACACATACTTTTTTTTAATTTTTTTTTAATGCATCCCCGTTTCTCGGTCATTGAAGCTATTTTAGGGTTAGCATGAAATAATTCACTTGCAAAGTTGTATAGTTTGTCAAACGCTGCTGTTTGTTCTTGACTATCCCTCCGCCTCATTGTGACTCAATTTGTCCGTTTGTCAAGTCAAAGCATTCCCGATGATGTCAGCGCTCAAGCAAGCGAGGCATCGGAATCGACACCTGACACAAGCTGTGACGGCTGCGTGTGTATTTTTGGCGGACTCGCGTTGCGGCCATTTGCCGTCGAGCGAGTGGCCGCCGGGTTCCCGTCAGCTTTCAAAGGGGGAAACCATCCTCGCAGCGCATTTAAAACCCGGCGACTTGGTCCCCGTGTGGCATTAAAACCATGTCTGCCGAAGGAGGGACACTGATTCGACGAGGGGCGCGGAGGAGGAGGAGGGGGGAGGATGAGGGGGGGGGGGGGGTGTGCCAGCAGGAAAAGTGCTTCGACTGTCGAGGGGCTGTTGGCAGCATGCCAGAGGAAGTCATTTATAACCTCGAGAAGAAAAAGAAGAGGAGGCCCAATCCACCGTATGACTGATTGCTGAAGCATGGGAGCTATGTGTGCATGCGTGAGCCCCCACTGTGGATTGCAACATTGGATGACCCCCCCCCCCCACCCTCTCCCCGAACGTAGTGGCCCACTCTGGCGGGAAAAAAATAGATCTTGCGGTTTGTATTTCACTCTCCCGCCGCGCCATCTTCACTTTCTCACATAAAAATGAAAACATAAACTCGAAAAGATAGACGAGACTCGAGGGAAAGTTAACACATGAATGGGGGGGGGGGGGGCTTCGCAAAGTACGCCCTCTGGTGGTAGGTGAAAGAATTCATGCCTGGGTAGAGTTGACTGCTAAAATAAAGGTGAATATATCTTTGCGTGCGCTTGCAGTGTGCCTCGGCACGGACATGAAGCTGGCCCTGCCCTCGAGCTTGGAAAACCACTACGAGACCTTGAGGCTTCTTTACACCGGCTGCCAGGTGGTCCACGGCAACCTGGAGATCACGCACCTTTACGGAAACCCGGACCTCTCCTTCCTACAGGTGTTGACTTTTTTTTCACCCTCCTTTTAGAGCAAGAGGCGGATCAGAATGTGAAAGTCTTAAAAAAGTATCAGAGGGAATAGTCAGTCACTCTGACGTGGCTCGACTTATGCATTGGATATTTTGACCGCGGTGGGCTTAGAACCAAACCTTGAGGAACCCCCTTGAAAGGTTTGCATGTTCCTTGGTAGCACACCGCGGTCACGTTTGATGTTGTCGTTTGACAGGGGATCGTGGAGGTGCAAGGCTATGTGCTCGTGGCTCGTGTCTCCGTGAGTTTAGTGCCTCTGGACAACCTCCGGATTATCCGAGGCAGCCAGCTGTACAATTCCAGCTACGCCCTGGTGGTGCAGGACAACACTTGGGATGTCCAGGGTGGACTCAGGACACTTCGCCTTCGTAGCCTAACAGGTTGGGAGAAGCCAAGCTGAATCTCATCAAGTCATTGAAAAAAGGTTTTCTGAGCTCCTGTCGTGACGACTCCCCCCCGCAGAGATCCTTTTGGGCGGGGTCTATATTTGGGGAAACCCGCAGCTTTGCTTCCCGGATCCCCAGAACATTGTGTGGAGGGACACCTTGGATGAGCAGAACATCCACGCCGGGCCTCACCGACTGCAGCCCCGAGCGTCCAACTGTGAGCACTCGATCCAACGTTCCAGCACCTTCGCGGCTCGCCAGATGAGTTCATATTTGGCTTTTTCGCTTGTCTGCGTCAGGTCCCAGTTGCTCAACGGCGTGCCGGAACAGCTGTTGGGGAGAAACTGCACAGGATTGCCAAACCCGTAGGTTACGTTCACACGCTTGCCTCATTTCATCACCGGCATGCGACTTAAATGCCCCCCCCCCCCCCCCCCTTTCCACAGTGACGCGCATCAGCTGCGCGTCGGGCTGCCAGCGCTGCAAAGGCCCTCTGCCCAACGACTGCTGTCACATGCAGTGCGCCGCCGGATGCACGGGACCCAAAGACTCCGACTGTCTGGTAAATGGCACATTTTCTTTTCCGATCTTAGTTTCCGTGACTTTGCTGGTTTTCAGTCGCAGTCACGGAGCGTCTTTCGCCGTCTTCCCCCGCAGGCGTGCCGCCACTTCAACGACAGCGGCGTGTGTAAGGACAACTGCCCGCCGCCCACCATCTACGACCCGGCCACCTTCCAGACCAAGCCCAACCCGGACAAGAAGTTCAACTTTGGGGCCACCTGCGTCAAGACGTGTCCATGTGAGGAGAGACGAATCCGGGAAGCCAGCCGCTTATCGCCGCCGCCGCCGCTGACTAACGATCCTCCTCGTCGTTAGATAATTACGTGGCGATGGATGTCGCCTGCACGCTAATTTGCCCCAAAGCCAACCAGGAGGTCATCGTCTCCAATCCCGATGGCGACGAGACGCAGAAATGTGAAAAGTGTGAAGGGGACTGTCCAAAAGGTGCGTGCTTTGGCCTCAAAAGCGTCTTCAACAAATGTTTGGATTCCTGAGAGTTCAGCGCCGAGTTTTGCTTCATGTCTTTCAAGATAAACGGGGAGAGAGAGGGGGGGGGGGGGGGGGGTTCCTAATCATTTTTGCCCATGCCGTGTTGTGACTTTAATTCCCAGTGTGTTATGGCCTGGGGATGGACAACCTTGGCGTCATGGACAACCACGCCGTCGCCATGGTAACCTCTTCTAACGTGGAACAATTCAGCGCTTGTAAGAAGATTTTTGGGAGTCTGGCCTTTCTCCCTCAGAGCTTCATTCTGTAAGTTTTATTTTTTTTTTTTAAACTACAATATTTTCGAGAGGCACGACGCAAATCGCGGTCCTGTTGGCTCATGCGATAAAATCCCATTGAGATTTTCTTTTCTAATTAGTGAGTCTAAATTATTGCTGGCCGTTTAGGGACCCTGCGACCAACACATCGGGCCTGACTCTCGAGCAACTGACGGCCTTCAAGAACCTGGAGGAAATTACGGGTACAGCGCCTTTCAAAATAAAGCAAATGGTCTCCGATAGTTGCCATTTCCGTTTGTCCGCCCACAATCTGTCCTGTTCTGCCGTGTGTCTCATCGATGGCCGTTAACGTTTCAGGTTATTTGTACATCGACGCCTGGCCCGAAGACTGGAGCGACCTGTCGGTGTTTGAGAACCTGCAGGTGATCCGAGGCAGGATGCTCTACAAGTGAGACTTTGTGAATAATACGCACATTTTGACAGAGCTCATCGAGCGGCACTTTGGCAAACAAATGACGTCTCACGGCGACACCGAGGGGCAATGGCAAAAATGAACAGGGGGGCAAATTAAAACAAGTCAAGTCATTAAAAGGTCAATGGATTGTGCACGTTCACTTTAAAAAAAAAAAAAAAATTGATTTATGATCTTTTTTTTTCTCTGTTGAAACGCTTTCAGGGTTATAAAAGCTAATGATTAGCCAGGCCAGCTGCTTGAACTGGCGACGCGCGGCAGCCGGGACAAATGTAGCAGTCGACGTGCACAAGGACGAGCACAAGGCGTTCAAACGAGGTCAACGGCACGTGTAAATAATTAGCAAAGGAAGAGCCGCAAAGATTTCATTTATTTATTTATTTGTTTTTGGCCTTGTTTTCTTTTCGCGTCATTTTCACGTTTGACCGTGTCTGTAAATGTTTGCGTTCAAACTGCATTTAATACGCGACGCTTTTTTTACGAATCGCAATGAGACGGTGGAGTTGTGGCTCTCTTTTATCAGGGGCGTGTTTTCCTTGGCCGTCCAGAACCTCGGCATCCGGTCCCTCGGACTGCGTTCGCTCCGCAGCATCAGCGGCGGTTTGATCCTGTTGCACAACAACTCCCAGCTATGCTACACCGATTCGTTGCCCTGGAGCGGCCTCCTCCATCCCACCCAAGGGCCCCACTACATCGTCAACCACAACCAAGAGCCCCGAGACTGCGGTGGGTCGACGCGTTTGTCTCCCCGCCGCGGCTAGCGTGAGAACGGCGCCCTCACAAAGTGGCTTTCTTGTCTTTCAGAGGCGCGGGGGCGCGTTTGTCACCCGCTGTGCGAGGGCGGCTGTTGGGGGCCGGGGCCCGGCCAGTGCGTGTCCTGCGAGACGTTCCGGCGCGGCACCGAGTGTGTTGAGCAGTGTGACCTCCACCAGGGGTGAGCTTCCTTTTGTGTTTGTCATCCCCAAACTCCCTCTCGCCTCGGCACACGTTGACTTGAAGTGAATTTTGAGCCATCAATTATTTCAAGGTTGTTGTGACGGCAGATGACAACGAGAATCTTTTTTTTTTTTTTTGTCTTGCAGCCCCGTACGTGAATACACCGATGGATTCTTGTGCGTGGCCTGTCACGCGGAGTGTCGCCCCCTCAACGGCTCCGTCACCTGCCACGGCCGGGTAAGAGGCTCAGCAGAGACAGACTTCCTGTACAGTGGCAAAAAGGGAAATAATACAGGGTTCCCACGGGTCCTTAAAGTTCATAAAAATCCATAAAAAAAAGAAGTTTTAAAATGATGTTCTTAATTATCCGTAATTTTCAGGGAAAACTTCTAAAATCAATAAAAATCCTTAAATTATTTTTATTCGAAAATAGTTTTACATTTTCTAAATTAAAATTTTTATGAGTGTACTTTATTCGAGAATGAATTCAAGTTTTTTCGTTTTCCTACCAACATTTTTCCTGTAGGTAGGAAAATGAAAATTTGACCTACAGTATGTCAAATAAAGGGTTAGCTGATTGGCCCTAAAAATAAATATGTGCCCTTCCTTTGGCAGCAATGATTTGAACACCGGCTCTGTGAGATGCTGCTTTCTGCTCAGCCCGCATATTGCCGAGCGGGCATTAAATCCACCGTGAATCCCCTGCTAATGGAGAAAAAGTCCTTAAAAATGGCTAAAGTATACCTTAAAAGTCCTTAAAATGGCTAAAGTAGCCCTTAAGAGTCCTTATAAGGTCCATAAATAAAAAGCAAGTGGAATAGTGGGAACCCTGTAATAATGTGTGTGTGTGTGTGTGTGTGTGCGCAGGATGCCGACCAGTGCGTCGAGTGCCAGAACTTCCAGGATGGCGAGTCGTGCGTGGACCACTGCCCCAGCGGCGTCAAGGAGGACCAGCAGACGGTGTGGAAGTACAGCAACGCCACCGGGCACTGTCTGCCCTGCAACACCAACTGCACCCTGTCGTGAGTGGCCACGCGCACACAAACGTGTGCGGTGAACAAAGGCAAAGGCGGCCATCTTGACACTGTTCACTTCTTCTCTCAGCTGCACTCAGATGGATGAAAGAGGCTGTCCGATCCATCCCAAGACAGGGTAAGGTCATTTGAACGTGTGAAGAGCAATTTCGGAGTTTCTTCTCGCCTTCTTTCTCAAACGGCTGTCTCGCTGTTAGACCGGGCACGACGATCGCGGCCGCCGTGGGTGGCGTGGTGCTCTTCTTCATCCTCTTCGCCCTGCTCGTCTTCTACCTGAGGAGACAAAAGAAGCTGAAAAAGAAGGAGACCTTGAGGAGGATCCTCCAGGAACACGAGGTGGGCGCCGTGCGCTTACCCTGCTCGCTAACGCGCGGGAGCCGAGCACGCTCTCAGCGTGTGTGTCTTTTTTTTATTTTTTTTTTTTTCTTCCGCAGTTGGTGGAACCGTTGACGCCCAGCGGGGCCTCGCCCAACCAGGCTCAGATGCGCATCCTCAAGGAAACGGAGTTGAAAAAGCTGCGGGTGCTTGGCGCCGGAGCTTTTGGGACCGTTTACAAGGGCGTGTGGACACCCGACGGAGAAAACGTGAAGATCCCGGTGGCCATCAAGGTGTTACGGGAGAACACCTCGCCGAAAGCCAATAAAGAGATCCTCGACGTGAGTCTTTTTCCGTCACAGTCGCGACGGTCTCATTCCGCTCGCCGCCATCTTAACTCATTCAGTACCAGCCAATTGTAGACCAAGTCTGAAAAGACGTTTCAGAACGTCTTTGGGAGTGAATGAGTCATTGTGAAGACGCGTTTTGCGTTAAAAGCACAAAAGAAGTCAACTCGGCTTTTTTCCAGGAAGCCTACGTGATGGCGGGCGTGGCCAGTCCTTACGTGTGTCGCCTGCTGGGGATTTGTTTGACCTCCACCGTGCAGCTGGTCACTCAGCTCATGCCGTACGGCTGCCTCCTGGACTACGTCCGCGAGAACAAGGATTGCATCGGCTCCCAGTTCCTCCTCAACTGGTGTGTCCAGATCGCCAAGGTGCGTCTCGTCGCTTTCGGTTGCCGGTGTGATTCGATTGATCGATCGATTCGATTGAATGTGTGAATTTTCAATGGTGTCCACGTAGGGGATGAACTACCTGGAGGAGGTGCGCCTCGTCCACAGAGATTTGGCGGCCCGCAACGTCCTGGTGAAAAACCCCAACCACGTGAAGATCACAGACTTCGGCTTGGCGCGCTTGCTCGATATCGACGAGACCGAATATCACGCCGATGGCGGCAAGGTAACGTTGCCCCGCCCGCTGTTTTTCGTTTTTATCTTCTATCCTGCCGTATCTCCGCTTTTAGGTTCCGATTAAATGGATGGCGCTCGAGTCCATCCTCCACAGGAAGTTCACACATCAAAGTGACGTTTGGAGCTATGGTGAGTCGTCTTGAGTAACGTTGCATTGCGGCAAAATCGCTTCCTTGTTTTTCCGCCTCAGGAGTGACAGTGTGGGAGCTGATGACGTTCGGCGCCAAACCCTACGACATGATCCCGGCCAGAGACATCCCTGATGTGCTGGAAGGCGGCGAGCGCCTCCCGCAGCCCCTCATTTGCACCATCGACGTCTACATGATCATGGTCAAATGTCAGTATTTTTTTGGCTAGCCTGACGAAAGAAAGGAGTTGTGCGAGCGAGCGATAGCAATGCGCTTGGACGAAATCATCTCGCGTGTCTTTCTGAATGTGAAGGTTGGATGATCGACCCGGACAGCCGCCCGAGATTCAAAGATCTGGTGAATGATTTTTCCACCATGGCCCGGGACCCACCTCGCTACGTCGTCATTCAGGTGAGGGCGGGGAAAGGATTGCGCAACTGACAAAGACGTGGCCGTTGACCAAAAGGGAACGTCTGCGTGTCTTGTTGCGTTGGCAGAACGACGAGCAGATGAGCATGTCCAGCCCGGTGGACAGCCAGTTCTTCCGGATGCTTCTGGAGGAGGACGGCAACAATATGAGGGAGCTGCTGGATGCCGAGAAGTATCTGGTGCCTCAACCCAACCTCTATCCCAGGGCTCAGGGAGACGGCGCCGAGTCCAACGGGCCGTCCAGGCATCAGTCATACCGGGTCGGTGCCCGCGAGGAATTTTTCACGCCGCCGTACCAACGCGACATCGATTTTGATTGTCAAAGCGTCGACGCTGGAGTTGCTCACTCTCTGGTGTCCTTTCTTTGTCTGCTGGGGTGCAGAGCAGAGATCAGGGCCTGGACGCGGAGCCCCCCATGGCTGCGGCAGCCCCTCGCAGCTCGTACTCCTCCCTGAGCACCCTGGGGCGCAGTCAGTACCCCACCCTACCGGCCTCCAACGGTACGTGGACCCCCCACTACCCGACGCTGGCCCGCAGCCCCTCTGCCGGCGGCCGGTCCGACTCGGTCTTCCTGGACGGAGCCCCGGATGACGCGGCGCCGCCCCCGGCCAGCCCCGGGCGCTACTGCAAGGACCCCACCTACGGGAGCCAGGAGGGCGAGCTGGAGACGGACGGGCCCAACGGCTTCCTTCATCCCCCTCCTCATCTTCATCACTCGCTGCCCAGGAGAAGTCACGTCTATCAGCACAACCACGTCTTGCCAGGTGGGTGCCACTTTCAATTTCAATTCAGACTGATTTTTTTGTTGTTGTTGTTTGTTTCAAACCCCCCCGCCCACCCAAAAAAACAAAAAACAAAACAAAGTGTTTAGAACTACCTGTACAGTGAAACTCCTCTACAATGAAATCATGTTTGCAGCAAGAAATTTTTCACAACGGGGTTTTTCACTGTAGCAAATTTGATCTCAGATGTAAACACACACACACACACACACACACATAAATGCATAAAGATTTTTTCACACTAGGGGGTATTTTCGCCCATGTAGGTTTCGTTGTAGAGGAGTTTCACTGTATTAAGAGCTGAAACTGTAAAGGTAACACCCGGTATGACTTTAACATACCTCCTTAACACCAATTGCTACTTTCCTATTTGCCAGAGCTTTGGCACAGTCTTGCGGCGTCTTAGAATGAACACAAAAAAACCGACTTTGCAAAGTCTTTCTTAAAGGGCTAAGAGCCATGAAAGGATGCAATAAACAAAACAATGAGCTGACTAAGCAGTTTAAAAAGTGGAACAGAATGTGCCCCCCCCAACCCCACCCGCCCGCTTACCTTTGTGGCTGACCAGTTCCTTCAACACAAAAGCATTCCCGCCATCCATTTGTAACATTTATTGTAAAAGAAAAAAAAAATGTGGGGGAGACGAACACCGCTCAGACAATTGAAGAGCGTTAATCGATCGGGATGATCAAAACAAGTGATAACATGAGGACGCAGCAATGGTATCAATGTGTGCCCCGTTCAGAGTACGTCAATCAAGACGTCCACGAGCCCAGGCCGGAGCGACCCAACACCCTCCCTCGGAAAATCTCCAAAGTGGACAGGCGCCTCCCAAACGGCCACAGCGTGGAGAACCCCAGGTACTTGGTCCCCTCCACCTCACCCGCGTTCGACAACCCCTACTACCTGGACCTTGTGGCCAAAGCAAGAGCCGTCGCCGGGGCAACGGCGGCGGCGGCGGCGGACGGCGGCCCCGCGGAACCGCAGCGGGACGTTCCCAGACAAATCAACGGGTTTGTCACTCCCACGGCGGAGAATCCGGAATACCTCGGACTGGCGGACACCTGGAGCGGGTATACATGAACCCGGAGGAGGGTTTGCTTGGTGGCAGCTTGCGACGGAAGTCGCCGACAATATTGATGCCGCTGGGCGTGCACCGAGATTGCGCAAGCGCAGCGTCGAACCACATTAGAAGGTCATGACGCAGCGTGACTCATCCCATTCATCCGGTGTTCCCGGGGACGTTTATGTTCCTCTCAGCTGTCCGACCTTTCTGGAAAACAAGTTTACTCAGCTGTGAATAATTCACCGTCCAAGAACAACTGAGGACATCCAATCTCACTCGACTGGACGATTGAATGAGGTTTTTTTTTGGTGTTTATTTTTCTCCAGGGTGTTTTTCCGGATCAAATCGAGCCAAACGTTGCGAGGTTGTGATCAGACTTGGTCTCCTGCAATTTCTCTTTTTGATCAACAATACCGCAAGGCCTGAAATTACACATCACCAAATATGATATGCAGGAAAAATGAGTTATTATTTTTTTATTCATCTTGAAAACAGTTGACTTTCCACCCGCCACGCACTGAGGACGACGATTAGCATTCTGCTAACCGTATTCAAAAAGCTGGCGGGGGGAGTGGGGGGGGGGATTTTCCATGCGCTCAAAGAGATTTTGTGGCGCTCAGAGGGGTCCCTGTGCTGCCCATCTGGCCGGGCTTGCCGCCTCTCCCGAAAGAAAGAGGCGCTGTTTGTTGTTGAAGACGGAGGCGTTGTGCCACACTGGCGTGTGTCTGCAGCTTCTTTGGCGTACTACCAATGACTTTAAAAAAAAAATAAAAAAGAAAGTGAACTCTTCAGGGATTTTGCTCTACTGCAAAAATTTGCATTTGCTCAATGCACTGCTCATTTTGCCTCCCGTGCTTGTACTTTAAAGCGCCTCAAGTTCTTATTTAGCGCGGGATGAGGAACTCGCTGGGCCGCTGGTGACTCTATTCGGGCCATTGCAAAGAATGAACACACGCGCTCATGCGTTAAATGTAGCTGCAGGGTGAAGTCGTTCTTTGGTTGCCTGTTGACACCGAAGCTGCACGCGTTCCCGCCGCTCGCTCGGCCTTCTCGGGGCATGGCTCAAAATTCCTCGCGGCGACACAACAAAACGGCGCACAATGGCATCCCAGTTAATCATCCACTGCCCCTTCTGCCCTCGTGTCGACTGCCAAGTTGGCGAGAGCGAGGTCGCAGGCACTCAATGGACACATTGTCCCACCTCCGCGTCCATCTTGAGGAGGCAACCGCGTCCTCAAGTTTGATTTTTTTTTTTCACGCTCATTTAGACCCCAATACGCTAAAAATTACATTGCCGCGACATCAGCGAAGAAAATCTCTGAAAACCGGCTGCCCAAAATTTAGCTTAGTCACATGCGTACATTCTGGTACGGCGTTTTTAAAATCGAGCCATTTTCGACAATCAGGTTGCCGCATTATAATGCCCGGCAGACGTCGTTTCTAATCCATTGTAAACTTAAAATGTTTTGTTTTTTTAATCTTTTTTTTTTTGTTGTGAAATCTTTTTTTTTTTTTTCTACAATAGTTTTAAAAAGTGAACTGGTTCTGTTTAATTCCTCTGACAAAAGTGACAATTTTTAAATGTAGTTTTGGGTTGAAAACACTTTTGCATTGTTCTACTAACACTATTTTAGAGTGTTTTCCTTTATGTCTTGGAAAAACTATCGCCCAAATCTAGCAAATTTCAACAAGGAAAAAAAAATTAACATTGTGTAGAGGTTGTACCCATTTGTAAATTCTGTACGTGTTATTGTGAATACTTTTGTGATCAATCGACTGTGGAGAAAATCTGTAAGCGCACACAATACTTGGTGAAGAAAAGAATCAGTTGTACATGGATTTATTTGCATATTGTGTGTGTTTAAGGAATTAAAAAAATGTGGACTTGGATCATTTCTGGATGTGTGACTTTGCACATTTCGCTAAGAAGTAAACAGGACCAACAGCAACAACTACAGTATTGCTGCCATCTAGTGCTCGTATGGGGAACTGCAGTAGTCGTTTTTTTTGTTTTTAAAATTCAAATTTTCAGGTGACTTTGGCAATTTTTTCCCCCCCATAATTCAGATCTCAGATTGTGCAAGTGTACTTCACGTGTGGCCAGCGAGGGTATGGAAATACACACCTGGGTGGATTTACATTTGTATTGCTTTCCTGGTAGCTAAGCAAGCTCATGCATTGTCATTTAAATATCCACAAAATAAGCCACAAATCATTTGAAAAAATACGCACATAATTCTCATTTTTCTGTTGAATATCATTCCCCATGTGGACGTCCGGGTAAGCGAACGGAGCACGCTTTCACTCCATGTCCTTCACCTTATCGATTCGGAAAGAAGGCGCGCTCCATTTGCTCACCCATCCGTCTCATGATTGTTTATTTGTATTTATTATTTTATTTTTGCTGCACAGCAACGTGTTGTACCTCATGGTGACAAATGACCGTTTGCTGCGAATGTGACACGGACGTAATTTACTGTACTTTGGAATTTCACTATCTTAAAAATGTCACATTTTCCATGGCAGTTACTTCCGGCATCTAATCCAGAGCCGATTAAATTTGCCAAGATTGTGTAAATGGCACACGGGCATGATCGCAGAGCCCAACGTGGAAGTCACAGCGACCGGCACTGCGATGGTGCATATGAAGCGGCGTTGATCGGACATCAGGAAGCGACCGAACCCGAATAGAACCACCGGGGGAACGTAGGAGACGGCCGCCAACGCCAAGCTGTTGGTGAGCACGTGAACGGCCCTCCACTTCTGCGGGTGCACGCCTTTGCCGCTCCGGCCCGGCGCGATCAGCGCGCGCAGGATGAACGCGTCGCAGATGCCGATGACGACCATGGCGGCGGCGAAGAACGACGCGGAGAACAAGGTGAAGTACAACGTGTGGAAGCAAAAGTAAAGCCCGCCCGTGATCAAAGTCACGATCCAGACCGCGACCACCCCGACCGCCCGGGGAGTCAGACTCTTCATCCTGCGGTAGAAAATGGGCCGTACCACCGCCACGTAGGAATCCAGGCAGATGCACGCCATCAGGAGGGGTCGTCCGCATATATTGAAGGCGTACATCATGTTGGAGAAGGCATCCACCAACCAGATATTAAATGTGAACTGATTCACGATGCAGATCGGCAGGAAGAGTAAGAAGACGCCGTCCATGGATGTCAGGTTCAACACGAACAGATTCGAGGAGGTGAAAGCGGCTCCGCTTCTGTAGGCCTTGAAAATCTCCCGCATGATGAGGAAACTCGCGGGAAGTCCCACCGCGCAGCAAATCAACGAAGAAATGGCCCAGACGTACAGCCCGCTCTCCATGCCCACGCAGAACTCCAAAGGGGGGACGTCGCCGTAACCCGGAAGGCCCGAGGAGTTGGCGGCCATCCTCCGAGCAGCCGCGTCGCGACACAACAGACGCGCCAACCAGGAACGTTTACGACCACCTGTACGCGGATCTCACACCTTGCATGCGCTTGATATCATTTGCAAATCCCCGGCGGGTTTTCGCCAAGCGCAAGCACGTATTTATGCAAAAGTGTATGCGGGTGTGTGTTTTGTGATGACAGCCAAACAAATGCAGCGAATGCAATGACAACGGCGCGCTTCATTTCAATCCTATTTGGAAGATTTTCCACTCGGTCGATCCGATTTCAGCAGCTTTGTGTTCGGACAGCTCCGGCTAACGTGCGCGCGGTCTTGGCGATCGGTCGCGCCGGTTGATGGAGTTTAGACGACTTCAGTGGCGATCGTAGCGGGTTTCACGTCGAACCACAAACCGCATGAGGAGAGATCAATAAAGTCTAGTGGCAAGGGTGGAGGTCCGGATAGAATTGTCCGCAAAGCTTCTTGAGCCAATCCTAAATTTGCACATAGCCTCTCCGGCGTGTCCTCTAATCCCGATTAGATGCCAGGAAGTACTGGGTCTGAGAGGTGTTTGGGGGTCTCAGGCAGTCCCGAGGCCAAGTTGAGGTTGTCCGGCAGCGAGGGGTAACGGAGAGAGGTGCACACCCCGGGGTTTGTGCCTTGTGGCCGTTGCGGCGTTGAACTATGATGAGTTTCCGTTTCGGGGGTGCCGCTGGCCGCCAACTGCCGTCCGGACTTCTCTGCGAATTTCGTATCGGAGTGGGCGGAGCTCTAGAGTCACACAGATGAAAATGTGTGAGTACTTTTGCCCCCTATGGAAAAACGATAGAGTTGAACGGTGACTGTTCAGTATACCGGACAGGGTGACGGGCTGTCCCTCTGCAAGTGGGCGATGGGGTACATGGCACGCAGCGCCGGTGTGCCGCCGCCGCCGCCGCCGCCGCCATACAGGCCCGTCGAGTCAGTCGGAAGCGTCCGAGAGGAGACGGTGCTGTAAGCCGGAGGGACCGGAGCCATCTGTCGCTGGAGAAGCTGGAGGATGACGTTGATGTCGGCCGTCATGCGGGTCTCCAATCTGGCAAAGGAAAAGACGCGTCAAGTGAAGGACCGCCAATGTCGGTGGGGGGGGGGTTCCACTTTTCCTCCCCCGTCTGGGCTCACCTGTTTAGCTGCGAATGCAAAACTTCCAGTCGAGACTCCAGCTCGCTGGGCCGCTCTTCAATGAACGGTGGCGGATGGTGGGAGTTGCGGACCGAAGATGATCGCCAGCCTCGACTGGAGAACGCTTGAGATCGTCCGTCCCTCCAGTAGTGTAACATTTGTGGCACGTTGAAAGACGAGGCTGCGGACATTGGAAAGGCAAACAAAGGCTGGTCCGTCCACTTGACTCGGGGGTGCTTTTGGCCTCTTGGGGCTCTTATTGGCTGAGACTTGAATCACAGGACTCAAGTCGTAAATTGGGACTTGCTTGGAGGAAAAAACCGTACCTTGACGACTGTGGTCCAACACGGCTTCCCTGCCCACCAAAGTGCCAGTCGGGGGTGGCAGCTGCACCTCCGAGGGGGCGAACTCCAGCCTGCCTTCTTCGCTGCCCTGAGCAAGATTTTTTGTCAAGTCCTCACTGGACCGGGAACACGGGGAACCGCAGCTCCATTTGTCTTCCCAGCGGGCTTGCGGCGGCGAGCAGCGATGCCGGCGGGAGCGAAGAGGATAGGAATCCTCATGATCCATTCCGTCTGTTGAAGGGCAATGAAATGTGAAGACTGCGTGAACAGGAAGTAGGCCGAGAAGCCTCACCTGGTCTGATTCTGCAGTCCAGAGAGTGGATTTTGGGTCTTGACCCGTCGTGGCGGTAAACGCTGTCGTCCTCCGACTCGTCAGTTAATATTGGCGCCGCTTGATCCGCCTGATGGAGACAGTACAAAGTTGTTGTCGTCGTTTTCTTCCTGCCACGGATCCGGCGCGGTATTTCCAAACCTACATCTCTGAGGTCAAAGGTCACGTCCAGGTTCCTCCAAAAGTTGTCGGCAAAGCCGGGGTACATATCGAGAACCTCCAGCAGGTCGTCTCTCAGAATCCGGTGCAGGTCACAGTAAGTGATCGTCAGCACGTCCGAACCGGACTTGCCAGGCTCGTCGTAAAGGTGGATCAGCTCGCCAAAGATGTCGTCCTTCTCTAGAAGAGAGAGGTTGTCATTCTTTTGCGCAATTCCGGAGCAGGATAGAATCAATATTTATGGAACAATGTGACCCCCAAAAAAATCCTTCCAAACTGATTGTTACACGCCGCATCTCGCCAAGTTGCCGCTGGTCGCGCTTTACCGAGTATGGCGACCACCACGTCATCCCTGACGACCTGGATGGAACCCCGCGAGATGAAGAAGAGCGAGTCGAGGACGTCGCCGCAGTGGATGAGCGCGTCGCCCGGCGGCGCGTGGACCGTCTTGAACCTCATGGTCAAGGCCCGCAGGCAGGCCTGGCTGCCTCCGCGGAAAGCCTTGCACGTCTGCAGCAGAGATCGGTTCAAGTGCAAACAGATGTCGGCTTGCAGCGACTCCGGGAAGCCCTTCAACACCTGCGCGGGGGAGACCACCACTGTGAAGCGAACTTCCACAGCCCCCTTCAGGTCATCGGGTTCGAGCGTAGAACTCACAGCGTTCATGTCGATGCCGTTGGTGTAGGACCACGCGTGTTGGAAGTATTCCTCCAGTCGCTGGCGCAGGCTGACGGGGATTTGGTGGAAGCGAATGAACTCTTTGACGCGAAGCATCTGCGTGTGGTAGCGAGTCGTGCCCGAGTAGAGCCGCTGGATGATGGCCGACACGTTCCCGAAAATGCTTGCGTACATCAGAGCTGCGAGGGAGGAATTCGTAATTGGTTCATTCAAGCAGCGTTTCCCCAACCAAAAAAAAAAAAAATGGACTCACAGCCAATGACCATGACGCAGATGGAGAAGATCTTCTCCGAGTTGGTGTTGGGAGAGACGTTCCCAAAGCCGACGCTCGTCAGACTGCTCAAGGTGAAGTACAGCGCCGTCACGTATTTGTCTTTGACGGACGGGCCGGAGGCGGAGTCGTTGTCGTCGTCGTACGTCTTGCCCAGTTGCTCGGCCAGATTGTCCAGCCAACCCGTCTCGGTGTAGGGCCGCTCCACGAAGCCGATGGCGTACCAGATGCACGCCAGCCAGTGGGCGATGAGCACAAACGTGCACATGAGCAGGAAGAGGACGGCGGCTCCGTACTCGGAGTAGCGGTCCAGCTTCCTCGCCACGCGGACCAAGCGCAGCAAGCGAGCCGTTTTCAGCAGACTCGTCAAGGTCACCATCTGGGAAAGTAAGCAACGGATGAATTCGCTTCCTTTTCAGACCGCGCCGGTGAAATGACGCTAACCTCGTCCGAGCCGGACCGAAAAATCAGAAGGTCGAAGGGGATGGCGGCGAACAGATCGATCAGGAACCAGCCTTGGATGTAGTGCTTGGCGATCCGTCCGGGCTGCGTCACCACCTCGTCGTCGTGGTCCACGTAGGTGGTGCGAAGATTGATGACGATGTCCACGATGAACAGCACGTCCACCATCAGGTCGGCCACGTTGAGCGGGTCGCACGTGTAGCCGCAGATCCTCCGACGCGCGTCGCCGTGCTCGTCCAGGAGGAAGGTGGCGGAGTACGGCGTGAACACCGCCGTGTAGAGGACCAGCAGGAGGATGATCCAGTCCCAGAAGGCCTTGAAGGGGCTGTAGTGGAGCAAGATCCACCAAGTCGTCTCCGGGACTTGGAGTTTCTGTTCCGGCAGCACGTCGGACTCCAGCGAAAGAACCTGGCCCCGGGAAAAAGAAATCAGTCTTTGGACTTTTTCATGGAGCGATCGCTACAACGGGAATGTCCGGACGGAACCAAAAGACTACAAGACGACCTGGAACCTTCAGCTGGATATCAAGGATATCATATCAACGCTACAAGGTGTAGACGTTATACCCTGAATCGTGACAACAAAAAGCATACTAGTTCATGAGCCATAAAAGGGAAAACACAACAAAATATCCTCAAAACTTTAATGAGAAGACGGAAGCGGACCAGACGAAGCGGACCAAACGATAGCAACGCGATCCCAAGATTGGCAAAAGTTGAATCCAGGTAACCGGACTTCAATCTCAACTGGACAAGACCGATGACGACAAATAGAAACCTGCGGCGGCTGAGTTCTCTCTTGTCCAACGCGGCATTCTTTGATTCGGTCACTTTGAGAGTGCATCCTGGAAAGCTAGCGCTTGTCGGGGAGGCAAAAATAAATTCTATCGCATTCTATGAGACAGACAAAGGCTTTCGTCTCGTCAGAAGCTTCTTTTCAAATGGGATGCGTGGAAGTTGTTCTCGCTGCCCGAGAGCCACGGTTGCAGCCGGCGTCCCCGCAGAGGCAGTGATGCAGAATGCCGAGCGAGCCCTTGGGCGCCAAACTCAATTGAGCTGCGGCTCAATGAAACGTTGCTCTTGTTTGTCAACCGGAAGGAAAGCCACCAAACAAACGACTGGTTTTTTCCACTGGCGGTCCAATCGTGGCGTACTTTAAAAACAAAAAAAAAGAAATGCGGTAACCTGAACCTGCAAAATCCCTTTCCGCCCCTCTCATACCTGAGTGACCTTCTCTGTGACGTTGGGAGTGCGATCCTTCACCTTGGAGGGGCTGAGAAGCTCCATCCCGGGAGCCGTCGGGAGGGATCGGCAATCGGGGGGGCCCCTGCCGGCCGGCCCCCCGCACTTCATCGGGTTCGAGTCGGACATCTACAGCGCGACGAGGACTCTTCCTATCAACAATTTGGCTTCAATACTTCAAGGCTCAAATCTACCCGATTTTGAAGATGTGGAATCTTGGGAGTCAAACATCCACAAATGCGTTCAGGGAGATTGCCCTCTTCCCACTCTTGGCATTCGAGGTTCTGCAGTTGCGAGAGCCGATGGGAATGTCAGCGTGGGAGCTTCCTCTCTGGCGCGGCCCGTGACGTGCGGCCCGCAGCTCGCATGTCTTCGTCAACGCTGGAAAAGCGATCGATGCCACGTTGCAGTGAGGGGAAAATCAATAACTGTCACTGGTCAACACAGAAATCAAGCCGGAGGCCTGTCACAACGGACTCCATCGCATTCTTTCATGCATCCTTGACGTAGTCGCTGCTGCGTATTTGTCAGCTTCAAAGGACCAGATGACGTTGGCCCAGAATTGGGGCACGATTTAGAGGAGACGCCCAAACGTGGGAATCAACCGTCATGCGATCTCTTGTTCCCCCGCATCGTATTCGGTTGTTCTTTTCAGTGTGACCCTGGAACCTGGAAAACGGCCTTGAAACAAATATGGCCGAATAAGTCCTTTTAAAATATGTCACGTTTCATTGCGATCATTAAATGGTCAGGAAAAGTGTCCTTGACACGAAATTTCACCGGGCAGTCCCACGTCCCTCCAATTCCGGAATGTCCCCCTAACGTACAGAAAAGTGTTCAATATGTTGCCATGCGTCGCACTAATGTGTCATCCTATTGACCGCGGCGTCCATCCACACAATGACAACGCCGCGAGGAGGAAATGATCGGCGATGACATTGGTCCTTCGGTTTTGACCTTCATTTGATCTTTATCGCTGCATTTTCAAATGTCTCCTACTTGATGATGGGCCGTTGGTTTTCCTGGTACGAAAGAGCATTTGAGTTGAGTGAAAAACAACGAGCGATCCCAGCATTGGTGTCATTTAAATCGGCTCGGCTGTGGTTTTTAATTGCTTGATGGACTGGATCAAATGAGTCATTGGGAACAAGTGGGCCAACTCCATTCTTGTCACTTGGAGAGCGATTTAAAGTTTAATGGCTGCAATATAATCTGGTGGGTTGATGTCTTGGTCATTTATAGGGCGATGATTATTTCGACTGCATTTTTATTGTTGACAGAAAATGTGGTTTTCCCTCACGTTTTAGTTTGTCAGTCAACTCGATCACTATTTCATGAAAAATCGCAACACTAAATTAAACGGTGATTGAGAACGCTATTCATCTGAACACTATGCAGTTTCTCTGACAAAAAAAACAAAAAAAATGCAGTCATCCCAGTCACAGCGCTTGCTTCTCGAGCCCAAAGTTAATCGAGGAGGTTCCAGCTCAACTGTCCAAAGGCCTTTATTTACAATGCGGCATCTCTCCAGAAAGCCTCTCAGCTCTGAGCCCGGATATTGTCCCAGATGCGAACCACATCCGGACAGTCGCTAAGGGCTTCGATGAGCGCGGAGGCCGCCTCCAGCTGCTCCTGGTCCAGAGGCGAGAGTGTGCGAGGGACAAATTCAGAGTCCGACAACGTCACCTTCATCCCCAGCTCCTCCAGCGACGCCCGCACCTTCCGCAGTTCCGCATTGTCACAAATGAACTGGAAAAAGAGCCGACTGTGAGTTTTATCCTTTTTTTTTTTAAACAATACTACCCCTCATATTGGGGTTCAAACTAACTCATCATTTGTCTCCTGTGTGCGATGTTTGTGTCCTACCCGCAGGAGGGGCGCGTCGTCCTCCTCGTCCTCCGTCTCTTGGACATCCTGCGCTCCAGCCTCGATGGCCAGCTCCAGCGCTCGCTCGGATGTGACGTTCTGACCGGGTACCACCACCACAGCCTTCCTGCTGAAGTTGTGGCGGGCGCCCTCTGAGAGCATCCCCCTGCGGGCCGACACATAAACGCACCCGGTTGGGGCAGGTTGTACTCAATATTTCAGTTGTTTATTTATATACTGTGATCTACTTCCATGTTGTCACTGTACGGTGTTGATGCTCATGATGTTATTTACATGCAAATTTGCTCACTGGAAAGAGACCCCCCCGCTCACCCCCCAAAAAAGAGAAAGAAAATAGCGATGATGATGATATCAGAAACGGGCAGTTGTACCTGCTGTGTAAATCCTTTCTTAGTGTGGCAGGAAGATAAAAAATGTGTTTTGGATGGAAAATCAGTGCAAACGCCTGACCCGTTTCTACTGAGGACCCCTCGGACATCCTGCTGGCTCCGCGAGCTGTTATCAGTCAGGACTTCAATGAGTAGAAGGCATCCACCCGGTCCCCGAGCTTCAAACATGTGCTGCGATGCCGGCTTGGCTTTTTCCTATTGATTAGAGCACAGGAAAAAAAAAAAGGTTCTTAATCATGCGCTGTTGTGTGATTGAATGCCCACGGCTCATTAATGTCAATGCCACATCTGCCCACGACCCTAAATGAGGATAAGTGTGTAGGAAATGGATGAATGGAATTGAAGGATGACCGCACCGCATTCTTGATTGCAGCCTCTATGGATGCTTTTGGTACGTTCTTGTTTCTGCACTGCTCCAGGAGTTGGGCTAAATTGACGTTCAGGTCTGGATTGGGTCCACCCTCTGCAAAGCGCAAGGAATTCTCAGATACACCGGACTTAATTAAAGAGCTATTTATTTCATGCTCACCTTTCACAGCAACCTTGATCATCATGACAAATTTGGCTATCATTCGCCCCCTCGCCTCATCTTTAGGACCTTTAACGTGTTTGACTTTGGACCACTTGTTGTGACCCGCGCACAAGGCGGGGCTCGGGTGCACAGCCCGGACAGGAGGACTCCTCCAAACCCGCGCCGTGGGTCGCAGGGTCCGGATAGCCTCCAGCAACACGCGCCCCGCCATGCCCTTCACGCAAACAGACACAACGCTACACTGATTTTAACGTCACATGGCGGTAAAATTCCAACCAAACGTGCTGTCAGCTTCCTTCTGCTAAATATTGCATCTAAATGAATAACCCAAGACCGCTTTGCGTTCGATACTTTACTATTTTAGACAACGTGACAATGTCCTTGTTGTGAAGCCGTCATTTTCCGGGTTGTGATGACGCGGAGCACTACACTGTTGGCTTCCGAGACTTCCGTAGTACCAAGTTTACTGGGATTTGTATTGCATTGTTTTTTTTAGGACTTCTTCCTTAAAGTTATATGTAATTCATGTATTTAATCTGGACCGTAAAAACGGAGTACGCCAACACACACAATAAATATTACATGTCATTCATAAAAACCCACAGTACGCGAATCCCACTTACTTCCTGGTTCTCTACCAATTAGACGCTACTCACTCTTTCAGTGACCCGCACGGTGCCTTCAAAGACCTCCGTAAATTGGGAATATTGTAACGGGCTGGTTTACAGGACTTTATAAGTGATTAATATCATCGTAAAGGTCGACTTTTTTTTTCAAATTCAGAAATACTTTGGCTTCTCATTGTAAATTCGTAGCACCGTTAATGTCTTATTCTTTGATAATTTTCACATGGGCTAATTAGGCCCTCTTGTAATCACTTATTATAATCATAATCTAGGGACCCGTGCATGAAATTGAACAGGAGGTCGTCCATGTTGGTTTAAAGCAGCCAACAACTGCAGGAGGAGGAAGCGTCCTTCCTCCCCAGTGCATCCCCCTCTCTCTTTCTCTCCTCCCCACAAGGTAGCACGTTCCTTCTGCACTTTCCCCTTCTTGCTCTCCCTCATTATGTCCACTGAGCCATGCACAGCAACATCACAATCTGAACAATCATGATGCACGAAAGAGATCCTGAACTGTAATTCTTGTTTTTTCTTTTCTTAAATTGACTGACACAAAAACACATTCAAGAGGAGAGGAGCCCAGGTGGGATCCAGAGGAGCGTTTTGGGATGACAGTTCCGGGGAATGAGTGGACATGAGCTTTTGAGCGGAAAAACGGCCAGCTGAATTTGCCACAATGACAGATGGGATGTTGCCTGGACCCGGACTTTCTCTTTTGGTTCTTCTTCACAGTGTCATAACTGTGACAGGACTGGTAAGTGCTCCTTGTCAAGTTCGGGCGAGACTGAACTACTCATTGAGGATATCATTAATTGAGGTACACAATTCATAATTAGCTAAATGAACGCAAGCTCAGGAATGTGAATATTTGAAGATTTGATTGAAACTCCAGCCCCAAGCAATGATTAAATAATACATGTAGAAAGACATTTGATTGTATGAATCAAACATTGTCACACAGTGACAGGTTATTGTAAGAAATACCACTCCCAACCTGAGGCCAAATATGGAAAATGTCACAGAGCAGTGTGAACTTTTTTTTTTTTCAGGAAACATGGCGGGCTTTCAGCAGCACTATAAAAACAATAAAATAAATAAATGATAAAGCTATGCAAGAGTTATTTTACACATGCAGTACTTACTGTATACGTCAAGACTGATTTCTAAAATCGTTTGCAATGCAAGTGATGCAGAACCTACAATTACAAACATATTTTGTGATATAAAAAAAGTAAAATTTTTCTTGAACAATAGTTTTTGAATTATATTGAAGTTACACATTCCCTGACATAAAATAAAAGGGTTATTTTGGAGGCAAAACTATTCTGATAAAATCACAAAATGCACCAGTGGATTTTTCAGATTTTTCTCTGAGGCAAAAGTTTGCACACCCCTGATCTACGCTTCCTTATTTGTCAGCCTCTTAAAATAATGGCCTATGTCATATTTTGACAAAATGTATCGCTATTTTTTTTTTTTTCTTACTTCCCGTAGTCTCATAAATTACAACTTGTAAAATAGGCTACATCCTTTGCTTAACAACAACAAAAATGACATTGGCTGTTATTTTAAGAGGGTGATGAGAAAGTTGGTGTTTCCACAGTAACGCACGCAAACCGCAAGCAGGCGTCTTCCAGGAACCACCACATGAGACTCACGACCGCTATTGCGTTTCTCAATATGTCTGTATTGACTTGGGCTGAGCGTTCCCGTTCTAAAAACAATTGATAACCGGTCAACATTTTGAGTGGAAGCCAAATTCGCCGACTGGCCGTTTATTTTACTGGGCCGCGTCATGAAATGTGTCTGTTGGGCTACTTGAGCGTTTCCTTTCTGCACGGCGGTGACGTCTAACCACGCTGGAGCCTTTGTGTGAATCCGCTCTTGAGCTATTTGGAGAAAAAACAAAGAGATTTAACGGCGACCTGTTGCTGGTGGCCGTGTTAACATCGCACCCTGTGAAGCAACAAAACCTCCAATCTTAAAGAACCTCCCCCGGATTTTTTTTATACGTGAAGTGGTAACCCGGCACAGTCGTTCTTTTGGTTTGGGGCTCCTGGTGGTTTTTCCAGCTCTGTCGTGAGTGGCGGCACAAAGGCCGCACTTGTGTGGGCGTCGGTCAGGTCCCCCGCCATCCGGCCCGGGCGGCGGGAAGCAAAGGGGTTGGCGGCGCATCATCACATATCGCGTCCTCTCTCAACTATTTCACAACACCTTGAGGTAACTCATCAAAATCCTCCACAAGAGTTGACAGATTGCCCCGGTTGGTCAAAAAAGGGTGAATGGGTTGCCATTTCTGACAACATACAAATGCTTACTGTCATGTCCCGTTCAGGTTTACTGTCAAACTCAACATCAAACAAATCACATTCACCATGCAAAACGCCATAGGTGGCTAACAAAATTAGCAATCGATGGATGAATGTGTAAGCCTTTGAGCATTGGATATTTAATTAAACACAAATGGTTTTGCAACACATGTGGACCAAAATATCATCAGACTCACACGCGTAGATTCTTTGTCCTCTGTGAACAACATTTAATAATCAAATCTACAGTAGGTGTAGTATTTCTGTTTGTACTATTTTGACAAAGTACAACAAAAAAGTCCAAATAGTGGTAACCCTAGCTTGAATGGTGCTCTGTGCGAGACCCCTACTGCCCTCCTTCCCCACACCCCCTCCACACACATGGCTCCCACCAAAAATTCCCCAAATTCCCCTTACAAACGGCAACCATTTACATGTCATGATCTCAAGGAGGAAACCATTTGAGAAACGGCGCAGCCGCACATATCGAGCATACCAGAAGCCGCCTTAGGTAAAACGTTACTTGTTCACAAGCTAATGCGAGTCATGTCCATTCTCCCGACTGGGCAGGTGGACTCCGATGATGTCATCACGCGTGACGAGCAGATCTTTGTGCTGATCGGAGCTCACGCCAAGTGTGAAAATAGCATCCAGTCACAAATGGCCCTCATGCAAGGTCTGTTTGTACGTTGTCGTTTTTCTTTTTTTGAATTTCTAAATGCGTCAATCGTTTTTTTTTTTGTTTGTGATTTATAAATTCATTGGAAAGGCAAGAAGAGTGAAGATCGTCGAGCGCTGTTATTGCAGCCGGGATTTATGGCAGCTCTGATATGATACCAGTGACCGCCTGTCATATCCTGCAGGGAAAGCGTTTGCCTTTCATACTGTGATGCAAATGCAGATGAGTCGATAGATGGCTTCAGACGTTTCAATTGGAGAAAGAATCGAGAAGCTGCAGTTGAACAAATCGAATGTGGAAAAATAAGAAACGACTGATCAAACAAAATGATGCAAATATGACATGGAGATATGCAATACAATGTAACACTGGAGTGCCCGATTTCATTGTTTTTGGGGGGCAGAAGGCGACTGCGCCCCCGAGTGGGACGGCATCATCTGCTGGCCAAGGAGCAGCGCCGGTCACCTGGTGTCGGTCGGCTGTCCCGAGTACATCTACGACTTCAACCACGGAGGTACAAATCGCAGAGCGCCGTCTTATGCCATTGCGCAATCGCGTGCACGAGGGAGCTTTAGCATTGCGTTGATCTCGCCGACTGTTTCCAGGTCGGGCCTACCGCCACTGCGATGCGTCCGGTAACTGGGAGCAGGTGTCCGTCATCAACCGGACCTGGGCAAACTACAGCGAGTGCACCGCTTACTTGTCAGCCAATTACAGGACTCAAGAAGAGGTACTATTGAATAAATATTTGAATTACTTGATAAGAATGCTACTAGTGCATGACCCGTGTCGACTAGTTGGAACGATTTTAGTGGTCTAACGGGGGTTTAGATCCTTGGCAGATTTGGCAAGCAGGACTTTTTGTGGTAGTTGCTCTCAGTCACATGGTGTTCCACAGGATTCAATTATGGGCTTCTGTTGTTTGTGCCGCGAAGCAAAAAGTATGTTGTCTCCTTAACTTCAGAACATCAACGAAAAGCAAACAGAAGGCCACTGGCTAAAGTTAAGCAACTCACCAAGAACAACAGCACGACGAAACAGTAATCCAAGCCTTGGTGCATGCATTACTGTAATTATTTTGGAGTCAGCCAGTCCTCCCCGAAGCATCTCCAGTTGGTCCAAAATGCTGCTGCTCACCACCTACACCACCCTCGTGGATGTACTCGTGCGCTACGTTGTCTTATTTGTTTCTTTGTCCTGCAGAAGGTGTTTGAAAGACTGCACCTTATGTACACCGTGGGCTACTCCGTCTCTCTGGCGTCTCTGCTGGTGGCCGTCTTCATCCTCTGCTACTTCAAGTAAGATATAGCGGGGGGAAAAAAAATATATTCATACTTTTTGGTTTCCATTGAGACAGCAAACAAGAGAATTCACATTTCTATCCCGATGTATAAACAAATATTTTGTCCAACTCTTCAGACGGCTCCACTGCACCCGCAACTACATCCACGTGCACCTCTTCACTTCCTTCATATGCCGAGCCGTCAGCATCTTTGTGAAGGACGCCGTGCTCTACTCGGTGTCCGGTGAGGGTGCAGAAGCTGAAGCCGAGCTCGTGGGACAGAAGCAACACATGGTAAAATATTGCATGGTCGCTATATGGAGGGATTTCTGTGTCATTTGAGTTTGAATGTCTGGAAAGAGGATTTGACATCCAATGTTTTTGAGTTATGAGTATTGTTGGGGAAACCTCCGAGCCTCCAGATGCTTTAAAATCTGACATCCCCTTGCCAGCAGGTGGCGCTACACCGTAGCGGTTTCTGTTTGAGCGGCTGGGGGAAATCCTCACCCTCTTTTTATGTTTGCATGCGTGTTTAGGCTGGCTGCAAAGTAGCCGTCACCTTTTTTCTATACTTCCTGGCGACCAATCATTACTGGATCTTGGTGGAGGGCCTTTACCTACACAGCCTCATCTTCATGGCCTTCTTCTCTGACAAGAACTACCTGTGGGCCCTCACCATCATCGGGTGGGGTAAGCTTACTCGCGCGCGGGACGGCGGGAGAAGCGGGTCCCATGCAGGGCGGCCCATTTATGGCCACCGTTCTCATTTTAGGTGTTCCGGCTTTGTTTGTGTCCATTTGGGTCAGCGTGCGGGCGTCTCTGGCAGACACGCAGTGAGTCACCGTCATCAGAACGCGGAGGAATTGGAGTCAAAAACGGAGATCACGTGTTTGTTTTTCTAGGTGTTGGGACATCAGCGCTGGAAACCTGAAGTGGATTTATCAAGTTCCCATTCTGGCAGCCATTGTTGTAAGGAAAATGCACTCCATGATGAAGTACATCCGTACAATCCAATATTGCAACCCCGATATTAAACATTGTTAAATGCAATAGTAATCATTTGGCATGGCCAAGTACCGATCCCCGGTATCGGTATCGGAGTGTTTACCGGCCTTATTTTAAGGTATCGGGTACTTCTGGAGGCTGCCGATACCTGTCACCGGTACTTTAGGCAAAAATCAATAAAAAAAAACATGAGTTCTCCTCACTTACGACTTTATCTGTGCTGTGCATTGTCATGCTTGTAAGTTGCTTACAACATTTCAGCCAACTTTGGAGCAGTGAAACATGAACATTAAAATATTAACGATTTTTTTTTAATGCTCAAGTGGACGTTTTCGCCTCCACCAGGTCAATTTCCTGCTCTTTGTCAACATCATTCGCGTGTTGGCGTCCAAATTATGGGAGACCAAAACTGGAAAACTGGATCCTCGGCAACAATACCGGTGAGACAATCTCTCTTCCCAGGGATTGACCTTCCATGAGGTCTTGACCTTTAACCCCTCCCCCAACATGTGGACCTGACCCCGAAGGAAGCTTCTCAAGTCCACACTGGTGCTCATGCCTTTGTTTGGAGTCCACTACATGGTCTTCATGGCTCTCCCTTACACCGAAGTATCCGGGCTGCTGTGGCAGGTGCAGATGCACTACGAGATGTTCTTCAACTCATCGCAGGTCGGACAAAATCCACGAGTCACGTCCCGTGAAAATGATGCGGGCGATTTGTGAATTGATTGCCCACGCTGTGGTTCCAGGGCTTTTTTGTGGCCTTCATCTACTGCTTCTGCAATGGCGAGGTAATGTTGTCATGACGACGTCTGACAAACAAAGGTCGGGCAGCAGAGTCAGAGATGGCTTAAAAGATTACGAATGAGTTATCCAAGTCACAAAAATGTGGTGTTTTCGCCTGTGTGGTGTAGACTTTTAAGAGCCATTGAGTTTGTTGTGACTGAGCAAGATTGGATGACTTGCAGGTGCAGGCAGAGGTGAAGAAGGCGTGGCTAAGGAGAAGCCTCGCACTGGACCTCAAACAAAAAGCCAGGATAACCAGCAGTAACGGTGGAGGCAGCTGTTACTACGGCGGCATGATGTCCCACGCCACCACCACCCACAGCGTCTGCATGTCCGCCGCCAATCACCGAGCGGTCGGCTACGGCGGGGGCGCGGGAGGGGGCGCCGGGCTCAGGCTGCCCCGCCAGCCCGCCCTCCATCCTCAAAGCAATCTGCCCAGATACGCGGGCGGTGAATGCGAGAGCTCAGTGATGGCGGCAAGGAGGCCGGCGGGAGGGCCAGGAGCCGGGGGGGTCTTTGCAAGGCATGCGAGAGGTACCAAGAAACCCGATGAGCCTAAAAGTTCGCTGGCGGAGACCTTTGGAGAACGGGATCCAGATACGTCCTTGTCTGTGAAAGAGCTGGAGACCGCCTTGTAAATATCGATGGCATGTGTTCATATTGTTTGCTGTACATATGTATGAAGGGAGCCCATGCCCACAAACCACACTTTGAGAATCACTGAAGTCGACAATATTGACCCTAAATTACACTCGCGTGATCCAGTTTGAATGTCATGTAAACGTGAACATAACTTGTGTCCATGCGATCATTCCTCCCTAACAGTCGGCTGTGGTCAGACACGTCTAGACGGGTTGGGCGCTGCAGTGCAGCCTTGTCGTTGTTCTCTGTTTATTCGTCAGTCCCGACAGGCCCCCTGGGGGCCCACGCAGATGCCTTTGGCTCCCTCACAAAGAAGCACCTTCACCTTCTTCTTAGCCAGCCACATTTCCACTTTATCATCTCGCAACACTGTCCTGAATTTCACACGGGTCACTTAGAACCTGACTCACACCGAAAACAGTACCCGAATTTACACCAGCATTCACATGTATCTGTGTGTTCTATTTTTAGCGCCAGAACATGAAGTACATCTACATTAAGTGCATTCTGTATCGGCACAATCTTGCACTTCATCCATTTTTTAAAATTCCATTTATCCTGTGACGGTCATGCAGAGTTGAAGTCCAGTGTTTGTGAAATTCCTGTTCATTTGTGTCTGCGTGAGAATATTATACTGCCCCCCCCAGTGACCAAGTTGCACACACCAGAAGTAGCTGCAACGAATTAATCATGATACATGAACTTGAACAATTATTTCCATTCTATTTAATTATGTTGATTACATGTATATTTAGTGCTATGCTCCTTATTAAAAAACAGACTACAAAATGTTTGTTTGGTTTCCTAGTGAGCCTGGAATTGATTAATGGTAGCTCCATTCATTCAATGGTGAAAGATTATTTGAGTGGTGGTCTAGCTGTGCCCTACTATTGCCTGACGTAGACAAAATATACAGTGGTGCGTTGAGATAAGTAATAAATGTATAATACATTAAAAATTGAAGTAAAAAATGTAAATAAACTAAAATTTAAATGTACACTCCAAATTTAATCAATCTCAAATTGGTTAAAAGATGCTAATAAATTATACTGTATTGGGGGTGTCGCGTCATGATGACGTCGTGGACAGGGGCGGAGACACCGTGAACCAAAAGAACAGCACAGATGTCCAGCAGCAGTCTGTTGGCGAGATTAAAAATCAAAACAGAGGAACGACACACGATTCCTTTATGCCGCTTGCGTCTCGCGGCTCCTCCGAGCTTTTCCTCCGTCATCTCCCGCCGCCGGCGTGAATGAGGCGGACCGGCGTCGGGAAGGGAGGGGTCCTTTGATCGCGGGGCTGCCTTCCAGATGGAGCCCTGCTGCGTGGCCACCATGGGCGAAGTGTCGAAGAAAGCATCCACTCGGAATGTGGCGGTGGAGAGGAAAAACCTCATCACCGTGTGCAGGTCAGTGTTACTTTAGCAGACATGCTATAGCCTAAGTGTCTCGAACTGTGCCTGTATGTATGTACGCCCCACTTTTCTGCTCTTGCTACTCTGCTCTGTCCTGACCTCAGATGACATCATCCTATTAGAAGTCAGTACAGTGACAGCTCTGATCTGACGTACTCCTATACAAAAGTGAGTTTAGCAGTGTCATCTTCCATTTTACCCTCAGCCGGATGATGGTGTGGTTGCCATGACGACAACCTTCCCCCGGGGCAAGGACCGGCTGGCACCCTGGGGAATCACCATATAAGAGGCCTGGGTGCATTTATGCACACCTTCTAGTCCGTTTGGCGATCCCATAAGTGGGGTTCAAATGTAGGGTCGAAGATCCCATCACTTATGTGTGGTCTTTTGTCTGACCTTTGAGTCTCCTTTTGGGGAAATGCAATGTGAGTAGCAGCAATGATTTGTTCTGTTACAGCAGGGGTCACCGACAAGGTGCACGCAGGCAGTTTTCAATAGTTTGGTTACCTTAATCAGCTCCGGAAAGGGCTAGTTGAGGGCCACCCCTCAACTAGAGGGCCAATAGTAAATAACTGAGTCATGAGAAGGAGTTGGAATTGTGTTTATTTTGATACAAAGAGCCACCGAGTGCTCGTCCGCTGTTTACGTTGTCTACTGAATGACACATTGATGCTTGTGGAACAATGGAGAGTTTGATCACTCTCCTCGTGGTGGGATGAATGCAAAAAATGCAAATGGGAGTTTCTTTGGAGCTCCAGCTCGCAGTTAGCCGCTCCTGAAAACGATCACGTATGCGCTCTATGAAAAGAGCACATTGCATTATCAATATAGTTACTCATCTAATTGATCCTGTCCAGTAATATGTGACTGGTCTTCTTCTGCATGCCTGACGGAAACATTTTCCTTGAAGAGTGACTCCGGTTCAGCTTGGGTGGGGCAGTTTGAGTCCTCGGTAAATGGATGTCAAGCTGTAACTGTAATGGATTGATTAGATAAACATTTTTTAAAAATGCTTCATATTTCTCCAGCTACTATGTATGTATGTAGGATTTAACAACATGTTATTTTGGTTTTGTTTTTCTTCCCTCCCTGCGACTCCCCGCAGGTTTTCAGTCAAGACCCTCTTAGAGAAATACACGGCCGAGCCCATTGATGACTCATCGGAGGAGTTCATCAACTTTGCGGCCATCCTGGAGCACATTCTCAGCCACTGTTTTAAAGGTAACCCACATTGATTTCTCTTTGTGTTGAGGATTGAATTGCCTTGGATTGATCACTTTGACCCCACGTATTTGCTAAAAGGCGCTTTCAATAATGTGCAATTTCCATGCTAACGTGCTAAAATGATTCTATTTACCTGCGCTACCATCAACATTTGACGGCTATTAATTCGCCCCATTGACGGAATCAATCTTGGTTCTCGTCAGCGAGAGAAAGACATTTGAACTGTTCCAAAAAAATGATTTCAGGCTCTGGTCGCTGGTTCGATGGCCAGAGGAGTTTCTGGGATTTCATTCGACTGGCTTGCGCCAAACTGCCAAACAGCTGCATCAGCAGCATCGAGAGCATGGAGAACATCAGCCCCTCACGAGCAAAAGTAAGTCCCAGGATGATGTTACCTTTTTCGGACATGCTGGATTCACCTTGGCTGTCTTTGGCTTTGATCCCTTCAGGGCCGAGCCTGGATCAGGTGGCCCTGATGGAGAAGAGGCTGTCAGAATATATAGCTACTGCCCTGAGGGACTCTCGAACGACAAGGTGAGAGGCTGAACTTTTTTTTTTTTTTTTTAATGCATCGTAAATGGTAACTCAAGCCGGTGCGTTTTTTTTGTGCATCTGCAGACGCTTCTATGCAGAGGGAGCCATCATGCTAAGAGAAGAAGCCTCCGTCCTAACCGGGATGCTCATCGGCCTGGGAGCCATCGACTTTAGGTGACCTCCATTCCAGGCACTTTGAGCGTCAAACCCTTATCTGATCTGCGGCGTCTCTCCTTCCACAGTTTCTGTCTGAAAGGGGAAGCCTCGGATGGGAAATGCTCCGCAGTTGTGGACTACACGCCATATTTGAAATTCACACAAAGGTTTGTCGCTCGGCACGCGGCAGGCCTCATAGTTTGCGATGTGCAGCGTGAGACGCCAAAGAACACGGCACTTTCCGTCCCAGCTACGACTACGTGAGCGACGACGACGACGACGACGAGCGGCAGAGCGTCGACAGCAGCGCGAGTGACGACAGCCTCCCCGAGCATCCTTACGTGCCCCTGGTCGCCGACGAGGAGAGCTGGAGCACAAAGTGTCGCAAGATGGAGCAGAGGTTCAAGATCGTTCACGCGCAGAAGGTCGGTCGTCGTGTTCCGCTTCGAGCGCAAACTCGGCGCACGCTTCGTGTTTAGAGTTGCGGTGGGGTCAAAGTTGAGTTGGCGTGCCTTGTCAGGGTTACTTGGAGGAGCTGGTGCGGCTGCGCGAGTCCCAGCTGAAGAACACCGAGGCGGAGAACAAGAGGCTGAAAGCCCGCCTGGAGGAGCTGCACGGTCAGAGTCAGCAGGAGAAGAAAGAGCTGGAGACTGTCGTCCTCGAGCTTCAGGAGCAACTGTGAGTGGAAAGCGTAAAACGGTGGCCGTCATTCCACGCCGATCGTCAAGTGGAACGATTTTGTTCAATTCGATACAGGACAAGTTTGATTCCGTGTGACAGCAGCCACTTGGCCAAGAACCTCACCATCCCGCTAGTGAACCAATGGCCTCTGCTCGAGCCGTACGACAGCCAGGACCACGTCAAGCTCTTCCGCAGGTTTGACCGATAATTACAATTCTTTGGAAGGAATATTTTGCTCTGCGCAAAGGTCAGGTGATAGAGTGCTGATCTGCCACCTATTCGCTGTTGTTGTGCTCTGGCTCATGTCTCATTCAAAAATATTGATTGTGACATCTAGGGCCAAGGATCGATATCGAAGTGAAGGGAGGAGCTTTATTTAGCAATTGGGCTTGTTTGTTGATCTTCAGACGGAGTTTCCCCAGCACAGAGCTGCTGTCAGCGGAGATTAGCCTGGATTCAGACCCTCTAAGGTTGGATGGGAAGCAGAACGGAGGAGCCTGGTGCACAGGTGAATAAGCTCACCGTTGTCCTTTAGAAAAAAAACAAACAAACAACCAACAAATAAAACTGAAAATGTTTCTTGCATCCAGAAAAGGACTACACCCCTTCCCTCATGGGACTTTGCGGCTCTTGGGCTCCCTTCCAAGCTGCAAGTCTCTATCAAGCCTCAAGTCCAGTGAGTGCCTGGTCCACATCAGCACAGAGAACAGTCCTGCCCTCTCTCCCAGCTAGGGGCCGCCAAATCCAACGCTCCCGTCCGCTTTACAGACAACAGAAAGACAATTTGGCGTGAAACAAAACGTGAAAATAACGCCTCTTGAACTCTCACCGCTTTCCATCCCTCTTTTGACTTATGCTATTTTTATGAACGAGTAGCAGGACTTTCCAAGAAAAAAAAATAAATAGCTGGAGTACTGCCCTTCTTCACTCTCATATTGTTACGTACACATCGACTGTCAATTGTCAACCAGGCGGTGTTGTCGTCCGCATACATATTTGAAGATGACTGCTAAAAACGTGCAAAGACTGAGATCTATGTCGTCCACAATTCTGAAGATAAAGAAGAAGAAAGAAAAAAATAAGGTTAGATGTTGCCGAGTCGAAGTTTAGACTTAGGATATGACATATTAGCATCAGGCTAGCGAGGTTTGCAGGGGCGTTGCAATGCACCATACGAACGGAAAGTGCATCATGACTATGCAGAATGAATGTTTCCATTGTATCGTCCCACAAAACCAAGCAGGAAACAAACGAACCCTCCAAACTGTTAGTGTGTCGCTCATCGTTTGACCAAATGAATTGCTCTTTCAAGACGATTCTTTTATTGATTTTTTTCATGACGTAGCCATTTAGTATTCGGTAGAATCTTGTCATCTTTTCAGTGAGAGCTACGCGGTGCATTTTTGTGTTATTTCAATCCAATAAACTTTCTTTTTTTTTTTTTTTGGAACAAGCAAATGGAAGTATGCGGTGAATTTGCAGGCTAGATGCTAATTGACATGTTCAGTTAACTCGCCGCCCGTAAAAAGAGTTATTTGGCGTTGTCTTTGGCCAGCGACGTTTCTGTCGGCTGCAAAATAATGAGCTGATGGACACAAGCATTCCGCCGATTGAGATAAGGCATATCGGTGTCGGTGGGCCAGCTCGACAATTGCGTTGTCGAGCCAAGTTGCGTTTGCATAGGTGCGCATTTACAGTCCAGTATAAGGGGGAGGCTACATGGAGTTGCTGCAAGGAGGGCAAGGCATGTTATCTGGGCCTCCTTTCGCAGCCCCCACCATTGGCACTCCCTTTTTGCACAGAGTCGGGACATTTATCTGCTACAATGCACGCTGCTGCTCGCACACAAGCTTACGCAGGCACACACCACCCCAAACCAGTCCACCCGGATGGTGTTCATACATGCAGTTTGCAAGCCTTAAAATCCTTGTTGCGATCCGGGGCCATTTGTTGGGGTTGGATGTTTTTGGCCAGCCATCCATTTTCAATAGTGCCTGTTTGCATTACGGATCATGGGTGAGCTGGAGTCAGCCATTTTGGGGCAAGAGTAGAAGTAGCCCGATTTGGTGTGCATGGTGTGCAAGTCCTTCTCATCACAGGCCACATCGTAGTGATGCCTCCTGAGAAAATCATGTCAATGTCTCAACAAGTTTGTTCAGTTTATGTTCTGGTTTGGTAAGATTCAAGATTTTGTGTGAGGGGCCAAAGGGTGCATTATCTGTAAAAGTGGGAGATTTTAGACCAAAATGAGTTGCCTGTTCATAAAAAAAAAAAAAAAAAACTGTATATGTTACAATATAGAGTTCAAGGGCTTCTTGTGTTCTATGTTGAACCACGTCCGTTCATAAAAACAGAAGGGCACGGTGACTTTCCGAACATCGTGTACTACTAAGAGGTCACTCATTAATGACACGTATTGAAAGTGTTGAAAGTGATCCTTTAACGTGTTGAACGATGATGTTGCGTTTACGGTATATTACGTTCCGCTGTCTCAACAAGTGATATGAAACAAAGGGGGCGTCAACAAACTAACTTCATCGCGCGTCCCTTCGAGAGATTTGTAGCGAACCATCCAATTGGAAGACAGCTTCCAGTTGCCTCGACCAATCAGAAGTAAAGACCACTAAGTCCCGCCTTCCCCATAATTAAACCCACACCAGCGTGGCGGAGGTGTTTGGAGTCTGCGGGCTGAGCGAGCAGACAGAACCCCCGGAGCAAGTTCGCCACTTTCTAGGCCACCACAACCCGCTGCGGCCCGCACGAAAACAACTGAAAATTCTTTTGAATTTGACTAGAAACCCCCGTAGTCGATGCTTTGTTGACGTGCTCTTTCCCCCCCCCACCCCCTCCCTCGTGGAAGGTGTCTGCTTCCTTGTTCGCCAGCGAGCTCCAAACATCTCCACATCCTCACAAAGAAAGTTTGCTTGCTAGGCAGCTAACTCGCCAGAAGACGACAAGAAAAGTGGCCCGAAGCTCATGACGAGCCACAAATAACCGCTCGGCGTCGGAGGAAACTCTTTAGCCGTCCGTGGGAATGCCGACTCGCTGACTCGGGCTTGAATTTGCCTGGTTTTAAAGTAAGCGAACAATCGAGGGACAAGCGGCGGTCGTGCTTCCCAGCGAGCAACCCCCCCCCACTCCATCACCTCCGACCAAAGGCTGCTGCAGGCATGTCAGGCCGGAGTGGAGCTACTGTGGGCCCGCAGCCCCTCAAGGCGACCGTCCCCTATCAGCTGGCCAGCAAGCACCGAGCCAAAGGCAGGGATGGAAAGTCAGGTAGGAGCCTCCCCACCTGTCACTCGCCATTGGAGGCACCAAGACACGCTCACACACAAAAGGACTCATACTTTGGGTTTTAAAAAAAAAGGGCACTGATGAACGTTTAAGTACTCACACTTGGCGTAGAAATATTTAAAGATATTTGTATAAAAACTGACTAGTAAATCTAAAAGTACCCATTCAGGTGCTCACACTTGGTATCATAGTAGAAGGCGTGTGTTCAAAAATGACTGGTAAAAGTACTGATTCAAGTAGTGACATGTAGTACTGTACATAAGGCAAAATCAAGAGGAAAAAAAAAAGACTCCTAAAAAGCGTAGAAGTACGTAGAACACCTGTTTCAAGTGGAATTTACTCCAAAAGCATTATACAAACATCAGCTGAACCAAAGTCTCCAGATCTGATCCTGCTATTGTGTAGCATAGCGATCAGATGTTTAACAGTTAACTGGCTGTAGCTCCGAAAAATCTGAAATGAATCCGAAATCAAAGTCGTCAACATTTGAGCGTTGCACTTCTCCTTGAAGCGGCGTACCCGATCGATGTTCATTGACGCCGGCTTGTATCCCGACGACAGCTGGAAAGGCCAAACCGCAGCAGCTGAGCCTCGGCATGAGGCGGACCGTGTCTCTGGACGCCATCATCGGCCCGTACCTGCAAGGCCACTGGCCTAAAGAACCGGAGGGCAGCTTGTGCCGAAAGGACAAATCCACTCAGGTCAGACGATGGCGCTTTGAATTCAAGCGAGAAATGTGACTTTTCGCCACCCGGCGTCAATGGAACGGACCTTTGGAGTTTTATAGACGGAATTGTGGCGGCGAGAGCGGTGGTTCTCAAACGCCATACTTTGCCATTTCATATGAACTTGACAACGCGTAGAAAAATGCTTTCGAATGATTCACGTAGCACAGCACAGCCACCAAGATTTTCAACAATATTTCCTGACGTTCTCAAATTTGAGTTTTGAGGTCTTTGCAAGGGCTCATGAATTGCATCTTGTTGGCTTGCGTACCTAATAAAGTGACTCAGCTTAATATCTAGATTTTTTTTCTTGTTCCCAGACGCCCAACTGGTCGGACAAAACGTCGAGCCGGAGGGACGGCAGTGGCGGCGGCGGCGGCATCAACCACAAACGCTCGGCATCCTGGGGCAGCACGGAGCATCTGCAGGAAGTGAGCGTCGCGCTTCGCAACATTTCTCGTTTGTTAAAAAGCACCCGAGGGGCACTGGGCCGGAATGGAAAATGACTCGAGCTTGCAACAGCGCAAAGCGTGCAACTGAAACTCGCTCCACACTCATTTTGTTTGATCTCACACTCGGAAGGAATGGCGCGCTGTCCGACTGACTGGACGTAACCTCTCTCCGTTGCAGATCAGCAAACTAAAACAACAACAACAGCTGCAGCAGCACAGCAAACCTGGCGTCTCGGGGGGCCACGAGCGAGAGCGCCAGCGCGGCGCCACTCTCGGGAGCTGTAACCTGGGAACCGCTCAGGTGCTTCTGCACTCAACGTGCACCTCGCGTGCTTGTTTTTTTTTTTTTTTTTTTTTCTCCCCTCCCCCTCCCACAAGCCCAGAGACCTCCGCCGAGGCTCACGCTGTACGTTTTTTTAAATCGGATCTTATTTGCTAACGTGAGTTAGCTTTGCGAGTGTAGAATTTCAGTCATCAGCTTGACAACTGATGAACTCATCCGATGAGTGATTTGGGAGACGATACCTGGGCTCACGAGTAAGAGTTTTCGAGATGTGAGCTGTCGCTCGGCCGCTTTTTGTACTTTGACGTGTGAGCAAAAAAAAAAAATGGAGATCAAAACTTGGAAAAAGGGGGGGGGAAATATGGCAAGTTGCATACTGTGCCGAGACGTTCACGCCGTCTTCACTCGGGCGCATCGCAGGAAATGAAAGAAGTCAAACGCTGAGGCAACAGGAAGGACACAACATCGCACCGCTTCTGCATTTCAGCACAGCTGTGGCGTGTTTTTTTTTTTTTTTTTTTTTTTTGGTGTCATTTCCAAGTTTGATTCAGCAACACGAAACGTTTGTGCCGCAAGCCGCTTTTGCGGTCGTGCCGGTTTTCAGAGTTTTGTTGCCGCTTCATGAAATTCCTGCGATATCTCGGCGCACGTTGCAGCCGTGCTGTGGAATTTGCTTCCCGACCGTTGCACCCCCCCCCCCTTTTTTTTGCATGAAAGGCGCACATCAGAGAGCTTCATAAGGACAGGCCGTGTGTCTCCCCCCCCCCCCCCCCCCAACCTTAAATGCCAACGGGCCCTGTTTGTGTCTTCAGACTCAGCCCGTTCCCATCCCGCTGGCTCCCCTGTCCACGCTGGTGCCTCGGCTGCGCTGCAGCGTCGAGGGCCTCAACCAAGAGCTGGAAGGGATGTTCGTCTGTCAGCCAGGACATCGGCAGCATCAGGTGACGCCAAAAAAATGCCCGGCACACTGATTTTATTGTTGTTAGGCCGCGCATATATGAACTTGGGCTGGGATTTGTTACAATCGTGATCGTAAAAATAAAATCAAAAGCTTGATGATCAGCTGTTCATTCTGCATGCTGTCTTTTTTTCAGCTTCTGGAGGTCCCAGACGGCCACCGTGCTCCTGTGCCGCCGCAGAGCTGCAGCAGCCGCGGATCTCAAAGCGACCCGGCTTCCGCCACGCCCCCCTCGCCGTCTTCGGCCTCGTCCTCGCCGGGCTCCGCAGCCGACGACGCCCCTGCGGACATGCGGAAAGGTTGGCCGTAGCTCCCGACTCACTTGCTGGTGTCCCGCCGCCGCCGCCGCCGGCGTTTCTGAACCGTCACCTTGACTACAGGCTCGGATCTCCTGTCCCCGCCGTCGTCCCTGAGCGAGGCCGAGCCCTCTCTGGTTCTGCTCAACTCGTCCTCGCCCGGGCCCAACAAGAGCTGCTGCTTCCAGAGAGAACCTCCCGAGGGCTGCGAAAAAGTCCGAGTCTGGGAGGAGACCAGGTGCGTCCTCGTGCTTGATAGGCCTCGGACATTTTACAAGTCCGCTGCAAGGTTGTTGTTTGTCCTCCCCTCCATGAGCTGCAACGTCAATTATATTCATTGATTGCAGGCATCAACTGTTGATACTTTAATTGCAGCATTCTCAACTCCCAGATAAGGATAAAAATAAGTTCAATTTCCAGGGCCCATATTGGATTCTTGCAGTATGATAAGCAAAAAAAAATGGCGGCATCTACCGCGGTTAAAATAACAGCTGTAAAATGTCCTTTCTCTCAGCACTCCAAACCAGCCGAGGCCAGTGCCCGTCTCCTTCTGCCCGGACCCCAACAAGGTAAACTTTACCCCCCATGGGGGCTCCTCCGCCTTCTGCCCCGTCAGCCTCCTTGAGCCGCTGTTGCCCTCCATGGACATGCTCTTCTGCAGCCTGTCCGTCGCGAGCCAGGGAGCCGCTCGCAACCCCCTCGATTCTTCCGCCGTCACCTCCGGCCGCGGCTACGCGCGCCCCGACGCCGTCTAATCAAAAGCTCACGCGTTTCTCCGGTAGTGGTTGCTCTTGCTTTATTTTTGGAAAGCTTCCTTTTCCGTCTGGGGGGGGGGGGTGAAATGTTGATTAAAAACAACAAGAAAATCATACTTTGGAAAGTAATCAATCCAAAGAGGAGTTACTTTTTGTGTGTGTGTGTGTGTGAGAGAGCGATCCAAAGATTCACTTTTGGCCAAACATGAGTGCGAGAGCTGGGATGGTCTCCTTGAAGACATGTTGCTGCTTGACTGACACACACACACACACTCCCTTTTTTTCCCAAGTCCACAAAAGGTTATTTATCGGGGTCTCGCCATCCTGTTTGTTTACCCTCACAACCGCTGGCGTACAAAGCGTGACAAATCATTTGGGATTCTTCTCATTCACACTTTGATGCTGATTGCTGGCCGAAAAGAAACACATTCCTGCTTTAAACAGTTTGTGAGGGGAGGACACGTGTTCCTCAGTTACAAAAAGAAAAAGGTTCCTAATGGTGTGTTTATAGATGTAGTTGCCCACCTAACCAGTTTTAGTGGTATAGCCATTGTCATTTCCCTCTTTTCAAGGTGCCGTAGTTGCATTTCCTGGTAGACACATTTGCACAATCCGAATTGCTCCTTTTGCAATGTTTTTTTTTTTTTTTTTACATTCACTTTTGTACTTTTGTAGTTTCCATACCTTTTTTTTTTTTTTTTTTATTCCTCACATAACCTGCAAAATAAGCTAAAAAAAAATACAAACTGAAAAAAAAGGTCTGTTACTTTTAGTTTTGTCTGTATAATCAAGACAGGTGTTATGACAAAATATTGTATGAGATAGATTTTTTTTTTTTTTTGAATGCACTTCCAGGAAAGGATTTTATTCAGAGATGTTTCCATACGTTAGTCTGGTTTTGTCTGTGTGTGCAGAATGAGCACAAGTCAGTCATCTCAGGTACTGTGTTCTGCCCGTATGAATTAGAACATTGATGATGCCTTGTTGTGACGTATTAAAAGCGTTCAACACTGGTTTTTGATGTCATTATTTTCCCCACGTTTCGGTAGATTTTACGGTCCCGAGGACACCAAGGTTGGCCGCATTAGGCGTATGAAGATCTCCTTTTACTCATAACGTCGTGGAAATGCGGAGGCTTGGCATCGCTGTGACTGAATGCCTTAAAATGGGCACACTTTAATTTTAATACGTCACCGACAACAAACGGTCCTGGGATAAACATGCAAATATGTTCCCTTGTGGCTACGAGGAACATGGGGATGACGCCAAAGCACTAGATTCTCTTCAAGTACTTTGATTTTTGAAGGAACAGGAAGTGGGACTGTTATCTGGACTTGAAGTGTTCAGATTGTTGTCTGAACCTTCACACAACTGCTTTTCACATTTCAGACCAAATTTTGGACAAAAATGTCAATCACGTTTGTGTATCAATCAAAAATTGTGTGTTAACTCCAACACATGGTGAAGATGTTCGAGGAATCCGCACCTTCCATATATGGTCAGTGGAGAGCACGCGCGCTATGACGTCTTACGTCTTAATGATGTTTTTTGTAATGAGCTCCCAAACGAGCCACTCACCGCTTAAATATTTTTAAGCGGCGGTCACGTGCATCACATCGCCAGCTGTTGCCCTCTGCGCGTGCTGATTGGCTGAGCTGCAAGGAGGTGCGGCGTCTACTTCAAGGGTCCTTCCGGCCTGTCGGAAAACTGGCAACTTATTCTCCCGCAGTGAAACCTGCCGTCGTGACCGGACAGCCTTGCCGTTTATTGATCCCCGGAGCCGGTCAGTGTCACCATGTCGATGCTCGGGACCGTCGCGAAGCAGCTCAAGAACCATCCAGCTGTGAGTGTGTACCTCGTCATTTTGAATTGATCAGATTTGATTTTTGAAATGACCCGGTGACATTGAAAGGTGCCTCATTGGCGTGGCTAAAGGACGAACCCAAAGCGGCACCGTCCTCTTAGAAAGCCACTCTCAATGGTGCTGATGTTAATGAAAACCTTATTCATCTACAGTCGGGTTTTACATTAATTTAGACATTTGAACAATAATTGCAGGAGATTAATCACATCATATATAAATGTGTATTTCGCATAGCCCCTTGACCAGTGGGAAAATAAATGTAGGCCTATTATAAATGTCTATATTTCAATCAGCATACCGGTAGTCTCTATGCTTAGCCCTGTTATCACAGTGATGATTTTATCAATGATAAAATGAGAAAATAAAAAAAATGCTTTTTCCCAAGACATACAATGCATGATAGCCCCACGGCCATTTATGTTGCAGCCAGCTGCACGTATGTACCATACTGCCCCTGTACTCTATGCCCTGTGTATTCCCAAGATAAACATGACCTGCACTTGCATATTTACACAAGGCCAAGAAATTGGGGCTGCCTGATGATGGATAAAATAAAACTTGCTGTCCCAAACTTGGCATTGAGCGTAAATGACCCTTTTCTTCATCAGCTCATCCCACTGTTCGTCTTCATCGGCGGTGGGGCAGCAATGAGCATGCTGTACCTTGGCAGACTGGCACTGAAGAATCCTGACGTCTGGTAAGTCCCTGGGGTTACTTCCCCCACTTCGTGTTCAAAACATATTGCTCAGTTTAAAGGGGAAAAAAATGGCTATTTTCCATTTGTTAGTTGGGATCGCAAGAACAACCCAGAGCCTTGGAACAAAATGGAGGCCAATCAGCAGTACAAGGTATGAACCTTTACAAATGAAGACATCACAGCAAAATCATGTTTTTTTTTTCCTGAATTGTGTTTGAGTGAAATAAGCAAAATTCAAAATACCCTCCCCAAAAAGGTCAAGTTTTCTATTTATTTATTGATTTCTTACAAAGCTGTTTATTGAATGTGATTCATTTGCTTTCTTCTTTCGTGAAGATTGATATGAACAACAGCCTTTTACTGCACAGCCAATGTTCTCTCTTATCATGCCTCAAAGTTCATATCGCCTCCTTCATATCTGTTGTGTGTGCGTGTGTGTGTGTATTTTTGTCTTTCCAGCTTTTCACCATAAACATGGACTACTCCAAATTGAAGAAGGACGGACCCGATTTCTAAACCCATCTGTGATACTGTCGTCCCCCGTGGAGCATTTGCACAACGCTGACTGAAAATGTGTGGTGCTGTCATCTAATCAATGCATATGTTAAATGTGATGGGGGGGGGGTCATTTAACGGTGACTGGATAAATAAAACAGGCAAGCACCTGTTTGACTGAACAATTCACTTTGAATTCTGCTGTGTTGTAATTTATTAAAAAAGTATTGAGATCACTCTTTTCGTTTTTTCGAAGACTGAAGGATTAAGAGAATATGACAATAGTAGTCAATTGACACTGAGGTACATTACACATATCATACATTTGGACGCATTTAATAACAAATGTATTCAACCGCACCACAGAGCTGCGCGTTCGCCTTCTGTACCTGCAATTCCGATTCTGGCCACGCAATGGCAGTGTTGCATTTACCGAATTCATAGCCAGTTATACCGAAAGTGTCTTCAGAAAACACGAAGAAGAGCAGGAATGCGGAAGAAGTTAAATCGCGCGAGAGGAATTCAAAATAACGCGGGATCCTAAACGTCAACGTCCGTTCAAATGGGTGGCGAAGCTATTTTCCCCTCAATTTCAAGCGTGAGACGCTGCGTCTTAAACTTACTATTTTCGGGTACGCATTGTCAAAAATTAGTCACTTGCTTCGCCGCCGATTTATCGTGAGCATATAAAGCAAGTAATCTCAGTTAAGTAAGCGGCATGTCCGACAAGATGGATTCGACTGAGAACTTGTCTCCTCGGGCTCTTTTCCGACATATTCTTAGGACCGAACCACTCAGGACTCCCGTCACCCGCAGGTCAGGAAAACAACTTTATTACAGATTACATTTACCCCCCCCCCCGCTCCCTTTGTTTACAAATAACGCGACAATTGACATTGAAAGCAATGTTTATGTTTCCCCCCACATGGATTTATCATCCGTCTTTACTTTTAGTGTTTCCAAAGAGCAGAGGCGCACATTAACTCGCAGCACCAGACCGAGAGCCAAAGATGGACCTGCACGAACCCCGCAGGACATCATACGGCGCAGTATGAGGCATAAGATGCGTAAGGTGAGGAAAGCACCTCACAGCCCAGTACTTGCGGGGCTCGTTTGCTCTTTTCAACCACAACCATTCTTTCCAGAGCATATCCAAGCCATCTCTGCCACCGACACAAAGATCTCCCTCCGTCCGGTCGAAAACGGCAATCACATCGGCCTCGTCCTCCATCTCATTTGACGAGGCAGACACGCCAAGGCACCTTCTCATGAAGATCCTCCAGACAGGTGCACGTGACACTCCTACAAAACCTCCCATGGTGCCTCTGGGTTGTTTAACAACATCCTTTGTGGTGTTCTTTAGAACCTACCAAGTCACCTGTGGTTCATGACAAAGCTGCGCCGATGAAGCCGCAGCTGCCTTCAGCGGACTCCAGCGTTGCCAGCGAGCATCCAAGGTGAACAATATGTGCGTTTCTTGCTCGTTTCCACAACATCGGTATTCGTAATGCAAAATAAGACACAAAAGGTCGCCGTTTCCGTTTTGAGCATTGAGCTGTCTGGCTTGGACCTGCCCAATTTAACGTCCGACATCGCGGCGAACTTGGCAAAAGGACTGAAGAGGAAGAGACCACATCGCAGCTTCAGCGTGACCGCCTTTGAAGAGCGCCTCAAACATGATGATGGTGAGGTGAAAGTTGTTGTGATTTGAAGGTCGACACCATGGAGTGCCATTTGACGACAAAATGGGAAAATATGCGAGGATTCCCCCGTACTGCAATCTGATCATTTGCTTGACTTTCGTCTTCCTGCGCAAACAGATGCTGAAAATGAAGAGGACAAATCGACGCGAGGCGATTTCTCGCTTTCGTTGTCAAAGTATGACGACGCCCTTTCTTCGAAGCATTGTCGCTGTTCCAGTGACATCGTGGTAACTTGGCAACCTGTCCTACTGTGTTTTTCCCAGCTCCTCTTCGCTGAGTCTAAAAACGCCCTTTGTGAATGACCAGTCTGAGAGAAAAGGCCTGCGGAGGAGAGTATCTTCCCGTCAAAGAATCACTGAACATGAGTTTGGTGATGCCGTAAATAAGATGCATTTAGATGACGGTGATTGAGCTTTTTTTTTTTTTTTTTCCTGTCTATCCTCTTTTCTTCTCCAGCTCCTCTTAAGCTGATATCACTTGGGGAAAAACGTGTTCAATGCATGATTGATTCATTTATTTTTGGGAGGAAATTCTTCAGCTGTTATTGCTCATCTATATTTTGGTCTGCTTTCTCCATTTTTTCGCCCCCCCTCTCAGGAGCGAGCGGTTCTCTGCAGGGGGAGCCCGGCCTCGGTGACACCATCACTCTGGGTCTGAGCGAGTTGGGTGACCTGGAAGTTACCGCTGACATTGTCCACTGCAACACCGCCCTCTACGCCAAGCCTGACGCCACCCCCGACGTCTCCACGGTCGCCACGCAGGACAAGGCCACGGTCCTGGCGTCTCCGCTTCAGACGGCGTCGGAGCAGGATGGGCCGAAAGAGCCCGACGCCGGGCGTCAACTCCCGGAGGTGTCTGAGAGCCAGGCGAGGAGGGCCACCGCCAATCATGAAGACCAAGCGGCGATTTCCCAATCTGAGGCTGATGCAGCCGGATTGGAACCTGAGGAAGAAGACAACAAGGAAGGGGAAGTGGAAGGGATTGCTCTGGATTCTCAAACTGAAGCAGCATCTGCAGAAGAGGGGGAGGCTGCCATGACATCTGAAGAGGAGGAGGAGGAGGAGGCTGGCGTTGACTCGGAAACCGAAGGCCTGGTTGATTCTCAGACTGAAGAGGAGGTCGCTGCCGCCTCTCGGGCTGAGGAAAGTGACGCGGCCGAGGAGGAGAATGATCGGCGGCGACAGCAGGAGGAAGATGAAGCTGATGAAGAGGAGGAGGAAAGAGATCATGATGTGCAACACAAGGAACGGCGAGCTCATCGATCTGAGGGCGCACTTGTCGTGCCTGTTGCAGAGGATGAGGCCATGGAGCCACGTAAGAACCCACACATCCATACTGACATTTTATGCAAAAGTTATATTGAAAAAGCAGTAGTGGTACACGAAAGAATCACTCCCCAAGTGCAGTTTATTTGGATTTAACTTTAAAGTTGAACACTTGCATTTTAAATAATATGTGGGACCTGTGGTGCGCAGGCAGCTCAGAGGTCAAGAAGCGAACCCTTCCAGCCAGCGATTCCCACAGCGTTGAAAGCGGTCAAGACACGGACCGGGAAGGCGCTGGTGACGTGAACTCTTTTCATCTTCTGGAGGTGAGCAACGGCGAAAACCGCAAACGGCTCGATGAGGGGCCCCCTGCTGAGGACGCGGAGCCCACCGAATATGGGGACGAGTTGGAGGAGGAAGACTGCGACGAGGAAGATGACCAAAAATCCGAAGGTCTCTCTCTCTCTCTCTCTGTCTATGTCTCTCTCATTCAGTGTGAGCTGTTTAAAAAATGTATATGACTTTGGAATATTAATGGGACGAAAAATGTTTCAACATTAGCAGACATGAAGACTCCAGCATTCGTTCGCGAGAAAAGGAAGACTTTTGAACTGCCATATCCGACTGCGCACACCATATTGAAGCCTCAAGCCAGGTAAGCTGTACTCTTAAAATGATTTTTTTAATTGATTTTTTTTGCCCCCAAAATGAATTGGCATTTTTCTCCGATGATCATCCCTCGTGCACCAACAGTACTTCTACTGAGGATGTACCGCCAGCCAAACCGAAACGAGCGAGAAAGCGGAGAAGTGGCGCGGCGGCGCAGAGGGGCGTCGGCCTTCCCAAGAGCTACCTTATGAGCACGTTTCGCCACTTTGCCAAAACCAGGGTCTCTGCGGATGTTTACCCCGTCTTAAGGGATGCGTAAGTACCCGCAACGGTCCATGTTTGGAAGCACATTCAATGGGGCACACCGCGTTGATTACGCCACCCTCACTGCCATATTTTCTCATGCTACCGTTTTTTTTGTGTGCAAGCATACGCCATTAAATTTTACTCCCATAATTGAAAAAAAATTTAAACATAAATAATTTTGCATTGAGCATCCTAGTTGGGAATGGAAACAGCTGGCTGCTATTATTTACCCCTTTAAAAAAAAAAAAAACAGAATGGAGAAATTTCTTGATCGGATGGCGGAGGACCTGGAAACGTTTGCCACTCACGCCGCGAGAAAAACCGTTGAGGTGGAAGATGCCGTTCTGCTGTTGAAAAGGTAGCTCCTTGTTTCACGCGTTCGAGGCGGTGGCGTTTTGGCAACCTACAATATCGGTCAAATTGTCACCGTGCTCATATCTGTGCAGGCAGCGTCATGTCAACGACAAGGTGCCAGTGGAAGTGCTGATTGAAAAATACCTTCGCATGGAGCAGCGCAAGCTCCTCATCCCCGTCGCAACCAGCGGGAACGTCGTCGTCCCCAAAATGAAGAGATGAATTATCAACGTTGTGGGTGATTTCTGTTAAATGCGACAAAAAAAACCCCACCGGGGGTGTTTGTAAAGTGTTATGTATAAATGATTCATAATGTGAGAGAAATGAGTGATTAGTCTTTAAAAATCCAATAAAGTTTGCTGATACAATATTCATTCTTCCAACTATTTCAATTTGTGTCCATAACTTCGGGAAACTGATTCTCGCAAATACTTGTGATTCTTTCTCCCGCCACTAGAGGGAGCCTGTTACCACTCGTGGTAATATTGTAGTATTAGAAGTACTGTATATTACACAACAGATTAATTGTATCCACTAACATAACATAGTGTGATAACATCAAGTCATCGTTATTAAACTTTTAACACCAAATAAGTGGAGTAATAGTTTTATTTGTAAAATAAGAACGGTGGCCAAACGAGAACGGCTCTCCTGGTGACGTCACACGGTTCAGGTCTGCCACTTAATAGCTAACAACAACACAAGGGTCCCGGAAAGCTAGCGAGCTTCAAACCAGAGGTAAGACCGTCCACAAATCCCAACAACCGCCACACGCACAGCTTCAAAACAACGCGGCGGAGCCCGTTGCGGCGTGTTCTCGAGTTGCGACTTGTGCAATTTGCGAGGCGTTTCGCTTGTCTTGGCTAGGGGGCTAACTAGCAGCTAGCTTCCGTGATTGAAGTTAGCTCGCTTGCTGACAGTCCCTCGCCACTGAACTGGCTTCAAATGCTTCAACATTCACCTTGTCATTTAGTGCTCTTTCCCCACCACTCTCACGTGTAGCCATAGCGGCTGAAATGTTGAAACGCGTGTTCAAAACGGGGACATGATTGTCAATTGCTGTTAGCAGGTTGCCTACCTGCTAACTGTCACCCCACTTACACACATACACAGGCACGCTCCCCTAAAATTGGAGACAGTGCAACTGCAATTTTCATGTACGTGCACCAGTGCAACCATTACATTCGCTGATTATACTTCTCGAATATTTTCCGTGGCTGACAAACTTGTGCTCCATACTTAAGGCCATTTATCGTGTGAAACTGAGTGGGATGAACATCAACTTTGCCAGTCAATTTACAGTGCGTGTGTGTAGCGCCTCAACTTCAGGCTCGCGGGTTCTGTGCTCCAAGTAAAATAAGTTAGTCTGGGCTCCTCAGATGGTCAGTGTGAAAATCCCCACAGAGTTAGGGGAACCGCCAAACGCCTCCCTCATGACTTATTTCCCAAATGTGAGCACAATGGCATGAACGTGAAAGCTGGGCCGACACACAGTTTTGATTGATCCTGTCGTTATTGTGGTCTGTTAAAAGGGGCGAACCGCGTCCGGTTCTGCTACAGATGGACTTTTGGAGCGAGCGCTGAGTGCGTGCAAACAGCGCTTTCCTCCTTCGGTCGAGACCAACACCTTCCGTCACGCTGGCAATGTCAAGAGTTCCGAGTCCCCCTCCCCCGGCGGAAATGTCCAGCGGGCCTGTGGCTGAGAGCTGGTGCTACACGCAGGTAATGCGACATCTTTGATCTTTGCTTTGAACGCAGCATCTCTGTTCCCTCCCACACATGCGTCATCACCTCAGCTGTGATGTGACACCACAAGGCAGAAAGTGACTCCGCTTGGGTCCCCTGCAATACTAAAAAGTGGGGAAAAAATGCCATCTTTGACAGCGGAGTGTCGAGGGGATTTTCAAATCATTAAAAAGTGCGCGCTGTCTTTTATATTAAAATAACATTTTTTTGGTGTGTGTGAAAACTGCCTTGGTCAATGCTAATTTTCTTGCTGTTGGAATTCCTGTATGTAGTTTCTCTCGTTCATATTAGTGGAATTTAAAATGTTTAACTGCCAGATAAGAATTCTGTATTCAACATCATTTCTTTGACTGAAATGTTTTTTTGTTTTTTCTTTTTGGGGGGGCGGTGCTTCTTGTGCAGATCAAAGTCGTGAAGTTCTCGTACATGTGGACCATCAACAACTTCAGCTTCTGCCGTGAGGAGATGGGCGAGGTCATCAAGAGCTCCACATTCTCTTCGGGGGCCAATGACAAGCTGAAGTGGTGAGTGCGCAGCTCTGCTTACATGAGAGCGCAAGGCGCTTTTTTTTTCTTTCTTGAGGTTAAAGCCACTTCGCCGCCCTCCGCTTCAGGTGTTTGCGTGTGAACCCCAAAGGCCTGGACGAGGAGAGCAAAGACTACTTGTCCCTCTACCTGCTGCTGGTCAGCTGTCCAAAGGCCGAGGTCCGAGCCAAGTTCAAGTTCTCCATCCTCAATGCCAAGGGCGAGGAGACCAAAGCCATGGGTGAGCAGGATCCCATCCGATGTTTTTTTTTCTTCTTCCGAACACCTAATGATGATGTGTTTTTTGTTTTTTTTGGTCCTCCTGACGACGCAGAAAGCCAGAGGGCGTATCGCTTTGTGCAGGGGAAAGATTGGGGCTTTAAAAAGTTCATCCGGAGAGACTTCCTCCTCGATGAAGCCAACGGTCTCCTGCCAGACGACAAGCTCACACTTTTCTGTGAGGTATGCTGCCGTTATTCCCCCCCCCCTCCCAGAAAGAAACAAGAACTGACAGAGGCCACCGTAAAGGCCTGGAAAAACATTTCAAATGAAGAATTCAACGGCGTGGGCAATTCAAAGGGTCGCAGGCTTGATGCAAATAACGGTTATGCCGCCAAATCCGAAATGTTTACTCACCCAAGTTCTCGCCGATGTCACAGTTGATCGCGCTTCCGTCTCGCCGCGTTGCCGTCGATTGAGACCGTCTGGCGTGTGTGTTTTTAACCGCAGGTGAGCGTGGTGCAGGATTCGGTCAACATCTCCGGCCAGAACACCATGAACATGGTGAAGGTTCCCGACTGCCGACTCGCCGACGAGCTGGGCGGCTTGTGGGAGAACTCGCGCTTCACCGACTGCTCTCTGTGTGTGGCCGGCCAAGAGTTCCAGGCCCACAAAGCCATCCTGGCAGGTAGTGACGCAAGTCGCGCACGCCGGAAAATCCTCGCTCGTTCCCGTAAATCACACAGTTGTGGTTCTTGTTTCTTGCAGCGCGCTCGCCCGTGTTCAGCGCCATGTTTGAACACGAGATGGAAGAGAGCAAAAAGGTGAGCCGCAAGGCCGCTTCCGATTCTTCCGCCGCGAAATAGCAGCAGCCTGGTTGTTGAATCACATTTGCCCGCGTCTTCTCTCGTCAGAACCGGGTGGAAATCAACGACGTCGAGCCCGAGGTCTTTAAGGAGATGATGTGTTTCATCTACACCGACAAAGCTCCCAACCTTGACAAGATGGCCGACGACCTGCTCGCCGCAGCCGACAAAGTAAGGTTGCCAATGGGAAGACGACCTCATGTTGCGCTTTGTGGTCCTCTGTATTTTGAGCTCATTACCGCCGCCTTGTGGCATCTATACGCCACGACAAGCCTCTGATCTCTTATTTATTCACCGACTCCCGCGTCTTCCTCAGTACGCTCTGGAGAGATTGAAGGTCATGTGCGAGGACGCGCTGTGCACCAGCCTGTCGGTGGACAACGCGGCCGAGATCCTCATCCTGGCCGACCTGCACAGCGCCGACCAGCTCAAAACGCAGGCGGTCGACTTCATCAACTAGTGAGTTCACACAAAACACTTTTGCTCCGTTTAAATCGGTTCCACGGGGATTTGTGCTGTACTTGACCCCTCCCCCTCCCCCTTACGTCATCTCCCAGCCACGCCGCGGAGGTGATGGAGACGGCGGGCTGGAAGTCCATGGTGGAGTCCCATCCTCACCTGGTGGCCGAAGCGTACCGCTCGCTGGCCTCGGCCCAGTGCCCTTTCCTCGGACCGCCGCGCAAGCGCCTCAAACAATCTTAACGGGCCTCGCCGCGTTCAACGCATCACACAAATGTCGCGTGAAACGCCCACCAAAATGGAGAACCTTTTGCCCCTTTTTTGCTGTTACTACACTACCTACAGCCTCGACCCCGAGCTCCCCCTTCTGAAACCATTCCCCCCCCCCCCCTTTACCCCTCCAATCCCGAACCTGCTGTATTTCAGTCCCTTCTAATGATGGAGGGAAGAGCGAGGAGGAGGAGAGGCAAGTGGATATTTGTCGTTTACAGAAAAACAAACCTGCACTTTCCTCTGTGGCTAGTGCTGTACAACGTTGCGCTCTTGTCCCCCCACCCCCATTTGTGAAGACTGGAATCCTTCAACAACCTGCTACTGTGGAAAAGCGGACGCCGAGCGCACGCGAGGTCTTGAACATTTGATCTTATTTGTGTTTGGCGAAGAGGCCGTAGAGCGAGGACGTGAGGAAGGACGACGCGAGAGAACCCAGAAGAACGGCACCCAAAGGGCTAGTCAAATGTGGGAAAATTGCACTAAAAAAAACAAATCCACAGGCCGCCCCCCTTAACAATCAAACGTTACCAGCAGTAAAGTTGGAACGACTGTCGGGAAAGCACACGGACTAACTGAACATGCAGGACAAGTATACCCTTTAAAGATGCTTTATCGGCGACTTGTGCGATTATTTTATTTTTCCAAACAAAAGCAGTTAAAACGCCATTGAATCGCGGCACACAACTGGAGGTCACCGTGCACCCGTGGGCCTTGAGAGCAAATCGGACCCAAGGTCTCAACGTTCAAAACGATGCTCATGCATGCACGTGCAGCATTTCCCCCCCGCCCCCCAATTGTTTTTTCAGATTTTATACCAACGTTCAACATTATTTTTCTTTACGGGCTTGTTGCGTGAGGGCCATTTAAAATGAAATGAACACGTTTTAATGTTCAATTGTGACCTGAATGTGAAAGAAAAAAAAAAAAAAAAACAACAACCCGTGAAACACCTAAATTGTTCTTTGCCAGTGAGAGGGAAAAGTGCTCATTGAATTAAGAAGGAACCGTCGTTGTTTATTTCCTGTAGATATTGTTGCTTTATGAGAAGTGACACTTAGTTGTTGCCATTTTTTTTGTTCCCAAAAGAATAAACCATAACTATTTTGTATTGAATGCAAACTTTGTCTGCTTTTTAAATATACTTCACGTGGGACTACAAATAATTTGTTTTGCAAAGTCAAATAATTACTCCTAATGATATAATTTTAAAAATATATATATAGATCTGTTCTCGATGGCTTTTGCTCACTCTTTTTTCCACTTTCTTCAAGTAGCCTGCAGGTTTCGTGCAAACGCCAACTGCCGTTGAGAACCACCAAATCACCACCTAACATCGGGTGAAATGTCTCCGTCTGGTGGCTAAAGAGTGGATTGCAAGGCCAACGAGCGCCATGAACAAAAAATGTCAGGCCGAGGAGGGCCCATTGCACCCTGTGAATCATTTAAAAAAGTGTTTGCGCTTCCGACACTTGTCTGTAACTGTAACGACATTTTGCAGCTTAACAAATCAAAAAAGTACATATTGTGTAGTTGGGAGTTGACAGCTGTCCGTCACGTTAACAAGCGTTTCATGTTACAGTTTTCAGGGTGAACGGCAGAGGGCAGCAGCGTGACGCTTTCTTCACCAGCCACCACATTACGTACGACCGATGGTACGTTCAAGTACAAATCCAATGGACGACTTAAAATGTTTTGGACACCACTTGATAGATCCAGTGTACCGCTAGTGGCACCGGTACCGCAACAACTGGTGTTTGTTCATTTTTATAATCATGCAAAAAAAAAAAAAACGAGACTCCAAACTGCACTCCTGACACATGCTCCGTTGTGAACACGTCCAAACAATTAACAAAGCGAAGTCCTCGAGAAACAAGCTGTTGGCATTGAAAAGAGGTTGCAGTTTTTTTCTTTTATTAATCCACAATTTCCATTGTGGTCGCCTGACACCGATGGTTGTTGCGTCTTCTGATTGTGGAGAGAATTCATTACTATTAAGTCATGTGTGAGAAGCCCGCAGTCGAAACGTCTATCAAACACAGAACATGGCTGCCAGTTGCCCTTGAGCTCACGGAGCTGCTGTCTTCAAAGAACAACCAGTAAGTCCACCATTTTGCATTTAAATTCATCCGTTGCAAAACTAACATCCCATTTAATGTTATCGTTGCATCAATAAATAAGCACAGTTGCAGGGTGAATTCTGCGTTCTATGAGTCACTCTGTTGCGTTTGGGAGTTTGCAACAACAGCAAGGTTCGGTTTTCGTAGTTGTACCCAGACGACAGAGGCGCTTTTGAAAGGGATGCAACGTCTATTTTGTCTGGGAACAATTGAGTCAAACAATCGCTGGGCTGCTAGCTAACGTCAACGCTACATCATGCGCTCCCTTTCAGTGACAAAAGGGGGCGCTGCACCACTAATCCAGGCGCTGCACCACTAATCCAAGCGGTGAAACCACGAATAAGACAACGAAACGAATTAAACTGTTGCAGAAAACTTAATTCTGCCTTCTTCCTCTCAAACATCAATTTAAGTGAATCCACATGCGGTGAGTCATATTTGAACAATCTTTTTTTTTTTTCCCCCCCTCCAACTAGAATAGTTTCTGATTGGACTGCTGATGGAGACGACGGAGGAACATTGAGGACATGTTATCGGTCCAAAGCAGCAGAAGAAGAATGGAGTTGCCAAAACGCAAAGTTGAGTGACAGCATGTTGACACGAACAAGATGTTTCGATCTTACTAAGTTAAATCTGAGTCCCTCATCATCAATTCCCCAGCGTGCCGTGCTCTCGGGTTCACCCCTGTCTGACGTTTGACTTCCTCTGCCTCAGTTTTACATCTGAAACTCAAATTCCGAGCTACGAATGGTCATTTGAAAAGAGTGACTTGATTGACACTCACCATTGATTATTCTCCCTTTCCATACAATGTTTTTAAGCAAATGTGCAAAATCCTAAATAGGTTCATGACATGAATTAGAGGTTGATATCATTTGCCGTGGACAATAACACTCCCCCCCGCCCCCACTTTCTTCTGTGGGATCATATTCTCTTTCCTAACTGCACCCCCCCCCCCCCAACCAGAGCGGCCACGGGCTGTTTATCGACGAGCTTCTCCTTCCTGTTTGTGGTACTGAGAGGCTGAAATTAGATCGGTATCACCGAGCCTATGAGATAAATTGGGCAGCCGATCGCTCCTAACTTAATCTGCTCTTGGTGTCTTTGGTAGAGGCGGGCGGGGTGGGGGTGGGGGGGGGGCTTTCATGATCAACCCGATTGAAATTGGCATCGATGCAACTCCAATCTAACGTACCAAATGTAAATCTATTGATGCTAAAAGTTCAATACAATTGAAGTGGACTTTTTTCATTGTACTCGATTAAAAAAAACAACAACAAACGTTGAAGCCACCGTTGCAACATTTATTCGACTGATTCTTTCACGTACCCCGAGAGGGAGCGCGCATACCATTGGTGGTACTAGTACCATACTTTGAGAACCACGGGGCGATGTCAGCACATGGATCCGGTCTCAGCTACTTAATAAGATGCCCGGGGGGGGGGGGGGTCCCCGATCTTTTCACTGGCCCGCTTTGATCCGCGGCCGATCCCTGACATTTGATAGCGCGACCGAACATGACACTTAGCGCCGTCGCTACGCAAATCTGCAGCAGTTGAGCAAGAGAACAATGGGTTGGGGCGGACTTTGTGCTTTTTTTTGGGGGGGATTTGGAGTTTTCTCACCCTTCACTGAAAAAGGTCGTGACGGATGCCACCGTAAAGTGATACCCAAGTTGGATTCCATTCAAATTTACCGAGAGAGGAAATCAGTTTGACCTTGTCCAGATGTGCCCTGCTGGCTAGCTCAATGCTACGAACAGCAATAAAAAAAACAAACGTGGGAAAGATGCTTTAATGCGTTTTGGGGAGCGTCTCTTTGGCCTCGTGACAAATACTTCAAAGTTGTTCTTCACTTGCGACTCGCGTCCTACCCCCCCCCCCCCCAGTCCCTCCCTCCCTCTGTGTGTTTTACATACACCACCCACAGACAAGTCGCAGCAGCGCATTGCGCCTCAGGTGTGTGTGCGCGCCCCTGAAATCTGTTAACACACACACACGGGAAACTACCTTGGCCTTGCCATGCTTGCATTCTTCTCTGCGTGTTCATTTCGAGGATCTTGTCGACGTTTGTGAAAAAAAAATACTGTAATTAGAAATCAAGGTGGGATGGAAAGCAAAAAAAAAAAGTTAGGAAAAGCCTACCAGAACACCTGAACTTCGGCGTGCATCATGATGCGACCAAGATAAATCTCTTTTTTTCAACTATTACTGTGACCATCAACCTGTAGAACGGCATTGAAAAAAATATATTTGCAGGTTGTTAAATTAAAGGGTAGGGGGGGCGTCTGGAGAGCAGGCCTGAGCGCAAACTATGCGGACTTGATGTGGCTTCACGTAAAGATCGGTTAGCTTGAAAAGGCATTCCTCACTTACGACAACCTGCGACCAATCAAGGGCTCTTTTCCTCATGCCCTGCAAAACCGCCGCAAATAAATGATTGCCGCGAAACAGCCGTAGCCGCGCCGCAGAACATTCCAAACATGGAATGCTTTAATTGGGTCGCGCCGTGCATCCGCAGAGGCTTTTTTTTTTTCTTATTTTCCGCATAGAAAAATGGGTAGAACTGACCAAGGATAGAACGGAAATAAAACATTCTGCACACCCATTTTCAAACAATGACAATTTTCAAAATGTTTTTATTAACACGTCGTAGAATTGTAACAAAAGGGGGGCACTGCGTATTCACAGTTTCACATTTTTAGCCTTTTAATGCAGCTGTGGCCTCTTAAAAAAAAAAAAAAAAAAAAATCAGGAAATCCACATGGGCGCTCGCTCATGTGGGCTTTCTCGCGATTGAATGCAGCAGGCCGCAACGTCACTTTGAACCGCGCTCATAAACTAAGCAGGCTCTTTCCCGCTTCATGAAAATCAGGCTATTTTGGCAAAAATAACCCCCCCCCCAAAAACCCAGCAACTTGTGCGCAGATGTCGTGGGCCCTGACGCCGTCCGTGCACGTGGTGGCGTTTGATTGTGGAATGCGCGGAAAAAGACGCTAATGGAAAGATTGAGCACTTTGTCAAATCTTTGATGCGCCTTATCGAGGAAAAGCAGTCTGATGAGGAAGAGGAACATTTCCAAAAAAAAAAAAAGGAAAGTAGTTGCTTTGACGGAGCGATGATGAGAGCAGGTGAACACTGGGCGCCTCCAAGGCTTAATAGAATTTCCCCGAGTGGACTCCTCCCCCCTCGCCCTTCCAATTTGTGCGTCCATTTGCTCGGAGCGCAGATTCAATTTCATCACTCTTCACTTAATTGGCAGCTGCCGCTCGGAGCTTCCCAGCCCCCCCCCCCCCCCCCCCCAAGCAAACTGAGGAGGAGGAGAGTCGGGCAAACCGCAGCACTTCATTTTTATGGATGGACAGTTTGTAAACGCAACGCGTTAGTGGACAGCAGGCTTTCCCCCCTGAGCGGGCCGACACTCGACGGGGTCTTAAAAAGCAAAGATAACGATCGGCTTTGTTTTGAAAAGCAAAGCATCATGGGGGCCGACAAATATCTGACGTCGCGTAGGCGGACCGAATTTTCGGAGCAAGCCAAGCCAAGCGCCGCGTGTTATTTCGGGCGCGACCTCGTCTTTCACCGACGACTTCCACAACCTGGCGCTTTTTTTCCCCCCCGCCATCCTCGGGGAGCCCTCTTTCCTGTTTCATCCCAGAGGGGATTTGAAGAATAAATAACGCCGCGTCAGTCAACATGACAAAGCTCGAAACGTATCGGATAACTTTTCCATTCGTAGACCGATGTGTTTTCACTTTTTTCTTGTTAAAATACAAGATGTTGACTCAAATAACGCCGCGATTCTCGAAATTTGGCACTCGGCCTCCCTCTGGTGGTCACTGGACGGAATTGCGTCCTGATTTCGGATCACTTGGATTGAACTTTTGAGTACGATTTTCCTCCATTCGGGGTGTCCTGTTTGGCTTGAGTTACACGGCGCAGGGAAGTTTGGGAACTTCAGGGGCAAACCTCACCATGGTTCGCGATATCATTTTGACAGATGGCTCTCCATCCGAACCATGCAAAATGCCATAGGCGGGCTAACGATTGGCATCGTTCTTGCCGTGTGGTCCTCTTTAACCAACTGATGTTTGATATCACACATGTTGACAGTACTCAAAGGCATCTATTCTTTATCCTCTGCGAAGAATGACGTATATTTACTGCATTTAAGCCCCCGGATAGCCATGGCGAGCCCACGGCAAAGAGCAGTGTGATGACGTCGACAATAAAACGAGACAAGGATTTTGAAGCTTTTATTTGAAGAGCATGCCGTTACATTTTCTTGCGTTAGGTGGCCGTTCATAAATCGTTGAACCGGGTTGGTGACCTTTTCGTCCGGTCCAAGAAGCTCAAAAATTCACATTAAGTACAATGCAGCCTGTTAGTACATATGAGGAACATTGGGAGCGATCCGTACATTTCAGCCACTGCGCATCGGGAGCTCCCCTCGTGTTTTTTTTTTTTTTTGCATCATCGCTACGACACGACGCTCAAGTGCAAAAAAAATCCGCACGTCATCACCTTCACTACTGTACAAGTCCAACCTCTCCTCTAAAACAAAATACTGTTCGGAGTAAAGTGTCCGCTCACAAACGTTGGGCACTCTTCAAAGTAAACACATGGGAGGTTTTTTTTTTATCACACAACGTGCATGCAATTGTTTTTTGGGGTTTTTTTTTCGTTGTTTTTCTCCCCAAATATTTCAATTTCTACGTTGGTCTTTTCCTTAAAAAAAAAAAAAAAAAATCAAATCAAAGGCATCTATTTACAGGACGAAATTGGCTACAAAATCAAACACCAAAGAAAATCAAGAAGCCCTGAAATGATGGCCAGGCACTTGTGATGCAAAACACACAAATCGAACCTACAAGTGCTACAATCGAGCGAGCAACATGAAAACGAGTGGGAATACCTTCATTTGAATAACAAGAACATTTGCTCCTTCAAATATAACCCCCCCCCCCCCCCCCACCCCCTTAGCGCACTGTTTAAAAAAACAAAACAAAAAAACTCCTAATGAATGCTTGCTTTCCTCTCTGGGCAGAATAACGGACCACGTGGACAAGCCGGCGCCATGATTGTTGCGTCGCTCGGAGGTTGGCGATACCCTGAGAAAGAACGCGGAGGAGGAGAGCGGGGGGGGGGGGGGGACCCGACTTGATGCTTTGGCGTCGCCATCACACGTGAGTTAGTGAGCTCGTCGCGATGCCGTCTGCGTATGGAAATGTGGGCGAATGTGGCGCCGGGGCACCTTGCGGGCGCTTCGGAGGTACACGCCGTGCGCGACTCTCAAGGGGGAAAGGGCAGAGTGACGGAAAACGGAGTGACGGAACATGAAGCAAAAAAAAAAAAAAAAAAAAAAGTATTTTAACATAAAAAAAATCACCTTTAATACTGAATGCTGGAACTTCTGTCCAGAGATGGCGCTGTTTTGGCGAGCAACGTCATTCGCGCTCTCTGTGTAGGAAGAATGATGTCTATGAGCCAATCAAATTCACTGTGGGTTTTTAATTTTTTTTTTGTGGGGGGGGGGGGGGGGATGTCTATTTGAGTTTATTTGTAGACATATTGGAGGTCCAAGGGTACCCTCGAGCGGGCTCCCCCACAACCGGGGCCCCAGATAAGCGCTGTTGAAAACGATTGGATGGATATTCATTGACTGGCCTTTTTGGAGGTTGCGATTGGTGGAAAAAGTTTTGAGAGGAATGAGCCCCCCCCCCCCCCCCCGAATAATGTCAGAAATGTACACTGTCGCTTTTGTCTGGTAAATCCATGCACGGTTACATGTCGTGAGCGGGTGTGGGGACCGCTCGACGTGACGCGTTCAGCGACCTTCCGGTGTCTCCGATCCACGTCTTGCGTTCGGCGACTCTTTCTCGGAATCCAAACGCTTGCGAGGTTCCAGACCCCTGCCAGAAGGGTTCGACGCGTCCGGTCGGCGGCCATTTTTTCAACGCAACAAGAAGAGGCGAATATGTAAATAACCCGGACTCTTTCACTTTGGGACGACTGCGGTTATTCGTAAAAGGTCGCGAAAGGCAAAAAACGGGCTCGGATCCGGATCGGAACGATTGCGGACAAAAAGCGGTCGAGCTCATTTTCCTTTCCATGTCCGGACGAGCGAGCGGAAGACGGCGTTTTGTCCGCTACACCACCGAGGTGGCGGTGGGTTTGGCGGGGGCGGGCGCCAAACTCTGGGCGACGTCGTCGCGGCTGATCTTGCGCAGCGCCGCGCGCAGCGCCTCCACGCTGGCGCCGTCCTTGCCGGCCCAGTCGGAGAGAAGCGCGCGCACCGGCCGCTGCTCCTCGCCGAAGGCGGCGACGCGCTCCTCCTCGTAGCCCAGCAGGCCGGCCAGGTTGCGCCAGTCGTCCTCCGCGCCGCCGCCACCGCCGCCGCCGTTGAACAGCAGCTGCTCCACCTTGTCTCTGGCGTGCAGAGGCAGCAGGAGGCCCGGGTCCTCGTCCAGGGTCACCACTGCAACGGCAAACGTTGAACGAAAAAGTCGACGGCGTTAATAGAAAGGCAAACTGCGGGTGGCGCTGTCTTCCAAGTGGGCGTGGCTTACCCGTGTGCGTTTGGGTCTGGCCCAGCTGCTCCTGCAGACTCTGGCTGTCCACCGAGATGCCGCTGTCGCTGTGCAGTTTCTCGCCCTCGGGCGACGGCGTCTGGTTCTGGTTGGACGCGCAGTTGTTGGCCTGCTGCTTGTTCTGCTTGCAACTGTTCCACCTGCGGCGGCGAGGGGGCGGGGTCAAAGTTTGACGGAATTTGAAAGGGAATGAGACGAGCCGCTTCAGTTGGCACATTTTACCAGACCAAAACCCAGTGCAGGCCTCCCCTTTGCAGATTGAAGCCACGCCCTTCGTCTCACCCACGTTGTCACCGGCATCAATAGATTCAAGCGACACAACCCAAAAGGTGCGCGCCCGAAATCGAACGCGCTCACCTCTTGAAGACGATGAAGGCCACCAGGCCGACCACGACGGCCGCCAGGACCGAGCAGTAGACGGGGATGAGCTTGTGGTTCAGGCTCTTGTAGATGGGCTCGTGGGAGTCACGGTCGTCGTCGGCGACGGTGGCGGTAGCGGCGGTAATGTCGCTGTCCGTCGGGCCGTCCGGCGGCGGGTCGTCGATGGGGAAGTCGACGTAGGTGGGCTCGGTGAAGGGTGTTGGCGACACGATGGGGTACTGTTCTGTGAGGAGCAAAGAGCAATTTTCCAAGTGGTGCCATTTCATTGGGTTCGATTCATCGGGGGGGGGTCTGCAGATTTCGTGGTATTGTGCGGGTGTTGAGATTGTAAACGGCGAGCGTATGCGACATCCCTTTAAAGAGCGAATTGACGCGTTCGGTCCGTTATCGGACGGTGGGAACCTCGCCGCCTCGTCACCGACTTGCCTGTTATTCAACAGCGACCGAAAACAGGAAGTGGCGGCGAGGAACGGGGAAGAGGCGACCTCGGGAGAGCGGCTGAGTGCCCCCGAGCAGGCCAAAACATTTCAAATGGGATCGAGATGGATGCTGCGCCGACGGCTTTTAGCCGGCCGGGGGCCCGGAATTTGGAAAGTGAAATAGCAAGATGCAATCAAGCCGCCTGCTCTTTAGAGGCATCGATTTTTTTCCAAGATCACTTGAAAGGCTTTGATGCTTTATTTTTTTTTGTGGGGGGGGGGTATCATGAATAAATGCCCTAAATGTGCCGTTGCTTTGCGTGTAATTAAGTCCGCCTTTTCAAAATGTTTGTCAACACTCGGTGCCAGGCTACTTCTGGCGAACGGAGTGAGCGGTGCTATTTCTTCAGAAAAGGCAAGGCCCGTCGTGGCGACTTGGGCCGTTCGACAGCCCCCCCCCCCCCAAGAAGAGTCTTGTGATGCGCTGCAACGTATTGATTTGCCTCCCATTTCACCGTCTCTGTCTTTTTGCCCACTGGAAAGCAGACACCAATCCCTGACAAAGATCCTCTTTGTCCCGCTCGATAGCCCGATCCGCCCCCCCCATCACCCCCCCCCAACTCTTTCTTCACATTTTACTGCCTTTTGAACAGACGTTTTCTTTCCAAACAATCGCCGGCGCTCGTTTGGTGGCTCTCTGCTTTCCGAACGAGCCTTTCACAGACGGTAACTCAATCCGGTTTGTGTCCAGTCCACCCGGTTATGTCCTTTTATTCGGTTAGTTCCGTTATCGCCGCCCATCTCGGCATCTATCTGATCTTCACATGTCAAAGTGGAACACACACACACACACACACACACACACACAAAAAGGGCCCTGAGATCATTACAGATAGTCTGGTCATGGATAGGGGTGGGGCGGTGGGGCTTGCCTCCCCCTTGCAAAGTTCAGCAGGTCTTGTCAGTGCATCAATTTTATTTATGAGATGAAAAAGAAAGAAGCACAGCAGTCGGGGGGGAAAAAAAAAAAACCCAAGTACATGTGTATTTACAAGTAGGAATTTGTGTGTGAAATTACCGGAATACCACATTGGCCTCCAAGCCAACCATTATATTGTCCATTAAGCTTCTGTGTGTGTGTGTGTGTGTGTTTGCCGGCGAGTGAGTCAGTGTAGGCGCTTATGTGACTGAGTGATTGACTGACTCACCAAGTGTGTGTTTGTGTGTGTGTGTGTGTGTTAGGTCAAGATGTGCCTCACAAATGACGTTTAGTCCCCACATAACTTGAAAACCAGTTTTGGATGTCTGAACGTGTGTGTGTGTGTGTGTGTGTTCATGTGCGTGTATGTGTGTGGGGGCGTGCGCGTGTGTGTGTCAGCCACACCTGAATCATTCCTCTCCCTATTTGAAGCAGATGTTGCTCCTCTGTCAACATCTCGACTTAAAAGCTTAGCGCTTATTTTTCTCGTAAAAATGGAAGCGCGTAACCGCCACCGCGCCGTCGCAACCTGTGCCCATCAAACGAGAAAAAAAAAATGACACAATCGGGAATGATCCTGTTGCTCGCCTCACTCCTCGATGCCGCAGTTCCTTCCGCGCATGACCCCCCAGGCCCCCCCCCACCCCCCTGATTTTTTTTTGCGCGCAATCTGCAACAAAATGCAGTCAGCCAAGGTCAACCAGAGAAACTGGAGAGCGCAGCGGAGTAACTCCATCGCTTTTATCGAGCGCAGCGTGTTTTTCAGCATCTGTCCCTTTCACGCTTTGCTGTCTTTCTCGATCTCTGCAGCGGCTACTTTTTTTAGGGGGGGGGGGGGGGGGTGACCCCCGTCTTCCGAAACGATGCTCGGTAGCTTCATTGAGTGCTCTAAAATCGCAACGCAAAAGAAAAACAAATCTTTTGACCGTGACCTTGACGGACACGAGCCAGTCAAGCGCCACTCGCCGCGTTGGCCGAACGAAGGCACGAGCCAGGGTGCAAATGTCGCGGCCGCCCCCCGTGTCCCGCATCACCCCCCCAAAAATGTCGTTTGTCCGCAAGGGGGACGATTGAAACCACAATGCCGATAGTGTGCATCACGGACGACTTGATGGCAGCGGAGGACTGGAGTCAGAGGTGGCGCAAAGTCTGCCGAGGCGCACAATCAAGCGGCCTGTGCCGCACAAAGACGGGGGGGGGGGGGCTCGATGGCCGCGGGCCCACTGGGGGTTCCTCCCGCTTATTGATGTGCTAATGTGATGGACTCTCTCAATCCGGAATGTCGCTGGCATTTTACTTTTGGCATTTCACTGTTTTGACGCTAGTCAAATTTTGATGGAGGGCCGTCGAAGGGAAGGGAAGGGCAACCCCGCCCCCCCCTCCCCCGGGCGCCTCCACAGGCCTGTCGCTTGTTAAGGTCAACCAAACTCACAAATGGCTCCTTCCTCCTCTTCGCCCTCTTCAGCAGTTCAGGAAGTAGACTTGGCCAAACGCCATTTGCATTCACTTGGGTGACCCCCCCTCCCCCGCATTCAATGGAGCATCCATCATTAAAAAACGGCGCCGGTTGCCATTGCAAACTGCAGGTTGCGTAGGATGTCACTCACTCACTCTTTTTTTTTCTCTTTCCAGCCTCCCGACGGACGGACAGACGGACAGAGTGGCCGGTGTCGTCTAATGCATGCGCACGTCTGGCGGCGCTTCCAGATTCGGAGGCAGCGATAACGTGAGTGCTCCGCTAAAAAGATTACGCGGGGAAGAAAGGAGCTCGTGATGAGGTTAGAGCGACGAATGATGATGCCGGCCGTACGCGGCGCGGGAGGGGTGGGGGGGCGCTGAACCCAGTGGCTGGAAAACCGAACGAGTTTGTCACGTGACGCGCCGGTTATGGAAAGGACGCAGTGCAGTCCTGGCTCCTTCGATTCTGATCTTCCCGACCCGACATCCTTTGATCAAATTGCATTAAAGAAGCTTCCTCAAAGGAAGATGATTCAGACTCTCCCGTTTTCCTCAAAGAGCATTTTAATCGGTGCTTTTTTTCCCCCCCGCTCAGTGGGGATCATCCTGTCAAAAATCCCACTTTGGCTAGACAGGTGTTGGAAAAACTCCCGCATCGCACGGCTGATCGCAATCTTACTCACGTGTGACCAGGTGGTGACACGCGCTACATGTCTCGCCCCTCCTAAACTGCGCGCTAATGATACGGCGGCGCATCGCGAGTCCAATAAACCTGACGAGACGCTTTGATGGGGGGGAAATCCTCCACGTCGAAACAAACTCCACATCATTTCCGGATCGCGGAATTCGAGCCTTGTCATCATTAGAATGTACAGTCAAACCTCAGTTTTCGTCCATAATCCGTTCCAGGAGGCTGTTTGAAAACCGAAATTGTTTGAAAACTGAAACCGCGCTTTTTTTTAAAAGAAAAATGTTTACTGAACACGTCTGCTCACAATGGAAAGCAACACGAGGAAGCGTCACTTCCTCGTGTAAGAAAGGTGAGAGGACTCAAATGGTGCATTCAAGTGCGCTCAGTTTTTTGAGAACCGAAATTTGTTCGGCATCCGAGGCATAAAAAAACTCAACATTTTTGGGCGAAAACCGAATTGGGCGAAAACCGAGACGTTCGAAAACCGAGGTTTGACTGTCTTCATATATTTGCGCCAGTGAAGACAAAAATTGTCCCAAAAATGTCCCAACAAGTTCAAGACAACCAAAGTGTAGCGAGAGTCCCTTCAGCCCCAGCCGCGCGACTGCCGCGTGGCACGTCGGCACACTCCTTTCATTGTCGCGGGACAAAAGCGTCGAGGTCACCGCCGAGGTCGCGGCGGCGGCCGCTGACGGCAGCCGTGGGGAATTTGAGATGCGCGAGTGCGATAGCCGCGGGCTACGCCGATAGAAAAGGAAACTCGGAGCGCGGCTCGCCGGCGTGACCCTTCCTGTCGTCCCGCCAAAAAAGACTCTTTGTGTCGTTCGGGGGGGGGGGGGGGGGGGGGGGGGAGACGCATCGCCAAAGACAGCGGGATGAGCCCGACGATGACATTTGGATCAACAATGACGATAGTGTCGCATTGAGTCGATGCGTGTCGAGGGCAAGCGTTTACTGCTGTACGTCCACCGCAAATATGCCCGCTCGTCGTTTGGGTCGGCGACGTCGGGCCGACGGATGCGCGACCGACTCGAGTCGAGTCGATCTCAAGTCGGCGGTTTGCGCACTTGGGAGTTGCTTGGCTAAAACTTTGTTTGGCTCGCTAGCTTCGTATCGGATTTGCATTCCGAGACCACTTTTGGGAGCGTCGCAGAGCCGCGCGATTGCTAACGTACGGCTAAAATGTCAAAAGTCGAAATATTGAGTGCAAAGCGGCCTCGGCTGACTTGTCCCGACTTGCTTGAAATCTGGCGCGGGCTCGACTCGTGATTGTGAATGTTCAGACTCGGTTCTCAGAATGAGAGCGGCTGCTCCTTTCCAGCGCCGCATTTTCTCAACAGAAAAGAAAAACACGAGGAAGCACTCGGCACTTTTTCAGCGATTTGGAAATCGCGCTTCCTTTCCGATGGGGGGGGGGGGGGGGGCGCCTCACCTTGGCAAACGGTATCGGCGACGGCGGTGCAGGCCTGCAGTTGCAGCTCCTCGCCCTCGTCGCAGCTGCCGCAGGGGATGCAGGGCTCGCGCGAGCTCTCCTGGTCCGAGTAGGTGTCGCCGGCGCCGCAGTCCTCGCAGACGGTGTCGTGGTCCGACTCGCAGCTGAGCAGCATGCCCCGCCCCACGGGGCACTTGGTGCAGGGCTCGCACCTCTGCGACAGCCTGTTCAGGTACAAGCCGTAGTTGCACACGCAGGCGGCGTCGTTGGCGTCCGTGCACGGCGTCTCCATGCGCAGGAGCCCCGTGCATTTCGTGCACGGCTGGCAGCGCTCCGTGTGGCTGAAGTTTTCCGAGAAGGTTTCGCCTGAACGCAAACCAAAAGCAAAGTCAAAACCTTTTCTCGTCTTATGGAGAGAAAAAAAAAAGCGACTTGAAATGTTTTCTGGCGAGGGCGCAACCAGTCGTGAATGTTTTATGGTTTTGTATTTCAGATGGCTGGAGAACTGGGAAAGCCGCTAAATTATGCAACAGAGCCATTTGTAAGCGCATCGCGCGCACGTGTGAGAGCGCCGCGCCGAGGTCAGTAAGGTCACGGGCCTTCTTCACCGCCACCGAGCCCCCCCCCCCCCCCATGAATGGCCGCAAATGCTTGACTACAGTGGAGGTGACGGAATGGGACAGACAAAATGGTCATAAAAAAAAAAAAGAACTCAGGTTAGGTCAAACCCACTTTGCATCGATACTGTACCCCAAATGTTCGGGTGTTCATCATTCGGGTATTCATTTAAGGTGAAAGGGGTCTCGGTGTTACTGCCATTTTGACATTTGTCCGTGTGGCCAAATGCAGCGCCGCTCCAGATGCTCCCAAGCCGGGAATGGTGGGGGGGTGTTGGGTGGGCCGGGTGGGGTTGGGAGGGGGCGGGGGGGGGGGTGTTGCCCCTGCTTACCAGACGCACTCAGACGTGTCACTTCCTCGGCCTTCTCCTCTCTTCTCCGAGTGCTCTAAGAGCCATTATCATAATGCCGTTCATCAATAATGCAAGTCAATACATTAATAACGCAAGGCTGCGGTATGCAGGAGGGAGGGGGGGGGGGGGGCGAATGAAGGCTACAGATGGCTCAGCATGTTGTCAGCTTTTGCTTTTGGCCCGCATGAGTTGCCCTTAATAGTCAAGCTGCGCGCCGCATGTCTGTGTGGGCTTTTTCTGTCCCTTTTCCCCATTTGTCACCGTTTTGCCGACTGCTGACGCTCAGTCTCATTTATGACGACCGGATTCACGCCCTCGTTTACTCTTCCGGTCCGTTGAAAAGCACTTTGTTCGTCGTCGACTCTGAAGCACCGATGTGGCTGTCGAGTAGTAACGGGAAGCCGCAAGAGTTCATTTCATGGAAATGGAGAATTTCAGACCCGGTGGGCATTTGTCATCCTTTTGGCCATCCGGTCCGATAGCAGCTTGCGACAGAATTGGATTGTTCCAGGCAACGTTATCCCACCAGGCGTTCTTCAAATATGCGTCCAGAAAGGTTTTTTCCCGAAAGGATCCTTTTTACCCATTCCCCCCCCCCCCAAACTGAACAGACTTCAACTGAACCCCGTGTCGCGTTGTCTTCTGTCTTGCGTGGTCGTGAACGGGGGGCACTTCAAGTAATTCCTCTCATAACTTCTCCAGAAGACCAAAAAGGTCGCCCCCTGTTGGCAGCCATCAGACGATACCGAAATTTCAGCAGCGACGTGTTTTTTCGAAAGGCTTTAGGAATTCGCGCAAGCCTGAAAGTGTGGCATTTTTTTTCCTAAATTCCAGACGGGGGTTTAAATCAACAAAGAACCAATAAATCAAGGTGTTAAGGAAAAACTTCCCATCCCTCGAAGGGTCTCGAGGTGCAGTAAATTATCTCGCGCGCTCCCAGCGACTTCTCTCACGACCTGGATCGTTTTGGAAAAGCGGGTCTCCTTAGCGGCGACTTGCCCCACGTGGGTTTGCCGTTTCCTGGGAACAGCGCAGGCCCTGGCTGTCAACCAATCCCGGCCTCCCTCCGCGCTCTCACTGCGTCCTCTTGACCTCATGGAATAAGGCAGACTCGCAATATAAATAACCTTCAACGCCATTGTTGAAACAGATGGACCCTGGATGTCGCTCTGGAGTTCGTCCGCCATCTTGCCCGCTTTCGTTCCCTCCGTCTCACTTTGTCTGTCGCACTAAAAATCCGCCATGGTGTATTTTTTCGGCAACATTTGGAGCGGCTCCCGTTTTTATATCTTCTGCCTGCGCTCATAAAGTCTGCGCTCCGTCGAGGTTCACTCCCTTACATGGTAACGGACGGGCAGCTCTGATTACCCGGCTGATTTCCTCGGCCTGCTGCCAAGTGAGGCCGAGATGTCATAACGCTTTCATAATCGGGAATCGGGCTTTGAGGCGCTCGAAAGGCATCCTGACAACGCGATCGCTAATTCGGCGCGCCGTCCGACCAATGCGCCGTTCTTGCGCGTCAATTAGCTTTGCGCTAACAAACGACAGCAAACATCATCGAACCCTTGCTATTTAAATGAAGAATACAGTGAAACTCCTCTACAACAAAATCATGTTTGCAGCAAGAATTTTTTCACAACAGGGGGTTTTTCACTGTAGCAAATTTGAAACCGTAAAGTGGGAATGGTGTCAATGCATGAAGATTTTTTTCACACTAGGGGGTATTTTCACCCATGTAGATTTCGTTGTAGAGGAGTTTTACCGTAACCTTCTCATTCTCGTTTGCATCCATGCATGTTGTCCATGATGAGTGTGCGTGCGTTCATGCGTGTTGCTCACTGTCCAGGCACGGCGCGCACACGGCTTGCGTGGCCCCGCACGGCGTGACGACACCCTCGCCGGGCGGACACTGCTCGCAGCATTTTCCGTCGGTGGTGAAGTGGCCCGACAGGCATTCCTCCTTCTTGTCTGCGGCCCCCGCCTGCCAATCATCACAAGACGTCGTCAACGCGTGGGACACGAGCTGGAAGCGAGGCCATCAGGCGACAGGCAAGACGCGCTCGGCTCTGTCGGTTTAGTCGCGAAAACTTTTGAAAACTCGCTGTCTAATTCGGTCTTTCTCACACGACTGTCAGCTGCCGAAAGACATGCGAAAAAGTGCTGCGGTCGTTTTTTTGGTGCGGAGGACAAAGAATATATGCCCCTGTGTATTATTAGGCACAATTAAGAAGTTCCAAATTTGAAAAAGTTCCAAAGCGAGTTGTCCGGGAAGCAAGTTTGAAAACACCAAATAGGAATACGCTTGTTTTTTGTTTTTGTCATTTGTGTGTGTTGGACTCCACACGGTCTGATCGTCAAGTTTGGACAAGCAGCGCGCGTGCGCATCTCTTCCGTGTACAAGTGCTTGTGCGAAAACAACGTGACGCCACGTCCATCGATGACATAACCTGTGAGTCGATGATTTGGAGCGAAGCATTTCTATTTCTATTTACTTTTTGTCGACGGCTTCTTGAACGACATTAAAAATAAGTGGCCGCCTGCTCCAGTCTGTGGCGTCAAAACAAGCAAGGGAAGCTCAGCGACGTCGTCGAAGCGCGTTGTAAATTATGGCCAACGATTTGTAGCACACAAAACGAGTGGGGCCGGCTCGTGCCTCCTTGCGCATGAAAGCATTCCTCCACCGTCGAGTGCTTTTGACAGGGGGGGGGGGGATGTTTGTGTGTCACATACGTGCTCTCGTGCGAGGAGGTGTGTGTGTGTTTTGGGACCCTCCCACTTGACTGACAGCACAACGTGTTCTCCTGGGCCAACCTTGATAAAAGATGCAAGGGCCATCTGGCTCACGAGGCCAAAGGACGAGCAATTGTTTTTACTTTATTCATTTTTTGGTTTTCCTTCCGCTGTTTGCCTGGGAGGTCGATTTACGCATGGGGCCACAACATTAGGGACACTACTCAATCTACTCCTCCTATATTTTGGAATTTGAACGTCATCAACTCTGACCCCCCCCCCCCCCCGAAAAAAAAGTGTTTGCAAGCATTAAAATGTAATATCATGACAAGTGCTGCTACACAACCCTATTTAGTTTCTGAAAATGCGATCTTGTGAAAGGCCGTTCTTGTCGAGAGGCATCCCATTAGCTTGTCGAGGGGTTCCTAATGTTGTGTCCTTGCGCAGTCAGCCAGCTGACAGTCTTTGACGCACGGCCTCATAAAAGCCTCACTTTCACACGGCGCGTGTGTGTGTGTGTTTGTGTGCACGTGTATGCGTGTGCGTGCACGGTAATGTCTCATGTAAGTGAGGGGTCATAAATCGTGAAACTTAAGGTGTGTGCGGAATGTTGTCAACAGAACATCAAAAGTGCCCCCCCGCCCCCACCACCACAACCACCACCCCTCCGGGCACCTGTGAGTCAGCTGGCAGGTAGCGTGTTACGTGTTTGTGTTTCTGCGTGAGCGTGTTTGAAAGTTTGCCGTGGTCCACATTAGAATGGAAAAAACAGTTTTGGTCAATCGAGAGTGTGTGTGTGTGCGGGTGTATTTACTGGTTTTTATTTTGTAATGGGGACCATTCCAAACTCCTGTGTGTGCGCGTGCACCCATCTTTGTGTGTGGGACAATTTCAACTTAAGCAAAAGACGACACCAACGTAGGATGTTAGTCCACTCTGTCGTGACTTAGTACGCTGCTGACCATTTGTTTGTCAGCCCACGAAGTGCTCAAGACGACACGGAGACGTCATCTGTCGGCACCCTCCCCGTCCTGCCCCACACAAACGTCCAAGGGCCTCCTCGCATGTGGAGAAAAAAAACCCGTTGCAGGATATTTGAGTGACAGCTTTGAAAGGACGCCAAGTCCCGGAGCGCTTTTAATTTCATTCCCCCTTTCGAACCTCATTCGCTCTTGAGGTGCACCCAACATCGGGAGCTGCCGCTTCTTGTCGCGGGTGTGGGAATTACGCAAGGGCTCGTCACGATATTTTGGTCGACAATAATTTCACGATACGGCAATTAGAGGAGACACTATTTTTTACAATTTACATGATGGGTTCTTACGATGCCTCCAATATCAGTATTTGATGCAGTATGCAATGGCTTAAAAATGTGCGCTATAGTGCAGTAACGAAATATGAACCACCATACGACTGCAGATGATTGAAAGAAAGGCACGTTTCTTGATTCGGATTCTTGAAAGGGAACCGCGTCGGCGCGTCCGGACGCGTGACCTCGCTTCGGACCGATCTCGCTAACGCCGCAGTCAATTTTCAGTCGGGGGCACTTAACCTCTGGCCCTGGGCTGTCAGCGCTTGTTAAACCATTAGCGGTCCGCCGCGTCGGCCTTCCTTACAAGTCGGAGCTGGTTTCAATCCAGGGCGTGCGTCCGACGTACGGGAAAAGGGGAGTGATGCGAGGCATGATCAATATTGCATGTCTTGAGTCGGAGAGGTGCCTTCGGCGTGTAAAAAAAAAAAAAAACCTTGGCAAACCCGTCACACGTGACGCAGCCAGGAAATATTTATGCCCTCGCAAGGCCTCGGAGGAACTTGGGGAGGGTCTTGACATTTGGCTCGGCCATGATCCTTTTGCCGCGGGTCAGAAAACTGCGGCGAACGTTGCGATAACATGTTAACACTGGGGTCGCATGTAACGTAACATGGGGGCTGGGGGTCGGGGTGAGGGGGTCAAGAGAGGGCTTGCAATTAGAGATAATTGAATTGAGCTCTTAGGCCCTCTGCTTTCTCGCAAAACGGCAGGATGTCTTCATCCTACGACGTACATGACATGTCTTAAAAATGATTGATATCGCCAACAGCAACGCGAAACATGTTGAATTTAATTGGAAGCGTTTGCATGTGGGACAGCACATTAGGTACGCCTACACATTTTTTTTTACACACGCAAACATCATTCCGACCAATGCAGCTTTTGTGCCTTTTGGAGGACTTTTCTCAACTTCAACACACAACAAAAAGAAAAGCTGCAGTTGATCCACTGCAACTCGAAATCTACTCACCTGTCCCAGCAGTATCGTTATCAAAAGCATTTTGTTCATCCCGTCGGTCCTTCCCATCTTCCCAAGCGGAGCGCTTGCGAGCGGTCGGATGAGGCGCGCTCACAGGTTTCCAAGCGCAATGGACCGGGCGGCCATGCCTGCGTCGGAAAAGAAGTGTGCGGCTTCCACTCGGAGGGCAAAGCACAGGCACACTGCGGCCCGTCGGATGTTTGCGCCTTGTGCGCTCTCCGCTCTTGTGACACCAGCTCGCAGCTCCGAGGCTTCCACTCCCTTGACCACGCCCACTTCATGAACACACACACACACACACACACACGCACACTCAACACATTGTGCACGTTCGCACTGATACTGCTTTCGAGAACTAGATTTTAAGGGGGAACCAACTTTCTGAATGTCACACTGCACAACACACACTGATACTTGTCTTGCTGTTGAAATGGAGACCATCCACCCCCCCTCAACACCTGCACTCGTCCTACATATGCACACAGATCAGAACTTTTCTTTTCGTTGAATAATGGCACCGACTTTCTTTTTGAGGATTACTGCCCCTCAATCAGTTGCAGGCGCACGCGCATAATCACACTCACGCTTGACACATATACTTGTTTTTACCAGGTGATGGGAACCACAATTCTGAATGTTATTTCTCCAGTCCTTTCTTTCTATCTTTTTTTTTTTTTTGGTAAGATGCTCATTAATCAGTGACTTCAGTGTCCCTTGGACAGCATACTGCTGGCTTTATGCATGGGAGGACACCGCATTCTATTGAATAATGTGACACCTGCGGCGAAATATTGGCTTGATAAAGAGAACTAAAAGCGTCCAGTGGCTTCGGATCATGTCGTTGCGCACCGGGAAAGAAAAAAAAACCCGTACTTGACGCAGTTAAGTTAGCGGGTGACTCCCCTTCGGAAATCAGTGCACCAAAACAAGATAGCTGCGGCTCACGTTGCGGGGCCATCTGTCAAGACGCGGTGGACAAGGCCGGGTGGTCCGCGAGGCCTTGGCTGCTGTCCCCTCTCAGGTTCCAATCAAGGATTGCGTTCCAGGTGAGCAGTCCTGTTGGGTCAAGGTATGCGTGTGGCCTCGCTTAACTACTTTTGAGTCCATAAAAAAAAAAAAAAAAAAAAAAGCGGTTTAAGGGGTTAGTCTTGCATTTGGGGAAGTTGTCCTGACGGTGCGTTCACTGTCCTTTGAGAATCTGAATTCACAGTGGCGGTCGTGTATTTTTTTTTTTGCTGGTGTGACATGGATTTTCTCTCTGCGCGTCTGTTCCTCTTTGCATTCATACATTATTTATCCAGTCACAGGAGGGCCAGATTCTGCTGACTTTCTATGGTCGGTCGCTGTAAATACGCAAGCTATTGTTTGGAGGCTTGTTTTTTTGTTTTTGGCTGTTTTGTAAATGAACGTGACATTCAAGTGTTGTCAATGACAATGTGCGCCGAGGACAACGCTGTTTGAACGCCAAACGTGTTCAACAAGGAGTCGTATTTTGATACCTATTGTCCATTATTCAACCTCTGTCTTGTGTTTGGTCAAACAGAATTTTGGGTGGGGGGGGGGGGGGGGTGTGTGGAATTTTTGCAGTCTTTTGTCAGTGAGTGGGTCTTTTGTATTGATTAGATATGAGGAAACACAGTCGAAATTGAACAAAATGAGCCTCGGGCGTTTTTGGCTCTCAATGCGGTCATTATGCATCCATTTCGGGACGCTGAGATATGCTTGATATGCTGCAACTACTCACTCATACACACCCAGTGCGATGGAAGTGGAAGATAATTCTGCCATAACGTTATTGATTTTCTTTTTTTTTGCCAGTGTCATTGCAAAAGGGGTGGCAAATAACTACTTGGCACCAAAAGGCCACCAGATTCATCTATCTTGCTAGCTTACTAACTAACTAACTAACTAACTTTCTCTCTATCCATGCATAAATCCATCCCTCATACCCACTGAGCATTTTTTTTGTTGTTTTTTTTGCAGGCTCAATGGCATTGCATTGTAATACAATGTCGCCCCCTGTTGGGAAAGATCCGCAGCTACTCCATTTCAAGGTATCCCACAATCCTCATCGTGTGCGTGTCCAGAAACTTGTTCAGTTCCATCTGTCAGTGCCGCAATGTTTTTTATTGAATGTAAATTGATCATGTGTTCCCCCCCCCCCCCCCCCCCCCGTTTTTTAAACGCCCTTTTGTGACAGCCGAAAAATTGTTTTTACATGTTCGGGTTTCAGTCGGTGGCCTCACGGATGTGAGGCACTGGCCTCCTAAATCGGAGCTTGTGGGCTCGAGTCCCATCTGGGGTGTTGACTTTAAGATCTGTATCTTGAGCAGCAATTTTGACACGGGATATTCTGTGGCGATTGAGGCATGGTCGTCAAAACACCAAACTATTACGTGATGGTCAAAGTCAACATTTGGGAGAGGTTGAGATCTGACGTCTGCACAATGTCGGGGTTGATGCTCACACGTCCCCGCAGCTTTAAGTTTGAAAGGCCTCTTTGGCATCATGACAGGAAACTGAAAGCCAAGCTTGCCTCAAAACCTGAAACCAGAGCACGGGCAATTCATCACAACACATTTTTTTGAACTGAATGTCATGATTTCGGTTCCCGTAATCCTAAAACTTGCAGCATATTGATTGTTTTCAGGTTCTGCATCACCTTTATCTACCTCAGCGGCCCCAACGGATAAGGCACTGGCCTCCTACGCCAGTCATTGACGGTTCCAGGCGACGCCAGTCGTCGGTGGGCCCTGAACAAAAGGACTTCCTGTGGAGCTTCTCCATTGGAAGCTGAACTTCCTGGCAAATGGACAGAACGGCGGATCAACGAATATCCACCGGGGCGCTTTTGAAGGTGAGCGCACAAGACCCAAAAGTGTAATCCAAGCCTTTGTTGACCTCTAAACACCGACATTAAATGGGATAAGATGCTGGTTGGATAATGACATAGTGTGACTGCGCACATACCTAGCAGCTGTATATACTATCAATATTATGGGTGGCGGATGTCAGACTGTCAATTGGTGCGCGTATGCGTCCCGCGGCGCGCATCCATACATGCAGCCTTTTTATAAAGTCACGCTTTCTTCTCGCTTCCCAGGTCAGTCGGCGCTTGTCACCGCTTGGGCCCGCTTGGTGGACCACCGCACGAGGTAGGCGCCGCGCTCGCTGCCGACGTTTTCTCCAAAGAAGCGATGCAGTGTCCCGCTTTGTAATTGATCACCAATTTCGCCTTTTTTTTTTTTGCTGACTGACGATGTGGATTGAAAAAAAAAAAAATATGCATCTTAAACCCGTCAAATATCTTCTCACTGTGCTTATAAATAGCAGTTATTCCGAATTTTTTTTTTTTTTTTTTAAAATGAAACAAAACTACAATTTCCTCTGCATCAAATCCAAAGGCGATAACCTAAGAGCCGTGAGAATTCTGCCAAATTAATTTTGAAAATGGTTCTCCGTGGTAGAGAGGAAATTGCGCCTTCTACGCAGCCATACTTTAATGTTGGTCGTGCAATAGGAAATATTTTTCGGAGGTGATATCGATTGTCCACACAGACGGACGGTATCGGCACCGCCTCTTGCCGTGCGTAACGTGGAGAGCGCCTCGAAGAATGTGCACCTTTTGGTGACAAAACGTCAATGTCACCGCGTCCGGCGCGCGCAGACAGACGGTCAACACGCGCACGCACACGCGCAGGCGCCGCTCATCCTTGCGCAGAATGTCAAATCCGATATTAATCCTCCACCCCTTTCTTCATCCGTGTTTTGGAAATAAATCATTCTGTTTTCACATACAACTTGAGTGTTCTCAGTCCGACCTGGCGTCCGCCGGCTAACACCTCATGAACGCCGCCGCCGCCGCCGCCACCAACAACTTTCTCCATTCGGTCGTTGCAGCTGAGCAAGACGATGAAGGACCACAAGGAGCAGACCTACTGGCAGGAGACGGGACGATGGGCGGCGACCGAGGAGAGCTTCGACCCCCAGTCGGGCGTGTGGGCCACCTCGCCGGTCTCGTACCTCACCTTCAAGAGCCTGGTCCAGCTGCGACGCTCCATGAACACCGGTCATCTATTGAGAAAGAATAAAATGCCTGGGGAGGGGGGGGGGGGTGGGGGGTGGTACAAACCATAACTGGGAGGTCCAGTTTTATTTTGAAGGGGCGTACCTCCATTTTGGGACCACGATGCCAACAAAACAAGCACACTAAGCAAATGACTCCACGCTACTTTGGCTTTGGCGGAGGTGCTGTAGCGTCGCGCCCCACCTTGGCCCGATCTATTCGATTGAAGAGGAGCGATTGCGCATGTCCAACATTTAATGAGAGTCAGAGAAGTCACGATTTTTTGCACTCCAAACAGGAACTCAAACAACAGAAATACACCAAACATATTTACTCCTCATTAACTACATCCTATTTATATTGCTCCTATATTTATATGTATAAAAAAAAAAAAGTTATTTTGACAACAGCGACTGTGCTTTTGTGCGCTAGCTGTTTGCAGCCATGTTGTTAGTGGAAACAGTGCACTTTAGCTTGCAACAACAAATACGTATCGACTTTGGTTCCTTTCTGATTCAACAGGTTGTGAAAATTTAATATAAAAACATTCCAAAAAAATTCGCAATTGTATTTAGGGTGACGTGTTATGTTTCGTTGGCATGCAGGATGAGGGGGAAAAAAAAAATCGTCCCCTGTAATGTGTTTTTGGACCCCCAATAATGTGACTCCGAGCGAGCACAAAAATGTAACCTGGCGACACATGACACAGTCAGCAACAAGCGCAATGCCTTTTCTGCGTCCAGGTGTGATGCTTTTTGACTGCGCCGAGAAAACCTTGGAAGGCATCGCCGAGAAGATGGTCACCGAGATGCTCAAACAGAAGCAGATCCGACCGGGAGACCAGGAGGGGATGACCAAGTGTCTGCTCCAGAACCGCGGGTAGACTCCGAAACGCCACCGGCAACCGCGGCGCTCGAGTTCATTTTCTCTTTTCCCTCCCCCCCCTGCAGCCAACCAGATGATCCAGAGAGTCAAGCCCTGACCGATGGAGCGGACCTGCGCAGGTTTTCCGTCAAGGAGAGGGTAAAGGTCATGGGCTGCCGATCCCACGACGTGCGTGTGACTTGAAATGTCATCCGACTCTTTTTTTTTTTGCGCAGAAGGACGAATCTGACCATGTGGAGGCATCGATGGTGTTAGTAGGTGAGAAAGTGTGACTTCACCGTCGCGCGGCGTTATTTTGGTGTTTTTCCACCTCTCCCTGCTTAAATTACGCCCAGAATTTCGTAGTGAGTCAGCGATACATTCGCCAAAAGTGACATCATCAGAGGTTTGCCGCAGGAGCTTTGGACTTCCTGGAAAGGCCCGCCGTGGTCTTTGTGCGTCTGAAAGAGGCGGTGGCCCTCGACTCGGCCTTGGAGGCTCCGGAGCCCGTACGCTTCGTCTTCGTGCTGATGGGGCCCGGCAAGGCCGATATGGATTACCACGAGACCGGGCGAGCAATGGCGGCGCTCATGGCCGATAAAGTGAGTCAATCGCACAAGTGGACAAGTCACAAGGCTAGTCCTCGCTATTTCTTCCGAAAAGTCAAGCTGAGCGCTTCTGTTTCCGTCCACCAGTTGTTCAACCAGGCAGCGTCTCAGGCGACGAGCCTCCGAGATCTGACCGAAGCCGTGGGCGACTTCATGGACTGCAGCATCGTCATCCCGCCCGTCGAGATCCAAAACGAAGCCGTGCTCAGTTCCATCGTCAACTTCCAGAAGAAATTGCTCAAGGATAGAATCCACTCCTCCGAGCCCGTGTTGGACAGCAAGCCCAGTCAGCGTAAGGCCCGACGTCGGCGAAGCGCCAAAATGCCCCCCCCCCCCCGAATCAAATTTGGGCTTTCTTAATTCTGCAGCTTCCTTCTCGAGCGCACCACCCCCCGCCGAAGACCCCCTTTCCCGCACGGGCCGACCGTTCGGCGGCATGATACGAGACATTAGAAGACGATACCGGTACTACAAGAGCGATATTACCGATGCTCTCAACGCTCAGGTCCTCGCTGCCATTATCTTCATCTACTTTGCGGCGCTCTCTCCCGCCATCACTTTTGGGGGCCTGCTAGGTCTGTATGCGATGCCGGCACTCGCGCCCGAGACCCCGGCGCTCATCTGTGCTTATTTCTTCATTTAGCCGACAAGGTGGAGGACATGATGGGCGTCCCGGAGCTTCTCGTCTCCACCAGCATCCAGGGGATTATCTTCTGTATCGTCGCTGCCCAGCCCGTGCTCGTTATCGGCTTCTCTGGGCCTCTGTTAGTGTTTGAAGAGGCCTTTTATGCTGTGAGTCAGGAAACTTAAAAAAAAAAAAAAAACGCAGATCCTTATCGATGTCCAAGTTGTGGATGATTCGTTTCAACTCGCTCCAAGTCCATTGATCAAATCTGCTTGATGCAGTTCTGCAAGTCCCAGGAAATTGAGTACATTGTCGGGCGAGTGTGGGTTGGCGCGTGGCTGGTGGTCATCGTGGTGATCATCGTGGCGTGCGAGGGGAGCTTCCTGGTGCGCTTCATCTCCCGCTTCACCCAGGAGATATTCTCCATCCTCATCTCCATCATCTTCATCTACGAAACCTTCGCCAAGCTCGCCAGGGTAATCGTCGGGGGGGCCAGCGCTCAGAATTCCACCAGCCGACATGTCCCGTCGGAGTTGCACTAACTCTCCCGCAACTCTCCAGATCTTCAAGGCTCATCCGCTGATTCTGAATTACGATCATCTGAATGCATCTCTCGAAAACCCCTGGCACCCAAAGCTGGAACGGACGGCCGTCTCGGACAACGCCACCGGCAACGCCACCGTTCTGGTCAAGTCTTTGACGCCGGCTTACCCCAACACGGCCCTGCTGTCCATGTGCCTCATGCTTGGCTGCTTCTTCATAGCCTATTTCCTGCGCCAGTTCAAGAACGGAACCTTTCTGCCGGGAAAGGTGACGAGCTCTCTTTACCGTTTGCAATGAACTAGGTTGGGTTGATTGAAGTCATCCTCATCACCGCGTGGCTCTTCCAGGTCAGACGTTTGTTGGGTGACTTTGGGGTGCCCATTGCCATTTTCCTCATGATTGTCGTGGACTACAGCATTGGAGACGCCTACACTCAGGTTGGCGTGGATGTAGATGTAGACTGTGTCAGACTTTCAAATTAAAAGCATGCAATACTGTATCATAACACAGCTTCGCCGCGCCACAACAGCCGCACTCAAGAAAGAAAAAAAACAAAAAACAGTGTGACTGCTAAAAGTGGGACCAAGATGAAGAGAAGACGAAACTGTTCTTCGACTGCTCTGCCTTTGTTTTGCGAAGGCCTTACTTTGAACTCATTCACTCCCAAAGACGTTTTTAAACGTCTTTTCAGACTTGGTCCCGAATTGGCTGGTACTGAATGAGTTAACAGGATGTCACTTTTTGTCCATTCCGTGCACTCAATCTCATGCAATTAAAAAAAAACAAATAAAAATGTATCTGCAGAAACTGGTGGTCCCTAAAGGTCTGATGGTCTCGAAGCCAACCAAAAGAGGCTGGCTCATCAACCCGTTTGGCGAGCACTCACCCTTCCCCGTGTGGATGATGATTGCATGCTGCGTTCCGGCTTTGCTCGTCTTCATCCTCATCTTTTTGGAGTCTCAAATCACAACGTAGGTCCTATTAGCCCCGCCCCCCCAACCTCTAAAAAAGGTTCTTCGTTCAGACACTCATGTCCAATTGGTCTCTCATGAAATGTTCCAGCTTGATCGTTAGCAAACCGGAAAGGAAGATGGCCAAAGGCTCCGGCTTCCATTTTGACCTTCTGGTCTTGGTGGGCATGGGCGGTATCGGCGCCATCTTCGGCGTGCCGTGGCTGAGCGCCGCCACGGTGCGCTCCGTCACTCATGCCAACGCCCTCACCGTCATGGGCAAAGGACCCAAACCCGTGATCGAGAAAGTGCTGGAGCAGAGGGTCAGCGGCATTGTTGTGGCGCTGCTGGTCGGTAAGTGGAGGCGGCGGCGGAGGTGGGAAATAAATCTCAAGTCGAGATGAAATAGCAAACAAAAACTTTGTGGATGGATCTGGCAGTGCATCCCCTAACCCAGCAAGTTTAGTCTCAAAGTACAAACATGAAAAGCTCTCCAGCGAACGTTTCTTTCCAGGTTTGTCCATTCTGATGGAGCCCATCCTGAAGTTGATTCCCATGGCGGCCTTGTTTGGGATCTTCCTCTACATGGGCGTCACGTCGCTAAACGGCATCCAGCTGTGGGATCGGATGCTGCTTCTCCTCATCCCCAAGAAATACCATCCCGATGAGCCGTACGCCACCAGAGTAAGAGCCGCCCCGTGGCCATGACAACCGCCGCCCATACCGGCGGGGATTTGAAGTTGGGTTCTCACGTTACACTTTGATGGCAGGTGAATACCGGGAGAATGCACTTGTTCACGGCCATCCAGATCGTGTGCCTCGCTCTTTTGTGGATTGTGAAATCCAGTCCGGCCTCCCTCGCACTTCCATTCATCCTCATCCTCACCATTCCCTTACGCATGTTCATGACCGGGCGTCTCTTCACTGAGCTGGAAATGAAATGTGTAAGTCGCTTGTCCCTTTTAATGCAACATCCTTTATGTGTATGAATGTTAAATGCTTTGTATTTCCTTTTGTTGCTTAGTTGGATGCGGATGACGCTAAAGTGACATTCGAGGAGGAGCCGGGACAGGATGTGTACTGGGAAACTCAGATGCCATTGTAGACGTTAGAGAATGGCCACTCTTCAAAACATTTTAAATGGAAAATAATTACGGCTGAAATTCAAGGTTGCAAGCAATTGTATTTCCATTAAAAAATGGGTATAAATGATTTCTTACGGTCAATTGGGTCATTTGTGCCTTTTCCGTCCCCAATAAAAAACATATTTTACTGAAAGTCAATAAAATGATTGTGAAAACCTTTGATCGTGTGCTCTCCCTTCTAACATTAACACAAAGTAATGTCTTTATTTTTTCCAGTACCGTCCTTTTTAAAAAAACATAAATAGTACATTAAATGTTAATTTCCACTTCTTTTTGTTGTTGGCGAGTCAAATCCTAATCAACGGGAGCCCATTATACATCCAACTGAACGGTAGATGGCGCAATGAGCGATTCTCTCCGTCATCCCGATTACCCACGAAGAAAACATTCGCTCGTTCCCGATTGGTCACCAAAAGACCACGCCTACTTCCGGCACATGTTTCCATAATTTAGGGCATTAAGTGTCTTGTTCTGTTTACGGCGGCGTTTTCATGCTTTTAAACTGTATTATGAGATTTAACAACAAGAAAACACACCCTGCCTGCTAACGTTGCTCATGAGCTGGCGCGTTCAAGTAAGCTACGAGGAAACCGCGAGAGTGTTTTGCGGCGACCGGAGCCGAAATGGACACCGGTAGGTATTGCAAACTTCAACAAATGCATCTCTGGCAGCACTTGAAGGTGGCTTTCTGTTACCTTGTGTTACAAAGCGTGGACACCAGAAAATCTTTTGAAGCTTCTCAATGCGATGAAAACAAACATCTCGGACGGTGACCGAATGAGAGCGTTCTTGCATGGAGTCAAGAAGTTGGACTGGGACAAAGTGGCATTCCCTCCCTTTTCACCAAAAGATTGCCAAGAAAAGTGGAGAGTTGTGGCGCACAAGGTGAGACGAATTTTTGGGTAGTATTGTTCGTATTGGCTGCTGCTTTCGAATTTAACAGGTGCTAATGTTTATTTTTGAGAGTTTATGGTATTTCTGAGCAGCTTAGGTGATATGTTTTTTAAGGCAACAATGTCACAAAATAATAAATACGTTCTTTCTTCAGATGCGCAAGATTCGAACACTCGCAGAGCTTGTTGATGAAGCTGCAGATGAACTTTCAAATAGAACCAAAAAGGTAAAACCCAAGTGGCTTATTAACATGTCCTTGGTCACATTTTGAACAGGCCTTCCGTCCTTGGTTGGCTTCACTGCAGAGATTTGCATCCAGATAGAAAATGCCACACCGTCATTATGATCCATCTGTCTTTTCGAAGCGCCCAAAGAAACCCGGTCCTCCAAGGATCATCTTTTACGAAGAGAACATGTGCAAATATCATGAGCGGCACCCGGAGTTGACTCGCGAAAAGCTCTTCAAACTAATCATAGACGATTACAATGCCCTGACAGAGGAAGAGAAGGTAGGCTCAAGCCTGGAATGTTCCCTGTCGCGAATGGAACATCACATGATTTCTTCTCCATCACTTACAGGCCCCGTACGTGGAGAAGTACCAGCGTGCGCATGCACAATACAAGAGAAAGTTCAGGTACTAAATTCAACGTGGGAATGCGTACTTGCGCTGTTGTTTAAAAATAAATTTCTGTGACTCATTTTTGTCGCAGCGATATGGAGATGCAAGAGAAGGAGAAGTGGCTTTCCAAGGACACGTTCGAAGTATGACAACATGACATTTGTAGGCTTAAATGGGGTTGCAAACTGTTCACATTGGAAATACTTCATGGAGGGGAAAAAGTGCAAAATGACACGGGAGTTAATCAATAAGAGGAATTTTGATGTTGGGGTTGCAGTCTAATTTGTGTTAAATCAGACATTTTTAGGGTCCGCTTTGCATTGCCGACAGTGTTTTTTTTTTTTTATACAACTATGTTAGAAAAAAAACATACATAAAAAATCTTGACATGACCCATCTTGAATTTTTCCCAAATATTCAACGGATGCATTTCTTTTTAGGGTGAAAGCGAAACGAGTTTGGAGGAATCGCCAGAGGACACCCAACCTCCAAAGCCACCCAAGTAAAACACACACTGTGATAAATGAAGATGGACTCATACTTTATTACTCAAGCAAAAAAAAAAAAAAAAACGAGAGAGAAATTTCTTTCTGCGCATTTTTGTCAGCTTTAGCCGTGTCATGTGTGTTTTGTGTGTGCGTGGTGTGAAGGAGCGGTTACAACCTATTCTGCAAAGAGCAGAGGGGGTCCATGGAGGGCGTTCCCAAAAGAGGCTACGTGAGCGAGTGGGCCCAACGCTGGCGTGACTTGACCGCCGACGAGAGGAACCGCTTCAGTTTGCGCTGCGCGACGGTATGCACGCTAACATTGAGTACGCGGACACTGCTGGTCAACTTGGACCCAAGGTCGATCATATGCACGATCTTGCAGATGAAGAGAGATTACGCGCTGAAGATGAAGGAATATCGTTTGGTGAGTCATTCATGAGCGTTGAAATTCATGGGAAAATGACCTTGAAAAAAAAAATAACGGCGTATTAAATCGCAATATTACGGGGCGGGGGGGGAATTTCCAACGCATTTTTCTATTGCAGAATCGTCAACACTCCGCAAGCGATCACACTGGCCCAACCAAGAAGGATACAAGACCCTCGGTGAGTGTTGCCCCGCATGATAAGAACTGTTTTTGTTGTTGTTGTTTTTTTTTAATAGTTTAGCACTTTTGTCTCCCAGGATTCCGAGGACGAAGACATTGAGGTCAGCAGCAGCGATGAAGAGGAACTGTATTGGGATTGCGATGAGGTCAGGATGATAAAACAGGACTTCATGATTTGTTGTTGTGGTCAGCATTGTCCATTAAACCATCCGACGTCAATCCAACAGGAAGTTGACGCCGACGACCTCGTGGATATCTGCTTTGATGTGTTTTAGATGGATGCCTTGTGGACGCTGCCGTATTGTTTTCAAAATACCTGCAGTGACAATGTTGTTGGGAATTACATGTTGCCATCTTTGTGCCTTTGTTTGTGTTTATATTTATGCAATGATGCATTTATATTTGAAGTCATTGCAGTTGACTTGGAGTTATGTAAAGTTGAATAAATTTTATATTTGAATACCACGAAAAATGAATGTTTTTTTTTTTTAATCGGTGTTCTGGATTAAAGTTATACTGAATACTCTTGAGATCGCCACAATAGCACTGTTGCTATTTCCGACATGCTACCTGTGTGAGGCGGGGGTTTTGTGCAGCAACGGCGACTGAGGGCGACTGAGAGCACCCCGCAAGCATCCAGACGAGACTTGCGTCTCAACTATTCCAGCGGAGTTGCCCTGATCAACAAAGCATCTTGAAACAATGAATAAAGTTGGCTTGCACGTTTTGGAAAGTGTGCGTAATGGGTGTTTTATTTGCACTTTATTCACGATCGCCAAGAAAGCAAAATGACAAAACGACACGATCTCTTTGTGCAACTCGTCTTCACTCGAAAACGAAGTTGGCTTTGCAAACTCTCTCTCCTGATCTCAGGATGGCATTCTGAAGGCAGGCAGAGGTAGGAAATGTTGTACTGGCGTGGTGGAGGGGTGATGGGTGATGTTGGAGTGCCGTCACGTCGCCCACGAGAGACGCCACGTCTCACCAATTATGTTCTTTTTTTTTTTAAACCTTCAAAACCCGGACTCGCGTAGTCGGCCGCCTTTGACTACCTATAATAATTTAAGAATCTCCTGCCGAGATGGTCTGATGGTAAAAGAGATCGCTAAGTAGGCAAGCGGAAAAAGTTCGAACCCCAATCTCCTCTCCATTTTTAAATTTAGCAAGAGTCGAATCCGTGTTTCCCGTTACCTCGTCCAAGGGCAAAGTTAGAAGTTTGAACCAGAAGCGAACACTCCACGAGAGCTGCCAAGCGTCTCACCTAACATGGTGTCACATCATGTGGTTAATCTATGACTACATATAAAAATTTCGAAATTTTCGTAGCAGAATGGCCGAATGGTAAAAGACATCGCGTGGTGATCAGGCGACCCGAGTTCGAGCCCCACCATGTGCTCCATTTATAAATAGAGCAAGACTCGAACCCGGTTTGTCCGGGCACCAAGTATTGTCGTTATCCGTTCGACCACTAAGGATCACTGACAAAAATTTTGGGTGGTTATATTTATACTTACAAATTCAACAAGAAGATGACAATAGATAAGTGTAATGGTGGTTGACGTCACTGTGGAAAGACAGTCCAGTGGTAACTGATAGGGATTTTCCACTGGTGAACTCAAGTTCGAGTCCCGGTCCCGTCATTTAGCAAAACCTTCATCATTTCGCTCGGATTTTTTTCCACAGAGCTTCACATTCACTTCCTGTTTCAAATTAAGTTTTTATTTTATTTCCGGAAGTGGCGTCATTAAGGGAAACCTATTTAAGCCGGGCCAACGAGTCACTCTTTCTCACCTTTGACAGCCTCCGCTCGTCCTCCCGCTGCTGCTGCACGCCACGGAAAACTAACAAGGTGACTTTTTTAAACTCTTTAATAGCCTCTTGAAACACACCGCTTTCACTCACTTTGAATGGAATGCAGCACTTTAGACGTGATCGCACCTGGCTAACATGCTTAAGCAAAATGTTTGCTCGGTCGTTGGCAATCAAAGTCTTCTCCGACCTGCCTTTGCAACAAAACCTCCCCCCCCCCCCCCAAACCTTCTAGGTGCACAGAGAGGGTAAGTAGACAAAACTCATTTCTAAATTTACAATTAAACCGAACAAATGTGCATGCGTGTGTATTAATTGTGTCTTTTCTGTTCACAGGTACAAATATTCAAATGGACTAAACACAGGCCACTCTCTGTGCATTTGTATGTGTAATTTAACCGTTTGGAGCAAGCCCGTCTAATTTGTCTCTTTTTCTATTCGCAGGCTTTGCATCTGCTACAGAATGGCCAAATTGACTGCAACACGGTAGAACTGCCACATTTTAAGATACTGCTGTACCACAGAGCAAATCCATCATGTGTCGATTGTCATTTCTGTCTCCACAGAACGACCCATAAAATGGCTGCCATCCTGTGGAGTTTTGGGCCGCGGCTTCACGAGGCTTTGGCAGGTCTTTGACATGTCGACCAAATATCGGGGTGCTGAGCCAGGCGCTTGGTAGGTTGAACATTTAAAAGTCAAGAGCTTACATTACCGTGTCTTTCAGGTCACCGCCCAGCTCTGCTCTCCTCACAAGTAAAGCAAACTCTTTTATACACATGTGACTACTCGTAATTAAATCTGCACGTGATTGACGAAAGATTGGGCACAGGTGTCAAAACCAGATGTGTAAAATAACAAAATTTGGCTTCAACCACATGAACTTCTCCTCAACCAATTCCCGGGAAGCTCGTTGACCTGCTGGTTGAGTAGGCGCACCTGTGGCTCAAATCAAACCGTGGCGGGGCGCTTAATTCTGGCCCCCCTCACACTTATCCAATCAGGTGCGTTGCACCAGGCAGAGAGGGAGGAACTGTCAGCGGCGTGGCACCTGCTCAACATGTGCAATGTTTGTCCTGCTTTTGTCCACCAGATGGTGCTCAAGGACCTGATAGACGTTGTGAAGCCGAGTCGTCCCTCCTCAACGTTTGCACCTGTCGGTTGTCTGCAGGCCCTCAGAAAACTGAGTCACGATCCACCTGATGTCACACACGCAGACTGGTGACTGGAGCTTCACCCAAAAAGCACTGCATATTTTGTTTTCAAGCACATTCGCCTGCTTTTTCTTTGACTCTGCATGCAGTGCAGCTTCCAGTCAGAGTGCTGCCAGCGACCCTCCACCTGCTGGGCAAAGAGACAAATGCGACAAGCTAGTAGCAGGTCCTCACTACTGCCTCCATTTTCAACGTTGCCGTTGAAAGGTACGAAATAAGAGTGACTGGTCTCTCGTTTGTGGTGTTGGCAGGTTTGACCACCTTGGATGAGTCACTGGACCAGTAGCAGCTTGGCGTATTGGTGTTGATCACGCCCGACCAACTGTCGCGGCAAAAGGTTCCAGTTATCACTTGGGAATTGGGAAGCAAGTTGAAAAATGAAGAGCAGAGGAAAACGGCACTGCGTTTCTGGTTTGTAATTGGTGTCTACCGACCTGTACTTTGTTTGTCAGATGGAGCTGTTGGAGTGTGATGAGATGAAACGTGACTCTGCGCCATCTGCTGGTAAGAAGTCTAATTTCAACAAGTCTCCATTTCATTATTCAGAGTTGAAGGAAGATTGTCCTTAGGTCCTCCGTGCCACAAGAGGGAGTCACCTGCTCACAGCCAGAGTCCACCTACGAGCACAGACCTGCAGGACACTTTTTGCTCTTCCCGTTATTCGCAGGGTGCTGAAGTCAAAGTTTGGGCCAGCCTGAGAAGTAGGAGACATTTACACTTGTTCAATGCACTATCATGACTACTTTTTTTTTTTTTTTTCTTTCTCCCCCAGGCAGCAGTAAACATGATCAGCCTCCTGCTCTCTAAAGTCCCAACAGTCAATCTCCCTGGTAAGTTTCATGCCCAACACATCTTTGTCTGCACAAGAAATTGACTTGCGTGTAACTCACGGATGCCTTTCCTCTCAGGTCAACACACCTGTCCCACATTCTTCTCAAGAGCCGACCACTTCGCTGTCCAGCAACAAGCAGACTGCCATCCAACTTGCAACTTTTTCCTCTGCTTTGTGATTGTTTACTCTGCAAAATAAAGCTTTATTACAAAAACACTTAAACTCTCAACTTCATTTTTAAACACATCAATGTAACTTAAAAAAAACATTTAAAAAAAACTAATTTTAAATTTCAAAAGTTTTTTCTGAATTTTTTTCAAAACATTTTTTCAAAATTTTTTTCCCCAAGTTTTTTTTTTCACAATTTTTTTCCTGGATTTTTTTTTTCCTGGCGAAAAATCCAGGAAAGTGGGTGTGGCCAAGCAAGAATGATGGCTGCTGATTCGCTGATAGCTCTGGAAGTGGGTGGAGCATGGCGATAACGTGCTGTGATTGGTGGAAAGTGGGGCGCGGTTATGCAAATTAGGTATTCTCTTATTGGTGGGCTATTTTGTGGGCGGGGCATGCAGATTTGGAGCGATCCGATTGGTCAGGTCCCAGAAAATTGTTGAAAGTGGGCGTGGTTATGCAAATCTTCGCGTTCTGATTGGTTATGCAAATAGGGCCTTGTCGTGATTGGTGGATGTGAAATTGGGTGTGGTTTGGGGCGGGCATTGCAGCACTTTGAAAAAGTCCCACTTGAGTCTTGAGCTCAAACTTGCACTTGGGTCACATCAGACAGTCTTTTCACTGGTCCCGTCGGTTTCACATGACCCAAAAGCTCGATTCCTGGAGTTTCGAGTCATGTGGAGACCAACGGGAACAGTGAAAAGACTGTCTGATGTGACTGAAGCACAAGTCTGAGCTCAAGACTTCAGTCTTTGCAAAGGCTTCGAGTGAGTTGAGGATGGATTTGGTCATGAAAGGCAAAGACTCAAATTCAAGTTGAACAATTTATTGGACAGAAAAGCGAACATGACAATGTGAAAGCATTTGACCAGTCAATCTTTTGTGTGGATCAGTTCAAGTTGCACGCACACAAACACTGACGACATGTGCTTGACCAGCTCATGCATGAGGTCACTGACATCTCATGACACACCAAGGAGGACATGAGCACATCTGACTTCTCTCACTGAGACAAAAACTAAGTGCCGTGTACTCCACAACAACATGATCACACTTTTCTGGTCAAGTTTTTAAATGACATTGAAGTGGGCCAAGTTAGTCATATATATATATATATATATATATAAATGACATTTTTAAATGACATTGAAGTGGGCCAAGTTAGACATATATGCATATATACACATATATATATGCATATATGACTAACTTGGCCCACTTCAATGTCATTTATATATAAAAATGTGTCTATGTATCCATATGCATATATATATATCAACTTGAACTGATATATATGCATATGGATACATAGACACATTTTTAAACTAACTTGGTCCACTTCAATGTTTAAAAACATATTCCAGAAGTGCGTGATGATGCTCGGGTTGTCTATGTGGAGTTGATACTGTTGTGCAGGACGCGAAACAGAAGTTTAAGTTGAGTGAGAGACAGACAGGTGGCGCACTCACCTCCACCTTGTGGTGCAACGTGACATCAGGCATCAGCTCTTCAAGCACACCACACAGCTCAGTACTCACACGTGTCCAAATGCAGGTTGGTGTCCCTTCCGCATGTCCTCAGAGTCTGGCGGCTGCGCCTTTGGCCCAGTCGCCTTTTCTGGTCAAGGAGAAAAAAAAAGGAAAAAAAAGTTGTAAGTCTCACTCTTTAGTCTATTAAAAGTGGTTTCTTTTTGTAGTCATTATTTGTAAAGTGGCAGACTTTTACTTTTTACTTTTCAACCCGTCCATTTCCACACTCGCAATGCATCTGTCTGAGTGATCCGCTCGCGGCTCTCTCCACATCTAAAGTACAATGAGCAACCTCCTTTCAATCAACTGCTCAACTCATGAAAATACTCAATATCGTTCAACCGTTCTCAAAAGAAAAACGATTGAGATATGCCTCCTTTGTTGCATCGAAGTCGGTAAACACAATTCGGCTGTAGTTTGTTTCCCTCGAGCTTGTTTAGCCTTGACACAGAGAACCTGCACATTGTGCCCTTACCTCATTCATCTTCTACGGCGTCGCAGCAGCGGACCAACGGGAGAAAAAGTACATTTTCGTGTCAAAGCAAAACAAGCTGGAGGGAAACAAATTACGGTCGCGTTTTGTTTCCAGAGTTGTGTTAAATCAACAAATTATGAAAAGTTCGTTTTCCTTTAATCAATTTCAAAGTTTGAAACGAAATCGGAGGTCCCGTGAATTGGAGACAGCAACACTGCCGTCTAGCGGACGAAGATGGGATCACAAAATCATGAGAAATGAACACGCCACATCGAACAAAACCCCACTTGAAAATCGTGAATGGATTTGAGGACCCGAAAACACGTGTGAAAATTACGAGTATATCTGTGGATATTATCAACACATTCTTTGAAATGTAGGATTTAGTTTTTGAAAATCACAAATATATTTCGAAAAACAAGTGAACAAAGTCACGGATGAATTTATGTGAATAGTTTTGAGACAAATCTGCCCCCTCATGTGAAGCCGTCACATTTCCACTGTTGATAGTAGCTTTGGTCTGGAAAACATACAAAATAGAATGCAAGTCAAACGCTCTTCTCGATTGCCTTTTGATTGATTGGCAGCTGAGGTCTACTTGTCGGCGGCTTGCTAGCTAGCTAACTGCCCCCTTTGCTGACGTTGTTTCTTACGATAACTTCCAGTGACTTAGTGAGTCACAACAACAAAATTAGAGGAGCAACGTGTCTTAAAAACGACCCCCAACTGTCTACATCTATACACTCGGAGATAAACGGCGAAGTCAGTTTAAAATGTTAAAATTACTCACTGAGAACAGGGCTTGTTGACAGCGGAAACACTTGTTCATTGAACCGGATGTGGTACCGGTCTTGTGCTTGTACTTCTTCTTCTTCTTCTTGGTGAATTGGATGGCCTTAGTTCGTATCGCCCCCTACTGTCCGGGAAACCACAAAGGCGTTTGGCAAGCAATCTGAATCTAATTTACGGTATGAGCAAACCGTGCAAAAACACAAAACAGACACTAAATTAGGGCATATCTTGAAGAACCACAGATTTCAAGGGCAGCTGATCCACTGAGCTGGTGGAAATACCGAGCTTCCGTCTACCCCCGTTTGATCAAAGTAATGGAGTCGATTGTAGCAACATCTGTCCCGTCAGAGAGGGTGTTCTCAAAGACTGGACGAATAATTACTGAGAGGAGAAGCCGGATCAGCCCGTCCAAGTTTAGTTTGTTGACTGCAAATTTAAAATAAAGCAAGGAGTAGCTTATGTTTGTTTTGTTCACTGCTGCTGTTGCTGTTAATACTCACTATTTTTGTTATGATGCAGCATGTTTGATTGGTTGTTGTTGGTTGAAGTTGAATCTTTTTGCTTGTTTATTGTTTGGAGCCTTTTTAATGTTCAATAAAATAAGTAAAAACCCATTTCTTTGCTTGATTATTGTTGCTATTTGCAGTCAGTAGAGTGCAATTTTTATTTCACCAAGTCATTTATCAAAATGTATGCTAAATTTGTCATAAATATTTAAAAGAAAGCTTAAATTAAAAGAGCCGTTTGAGAGCCAAAAAGAGACGGCTCTTTTTTCACTGAGCCGATCCAAATGAACCGGATTACCGAAAAGAGCCGAAAATCCCATCACTAGTGGGAAGCGAAGACGTCGCGCTGCGATCGATTGCTTCTGTCTGATTGGAGATCTAAAGATGGATGCTTGCCGCAATAGGTAAATAAACCCAATCAAGACATTCTACGCGGTTGCTACGCACGCCCTGCTCGCCGCAGACGCATTTTAATCCACGGCGAGATGCTTGCAAAGCGGCGCGCGCGTGTTTTCACGAGATGTTGCGAGAGCAGCCGCCGCAATGCAGCGGCGTTGACTTGAGCTCTGGGGGCGCCACAAATCTCGACGGCGAAAGCCATTCCAGGGAGGCAACTACAAACACTTTGGAGTCGTATCCTTCACGTTAACACGGTGAATGCTACGTTCGAAGCCCGTCGCGTTCTGTTAGCTCGATTAGCTTGTAAACCGCCTGGCGTTTCCGATCCCCTCGCTTTCCTTTGTTTTGTTCTGCCTGCTTTTTTTTTTCCTGCAAAGGGGGGGCGGAGGATATTTGAGGGTTCCATCCAGTCGATGCGCCGACGTCAACCTAACGTGCTTTTTAATGGTCTTCATCCTCAGCATATAGACGTGGCAAGCGAAAGACCGGCGAGAGAGGGGAGCGGAAAGCCTCGCAAGTGATCTGCCGTGCATTTGTGAGTATCTGGCAGCACGTTCCATTCATGTGATTGAGAGCCGGTCGCGTCAACGTCAGCCTCCTCCACCAATCTCCGCAGCCCTGTTTTGGCCGAGGCTTGCTGAGCTGCAGCATGACCACAGCAGCGACGGCTCATCTGGGACTTGTGGCAAATGAAAATGGAGGAGGTTTCAATGTCCGGCCTGGACAACGGCAAGCTGGAGGTGCAGTCAAGTTGGAGAACAATGCCGAGGGAGGGAGTGGAGCGAGCGAGCGAGTGAGTTTCTCAGCGATGCTTGGTTTCCTGCCACCTACAGGGCCTAGCTCAGGACATCCTGTCTGACCTGGTGGAGGATGCATGCCTGGGCCTTTGCTTCGAGGTGCACCGGGCTGTCAAGCAGGGTTATTTCTTCCTGGACGACACGGACCAAGAAAGCATGCGGGACTTTGGTGAGAATGTCTGCGTAGATGCTCAGCGGTGACAGCTGGCGTCTTGCAGAAGGATGTTATTAAATATATAATGCTTGTTATTTTGAAAAGTTGATGTGCTTGAGGAAAAAAAAGCACAATGAAATTTCTTCTCAATCCACGTCTGACTTGACTGTTCTTCCCTCCCCCCCCCCCCCCCCCGTGTCCCAAATGTGAAGAAATCGTGGACCAGCCGGGCTTGGATGTGTTCGGCCAGGTTTACAACCAGTGGAAAAACAAAGAGTGCGTTTGTCCCAACTGCAGCCGAAGCATCGCCGCCTCGCGCTTTGCGCCGCACCTGGAGAAGTGCCTCGGAATGGGACGCAACAGCAGCCGCATCGCCAACCGCAGGTGAGGCCCCAAAAAGCAAACCGCAGAGCGGGTCTTTTTGAAAGCCTTTTGTCAGGTCGTGACCGTTGTTCTTCTTCCCGTTTTTTCCAGAATAGTCACAGGTAACAACACCAACAACAAGTCCGAGAGCGACCAAGAAGACAACGATGACGTCAATGATAACGACTGGTCTTACGGTGCAGAAAAGAAAGGTGCCGCTTTTCTTATTTTATTTGCTTTCTAAATTGCATTCCCTGCTGAAAGTGTTTTTTTTTTCCCCCCCCCCCCGACTCACATCTACAGCCAAGAAAAGAAAAGCTGACAAGGTACGTTTCTCATCTCTGTCTTTTGAGGCCGTGCCGTGTCAATTCAATTCAAAACATTGAGCTTTGTGTCACTTGTTCCCCTTCCACTTCAGAATCCAAATTCACCAAGAAGATCCAAATCCTTCAAGCATAAGAGCAGTAAGTTGAAATCAGCCTTTTTTACGTCTATATACTGGAGTCAAATGCCAAATAATGTACAACCGGCCATACGTACGTTGTGCCTGTGAGTGCAAAGAAAAAGTCTACACACCCCTGTTCAAACGGCAGGCTTTTGTGATGTGCACAAAAAAAAATCACATCCTTTTTTAAGAGGATTGTGGCTGTGTTCAGAACCACATTCAAATGTTAAAATGGAAATCAGCTGCCTGACTTTTTTTTTTTTTTTTAGCAGAAGCCCCAAGAAGGTTTTCTGATAAATCTGCAATATAATGGTGTGCATTTTATTTCTTGCGATTATTTCCACACAGGCATGATGGGTCCTCGACGTCGCATGGACAACCAGGAAAGCCCGCGCATGTTGATGAAGGATGAGGCCTTCCCTCAGTAATGACACATGGACAACCAGCAGTACTCGATGGTGGTGAAAGTATTGCGTTTTACAGTGGCTTGTACGACGACTACTGCTCAGACCTCCCACTTAGTACTTGACAGTTTTTTGTTTTGTTTTTAACTACCCGAATCATCGTAAAGACACTGGCTTTTTAATCCTCTCCTCGCTGGAATTGCTGTCCCGGTTATAATGAATCATTTGATGTGAGATTTCACTACATATATCATGCAAAGTATTGTCAAAAAAGAAAAACTGAACTACGCAAGCAAGTGTGTGCGTATTTCGGCTGTGCATTTTCTTCCGGAAGAAAATAATGTCTAAGGGTCACATGACGTTTCAGACAATCACAAGAAATGGTTTGGCTTCTGTTTCCGCGCCTGTGTGTGTGCATGCGTGAGTTTGAAGGAGAAACAACTCACTCACCAGCGAGTGCACATTTATTGAGCAAGCAATTGGTGGCGAATGCAGGTGTCTTTTTTTTCTTTTCTTTTTTGGCTAGGGGGGGGTACTTGAGTTTTAGGGTTCAAACATGTCTCATGTGTTTACAGTGTAAAATGGTTGCACAAATCCTCAAATTGTGATGTGATAGTGTAAATATTCCGATAGTTGAATTGCTGCTATCCTGGCTCAGTTTCTTTCATCTCTCTAGCATAATAAATGATTTGTTATTTGTCTTTTGCTTTTCTGGGAAAATAATTCACTGCTGCTTAGATGCCAACGACCAACAGAGGGCGCCGTCGAACCGACAAAGGCCCATTCAAAATACAAATTTAAGTGTTAATATAAGTCTTCCACAATGAATAATATTTTTTAATCCTAATAATTCTGCCAGTATGAATGATCAGAAAGCAAGGAATAAAGGCGAAATTTTTTTTTACGTCTCATTTCCAACAAACTTATGAAAACAGAATGGTGCTTTCAAGTACTGCCTCCAAAAAACGCTTACTTTAAACTTCTTGAACAAGTTTCTGATAAAAAATGGTGGATGGATAAATTATGAAGGGCTATCGTAATTACTAGGGAAATTAGCGGCGCTGATTTTACACCAGAAAAAACAACAACATAAAACTTTGCTATGGGAGTGAGAGTGAAGCGCACGGGCTTTCCAAAATCCGATTTTTGTGAACACAGCAGCCGACAGAAGGAGATCTTTCGTTTAAAACGCTGCGGTAACGTCGCTGCTTGAAAATGTTCAGACTACCTCGGAAGGGGTCCAACATCCACCACAGCGCAGTGTTCGGATAAGAACAACTAGTCGTAAACAAGAACCCCGAAATTGCGCTTCTTTTTTTTTTTTTTGGCTTTGTTTTGTTGTTGTTGTTGACCTTACGCGCTGTCAAACCAAGTCACGGTAACGCAAAACTTTGAAACTTCGAACTGACACGTTCACTCCACACCAAGTACGTTGGAGCAAGTTGTTTTTTTTTTCTTTTTCCCCGTGACTGGAAACCACTAAATGTCGACGAGGGGAAGCTTTGCGGGTCCGACCATGAACCCCAGCCTGAGCCCGATGAATGTTGGACTGGCTGCCGGCTTGAGGATGCCCGGGATGCCGCCTACTGCGGCGGGATACCCCCGCTCGTTGAGCGTCGCACCGCAGTACACGCAGGTTCGTCTTTTTGCTTCGTTTTCCTCACTTATATTCGGTGCGATTTTGCTGAGTAAAAGTTATCCGAACGTTTTTGTGTCCACGTTCAAAGTTTGCTTTGAAAAAAAAGTAGTTTTTATAACGCCGAAGGAGAGGCACTAGCTGCGTGTCTCGTGCTTCTTCCGCATTTGAAAGGAACCAACTCAAACGGGTTTAGCGCACAATTCATGAAGAAACTTTTTAAATTTTTTTTTTAAATCGTTCAAAAGACGGTGGATCTTTTGGTGGAGGTAAAAATAAAAGTTTTAACACCAGCACCGTGTTGTCAGTGAGCCTTGCAGTTGTCATTTGGGTCAAGCAAACATGTGGGGCAATATCACCAAAAAGTCCCTTGGGTGTTTGCATCAGAATCGCTCAGTCATCCTGAAAATGGAGCAGAAGAATGAAACGTTGAGGTCTTAGAAAGTGGCCAAATGCTGTAATAAGTCCCTTAAAATGTTTTTCTTTTCCTTCTCTACCTTGTCTTCCAACTGCCAATGAAGTGACCGTCTGACATATTGTCTCCAATGGAGGTTGGAACAATGGCTCGTTGCAGAATAATTGTCTACATTTTAATGTTTCTTCATTTTCATCATAGTACAGGTATGCCTGTAGTTGGATGTTGTCCACCCTGTTCGCAAGCGCCCGTAGTTTACCGTACTGTTTGCAAAGTATCCATTTTTAAATGCAGGGAGTAAAATGACTTAAGTTGACAGAAATCTAAAGACTCCAAGTACAGATACTAATCAAAGTTTTGGGGAGTTCGTGGGGAAGTTAGAAGTAGTGGAAAACAAGTGTTGCAATGTCTTTTGTTGATCGTTACCACGTTCAAAATAGACATTCAATCATAAAGAGCCATTATTGTTTTTATAGCTGATCATCCTTCTTAAATACCGCTTTTCCTCTACCCTGCCAGCGTCCCGGGATGCCACTCGGCAGAGTTGGGGGCCCAATGGCTTCGATGGGGGGGCACCTTCCCGGTCCCTCATACGGCGGCAGCAGCGGCGGCGGCGGCATGCCCATGCGGCCCACCATGGGGCCCCCGACAACCCTGGACCCCTCGCGGAAGCGCTTATTTCATCACCACCACCACCACCAGCTGCAGCAGCAGCAAGAGGCGCTGGGAGGCCACCGGCGCGGGTACGGACTGAAGAAGTGAGAGTGTGTGATGCAAGAAGAACTAACGGTTCTTCATAAATGTGATTGCCCAAGACGGACTGTGGAATTGCAACAGACTTCTAAACGTCTCCTCTGTGTCATCGAAGTGACGCAATCAGGGCGTGGATCCAGAATGCCTCGCGCTTCGATATTCACATTGACACCCAGTAGAGCGCGACGTCGTCGTAATACGAGTCAGTCTACCAAGTGCAACGATTGAATCCATGTGTTTGGATTCCACTAAGCTCGTATCTCCATTGTGATGAATTAGCGACGCCTAATAAGCAATCGGGCCGTTAGCCAATTTCACAGAGCAACGTCGCTAATGTCCATTGCAGCCTGTTTGTCGAGCAGGAAACGGTGACCGCATCTCCAAACAAACGGCCATCGCAGCGTCCCGTGACTGGAGACTGGTGGCTATTTTGGATTTGAAAGCGCTCTGCGATACCGCGCTCATAACCGCGGCGAGCCTTGAGGTGAGGCTGCGCTTGCAGTCTCATCCACAATGAAGCTCTTTCATGGGCTGCCGAAATCTCTCCGGAGAAGAATGAGTGCGCCCGAAGCAACATTTTGGGAGTCTTCTGAGAATCTGCATTGTGAAGCTGCATCGTGACGCACAAATAATTGCCAGACCATTTACGTCTGATGGTTTTGCTGAACAATGATGTGTTAACAAGTCATAGGAAATGTGAAATCATTTATTAAATGTTAGTTGGCAGTTGATGAGCATAATCATGTGGGATTTTTTTTTTTTTTCATTAGGGCAAAAAGACGCAAGATGGCCGACAAGGTTCTCCCGCAGAGAGTAAGAGACTTTTGAACCACCGGGAATTTCTTCTAGGAATTGTCCGTGGTTTATTCTATAAAAGCGTACGTCCGTGTTGACGCCGTAGATCCGCGACCTGGTGCCGGAGTCTCAGGCCTACATGGACCTCTTGGCCTTTGAGAGGAAACTGGATCAGACCATCGCCCGTAAGCGCATGGAGATACAGGAAGCTATAAAGAAGCCCATTATGGTACGCGACATCGCGGGGATATCGCAGTATTCGAACACTTACCAAACAAATCGTATTCAGTGAACTCCATGATTATTTCTCGCTATATTGCTGCCATTGAAGGTTAGTGTCACGTGCTGTAACTGACAGCAAAATTCAGTGAAATAGATCAGATGGTCTTGGGAAAAGTAACTCATGGAGCTTCAACCCCCTCCCGAAAAAAAAAAAAAAAATCTGCTTGTAATTTCTCAACCTTCACTCTTGATTTAGCAGACGCCAGCTTGTCTCACAGCTCCGCTTGTTTGTTTCCTTTTTTTTGACGACGCAGCAAAAGCGCAAGCTGAGGATCTACATTTCCAACACGTACACCCCGTGCAAGCCCGAGGGCGAGGAGACAGAGAAGGTGTCCTCCTGGGAATTGCGAGTGGAGGGAAAACTTCTCGAAGAAGTAAGCCAATCCCACTGCAATCCCGTTTTCTGGGCTCCGTTGTTACGTCTCTCCGGTTGGCTCGGCCGGCGCGTCCAGATGTGCGTCGAGCGCGCTCCGCGCCGGCCCTTGCGCTCCTTTTAAAAGGCGGGAATTGAAACCGCAGGCCCTTACATACCATGAGGCTGACATGCCTCTCCTCCCGCCATCAATTCCAGCACCGCTGGCGGTGTCATCTGGGGCCACATGAAGGGAATGTTCAGGCATGCGGCTCGCAGGCCAGAGGAGGATGTCAGCGAAGAAGTGAAAGAGGTCGTGTTGTGCAAACACGCTTCCACGGGGGCTGGGGAGGGGACCGAGCGCGCTGGCGGCTTTTTCTGTTTGTCTGCACTTTTTTTATGCTACGCCGCCCCCAATTTGGTCAGCGCGCAGCAATGCAGCTTGCAAAGGCTGCAAGAACTGCAATTATAGAAACGGCAATGAACTGAGGCAGGCGTTGCTTTATTTATATGACATTATCTTGCCAGGACGACAGGGAAACGTACACAGCTAGCTAGCTAGCTAGCTAGCTATATATCAACTCAATGTGTCATTATCGCGTGTTTTTCTGACTTTATGTTCTCTTGGGCGCTCTGTGTACCCCAGCCTGGCAAGCAGAAGAGGAAGTTCTCATCTTTCTTTAAGAGCCTGGTGATCGAGCTCGATAAGGAGCTCTACGGACCCGACAACCATTTGGTGGAGGTATGACATAACGTTGCGAGTATTCCACTTTGAATTCCAACATGTGCAGAGCAGCGATGCTTCTCGCCAGCCTGACTTGACCCGAAAGTGGAATTCAGCTGGAATCGTTAAAAAGGCTTTTTGTGGAACGGCCTCTTTGTTTGACGTGGTTCAGGCTCGGCGCTTGGGGATCTCCCATCTGGACGATGGCCTGACGCCATCAGGCCGAAAACATTTGATTACGACACGTCAACGTTCAAGCGGCCCTTTTCAAAATGGCTGCTGCCTTGGAATCTAGCTCCTAGAGTCAGTAAATGCACAAACAATATTGATGATGAGAAGAAACTAAACTCAAATAAAAGAAACAACAACAATAAAAAAAAAAAAAAAAAAGGTCCCGTTGACAGAAAGAAAGATTTAAATGTGTTTATTTTTATTTGCGTGTCAGTTCACAAGTTCTCGCCAACAAATGGACACTTTTTGACACTCGATACGGAATGTTATTGATTCAACATATTTCTTGTGTCAGTGGCACCGAATGCCCACCACTCAGGAGACGGACGGTTTCCAGGTCAAAAGGCCCGGCGACGTCAACGTCAAATGCACCCTTCTGCTCATGCTCGACCACCAGGTGGGTGCGCGCCTTCGTGCCGCCACATTCATCATTTTGAAAAAAAGTCAATAAATATGCAATTAAAAAAAAAATTTTTTTGCACAGCCGCCGCAGTACAAACTGGATCTGCGGCTGGCTCGGCTGCTGGGCGTGCACACGCAGACGCGGGCCAGCATCATGCAGGCTCTTTGGCTCTACATCAAGAACAACAAGCTGCAAGACAGCCACGAGAAGGAGTACATCAACTGCAATCACTATTTCAGAAAGGTTCGGGCAAGAACGCGGCACCCCGGCCTGACTTGGACGGGCCACCGCAGCAACTTGAGTGTACTTTTCTTGACATGTGTCCTACCCATCCAGATATTTGGCTGCAATCGCATGAGGTTCTCTGAGATTCCCATGAAACTGGCCGGGCTGCTCCAGCACCCCGACCCCATCGTCATCAATCACATGATCAGGTACGTTTGTGAATTAGCATTTCAAATGAGCGTAGCAAATGAACACTTGGCTATTTGCTCTTTTGTATTTTGGCGCCATCTCTTGTCGTCTTGTTTTTTTCATCTGCGCATGTTTGAGAGAGATCCAGCTCTTAAACCATTTCCTCATATTGTGCAGGGTTGCCAAATAGTGAGTTGCATGACTGCCAAGAATAGCGTTTGTGCGCACGTTTGCCCACGTGCGATGTCCTTTGGCTTTTGCGCAGCGTGGACCCCACTGACCAGAAGAAGACTGCTTGCTATGACATCGACGTGGAGGTGGACGACCCGCTCAAGAGCCAAATGAGCAGCTTCTTGTCATCCACCACCAACCAGCAGGAAATCACCGCATTGGAGACCAAGGTCCACTTAACCGCCAAAGCTCTCCCGGGGGGAGAAAAGCGTAACACTTTGCATTTTCAGATCCACGAGACCATCGAGTACATCAACCAGCTGAAGACCGAGAGAGACTTCATGTTGAGCTTCAGCAATAATCCTCAGGACTTCATCCAGGACTGGCTCAAATCTCAATGCCGAGATCTGAAGGTCAACATTGTGATTTTTTTTATTTTTTTTTTCCCTCGAACCACAATTTATTGTTTAAACTTTTTTTCCCCCCCTCCAGGTGATGACAGATGTGACCGGAAATCCAGAAGAGGAGAGGAGGACTGAATTCTACCAGGCGCCATGGATGCCAGAAGCAGTCGGCAGATACGTGTACTCCAAAGTACGTCAGTGTGCGAAACAATTTAGCTCGGCAGTTATACTTTTGAAATAACCCAACCCCCCCCTTATCCTTCGCCCTCAGGTGCAGCAGAGACGACAAGAGCTAGAGCAGGTTCTTGGGATCAGGCTCACCTGAAGAGTGAACGCGTTGTCTTAACTAAGATTGAGTCCAAATTCAAATGTTTACATGCCTTTCTGACATTCCTTAAATCAAGTATCATGCACCCATTTGTTTAAATTGCTTTTTTCATTTTCTTTCCAAAATCCGAGATTGTTTGTCATTTTGAGCCCGTTGACTTGTTTTGCTTTTTTTTTTTTATGATTGTTTATGGTACTGTGTTTCTTAGCGGCATGCTTCATTCCAAATGGTGTCTGTTTACCTCTCATTATTTGCAAGCCATATCTTGTTGATAAAACAAAAGCATTTAAAGGCATTCCAAAATGTATACACAAAGGTATATTTTTATTGAGAGAATTGTGAATATATACTTTGAAAGAGCAAAGTAGTACTTTTCTTAGAGGTTTGAAAACTTTTATGTGTAGTTCATTTTTACGTTGTTGTTGCATGAACCGGCTGATCATTGAAAAGCTTTTTTTGTTGCACCGGGATCGCTTTCACTTCCTTAAACATTCCTTGTTCACAGATGAGCCAAAACTGTTTGGAACGTAATGTTGGCATACTTTTTGCAAGGGGGTTAAAAATGTGCATGTTATTATAAGTTCGAGCCAGGTTTTGTATCTTTTATACATGTGGGGAATTTTTTAATAAACATAAAGACAAATGACCCATGACTGCTGCACCCATTTTTGTGCTTTGTGACTGACGAGCCTGACGTTGCGCTATGAAGGTGCGTGTTGGGACAAGTCTGAGAGCTCAGGCGCTTCAACCGTTGGAACTGGTGGAGCAGGTCCTGCTTGGAATTGTATTAATTAGATTACTTTTTAAAACGGCCACACAGAAAATACACAATGAACACGGTATCAACATGTGTAACGATACCAAATAATACTAATGGAAACTAGTAAAAAAAAAAAACCTGAGTGCATATACTGTAGCTATAATTGAATATAGAAAATGGATTGGGGGTGAATTTAAAAGTGGTAGTGTCGAAGTAACCATTAGACGGGTGATTTACAATAGCTCTTATTTTGGGTTGCTTTTGACCAGTTGATGGCGCTGTAGGCATATCAGCTTCCGTTCACCTCGCGGAAAAGACGTTCCAGGAAATGCGTCACTGCCGAACGGATGCCCGCTTTCCAAGATGGAGGGGGACGGCACTGACAATGTAGGTAGAGTTTCTGGCACTTTTGAACACTTTGGTCCGAAAATTGTCTTTAAACGTCGGTGGCGTGCTAATATTGATTTACTCTCGTCACTTCGAATAAATCAAAACGGATATTTCGAGTGTAGTTTATTGATTTTACTCTGCATGGTTCCAAACAATGTTGATCCCGGTTTGCTGTATCATTGCGGCTAGGCTAGTTGACAAGTTAGCTAGCGCCGTAGCCACTTTGCGTCAATATCCGCATGTCTTTTTTGGTCAATGCAACCCTCAACATGTAGCCTGCACTGCTTGCAAGTTAATTTACTTGTCTTTCGTTGGTGCTGTTCGTCGGTCCGCAGGATAGAGCACGAAGACGGTACGTGAGCGCTTTGCTTTCCGCTGACTCACTTTGCCTTCACTTGCATTACGTTTCGAAACATTTTCGGATTTCCACTCGTTCGAATGTCACTTTCGCTGCACTTTTGTACTTGAAGACCTTCAATTAAGGCTCTTTCAAATGAGCAATAGAACTGTCAGGCCTCGCGCATGTGCATACTGGGCGTCCTGTATTGTCAGCCGTCAGTGACATCATTTTCTATCACAGTGGGTCAATGATGCAATGCCTCAGTTGAAGCGATCCTTGCGAATTAAGGAACCCATCGAATATGATGTACTGTCTAATCCTTGATTTATTCATTTCATTGTTTTTCCAGATGGAGATGGGCGAGAGTAAAGGTGGATCAGGTCTCCGCCAGTACTACTTATCGAAAATAGAAGAGTTACAGGTAAGCTGGTGTTATGTTTTGCACAATTTTGCCTCTTGAACCTCCCTTTTCGTTTTCAACAGTTGACCGTGAACGAGAAGAGCCAGAATCTCAGACGACTGCAAGCACAGAGAAATGAACTCAATGCTAAAGGTGCTCCCAAATCCTAATGATCATAATTTTAGTCATCATAATAATAATAATAATAATAATCCCAAATGTTTGTGTGTCAGTGCGTCTCCTCCGTGAGGAGCTGCAGTTGCTTCAGGAGCAAGGCTCCTACGTAGGAGAAGTGGTCAGGGTCATGGACAAAAAGAAAGTTTTGGTCAAGGTACGGGCGCTACATTTGGCACAAGACCACACTTGGCACACACAAGTAACATGTATTTATTGTCTGTTTTTTTTATTTTTCTCAGGTGCACCCAGAAGGGAAATTTGTGGTTGACGTGGATAAGAACATTGACATCAATGATGTGAGTATTGTCAGTGTATTTATCGTTTGCAGTACATCACGCTATTCAGTCATTAAAGTCGCTTTTGGCATTTACACACACTGTTAGCAAATACAAGACATCGTTGCCTGCTTAGGGCGGAGAAGGAGAAGCCAACTTTTCATTTGGCCCTTCTGTCCCAGGTGACCGCCAACTGCCGCGTGGCTCTTCGCAACGACAGTTACACGCTGCACAAGATCCTCCCCAACAAGGTGGACCCTCTGGTGTCCCTCATGATGGTGGAGAAGGTCCCCGACTCCACCTACGAGATGATCGGCGGGCTGGACAAGCAGATCAAGGAGATCAAGGAAGTCATCGAACTTCCCGTCAAGCACCCGGAACTTTTTGAAGCTCTGGGCATCGCGCAGCCCAAGGTGAAGGAACGCCCGGGGCGAGGAGAGGGCGTTCAAAACGGAGGGACCTTCTCTGACAGCGCGTTTGCCGTGGCTTTAGGGTGTGCTGCTGTACGGACCTCCGGGGACGGGAAAGACCCTGCTCGCCAGAGCTGTGGCCCACCACACCGACTGCACCTTCATCCGGGTGTCGGGGTCCGAGCTGGTGCAAAAGTTCATTGGGGAAGGTGAGCGGCTAAGAACAAATCTCGCCCGATACGCCTTGTTTCCGCGTGAAGCTGAGCGTGAATTTTGTCTTCAAGGTGCTCGGATGGTGCGCGAGCTGTTCGTCATGGCCCGGGAGCACGCGCCCTCCATCATCTTCATGGACGAAATCGACTCCATCGGCTCCTCTCGCCTGGAAGGAGGCTCGGGCGGAGACAGTGAGGTGCAGAGGACCATGTTGGAGCTGCTCAACCAGCTGGACGGCTTCGAGGCCACCAAGAACATCAAGGTGGCGCCTGCTGCCTGTTGGCTCACTCAGGGAGGGGAGGGGGGGAATACACCGTTCTGCCTTTTCTCAACGTGAACGCTTTCTATGCAGGTCATCATGGCCACCAACCGTATCGACATCCTGGACTCGGCTCTCCTGAGGCCAGGAAGGATCGACAGGAAGATTGAATTCCCTCCTCCTAACGAAGAGGTAGCCGCTCTCCCACGACACACTCGTGATGCTGCGCCACAACAACCTCATTTATTTGTTTATTTTTTGTTGTGTGTTAGGCTCGCCTCGACATCCTCAAGATTCACTCCCGCAAGATGAACCTGACGCGCGGGATCAACCTGAGGAAGATCGCCGAGCTCATGCCCGGAGCGTCGGGCGCCGAGGTTAAGGTGAGCGCTCGCTTCTTGACGTTTTGCGTACGTGCGCGCACAAGCGCTGTGTTGTTGAAACGCGCCTTGTTGTGTGAAGGGTGTGTGCACGGAGGCGGGCATGTACGCCCTGCGAGAGAGGCGAGTACACGTCACCCAGGAAGACTTTGAGATGGCTGTCGCAAAGGTGGGTCAACTTTTCTTGTGACGTTTACATTGTCGATCAACCGAAATGTGAGGCGCCTCGCAAATTTGTCAACGTGTCCGACATTTTCCTCGTGTTTTGGTTAACAGGTGATGCAGAAAGACAGCGAGAAGAACATGTCCATCAAGAAGCTGTGGAAGTAGCGCTCACTCGTCTTTTGTGTTTGCGCACACAACGCAGCCTCAAGTGTATATTTTCCCGGTTTTGTTCATGGTTCACTTTCTAATTGTTGCATTTGTCCTAGAATAAATAGATTGTTCACACCCCCAAAAAAAAGTCTGAGAAGTTTTTATCATCACCAGCAAACATTTAATATGAGACAAGTAGCTGCCGCTGAGCAGGTTGAACAATGTCTGCCAATGGAAAAAGTGGAGCATCGTTTATTTGGCACTTGCAGCAAGTTGAAGATTGGGGAAAATTCCCCTCGGAAACCTCCCGGATATTTTCCACCCTTTGGAATTCTCGCACGGTTCCGTCGCTGCGCTCGCAATCTCAGTCGACGGCGGACCCAACAAAACACTCGAGTGCGGACCGTTTTGGCAAGTAGACGAAAATGTTGTCGACGCCGCGGGTTCGGGCGAGAGGTCTAGGAGGGCCTGAGCCAGGACGCGGGCACCCACTGGGGCTCCAGGCGCACCCGCTCCAACACGGCGTGGAGCTCGGCCGCCGCGCCCAGCGGCTCCTCCTTGACCAGCACGTAATCCAGCCAGTGGCCGTAGCGCTGCTCCATCCGCTCCGCCGACCGCCTCATGTCCTGGATGTTGTGCTCCTGCGCGCAAGATCGGCCAGGAAGCATACAGGTGATGCATTTGATTACCCCCCAAAAAAAATAAAATTAAAATAAAAATGCCATTCATGCCTACAACGTGGGGGGGGGGGGGGAGCGCCTTTGTCTGACCCCAAATCAATGATAAAAGTTCAGCTGTTCGAATAGACCTTCCATGCCGGCCGCTCTGGAGACTTGCCAAAAAGGTCCGCACTCACCGTGACGGCGACGCTGACGAGCGAGGAACAGGAGCTGAGAGACTTGCTCTCGCTGTCAAAGACGGAGGGTCTCACAAAGACGACGTAGGGCTTGAACGCCGACGTGCGGAGAACCTGCAGTGCCTTCGGGGCAAAATGTTGAAAGAGATGAAGAAAGAAGATCGATCTACAACGTATAATATACCAATTACAGTCAAACTTCGATTTAGCGCGAATGGTTGTTTGTCGGGCTTTACTTTGGCGACGCGGGTGAGAAGAGGAAGCGTGAAATCTTAAAACTCAAGTCAACTTTGACATTTCATTTGAACGTAGACCACTTATGTTTCACCCAGCAGGCCTTTCTTGCCCCTCCCGCTGCTTTTCCACGTGAGGCGCCGCAACGGCGGCGGCACTTTCCTGACCTTTGCAAGTCATGTTTGAAGGGGTTTCTATATTGATACAATAATGTGCGCATATCCGTTGCCAAAAATGTAGCGGGTGTCTTTGGGACTAAAAAAAAAACAACAAAAAAGTGATTTAATTCAACCCCTGCACACTTAAATCGAGGTTCCACTGTCACGCGAACAAACACAAAGAACTCTGAATCCCGACACCAACCTCCGGTTGCACGTCCACAAGGCAGATTTTATTCTGAAGCAGAATTCTGTGAATGGACTCCAAACTGGTGCCGTACAAATTGTCCTTATACTCCCCGTATTCAAGGAACCTACAAGCACAACAGGGAAGGCGGCGCGCATGAAAAGCCTTCCCGCCATGCCCATTTCGGGCGGCGCCGTTTTTTTTGCAATCTACAATGAAGAGAATCAATTTCCAATTATCAATCAATTAATCGGCTCAAAGGCGGAATTTCCGCTGTGGCGGACTCACTTGCCCGCGAGGATGTCGGCCTCAAAAGCGGCTTTGGTGATGAAGTGGTACTCCACTCCCTCGCGCTCGTGAATCTTCCTGGGTCGTGTGGTGTCTTGGATTGCGTGCGCGCACACACACACACACACACACACACACACACACACACACAGACAAATGAATACACACACAAATACAAAGAAACACACACATGAATATGACAAAATCAGATTTGAACATGCGATTAATTTTTTTTTCCCCTCTCTCTCTCTCTCTCGTTTTCTCGAGTGCACTCACGAGGCACAGCCAATCCGTAAAGTCGGGGATTGTCGGCGATCACCTTCTGTTTGAGCTCGGCGGTGCGACTTCCCAGGGATCCTGAACACAACACAGAGACGGCAGCCGCCTCCGCCGCATTAGCCCGTCGCGAGCGAGCAGAGCGGGCCGGAGCGGGCCGGGGCGGGCCGGACGCCACCCACCGAGCAGCACGATGAGACGAGGCCTCTCGCCGGGGCGGGGCAGATAAAGCGCCACCTCCTCGTAGATCAGGATTTCGGCGTGATTGGCGTCGGGGGTGCGAGGCTCGCTCGGAGAACTCTGCCGCTCCCTCTTGAGTCGGAAACTTCTGTGCAGGCCACCTGCGAGCGGATGACCGTGAGCGGACTCGACTCAGCTTGGAAATGTTATTTTTGGAGAGAAAAAAAAAATCACTGTAATCCATTCCAGAGCGCGGGTTACACAAACGCCCAAATTGCAATTCAAGCCCCCCACAACCGCCCTTCCTTGCGCCCCGGGCCCGCATAAGTGTGGAGGTCCGTTGCGATGATTGAGGGGGTCTTTTCCCCCAAGGTCGCCGTCGTCTGCGGGGTGGAGCGAGCGGGAGGAGGAGGAGGAGGAGGAGAGGAAGGTAGGGTGAATCACTCGGCTCCACTCCTAGCGCAATCAAGGAAGGACACACAGAATCATTGCTGGCAGGACGCCTTCTCCTAGCCACGGCCTGATGTGCACCGTTAAACAGGCGTTCCACACGTTCCGCTTGTATTTTTCATGTCCCCCATTCGAATGACAAGGTAAAAAAAAAATGGACAGTTGCCTTCTCTGATTCTCCGAATGGATTCCCAGCGGCACCTTTTGTCCGCGCGTCCCTTTTTCATTTAACGTGGCCCCCGAAATTGGATTAGGGGATGACACGATAGATTGTGGAGATTAAAGCGTAATCCGTCGTTCTGTTTGTATAATCTGCCTTTATGCATCTCGTCGGCGAAATCGCACGCTCGCAGCATCGATCTCATCAAAGTCGCTTGTCGGTTTGGCTTTCATTCAGGAGAGGCGGCGATGACGGCTTACCTGCGGCCACGTGTGATGACGACGACGACGACGACGACGCGGCGGTCGGGAAGGAGCCCGTCTTCAGGCGGCATCGCAGGCGCCTGTCGGAGCACAAATCACAAATCACTCGACTGCGTTTCCAGAGCAGCTGCGCGGTCGTGGGAGGAGCTCAGAGAGCTACGGTGGCGCCGACCCAGATCAAGATTTGGAAACAATTAACAGGAAGTTCGGAGTTCTGTGCTCCCTCTTAACGAGTGTCAAGAGGTAAGCAGCAGCATTTAGGATCAACTGGAGACGCTTCGTGGAGGAATAAAATGACACATTAAACCGTCCTCGGAAAACGGACGTCAACTTTTTTTCGTCGACTCCATAATGAAGCACAGGTGGGTGGGGCTACCTCTCCTGGAAGTGCGCGGAGGGGATGAGGGCGGCGCGCAGGTTGCAGTCGCCCACTCTCTTGGCCTGCCACCAGGTGGCGTCTTCCTGGCTCACCACCTGAAGGACGTCGCCCCTTTTAAAAGGAAGCCCCGCCTCGTGACAGGGCGCGGCTCGGTCCTCAAAGGGCACGTAGTCGAAAGAGCCCGCAGGTAGACCTGCCCAACGGAGGCGGTCAAGAAACCAAATTCAAATCCACAGCATTCGGCCAACTTGACTTCACCTTCATGTGCAAAAGCGCTGACCCTGCTTTCCCTCGTCTTGTCCCCTTCAGTGACCGCCGGGATGATTTTCAAAGTAATGGAGCCTTGCGACTGGGACTGGCGGGGGGGAAACGAGGTCACCCTGTCAAGCGCCGCTTGGGTCTTCAAAGTGGCGGCAAGGCAAGGCGGCGTTTACCAGAATGCGACTTATTTCGTCCGGCCTTTTGCGAGTGATCAGGTTGCCGTTGACCTCGCGCAGCTCGTCCCCCACGTGCACCAGACCTGGCAACGCAAGACACAAAGGCCGCGACGTGAAATCTCACAGGCCGCAAAAGACCCAACGCAAGCAAAAGGCGCCGTGGCATGAAGTTGGTAACGTCTCCATGGCAACATCCGGGGGGGGGGGAGCCCTGTTTGGAATCTCCAAATATGCAATCTCGTGGCACTAATCTGGAGGCTTTAATCTCTGTTGACAGTTTGCGAAGCATTACACAACGTAATCTCCTCACTTGTGTGTCAGAGCGGACAAGGAAGTCGCGTTGCTGCAAAGTTGGGGTTGAAGCTCCCCCCCCCCCCCCCCTAGCAAAAGGGCAAAACACGTCGTGGCTCCTCACCGCTGCGGTCGGCCGCTCCCCCCCTCATGATCCGCGCCACGATGACGGCGCCGGTGCCCTCGTCGCGCCGGATTGTCGCGCCCTGTAAAAACCAATCGGGGCACAACTCAAATTCTTTGAGGCCTAAATCGGACTGACAAAGGCGACATTTTGCTCTCACCAGAGGCTCCTTGTTCTTCACCAATCGGACGATCTTCACCGACTCCTCCTCCAGCTCGTGGTCCGCGTCCTCGGGCAAAGGGGGCAGCACCGGGTCAAAGTTCTTCTGGGCCACCGTGTCGTGGGCCGACAGCACGGCCTGGCGGGGGGGGGCCAAGTGACGGTAAGAGCCGCGCTTTGGCTAGTCTCGTGCCACGTGCGTACCTTGAGGTGAGGGGCGCTGAGCAGAAGCAGCAGCTCTTCCTCATCCTTCTCGAGCAGCCCGTTCTGGAGGTCCTCGGTCAGCTGGCTCGCAAATTCCAAATCATTATGGGCCAAGAAAAAAAAAAAAAAAGACCCAAAGTGACAAGGATTGCAGCGCACTTACATCCTCCGCCAGGCAGGAGGCGCTGCGCAGGACCGGCGTCGGGCTCTGCTTGGCGTACTGCTTCAGTTTCTCGTGGACCTGAGAGTTTCTGTTAGTTCTTGCGCCAAGGCGCCATATGAGAGGATACTTTTACCTTCATGAGGTAGCTGAGGCTCTTCTCACTGAAGACCTCTTTGAGGAAGACCAGATCCTCCTTGTGGTTGGCATCGGGGTGCAGCTGGGAGGTGAGCAGGGCCAAAGTCTCGTGCAGATCCAACGGCTGACGGGCAACGCCACCTTTCGTTTCAATCGACAGCGTGCTTAGCGATCACGGCGGACGTTCTCGGCACCTTTGGGAAGCTCCTACCTACCTGTGTTTGCAGACGCCGCGGGCATGCTTGCCGGAATCATCCAAGGAGGGTGCGGACGGGGGGAAAGGAAGGAAGGTCAACCACCAACGCCTGGCGAAGGTCGCTCCAATGGTGCCCGCTGATCCTCGAGTTCAAAGGTGAAAAATGTCACACAAGGGCAATTTTTTTAAAAGGTCGTATTTATCCAGCTGGATGCCATCGGTGGACTTTGACCACTTGTCGACGCACTGCGCCATTCTGCACCCTCATCCACTCATATTCGAGACATATTATTTGACCTCGCGACCTTTTGTAAGGATAAAGCGAATTGGAAAATGAATGAATAAATATGATTTGACAATAGTGGCGGAGAATATTCGCTTTTCGTGGCCTCACGATGGACACAAGCTCAACAACGAGCCCTCTTCAAAGTGCTCAGGACCATCTGCGGCGTTCATCTTCCGAGCTCGCTCATGTCGCCCGCTGCGTATGATTGCAAGTTGAACTCGGTAATGGAAGGTCCGGCTCGGTGATTAAAGTGTGCCGGCCTGCCCCTGCGGCAGCCCCTCGCTAACCTCGAGCCGGCGGGGTCACGTGATCCTCCCTGATTGCACTTGTCGTCCATCCATCTGCTCTGCTCATCAACTCGATAACACGAGATAAAAATGTCCTTTGCATGCATTTTTTTTTTCTCAAAATGATTGCTCAACAGTTGTGAGTATCAATCATTTGAATTGTACTCTGCCGGCGTGCCGCTTCTTCATCTCCTCACTCACTCTAATTACAAGAGCTCTAAGCCAACGACATCCCCCCCCCCCTGGCGAGCAGATGGCGGGCATTATCTGGCCTCCTTGATTTAAGATGGCATCGTTGGCACTCCTGGAAAACGGACACACAAGTGATAGACTAGGAGAGCAACCCGCCCGCGAATCGGACCAGGCGTTGGCGCGAATGTCCGGGCAACATTCTCATTTAGGTTGTGTTGTGCTGGCAGGGTTGCCGTGACAACCCTTAAGGAATCCTGCTATTAGGCAAGCAGCTGGATCCTTGCGCTTTTCTTCCCTAACGAGACGCTTCAAAAACAACTTTGGCAATTGCGCCGTGAGGCCCAAAAAAAAAAGAAATGTACTATCACAGTAGTAAAAGTCACGAGGCTGCATGACAAGGCGTGGTGACAGGCGCGCATCAGCGAATTCTCCCTGCGCGCATGCCACCTGTCTGCCAAGCTTATTTTTTGTTAAAATTGCACATGTACGCGCACAAACCTTTGGCCAGACTAACATTGCTGGAGACAGATGGGATGGGCCGGGTCATCAATTCAGACATTTTGGCCATCTGCCCATCACTGCGTGCGTGCATGCGCATGATATTTTTGTTGTTTTTCCCCTTTCTGTCGATCGGTCATCTCTTCCATCTATCTGTTAGCGATATTAGGAGCACATATTGGCAATATAAAAATGATGTGATCTCTCAATGTTGAAATCATTATGAAAAAAAAGAAATCGTAAGATGAACTTTGGTACATGTTGGAAGTCAGCGCAAACAAAATCGAACAGACAACAGAACAGACACTGGTCGGCCAGTGTTTGTTCGACGGAGCCATTTCCATAAAGCGCAATTACAAGTGTGGGAAATCAAATGGGAAAGAATGCGGCGGCGAGCAGATCAGGAAGACCGGAAGGCTCTTAAGAAGCTTACAAGAAGCAACGAGACTTCCAAACACCTTCACCACCACAGTAGGGCGCAGGCTTGGAGCCAGCCAGCCAGCCAGCCAGCGAATTGCGCCCAGCTTGTGGCAGGGAGGGCAGCCGAGCAGACGGCCCGGGGTCTCTTTGGCAAGGCATTGCCGGATTTCACAGCCAAGGTTGTTGGTGGCTGGCCTTAGCGTTAGAAGCTTTTGGACCCTCCAAACTCCCTTTGAGCATATTAGGACGCTTTTGGGACATTCCATTAGGAGCATTAAATCATATCCAAGGGGTAAAAATACGCGTCATACATGCATAGTAATTAAATCGTGTCATCGAGCGTGAGTTTGAACTCAAGGTTGCTGACGCGAACGCTTCTGTAGTGATTTAATTTGCCTTATGCTCTAATTGATCCTCCTCCCAAAAATGCCATTTTTATATGATTCCCCGAATTACCGATAAGCAATTACTTTATTGCGTGCCGTCTCGTTTATAAATACATAGCGCTCTGTGTAAATTGGCATGGTTTAAAATGAGCAAGTGAAAGTACAAATGAGCATTTGTGCAAGTGCACCGGCTTCTCGTGATGAGCGGCAAACACGCGCAACATTGAAGATTCCCCACCTTGTTCCAGGCTCCTCTTTTTCTTTCTTTTTTTCCCCTTTCCTTCCTCTTTGCGCTCCTTCTCTTAGTCTCTTTTGTGTCTTTTATCTTCACTCTCTCTGCGCCGGCGTTCACGCGTGAGCTTTTATTTGATTTGCGCCCCTTTTTCCTCCTCTTTTCTCCTCCCATCTCAGCCGGGCGCCATTCTCATCGCCGCGATGCATTTAATGCCATCCTGTAAATTCTGCTTGTGTCTATATCGAGCGAGCGGTCGTTTTGAAAAGCGCGAGAATGACTCAATTTTTCCCCCGGTTCACGCAACGCTGAAGGAAGGGCGAGCATTCCTATCAGGACGAGTAAGGAGAACTATGCTTCTTGGTCTCGTAACCTAACAACACGCGCACATTTCTACCGGTCGTTAAAATTGTAGTTATTTTTGGTTGCGTTTGAACGCATCATCGTGTAGCGTAAAATCAACCAGTTACTTTCACTTCCAAACCAGTATCTTCTTTTCTTTTCGGGGTTTCCCTTCACGGGTGGCCACAGCGAATCGATTACCTCATTTAAGCCTGTTTTGTGCATCCTCTTCTTTCACAGCAGCCACCTTCATGTCCTCGTTCACTCCATCCATAAACCTCCTCTTTGTTCTTCCACTCGGCATCCTTTCACTAAGGATGCTGAGTCTTGAACTGCAAATCCGTATCCTGTACATATAAAGTGTGGGTCTATATCTGTGTGTATGTATCTGTATGTGTGCGTGTGTATGCCAATCACAATGGTGAGGACTGCTAATGATACAAGGCCATCAAATGTTGATTCAAATGAAGCCCAACCACCCCCACTTTTTAATAGTTTAAAACAATTACAAGGGTTAAAAATGAATAAGAATCAGAATGTACATGAGGTTACAAAATAAGATCATTCATTCATTCAAAAAAAAAAAAAAACATACAGCAGACTTGAATCCAACCAAAAGCATGACTTATTTTACAAATGTGCTGATTTGACGCAGGCGTTCAAATATGAGCTGGGAAAAAAAAAGTACAAAATAATTTTTCATCGTCCTCAATGTCAATTGAGATGTGTTGGCCTCATTTCTTCTGTCGATGTCCCATTAGACCTCAAATTCATCAGTTAACGAACGGCCTTTTTCCTGCAATGAGACAAATAATAGCACAGAGCACTGCGAGTTCAGTTAAGCAGAACAAACAAAATAACTTTGACTGAAATAACGGAAACTACATGGAACGTTTGTCAAAGTAATTTTACCCTCGCACTCAACAAATACTGCCTGCATTAAAAATAAACGAACCTGAAGCAAATCAAAACTTGATAAACAAGCCATTTTCAAACTAAATTGAATAAAAACGAGCACACTCACCGTGTACGTTGGGTTTTTGAAAGACCCAAACCCCTCATCCTCAGGGGGCTCAAACCTCTGTCAAGAAATTAAAAAACAAATGTAAAAATGCGCACCCCCCCCTTAGGCTTTATATTCCCGGTTAGTGACGCGTTGCAGAAAAGCTTCAACGGGCGTTTCCACGGTTACCTGTGCGCTCGAAGCGGCGGGCGGCGAAGGGACGTCGGTGTCTTCGCTCTCCGAGCTGTACGCCGGGTTTTCAAAGGCCTCCTGCAACATCGGCGTGGGCGAAGGACTCAATCTCACGCGGAAATCGCGCCGAGAAACAACGGACCTCGCCGATTTACGTTGTAGAGTGTGCACGTTCAAGTGAGCACCTTGTTGGAAGCTGCCGGCTTGGTCTCGCTCATTCTGCTGTGCTCATCATGCACCTCGACCTCCTCCATGTAGAATGGATTCGTGATGCTCTTCTGCACACAGGGGGAAAAAACATGAGGTTTGAACCCGCTACCCGCTATTTTCTATCGAGCGATCTTACTGGCTTAGAGTACAGTCTATGCATCTATCTTTTATTTATTGACCTGGTTTGTGGGAGTGGGAGTAGGAGTGGCCGTGGCGGTGGGCGCGCTCCGAGCGCCGGGCTGCTGGTCGTTCACATAAGTCGGGTTGTCAAAACTCTTCTGCTCCGTCACCTCCAGGGACATACATGGGACCTGACGGAAGGAAACGGCGGTGCGAAAAACACAAACGGGAGGGGGAAAAAAAATCATTTGCCGTGAAATGGCCTCCTGATCGTTTCCACGTTTGGACTCACCGCCTCGGAAGTGTGCCTTGGTTCGGGGTCGTTGAAGTTGGATGCATTTGGAGGTGGACTTTTTCTGAATGACAAAAAAAAAAAAAGGTCAAGAAAAATGGTTAGTCATTCGTATCAATCTTTTTACAGATTAAAAATGAGAGAAATAAGCATGCCATACATTTGAGGGGAAAAAAAAGATTATGAAGACTAATATTTGGGAAGCACTGTCACGTCATGTCACCTCAAGAAAGGCAGGCTGGGCATTGAAGGCATTGAAGGCATGGAAGGCATTGAAGGCATGGAGGGCATTGAAGGAAGGCTGTCCCGGAGTCTCTCCACAATGTTGGACTTCCTCCTGGCGGCGTAAACCAGCGCAACGAGCAGGACCAAGACGATGACCGTCACTCCGATGGCGATGCCGACTGCAACGAGGAGGACACGTGTGGCGGGTGAGTACAAATAAAGAACCGCCAGCAGCGCCACGCCGCGTTTGTATTTTGCGTCAACGTACTCGACGACGCCACCACTTCGTAGACGTTGGTCTGGCAGTATTCGCCCTTCCACTCCGGAGGACACCTGATGCGACAAAGACGGTGAGGGCGTTACAACGGGAGGCATCCGGCGTCGTTGCCAATCCCGGACGTTCCCGCCACTGACTTGCAGAGTGCCTTGTTGTCGTCAAAGTAGCAAGTGCCGCCGTTCTGACACTGGCACGGCGGCGGCATGGTGGGTGGAGGCTCAAACCCTGCCGAATAGCAAAAGTGCTCAGATTGGTGGAAGACGGCCGACGACAAGTCGGCGTCATAACCCGACGTACCGGCATCGCACTGCGTGTCGCTCCCCGGGACGAATTGGGTGCCCTCGGGACAGGCGCAGGAGTAGCCTCCCGGACGGAGTAGACACAAGTGGCTGCACGTTCCCTTGCAGGGATTCGTTACTGCGGAGACGAGAAATGTTTAGCGCGAAGGCGCTCGTGCCAACTTGTGTTTGTGTCACGCACTGGCGATGGAGTTGTATCGCTGCTCTTGGTAAACGGCGACTTGGGTCAGCCAGGGTCCGACGGTCAGCAGCTTGGTCTTGGGCCCGCTGCCAAACTTGTTTTGCCGGAACACCTCGCCTTTCTCCTGCGTGTTCCAGTAAACGTGGTCCTCAAATACGTTCACGCTGAACGGGTTCCTCACGTCTGCAGGACGGAATTAAAAGTTATGCTCAGTGGGGGGGGAGGGAATCCAGGAAGGTTCCTTGGCTTTTCCGTCTTGACCGTTCTCACCGATGAAGACGGCGGTTCGGCGGTCCTCTCCCGACGGCAGGACCGACTCGATGCGGTTCTCCTTGGAGTCGGACCAGTAGACTCTGTCGTTATTGGTGAAATCGATGGACAGGCCGGTGGGCCAACCCATGTTTTGCCCCACCAAGGACCTTCCTCTCCTGACCATCCAGCCAGCAACATTCAATCTTGGCCGCTTCGCCGCGGTCGGACCAGTACAGCATCCTGCACAAGCACACAGAGTCTCTCCTTGGGTGGGAAGTCACCACGACAACGCTTTTTTTTTTTAGTCCAGTTCGAGTAAAAAGGGAAAACGCTTCCATAGTTAGAAGCGGAATTTCCAACCCGGCTGGAACTCCTTTCCCCGCCGTCAACACCGTGAGTGGGCGGGGTTTGACTCCGCTCACTTTCCGACCACCTCTGACCTTACCCCAGTCGCGGGTTGACCGCTACGGCAGACGGGTGGCCCAGGTCGGTCTTGACGAGATGCTTCCTGTAGCGCCCATCCAACATGGCCACCTCCAACCTCCTCAGCTTGGAGTCGGCCCAGTAGAGATTCCTACAAGACCAAACGAATCCCCGAGCTGGCTCCCGAATGACCCTCATTTGACCTCTCGTCAGACGGGACCTCACCTGCCCACCCAGTCCACGGCAATGCCATCCGGTCTGGTGATGTACTTAATACCGAGGTCGACGGCGGCGTTGACGTTGTTGCTTTCGTCGTCCAGCGACGGTATGTAAGCTCTCTTAATGGCGCCCGGCGCAGAGTCCTTGCTGGCCACGGTGAAGTACACCATGCCTGAGGGGAACGCGTGCGCAATGGGGACTTGCCAAAAATCTTTGCCTCCTCCTCCTCCTCCTCCTCCTTCCCACTCAACTCACTGAATCCAGTCTTGTTGTGGTCCCAGTCATAGTCCAGCGCCATGATGCGCTCGGCCTCCTCCACAAAGTCGTGGTAGCCTTCCGTCTGCAGGTTGAACCTGCGGATGCGAACGCTCTCCGGTAGAAGCAGCACGGGAGCGGCGCCTGGCAGTGGAGGAAGAAAAGGAGAAGCCTGCGACGTTGGCTCACAAGAATTGGCGGCGGCGCTTCCTCTCTCACCTTGGGCCTCGCACAGGTCGCCGTTGCCGACTTTGCGGTAGCCGGGGGCGCAGTCGCAGTCGTAGCCGCCCTTGGTGTTCTTGCACAGCTGAGGGCAGGTGCTGAAGACCTCGCACTCGTCGACGTCTGCGGCGGCCAGCCCGTTTTTGTAAGTAATAACGACGCCGTTTTTGTTGGGGTGTGCGCGTGCGTACCCAAGCAAGTGTAAGTGTTGTCCGGGTCCACCACGTAGCCGGGGCTGCAGGAGCAGATGAATCCCGTGCCGTTCAAGTTGGTGCAGAGCTGCTGGCACCGTTTCTCCTGACAGTCGCGGTTGTGGCCAAAATCTGCGTCCAAGGAGACATTTTGGGGGCGACGTTCCAAGAAGCAAGGGCAGCTGTTATTTTTATTTTTTTTTATAACTAACTTACTGCAGCCCAATTCGTCAGTGCGGTCGCCGCAGTTGTCGTTGTGGTCGCAGACGTAAGGCAGCGGCACGCAGTGGCCGTTGGTGCATTTAAACTGCTCGAGCGTGCACGGCGCCAAGGTGGGCGGGCGGCCTGCGCAAAAAAAAAAATGGCAGCGCGGTTCATCTCCCAAACCTTTGAGTGCCATCCTCAGAGGCAATAACCTCCCGCCCGCGCTTGGGTTCATTTGCTCCAAATCCATTGTCCGCCGCGGGCTATTTAATCCCCGCCCCCGCCGACCGCAAATCATTTGTTCTGATTGATGCTTAAGCTGATTGCACAACAATTCCATAACATTTCCTTCTCTCTTTTGCAGTTCAGCCATTTCGCTGGGCAAAATCTGCACGTATTAGTGGTGCTTGGATTAATCTTTGCAAACGAGATACATGAGCTTTAGCTTTATTGATTCATTTTTTTCCTCCCATACCTGGTTATGGAAGTAGTTTCCAAAGAAAATTGCAATGCATCCGCATCTGGTCTCTTCATTTCCTTCTGTACGTGCGGATGTTGAACTGCAATTTCACTGGCACTGTTGGCTATTCAACAACTATATTATCAACTTTTTTAATAAAGCGTTTCAATGATCTAATTTTGCTCAGGAAAAGGTAGTTTGAGTTATTTTGAGTTATGAGCGTAATGACCCCGATTGAAATGATCCTGACGATTGTTTTGGTCAAGCGCTTGCAATGGATCTCACTCGTTTTTTTCAAACTCCCGCAAAACTAAAGATAAATGCAAACTTGTGAATTGTTGAAACGCGTGCGCGTTTGGGTCATACAAAGTTCCTCCTTCTCGTCACTGCCGTCTCCGCAGTCGTCCTTCTGGTTGCACAGCAGGCCGGAGTAGACGCAGTAGCCGTTGGCGCAGCGGAATCGAGACGGCATCTCGCAAGTGATGTTGACTGTTGAAAATAAGGCACACGCCGCCCTGAGTTGTCGCGCTCCGCTCGGACACTTTTGCTAGCCCGTCGACGGCCAATCTCACGGCATAAAGCGAGCTGTTCGTCGGATCGGTCGCCGCAGTCGTCCTCGCCGTCGCAAACCCAGGCCATGTTCACACACAGATGGTTGGCGCACTCAAATTGGGCCTGAGGGCACCATCGGCCTCCTGGGAAACGGGTGGCTGGGAGAGGCAATGACATCATTCAAAGCGTTTGAGCGACGGACATCGCGAGCGATTCCGTGACCACGAAAATGACTTTGCCGCGTCGACTCACGACAGCCGGTCTCATCAGACAGATCCTGACAGTCCGGGCGGCCGTCGCACTGCAGCACGGCGGGGACGCAGTGACCCGAGTCGCACTGGAACGTGCCCGGATGACAGGTGTGCAACTCTGGACAAGAGAATAGGCCGTGTGAGCAAAAGTATTGGGACGCGGCGTTGGGGAAACACGGAGCCGGGCGCTCTGAGCTTCTCCCCGTGTGGCGTGCGGCGCAAGGCTTCGACGAGACGACGCTCACCGCAGTCTCGTTCGTCCGAGTTGTCGCCACAGTCGTTGTCGTGGTCGCACACCCACTTCCCCGGGACACACTGCTGGTTGTCGCATCGGAACTCGCTCTCGGAGCAGGGCCTCGGCTCTGGAAAAGAGCAGCGGGCGGCGTTGCGGCATCAAAACGCAAAAGCGACGGCCACTTTGTCACATACGGCAGTTCCTCTCGTCCGAGCCGTCGCCGCAGTCGTTGCTGCCGTCGCACTTCCAGCGGAGGGGAACGCAGCGGTGGTTGTCGCAACGGAAGTCGCCCAGGGGGTCGCATGTCACCTCCTCTGTTGGGCAGACCAAAAAAAAAATTTTGCAGTTAAAGCAGGATTTTTGTCCGCACGACGGAGTTGCCGTACTGACCGCAGCCTTGCTCGTCGCTGTCGTCGATGCAGTCGTTGGTGCCGTCGCATCGGGCCCACTGAGGAATGCAGCGGTAGTTTGTTTTGCAGGAGAACTCGGTTTCATCGCACTTGTAATCCGGGCCCACTGGCAGGGACGAATGGGTTGTATTCAGCGGCGCATTTTGGTGCAGCCGTACCACCGACTTTGCATTTGCTTTATTTGTTCTCACTCACTGCAGGTGTCGTAAGGTTCATCGGATCCGTCGCCGCAGTCGTCCTGCACGTCGCACACGTAGCTGGACGGCACACAGTTGCCGTTGGCGCACTGGAACTGTCCCGGTTGGCAGGTGCGCTGGCTGCAAGTCTGGGCGTCCTCGTCGCTGCCATCGGAGCAGTCCATGGAGCCGTCGCAGTGCCACGACATGGGGATGCACATCTTGTTCTTGCACTGGAACTGGTTTTCCTCGCATCGATGGTCACCTAAAGCCACATGACGGTATTTGCCTTCCGATCCCAAAATTCAGTTGGCACAAAAAAAAAAACACGTTGATTTTCCCCCCGGACGCACTACAGAGAGCGGCGTCCTCGTCGGAACCGTCGGGGCAGTCCGGGTGAGCGTCGCACAGGAAGCCGGGATACGTGCAGTTTCCGTCGCGGCACTGGAAGCGGCCGACGGGGCAGAAACGAGGCGGGCAAGTTTGGGGTTCATCCGAGCCGTCGCCGCAGTCGGACTGGCCGTCGCACTTCCACCATATTGGAATGCATCTGCCGTGACAAGATCATCAAAGGCCGCGTTCGTATTCGAAAGCCGCGACGGACGCTTCAGCTGACCTCTCGTTGTCCCCGCAGCGGAACTGGGTGCTGGAGCAGTCGGCGACGCATTGGATCCTGAAGCCCACGGCAATTCCGATGAAGTGATCCGGACACTCGCAGGTGGCCCTCTGCCCGCCGGGGGCGATCAGACACAGATGGCTGCAGGTCAGGCTGTGGGACGAGCACGGGTTTTCACCTGCGGAAAAGGACCAAATTCTGCGCTGCAGTCCAGCTAGGCCACATTGGCTCATACGCCGAATCCCAGCCGTCGCATCGTACTTGGCGGTTGCCTGTAGGGGTGCACCACACGAAGCTCGTACGGTAGGTGCGTGTTGTTGCCCATGGCCGTGCGCCCTTCGCCGCTGTACTTGTGAGCCTTTTCCACCGAGTGCGTGTTCCAGTCGGTCCAGTAGAGCGTGTCCTCAAAGAGGGACAGCGCAAAGACATGGGGCAGGCTACCGGCCACGGCCCGGTGTCGGTTCTTGCCGTCCATGTCGGCAAAGCTGCAAGCGGGTCGATTAGAGAAGGCCAGCGCGCCGCCTCGGGTATGCGCGCCCGAGAGAAACTTACTCCAGGAAGTTAAGGTGGGCGTCGGCAAAGAAAATCCGGTTGGTGGTGTAGTCGATGGTCAGAGCGTTGGGCCACTCCAGCTTGGCGGTTACAATGGCGCTGACGTTGCTTCCGTCCATGCCCGCTCGGCCGATGTACGGCGTGTCAGCCCAGTCGGTCCAGTACAACCACCTGTGGGGAGGGGGTGGGGCCACACGCTCAAGTCCAGCCTCTCCGGTAGCGGATTCCGAGCGAGATATTTGTACCCGTATTTCGGGTTGACCGCCACAGCTCTCGGCCGGCTGACGACGTAGGTGTCGTTTCCGTCGGTGAAGTGGCCGGCGATCAGCTTCTTCATGTAGCGCCCGTCCAGCTCCATCACGTGAACGGAGCCATCGGAACCGTCCGACCAGTACAGCTTCCTGCACGAATCGAGTCGAGGAGCAAAGACATGATTTTTGTGTCGGGAAGCGGCGCTCGAATACAATACCCTGCTTCTGTCCACGTTTTAAAACACGGCCGGCAAAAACCACCGTTGATGCTAACTGTGATTTAACTTTTTGAGCATTTACTCACCTGCCCACCCAGTCGAGCGCCAGGCCCTCCGCACCGAGACGCCGTTGTCCGCCAGCAACTCCCTGCCCCTCCCATCGAAACGCATCCTCTCAATCTTTCCCACTCCGGCATCGACCCAATACAGCCGTCTCTCCGAATAGTCGAAATCCAACGCCACCACGTTGGAGAGCCCCTGCAGCACGATGCTCAGCTGGGATCCGTCAGTGGTCAAGTTGCGGATGTAGTAGCGATTGGTGTACAGCAGGTAGGGGTTGAGGCCGCTGTTTTGGCGACAGGTGCGCCGTCGGGCTCCCGCAGGTATCCCGGTGCGCATTTGCAGTGGTAGGAGCCGGCCGTGTTGTCGCAGATCTGGCTGCAGACGGACGGCGTGCTGAGACACTCGTCGAGGTCCTCGCAGGCTTTGCCGTCGGCCATCAGCGCGTAGCCGGGGTTGCAGGAGCAGAAGTAACCGTTGGGCGTGTCCGTGCACAGCTGGGCGCACTGGTGGACCGAAGGGTTCAGGCACTCGTTGATTCCTAAATAAAGAAAAGGAATTCGACGTAGCAAAATTCAATCTGCGATCACAATTATGCGACATCAATCGATCAAGGGATTTTTGTGTGTGAACGCCGAGCCGGGAGACTCCAGTGCTAGCCAAAATGTAGCGCCAGACATGCCGTCGAGGAGTGGCCTTTTCTCACCGCAGCCTTTTTCGTCACTGTTGTCCTGGCAGTCCTTCACCCCGTTGCACACGTTCTTCACGTCGATGCAGGCGCCCGACTTGCACATGTACTGCTGAGGCGCGCACGTGGGTTGCGGCGTCACGCACAGGCTGGCCGCTTCATCCGAACCGTCCAAGCAGTCGCTTTCCCCGTCGCAGGCGTAAGAGGCGGGGACGCAGGCCCCGTTGGCGCAGGTGAACTGGAAGCTGCTGCACGTGTCGTAAGTACAGCCCAGCTCGTCGCTGCCGTCGCCGCAGTCGTTCACCCGGTCGCAGCTGAGGAGGAGGAGGAGCGTCACGGGGTGACGGAACCGAGAGTCTATGAAAGCTTTTCTCGTGTTCTACTCACTGATAGGGAAGGTAAATGCAAAGGCCGTTGGAGCAGGCAAACTCGTTCATGTGGCAGGTCCGATTTGGGCAGTTCTGGAGCTCATCCGCCGCGTCCAGGCAGTCTTTGTCGCCGTCACACACAAAGTTTAAGGACACACAGCGCGGGTGACCCGGCAGCCACGTCGGGCAGGTGAACTGGTTGGAGCTGCACGTGCGCTGGCCTGTGGGAAACGCAACTCCATCAGTGGCTTGACTGTGAGAGATGAAGGTGAGGAATCTTTAGTTTTTTTTCGAAATGTCATGCAGCAGGATAAAGATGACAATAAAACTGGTTTTGAGCTTCTTTTTTGTGTGAGGTGGGAAAAAAACTTCTTCGGCTCTACTGCCGACGCCTTCACCAGTTAGTCCCTCAAATCGCCGTTTTACATGATTTTGATAATTGTGCTTGTTGCATCTCGAAGGGCTGATTGTCTGACCGCATTGCAGCTCGGGAGCCTCGTCGCTGTTGTCCCAGCAGTCGTTGTTGCCGTCGCACACCATGTACTGAGGGACGCAGTTTCCGTTGGTGCAAGTGAACTCGCTGACGCCGCAAGTTTGCACGTGATCCTCTGGAAAAGGAACAACATGCGGTCAAGAGAACATTTTGGGCCGGAGCGACGAAATGAGCCTACCGCAGGTAAGAGGTTCATCGGTTCCATCAACGCAATCCTTGTAGAAATCGCACACCCACGATTGAGGGATGCACTTCCCATTGTCGCACTGGAACTTGTCGGGGGAGCACGTGCGGCCCGCTGTCGCGACACAAATCCAACTTGAGAGCCCGCCAAACAAAATTGTCCGAAACGAGGCCCGACGGATGAATCCGCTTACCACAGAAGAGAGGATTCTCGTCGCTGTTGTCGCCGCAGTTGTTGTAGCCGTCACACAGGTTGTCGGGGTAGATGCAGATGTTGGTGTTGTCGCATTTGACCTTGCCCGAGGGACACTGCCTGTCAGCTGGAGAGAGTCAAAGGCAAACGTTTTTTAAAATCTGTATTTCGGTCAGTTGGTAGACTCATATTTTTTTGTTTACTGTCATCTAGTGTTTAAAAAAAAAAAAAAAAAAACACATATCGAGGGGGGGGCGGAGGGATCCCCTGCTGTGATCTCAAGGCGTCAGTCACCGCAGCGGAACGTAATGGACTCACGGCAGTTGATTTCATCAGAGGTGGCGTTGTCGCGGCAGTCGTTGTAGCCGTCGCAGACGAAGGCGGCGCTGATGCAGCGGCCGTTGTTGCAGGTGAATTCCGAGTCCGGGTTGCAGGTGGGGAAGGGGCAGCCCCGCTCGTCGCTGTTGTCGCCGCAGTCGTCCGTGTAGTCGCAGGCGTAGCTGAGCGGGACGCAGCGGCCGTTGTCGCAGGTGAACTGACTGCCCGAGCAGGTGTGGAAGGCTGCGCGCGGGCACACGGCGACACATTACTCCAAACGGGCCTCGAAATGGTTACGAGCGATATCGATTTCATTTGGAATATTGTCTTCTTTATTTTGGTTGGGTTTCTTTTTTTTTTTTTTATGTGCAGCAAATCGACATCCGTCACGGTATGAATTGAATTGTCTTTTATTGTCGCTCGAAAGGAAAATGATGAAAGCCGTCATCCCTCACCGCACACTCGCTCCAGCTCGTCCGTGTGATCGCTGCAGTCGTTGAAGCCGTCACACTTCCAGCTGGCCCTGATGCAGGTGCCGTCGAGACAAGTGAACTGCTCGGGCTGGCAGCGCTTCCCGTCGTCTTGGATGCAGTCCTTGCCGTTGTTGGCCAGGTACCACTTGCCCTCATGGGGACACTGGCACTCTGGTCCCACTGGGCCTGGAGGAGAAAGTTGCGTTTATGGATTCAAAGGCTGGTCAATAACCATGAAGAAATTGGTTGCGGCTTACCAGGCACACACACGTGACTGCAGCCGCCGTTGAACTGCAGGCAGGAGCTGGAGCAGCTCTCCTGCTTGGACCCGGAAAAGACGTGAATGTCGTTTGGCCGGTACTGAAGGTCCTGGCTCAGCGCCACCACGTTGGAGCCATCGTCTTTCCCCGCCCTGAAGACGGCCCGCTCCGTCCAGTCGGTCCAGAAGATGTCCTGCTTGAAGACGGTCAAGGCGAAGGGGTACTGGACGCCAAGCATGATCACTTGTCTGTTTGCGCCCGTCAGGGTGGACCGCTCGATTTTGTCTCTGATGGAGACGAGAGACCGAAGACGAGGCGTTGAGGAGAAAAAAAAAAAAAAAAAAAAGCCGCCGGCCGGTGTCGGTCTGAAGATTCCGGCGCACGTACTGTGAGGCGTCAGCCCAGTACAACAGCCTCTCCTCAAAGTCGATGGCCAAGCCATTGGGGGTTGACAAGCTGCTGTTGATGATGGCCCTCCGGAAGTTCCCGCCCAGCGTGGCTCTTTCAATCTTGGCAGGCCACGCCCAGTCGGTCCAGTACAAGTACCTGCGCGGGCGACAGCGCGTCCTCATTTCAGACGTGGCCGTCGTGCAAAGGTTCAAAAGGGTGGAAGGGAGACGTTTACCCGTAGCAGGGGTCGACGACGATGCCCCGAGGACGGTTTCCGTGGGCGATGACGGTGCGGTTGTTCCCGTCCAAGCCGATTGACTGCACGTTCTGGCGGTAGTAGTCGGTGAAGTAGAGACGTTTGTTGACCCAGTCGTACGCCAAGCCTTCGGGGTCGTCCAAATCTGACAGGAAATGCAGTTGAAAGACCATTTCCATGATGAAACGGTCTTTCAACTCGGCTCGGTGCCAGCGGTCAACTCACTTGCCGCAATGATGGTGGGCGCACTCGCGGGCGAGGTGATGGTGACGTAACCGATTTTGCTCCTGCCGTAGCCGTTGGACTGGGTGAAAAAAACCCGCCTCTCCTTGTAGGTCGAAATCCAAGCCCATCAGGCTGTAGCCCAGGTTGAAGGCGGGGAAAGGACTGCTGTGGTCTTGGGGGTCCAGCCTCATACTGCTCAGCGTGTAGTCGGTGGTGAAAACCAGGAAGTCATCTTGCCCGTACCCGCAGGTCACTCCGTTGGTGAGGAGCGAGCCGTGGGCACAGGCGCATTTGGGGTGGTCCTGCTCCGGGATGGCGAAGCAGAGCTGCTGGCAGCGCCCGTTGTCTTCGTGGCACGGGTTGAAGCCCACCTGGTGGGCCGCTAAAGGCTGCACGTGGGGGTCAAAGATGGCGACATCTGACGCGCCGTCAAGGTTGTCTCGGATGACCTGGTGACAAGAAAATGCGCCTGGGTTGGATTTCAGAAGTAGCACTTAAGACTCGTTTGGGCTTTTGGAGGCCAATTTCAGATTCCAACAACTGATTAAACAGCCGTAAAAGACTGTGAGGACTAGAATGACGTCTTTTTTTGCTTCTTTCGTGGTCAGAACAATCACGTCATGAATTACGTGCAGAACATTCGAGTGCTTAATATCACCTCGGATTGGTTCAGATTGCCCGGCTCTTTACTAGCTTGCAGGAGCTTGCCGAGTTTTCCATCCACCCACAGCATGACGTTTCCGAGTATAGCGACCCCCGTGGGAGACGGAAGGCGACTGCCGTAGCGGATCAACTGCCTCTGTGAGCCGTCGGCGGCCATGCGAGAGATCATGTCCAGGACATCGTCCGTCCAGTAGAGGAAGTCGTTGGTGTAATCGACTGCGAGGCCGCGCGGCGACAGCAGACCCTCCGAAGCCAGCACGGTGCGGTTGGTGCCGTCCAGCAGCGCCCGCTCAATTTTGGGCGTCTGCCCGCCGTCGGTCCAGAAGAGGTAGCGCTGCTTGGGGTTGACCGCCAGGTCGCGGGGCCTGTCGTGGACGGACTTGAAGAGAATCAGTCGGTACGACGTGTTAATGGCCTGCACTTCCAGGAAGGTCTCGGTGTCAAAGGCGTTGGTGAAGTACAAGTTGTCTGAGGAGAGGAAGAAAGACGGGTTGGAAAAAAAACAGGAATGACGATGCCATGACAGTAAACCCCCCCCTTGAAGCGCTGCCGCAGACAGCGCTTCAAGGTTCCTATTCAGCCTATTACGGCCGAATCTCAGCGTCACAGAAAGAGCGCAAAAATTGTGTTCGTGATAGAGGGAAAGCGTACTAGCAACCCAGTCCACGGCGAGACCCTGGATGCCTCCTTTTCCAATGCCACTGAAGACCACCCTTTGGTAGTTTGATCCATCGGTTTTGCTCCTGTAGATGCCCTTGTAGGAGGTGGAGGTGCTGTTTGCAACCCAGTAGATGTAGCCAGATTCGATGTGGAGGCCCAAGCTCTCCTTGGTGCTATAAAAAGCTGCAAAGAGACAAAATTCACCAACGCGGAGAGAGGAAACTCTGCGGAGCCACGGACGACGTCAACCCACATCCGCCGATGGGAGCCATGGCCTCCGAATGGTCCGAGCTGTTCACGTGGAAGCCGCGGATGTACTGGGGCGTGGAGACCACAGCGAAGGAGTCGACCTCTTGGCAACGCGAGCCGTCCGGCGACAGGTAGAAGCCTGTGGTGCAGGCGCACCTCCTTTGGTTGTTGGGTTTGGGCAGACAGAGGTGAGGGCAGTCCCCGTTGTTGGCGCTGCACGCGTTTGCCGTCCCCGCCGAGTCTAGAGGGAACAAACGGCAGGGAGACGTCAGGAGGGTACATTTGAACCGCAGTCAATCTAAATCCGCGTACTGTCTCTGGCGTGCACTTTGACGGCACGCAGGTGGGACAGGCCGCTCCTCATCACCACCATGTTGGCGCCCGTCTCTTTGTCGACCCTCTCGACGACCTCGTAGTCAATGTCCGTGTAATACAGATGGCTCTGGTAGATGCTCAAGCCCCACGGGTGAGACAGGCCGCTGATCACCGTCACCCGGCTGGCCCCGTCCATGGTGCCGCTCTCGATCTAAACGAAGAAGAGGCACGTGAGCGCCACCGCGCGGGCTCCGAAAGTTGTCCTTGTATACGGACGTACCACTCCCGAGCCTTTCACCCCCCAGTAAAGCTTCCTGGTGGAAATATCAGCGGCGATGGAGCCGATGTTTGCCAGGTTGTCCGTGTAGAGGTTTGTGAGGTTGCTCCCGTCCATGTCGGCGCTGCCCACCTTTGGGGGAACCCCGCTGCTCGACCCTCTGTCCGCCCAGAACAACTTCCTGGGGAGGGGAAATAAATCCCAATGTCTTTTGTCCCATCCTTGCGACATCCAATTACATGATACAGTCCATGCTTTACCCTCTTGCTGGATCTAAGGCGATCCCGACAGGCGTTCCCACGCCTTCGGGTTTCCCTGTCGCCGTGATGAGAGTGTTCCGATAGAGCTGCTTTCCATCGACGCGGATGACCTGAAGGAAGGGTTTTGATTTAGAATTCACTCGGTCTGCATACGGTGTGTACGTGTCGACCACTTCCTGGCTCTTTTTACCTCTATGGAGTGATTCGCGGGGTTGTTGTAATACATGTTTCGGCTGATCCAGTCAAAAGCCAGGCCGGACGGCACCCCCATGAGAGCACCCGGCGCAAATTGAGACCTTTTGGTGCCGTTGAAGTGCACGCGCCATATGGAACCCTGGCCGAGGTCAAGGAAAGACGACTCTCACCATTAGATTTTCGGTTACTGTGCCAAGAGGTCCGGCAACAAGCCCGGGCTAGCGGATAAGGTTAGCACGTCGGCTCACCGATGACTCCACCCAGTAGACAAACTGCTCCCGGTCATCAAATTCAATGTCCCGCCCCTGTTTGATGTTCGGCACAGGCGCCATCGCATTGTTGGAGGGGTCGGCCGGGTCCAGAGGGATCCCGAAAAGCACCGCATCTCTTGCCACCATCAAGAAGGGGGTTTCATCTGTGGATTTGTTTCAAACCAAAGCGGAGCTTACATGCGTATATATGTATATAATTTTTTTTTCTTTAGTTAAATTTGCTCAATTTGATTTCATAGACTATACATCGACTTGCGAAATATATCTGAATCCAGATCGTTATTTTTGACGACATCAAACGGACTATTTTTTTGCTGCAACAAGCTCGACGGAAAAGAACCTCCCACCTTCGATGCAGGTACGTTTATCATTATCCAACTTCCATCCGGACTGGCAGTGGCAGGTGTAATATTGTGGCCTGAAGCCTGACAGCAGGCACAGTTGACTGCACATGTGGTCTTTGCATGGATTGAGACCTGCACACAAAACCATTGATTGACCTTCGCACAAACTCTGCAGGACACACCGTCGGATTCAATACTCATGGGAAGTGGATCAGTGCCTATCAAAAACAAACAAGCCGCTGTTCCAACGCTTTTGGGTGAGTTGACGATCGGTCACCTGCGGGCTGTTTAATAGGATGGTCCAGAACAAGGCCCATGGGCTGATAGACGCTGCTCATCAGTATGGTGACGTTGCCGCCGTGGAACTTGTTGGTGCTCATCACTTTGCCGCTGTAGCGCTCCGACCAGAATACGACGTCCTCAAAGATGGTCATGCCGTGCGGGTGCTGGAGAACCTGGAGGCCAAGGATTTGGTTGCTAACGGCATCCCGATTCTGACCTGGCTATAATTTGATTTGAATTCAACGTACCATGTCGCTCGCCATAACTTGATAGCGGTTCTTTCCATCATAGTCACAATAGTCGATATATTGTAGGTAAGCGTCGGTGAAGTAGACCCTGCGGGTGGTGTAGTCCAGCGCCAAGCCATTGGGCCAATAAATCTTCGTAGTGACAATGGCCCGTCTCATCGCTCCATCCATGTCGGCGCGCTCGATCCTTGGATTCTGACCCCAATCCGACCAGAACATCAGGTTGGTACTGTGCGGGGTGACCAGAAAAATGTTGAACCGATGACTCAGGCAAGAAGGCCGACCTAATGCTTCCTTACTGGTTGCGAGGGTCTAAAACCAGGCCGCGGGGGCTGGTCACGTTTTCGCTGAGCAGCACTTTCCGGAAGCGACCGTCCAGAGTGGACACCTCAATGTTCTCCATGACCGAGTCGGTCCAGTAGAGGTTTCTGCCCACCCAGTCCACCGCGATGCTCTCCGGCACTAGCAGACCACTGGAGAAAAGCTGCAGCAACAAAGGTACCGGTCAGAATTTTGAGAGATCCTAATTCGACAGTATCATAATCCATTGAAGGATTCCCGGCGCTCATCGAAAAACACGTCTTCTCTTTTTTCCCTGTCAGAATGGCAGAATGCATGAACGTACTCTGCCGAGCGAATACGCCACATCAAAGGGAAAACGTACTTCCTGTCTATCGGTTCCATTCTGGTAGGCGCTCCAGATCTTCTTCTGCTGGGCGTCTGCCCAGAACACCCTGGAAGTCACGCGGTCAAAGTCTACGGTCACGATTCTTGATCCGCTAACCACTGGACTGATGGTGGGCGGCTCGGCGTTGATCCTGTAGCCGATGATTTGGCTACGCTTGGCGACCAGGAGCACGGCGGCGAGAGGGTCTAAAAGAGGAAGACAAAGCATGGGTAAGCTCCCATCACTTCATCTTGGCCCGCTGACTCTTGTTAAAGGCTCCACATGACCTTGAGCCGACTGTCGTTTACTTTTCTGTGACCTTGTTTTTAATCTTACACTTGATAAACACTCCAAACCTATGACAACCTTGGAATGGCGCATGCTTGCTGTAACTTTAAGACACCGACTTAAGACTTCCTCCCCGGATGACGTGTTTGCCCACCTGTAGCTTTGCAAGTGCGCCCGTCTGGCTCCAGGAGGTAACCGAAGGAGCAGTAACAGCGGAAGCTTCCTTTCTCGTTGTAGCACTGCTGGCTGCAAAAGCCCGGGATGAGACACTCGTTGATGTCGTCGCAGGTCTTGGAGTCGTTGAGCAGCTGGAAACCCGGCTGACATCTGCACTCGGCCCCGAACGGTCCTTCAACGCAGATGTCGCTGCAGCCGCCGTTGTTCAGTATACAGTCCTCTTCGTCTTTGGCAAATGACACACGAGCGATGAATAAACATTTCCAGCTCTGTCTAATTTTTTTTTTTTCACACATAGCAAATGGACAACCGGACAGATGATGCATTTCAAACGGCAGCAAAGCAAAACTCACTGCAGAGAGGCGACTCATCAGCTCCGTTCGGGCAGTCCCCGTGGCCGTCGCACACTTGATCTTGCCCAATGCACACCTGGTCCGTGGGACACATCCACTGGCCGCTGGGACACTGGAACGGCGGCGTGGGACAGTTGCGCTCGTCGCTATTGTCCCGGCAGTCATTTTCGCCGTCGCACAACCAGGCGTTTGGGACGCATATCTTGTTTGTGCACTGGAAGTAGCTGGATAAGCAGGTGACGGGCGGGCAGGAGACGTGCTCATCGGATCCGTCCTCGCAGTCGAGATGGCTGTCACATTCCCACTGCTCCGGTACGCAGAATCCGTCGGTTTGGCACTGGAACTCGTTGTCGTGGCACAAGCCCGGGCCAGGAGTGGCTTTGGGCACAGACATGACGAAACTCATTCACTGCGCTAGCGGCTTGATGGCAAACGACGGCAAGTGCGTCAACGTTGCAAGACTTACGACAGTCTCGCTCATCGGAATGGTCCCTGCAGTCAAACACTCCGTCGCAGTGATAACTGCTGCTGATGCACTGGTCGCCGGTGGCACAGGCAAACTGATAGGAGGGGCAGGAGTACTCTGTCGGAAGGAAAAAAAAAAAAAAAAAAAAAGTGTCTTCAAAGTGTTATCGCCACACAACTGAAACGACGCCGAGCGGGAGTGACGTCATTGCTACCGCAATTTTCCTCGTCCGAGCCATCCAAGCAGTCCTGGTCTCCGTCGCATACGTAGTTGTTGTGAATGCAACGGTGGTCAGGACACAGGAAGTAGGAAGGACCGCAGGTGGTGATGGTGGAATCTGAGAAGCAGGACAAGCGGGTTGACGTCAGAGCAACCAAGTCGGATGTTTGAAAATCTAACGAGAACTTCATAACAAAGACAGTGGAAACCAGTGGGAGGTCATTCCAAAGAGAGGGAGTGGCAACGGAAAAGCCTCCATCACCGCTGAGCCTCCGCTTGCGCCTCGGTACCTCGACTAGCTCAAAATTGTTGGAAACCGGCACAGTTCCACTTACTGCAGTTTTGTTCATCCGAGCCGTCTCCGCAGTCGTTGTCGCCGTCGCACACCCACGCCGCCGGGATGCATCTCTTGTTGTTGCAGGTGAAGGAGTTGGCGGAACAGGTGGCGGGGACGTGCGTGGGACAGCCATCTTCATCGGAGCCGTCGCCGCAGTCATCCGTGCCGTCGCAGCGCCACACGGACAGGACGCAGTGCTTGTTGTTGCAGGTGAAGGCAGTGGGTGAGCAAGTGGCCCCTGGATGATGGGAAGCAATGACATAACTTCAACGTCTAAGGTCCGCCAGACATCAAACCACATTGCCAAAACGTGACTGAAGTAGACCGTGACTAAAAACGCAGTATTACTGTAAAACACAACATACGAAGACACCGTATTTGTACATCGTGGTGTCACGCGCTGAAATGTTGATGGTGTCAACCCCTATTGGGAATTTCGTAGTTTCGCCAAGCGGATTGAATTAGGTTCTACACCAAATTCCCACGAGTAGTGGGTTTTGCTTGCTTGCTTTAGATATGGCCACAAGTGTTTCACGTCTCCCGCTTACTCACCGATATCGGTGCAATTGGCCTCGTCGGACTTATCCACGCAGTCCGAATAGCCGTCGCAGCGGTAGGAGTTGGGCCGGCACCGACCCTCGTCGCACTCAAAAGAGTAGTCCCCGCAGTTGTTGTCCGGCGGGGGGACGCTGTCGTCCTTGACGCAGTCCTGCTGGTTGACCTGCAGCTTCATGCCGTACGGGCATCCGCACACGCGGCTGAAGGACGGAGTCGGGAAGCAGAAGTGGCTGCAGCGCCCGTTTGGCACCGAATTGCAACGACTGTTGATACCTACAAGGAGAAAAGTGAAGCGCAAAGTCACTTCCCTGTTTCGTCCTCGCCCAAGACTGTGCCAACGTACTGCTGTGGAGGTCGGCTGTGTAGGCCTTGATGTTCAGAATGCCATTGATTCCTTGTCTGATCATAAAGTTTCCTCCTCCATCCCTTTTCCTCATCTCGAATATCGCTCTGGTTCTGGTATCGGACACATACAGGTAGTCTAGTGGGCACACACACACAAAAGAAATGCTTTACTCTGTATTCTTTCAGACTCTGAAGAACAACATGGTCATGTTTTGCCAGTCATGTATACAAATAAACGGACATACCTGAATAAACCGTCAAAGAGTAAGGACTTGTGATCTGCCCAATATTGGTGAAGGTCTGTCTGTTGTTTCCCTGAACGTCGATGTGACCAATTTGATCCAAGAGGGCGTCTACCCAGTACAAGCGGTTTTGTCTGTTGAAGAAACACACACACACAAGAAAAGATGTCCTATAAGCCGATGCTTCTCAAACAGTCGATCCATATTAAGCTTGCAGTGTACGCTTACGCATAGTCAAGGGCAAGTCCGTACGGCCATCCAAGTGTCGTGTTGACCAACGGTACCGCGTTGCTGCCATCCGGGAAGCTCCTCATGATGACCGCCGGACGAAACCAGTCAGACCAAAACAAGTAGCTACGTTGGAGGACATTTTTGGGTGAATGCGGATGTTACGGAAGGATAGTCCATCTCAAGAAAAAGCTGACACACGTCTGTTGAACTCATTTAATGGCAACCGTTTTTGATTGGTTTTGTGATAATAAAAAATAAATAAAAATAAGAGCAAGATAAATCCCACGTAATCGGGCTGCTGGCGTGCCTTTAAATGTAAGTGTCACATGACCACTTTGGGGCCATTGGAGTTTGAATCTGAAATTAGATGTAGATTTTTTTTCATGCTGCAAATTCAATGTTGGAAATTCCAGCTCCGAAATGTGAATTCAAACTGAGAAAGCACAGTACGACTTGTCATGGTGGATTTGTTTGTGACCAAGTGGTGGCACTGTAGGGCTCCTCCTACAGCGGCACATCTGTTGGTCATGATGTCATGAGTAGTTTTCTGTTCAAAGGACTCCCTGCCCGACCACTCACGGTCTGGTCCTTGTTTGTGTTGACTTTCATGGGTTTCTTGTTGTTTTGGATTTAGTTTTATTAACACATTTTAAGTCCACCCTGCTTTTCGGGGTCCTCGTTTCATGACAGGACTTTAAAGCAATATCTGCTGTGATTGGCTCCAAATGACTACTCACCCAGAACTGGGATGCACCGCAATTCCTTTTGGGCTCTTCAAGCCACTGACGATGTCTCGCCGGGACTTGTCGGTGATTCTCAAGGCCGTCACTGTCTTGTAAGAGCTTGAGGTCCAGAATAAAACTTTGGAGGTCCAGTCATAGGCCATGGCGTCGACGGATGAGACCCTATAGCCTGTCAAAATCTGTTGAACTAAAAGGGTGAGAACAGAATTTCGTTCAGAATACGCGAAAAATAACTACAGGTTTGAATAAAACTAGGAGCATAGTATCGTTCACATTTGCTTACCGGTCCCATTGAGGTTGGACTTATAAATAATGCCCCGGGACCCGTCGTTGTAGAAAATCGCCTCCTCGTTGCCATCAAACTCCACAGCGGAGCCGGAAAAAGAGGAGGCGAGCCCTGAGAGGGGAAGTGTGACGTCCTCCTGGAAGGAAATGCTGAGCGGGATCCCTCGCACGACCATGGAGGTGGCCAGCAGCAAATAGTTCTCTAGCTCTGTTCAACAAGTGCAAGGCGACTGTAAGCAAACTGCCTTGTCGTTCTCTCAGCAAATTGTGCCAATAAGCGACAGTCGGGGCCCACAGCTTGGCTCTACTTTTCAGTTTGTTGATTCACAAGCATAAAAGCCATGTGCGTTTGCCATCGTAAAAACTCACTGAAGCAGGTCCGAAGGTCCGCCTGCAGGTCGTAACCGTGGCGGCACTTACAGCGGTAGCCCAGACCGTCATTGTCGGTGCGGTGGCTCAGGACGCAAATGTGCTGACAGCCGCCGTTGTGACGCCCGCAGGGGTTCATCACTGTTTGAGGAGATGAAGTCGGGCTCATTTAGTCCGGTTGCGTAATGTTGAGGCCGAGGGTTCTGGGACGGCGCTTACCGACGGGCTGCAGCGCCGGGTGTGAGACAACAATGTGGCCGGGTCGCTTGGCGGTACGATAGAGGAGCGCCGGGCTGCTGCCGTTGAAGCGGTTGGCTCGCACCACCCCCATCTTGGTCCAGTCCGTGAAGAAGACGTGGTTCTCGAAGACGGCCATCCCAAAAGGATGTGGAGCCTGGGTTCCACCGTTGAGCACTATTTTCCTGAGAGGCAACAGCAACAAACGCCCATCAAACACAGTGAATGGCAAGCCGAAACGATCCCGGTATGACGCTTACCGGTCCAAACCGTGATAGGTAACGGTTTCCACAGTGTCGAAGTGACTGTCACACCAGTAGACCCTTTTTGTGACGATATCGATGCTAACTGCGGTGGGGCTGCCCAGCCTGCTCTTCACCAGCTCGACGCGGTTACTGCCGTCCATGAAGGCCCGCTCGAGCTTCATCTGCTCATTGCTGACGCCCATGTCGGTGAAGAACATGTAACTGCAAACGCAGACGTCAATTCAAGACCAATGAATTTCATTTTTGGCCCGTGAAATGAAAAGGCCAACATTTCGAGAGAATGACGAAATAATTGGAATTTCGACCCACCCCACCGTGGGGTCCAGGACGAGGCCGTGAGGACTCTGCAGGTTCTCAGCAACCAGCGTGACCCGATTGCCTCCGTCAAACTCGCACATGTCGATGCGCTCCACCGCGGCGTCTAACACGTACAGCTTGAAGTTGATCCAATCCACGGCCAGGTTCTGCACGTTGTGAACTGCCGCCGTCAGAACCTCCTTAATGTCTCCGCCGTTATAGTTGGCAGAATACACCTGGTCCAAAAAAACGGGCGATCGGGGTGACCCTGTGCTCACAGGTGCATTGAAAAGTCACAAAAGAGGGCTCACCTTGTTGTTGTAGGTGTCGCTCCAGAAGACGGTCTCGCTATGTCGGTGGAATGCCACGCCGACGACCGTATTTTTACCCTGAGCGGGTATCAAAGTTCGAACGTTGCGGCCGTGTACGTCGGCCATCATCACGTCTCCTCCGTCGGTGAAAATGAGGTGTGGCATTCCACCTGGAAACAAAATGTGACAGGGGCACTTATTCTTTATCCTGTGCGAAAAACCGACGACAGTAAACCTTCACTCTTTTGCAGTTTTCGTAGTCAAACAAAATGGCAGCTTTTTTTGGTTTGTTTTTTGTTAATAGGCTGCCGACTTGAACATATGCAGCAGTTGGTACCTGACAAATTGGCCTTGCAGATGTGACCCTGCTCCAGGAAGTATCCACTGGCACAGCTGCAGCGGTGCGTCCCGGGCCGGTCTTCACATAGTTGGTCACAGATCCCCCAGATTTGACAGTCGTCATAGTCTGCGCACATAGCAGTCCAATTCAATGTCATTTCTCCAACTTCGTATGTAAGCAGCAGCCGTAGCGATGCGCTTTTCGCGATCACCTCATCTTACCTACGCAGGAGCGGCTGTCATTGCCGACAACGAAACCATCCGGGCAGTAGCAAACGCCTCCTTCTGGCGACACGTGGCATAGATACTCGCAGCTCAAGGTTGAGCAGTGCTCTAAGCCTGCGGGGCAATACCAATAAAAGTCTCAGTTTACCGACGCATCCCGTTAAAGGCCTCTAATCATCTGCAGAGGCGCCATTATAGTTTTTTGCAAGCTAAATTACGGCCATCATGTGCTGCCTCTGAGGGCAATTATCAACTTCCGTCCCAGAGAAAGGTTAATGTTAAACCAGGCGTTTGTTAGGGTGGCGATAAAGTTGAGAGCCGTTATCATATCAAAAGCTCAGCAGCTACCGTCTTAGAAATGCTTGTGGGGCACTATCCTCCAATGCCGATAACCCTTGGACCGTCACTTTTAGCGCCCTATGAAAGTTGGGGATGCGCTCTCGTCGACTGGCAAACTTTGTTCTGTCAAGTGTATGAAACCTTCTTACCGCAGGTTTTCCCGTTGGTGGAGTTGGTCTCATCTGTTCCCCCGGGACAGTCCGCTTTCTCATCGCAAACCTTCCCCAGCGGGATGCAAGTAGTGGAGTCCGGGCAGCCCCACTCGCCGGGGTAACAATCGCGTGAGTTGCTGTCTGCAAGCGACAGTTTTTTGCGCGGGGTCGTTACAAAATCGATATGAAGCAGAGAACTAAAACTGAAAAGATGGTTGACATTCTTATTTTTACTCTGTACGAAGCAGGATGCGTAAAATCAAGACATCCAAGGCCTTACCGCATCCTTTTTCATCACTGTTGTCCCAACAGTCATTGAACTTGTCACACACCCAGTACTGAGGAATACAAAGGCCACTTGTACAGGTGAACTGGTCGCCGCGACAGCTCTGATACTCTGCAAAAGAAAAGAGGCAGCAATTGCATGAATACAGCTTGAAGTCCGCAGCGCTTGAGCAACCTGAACATTTAAACCTCGGCAATTTCAATGTTGCCCTCGCTTGGCCTTACCGCAGCCTTGCTCGTCGCTGTTGTCCCCGCAATCATTCCAGTGGTCGCACAGGTAGAAATTTGGGATGCAGATGCCATTGGGACATTGATATTCGTGGATGGAACAGTGATTGACGGCTGCGAAGCAAACATTCAGACAGCATGAAGAATGACAAATAATTATGAAGGCTGAAATTCACGCCATAGGGGGTATTACATTTCTCATTCTAAATACTGTACTCCTAGTTTTCCCACATCAACATTTCTCAGCCCCAAATTCCCCATTCGTTCCCAATGTGATCATTCCTAAATCATTGAAACATTCCGAGTTCTGTATTGTTTACGTCGTCTTCGGTGTGACTATTTTGAAAGCTTTCTCGTACACTATCAAGTTTGTACCATTTTGAAAACCACCACCTACAGGCCAACCTTCCACCACCGTTACTTTTCGTCACTAGCCGCTAAGCTAGCAGGAAGGAAAATCGATTCATTTGACCGAGGCGGAGGTCTGTAATTTTCTCGGTGGTCTTTTTAGGATCACGTAAAGTTCTTTACTCACTGCAGTTATATTCATCGGAACCATCTCGGCAGTCTTGGAGTCCGTTGCAATGCTGAGAGTTGTTGTAACAAGCGCCATTGGCACATGTCTTCTCGGTGCACTGTGGGTAGTCTGGGGAAAAAAAAACGCGCAAATACATTTGATCAATTCCTTTATTTATCCAGGATAAAAAAAAAGAAAAAAAACATTGAGATTAAAAATCTCTTTTCCAAGCGTGACCGGGTCCCAAACAACAGACCCCTTGAGAATATACATCATGTTACATTCAATTCATCCCTAAATATATTCTAACATTCTTACTGTAACAAAAGAAGGGCTTGGAAAAATACACACAAATAGACAAAATATAATCATTCAAAATGTATCTTACTGCAATTGTTTTCATCAGAATTGTCGACGCAGTCCTTCACATGGTCACATTTGTATTTGGCGGGAATGCACTGGCCCTCCTGGCAGGTGAACTGATCCGGGCTGCAGGTTCGACCCCCTGTTTGATTACAAATACAGAGGAATCAAACTGGAATCCTAGTTTGGGAAAAAAAGTGATGAAATCGTGGTGTCATATACTCTCCATACCACACTCCCTTTCTTCATCCGAACCATCCATGCAGTCCTCCTCCCCATCACAGACAAATTCCAGTGGGATGCATTCACCGTGCGTAACACATTTAAACTGCTGTGAGCTGCATGATGGAGGGGCTGTTCACGCAAACAAAACAAAGGGATCGGGGGGGGGGGGGGGGGGGGAAAGTAATGAGATTGTTCCATGCAACTCCACTCCGAATAAAACGCCCCTCATCCCCACCCATGCAGAACACTCACGGCAATTGAGCTCATCGGAATCATCCGTGCAGTCTTTGGTTCCATCGCACTTCCAGTCGATGTCTATGCACTGCCCATTGGTGCACTGAAATAGCCCGTTTCCACAGCTCCCTGCGGGAGAACATGAAGCTTGTGATTTATAAACACTCTAGTGGTTCATAAATCACTGAATGAATTTTTTTTTTAAAACAACAAAAAGAAAAATATCACAAAAATACATTTAGAACATGGTCAAACCAGTTGATCACAAACAGCTTAATTTTAGACTGGATGTGAGACACATCTTTTTTTTTTTTACAAGTATTTTTGTGTTAATGTTCAAACTGTGTTTTACAATGGCGGTTTATGACGGTTTCGAGCTCAAAACATGTGATTTGGGGAGTTCAAATCGTAAATGTAATAAGTGTACTTTGGATCTGTGATCCTGATGAGCTTGGAACCGCCCTCAGGCGAAAAACATCCAAGTGGAGACAAAACGCTCATCTTTGACGAGGACATGCCTAATAGGAAACAACATATCTGCAAACCTGGTGAAATTGCGACAAAGTGCGCACCACATTTTGGCTGGATGACCCTGATGAACGTATTTGAACGAGTCAGCCAGCCCTCCCTCAAACGTTTGATTTTTATGTCACAGCAATTTCTTTTAGCTTCGGTGGCTTTGAGTACTTTAAAAATAAAGTTGAGATGAATTGTTTTCAAAAAAACACTTTCTTCTGAATGAATGTGACAGCATCAAATGTCTTAATAAGATTTTTTTTTCAGAGGGGTTATAAACAAATCAGTATTTTAGTCAAAATACAATGATCAAACCAAAATACATTGAAGAGTATCAGATTTATATGGCATAAGACTGTTTATTTGAATAAATACTTTCTTTTTCCTTTAGAATTTAGGTTGTTAAAACAAATGTAAGATTCCCCGACCCGCTTTTTCAGAGATTTGAGGCACCTATTCTGTTATGGAGGCCCAGCACTTCAATATAACCCTTTCTGATTACGTTTTATCATTTTTGTTCTCATTTTAAAACACGGCAGTCTTCAAATGGGCGATCGTCTTTTACCTCGAACTGTGCAAATTCCTTGAAAGAGCAGAAGAAGTGTCAGAAGCCGAAGACCTGGAATATCCATCACTGATCAATCCTCAGCCTTGCCTCTCTATTCGTTCTGTACTTGCACAGAAAACCAAATCATGCTAAGCCGTTATCCCAAAGTTGTGTTGGAAAGGGTCAAGGGATGGCAATGTTCTGTGAGCAGCAAAGCAAGAATGAGCTCTCAGGGGTGTCCGGAGTTTTATGCCTTTCCTCTTTTACATAAACTTGATCGAAGATGAACTTTTACCCATTGGCATGTTGTCTACATCAGCAAGAAAACGGAGCCACGCACTTTTGGTCTAACGGCGGCAGCATGTGCACAAGTACTCATAGAAATCAGTGGAATTTATTGGCGCAGTTAACCATGTTGAGACAAAACCAAACAATGAAATTAATGACTGCCAAAAAAAAAAAAAACGATGTCATGGACATTGTGATGCTCCTTCCAGTTGTTTGTTTTATAAAGGTCGATGGATGTGTCAGAACATTTCAACATCCCCAAATCATAAAATTCTCTCATTTAAGCCCCGTAAAAATCCATTCACCGACAAATTATTGTTATCACACCTTCCACCTCCCCTGTGTGTTTTACAGCATGTGACCTTTTTAAACATCAATCTCCTTAACTGCACTAAAGCACAAAGGTATATTGCTTACGCTTCTTCTTCAGCTTCTTTCATCAAACCTTTTGGAGTTAGTTTTTGCCTTTGAAAATAGAAGACGAAAACAACTCTGTGGGTGGCAATCTAACCGCCATAACAAGGACATAAACAACTCCAAGCGACAAACCTTTGTATGTGGCCCTCCAAACAGAAAGCCAATCATATTCCGCTCCATTGGTCGTGTGACACATACATAAGAAGGATAGCCAGCTGGCCGATTACTTGAGATTCATCTTGGTCTTACTTTGTTTTAAATCACAAAACCGAACAGTTCAACAGGGGTGTGTTGACTTTTTAGATGTACTCTCCTTCCGTCACATGCACATTCACATAAGCAACATTCAGTCCTCATTCAGTCCTCACTCAGTCCAAAAATAAGATGAATGCAAACGATGGCTAGTCACAAATAAATACAATAAAGTATTTTTCTATGTTTCATAAATAGTACATTTTCTTCGTCCTGTCACATTTAACTTTAATAACTGTAAACATTTATTTGAGGGCTATTTTAGTTATGTACAATGCATTTTCAAGATTTTTTGAAAATGTCCATTATTTTAGCGCAATGTCAATGTTGACACTGTGCATCTGTAACGATTGATGAATACTAAATTAGGACGGAAGTGACGCAACCGCGCACACGACGGCACCAGCTTCCCGCCGTAGCGTCAGGCGTACGAGGAAGTTACTTTGGTGAGTCGCCTCGTTGATGGCCCGTACTAATGATCAGTTTTATAAAAATATTTCACTTTGTTTTTCTACTGTGAGGTGTGCTCAATTAATTCTCTGATTTATTACAAGCCCAATTGCTTTGTGTGTAGTTATTTACTTTACGTTTTGTCGAGTGTACGTTTTGACATGTTGAATTGATAGCAAGTGCTTGTCCGAATGCGACTTCACCATTGCTCCCGTCATACTGTGTTGGAGGTAATATTTGTTTCTTTACAGTTTCTTTTCAGTTTTACTGTACTTTTTTTTTCAAATCGTGTTTTGTTGGTTGGTGAGAAATTATAAGTTTCGATCTTCCCATCATAAGACGCTACAAATTCTGTGGACAGTTAGCACCGTCTTGTGGCCAAACAATGAACTGCTTCCAAAAGCCAAACGTTCGGAATAAAATCCATATTTAAATTTGATTTAATTCCATGGAAATGCGTGAAAAAAATTAAAGACTGTAAACGAGTTGTATTTCACCACCTGCAAAGTATATTCAACTTTAATCACGTAAAAATACTAATTAAACTGTGTGCTGGATGTTTTACGGTACGCCCCTTTCGAGGGACAAGCCTTTCTGGCTCACACGATTCTTAAAAACTTGAAATAAATGACTGTCAATTATACAAGCATACTACATCATCCATTTAAATATCAAAATAGGTCCAGATAAAAGTTTAGATACAGAGCGTCATCAGATTGACTGTTCACATTTCTGGACATTAGGTGGCAGTAAAAGGCCATTCTTTTTTTCGCCGTTATACTTATCTAACTTAAGAGTCATATTTGTAAAACTGAAAATGTTATGATATAAAAATAAGGACGAATATGTTCAATCTAAATCCCAAACAGCATTTTAAGAAGGACAATGCTGTATATCGAACCCGGATATTCTGTGTTGAACTCGGGAAGTGTAGTTTTGTTTCCGTGTATTCTTCATATGTATTTACGTACGCTCACTTCAGCTTCACAAGTGGCAGATGGTTCTCGCTGCGCACTTAACGCACACTCGTCTTGAGTTTAGTGCGTAGTGATTCCGCTATCTTCTGAAGGCTGTTGGGGGTAAACCTACGCGTTCTCATCAGTTCCCTTTGGTACCTGTCGGTCTATTAATCTCCTCCACGTTTGTCCCAAATGTCTGCGACGTGTTCGGGGAGCGGAGAACGCGCAGCCCAAGCAAGGGAAGTTCCTTTTGGCCGCAGCGCAACGCGGGAAGAACTTAACCTCTCGATGGATGTGAAAAGTTAGCGCCGCCACGACAAAGACGAGGGACTCTCTGCCCTTCGCTTAGACTTGAGGTGAGAATCGCCGACGTTTGAATGGACTTGTACTCAGCAACTTCGGTCCGACCGCGTGAACACCTTCGATTTAAATCGTGCTGTCTTTGTTGACAAGCTCCTTTAGTCAGCTGGCTACGCTGTCAAGCTAATGTTTGTATCCCTCCTGTGGTACCATTCCTGCGTTACTGTACCGCTTTGGCGACTAATAGAGCGATTGTGTGACGCTAGTGTCCAATACAATATAATTAACGCAATTTACAAGAAGGTTGTGTTGAAAATGACTTAGTCATGCTCTTTATGACCCTTTGGCTGATTGCATGGAATGGTCAAAGGTCACGCCACGATTACCCGAGGCTCTAAACGACTCGTTGAGTTAAATGGGAAAACTGTAGCGCTCATGGGATTGCATTCACTTTTTTTGGGTGGCCCAAGGCAAACCAAGTCATGGGGCCCTCCGCATTTATGTAGTGACTCAAGTTTTACAATTAAAACCCCTTAAAAAGAAAGCATTTCAGTGACATCTGTACTATTGTGATACCTGGAGTAATCATTTTCAAAACGCAAGTGCTGCAATTTGGACGCTAGTGAATCATCATTTGTCAATGGGTTAAATGACATTTCATGTATCGTACTCAAGAGAACACATGTAAACCATCTTTTCATATTGGTAATTGGTGTCTTTGTTAAGGAGCTTTTGTGAGCTTCATTGACCTTAGGATGATGACTGGCAATATCCATCCAATTTCTGATCCGCTTTATCCTCACAAGGGTTGCGGGGTGTGCTGGAGCCTATCCCAGCTGTCTGGATGATTTGGAGTGTTCAAGACTGGCAATATTTTTTTAGCTTATTGAGAATACTTTTTAAAAGCGTAATTCCCCACAACTCAAAATATTTATTAAGCATCATGAGGCATAATAGTGCGCGAGTATACGCACAGAGGAGCTAGCTTGGTCTGCTCTGTCCTATTTACAGATGGTTGGTCTTTTAACACCAAATATTCAGGCCTGCCCTGGCAGTTGAGAGTTCTTCAGCAGGTGGTTTTTCCAAGCGACAGCCTACAAGGTGGTGTGAAATCAGCCCCCGTCCCAGAGGGAATCGAAATGAAATCCAACCTCTCTGCCGCGGCCTGTGAGCGTTGTGCAGCTGCTCTCTCCAGAAGGCCAGGTGGCCCCACGGACAGGTGCACCACGGACAAAGAGTTACAGTGACAGAGTCTTTATTTGCGTTACGGTAGGCATGTCGCTGCGTCATTCCCGTCCGATTAAAACACACAGGATTAGGGACGTATGAGAAGACCGCACGGTGATTGTGTAAATCGTCGGACGCCAGTTCCATGAAGCAGATAACTTCCCGTTTGTTCCTTGTAGCACTTCCCCTTTCTACTCCCAATTGGTAACTTGATATTTTTGAGCGCTAAATCTTCTCGACGCTTCGCCTTTTAACAAGCAAGTCAAACAATATTAGGATCTGCATTCTTTGACGTGTCAAAGCCATGGGAGCGGTTTTTCCTGATAAACCAGCTTGAGTGTGAACAACTCATTTCATGATCGGGCTAGTCATGCCCGTAGCAGACTATGACCAACACGCCCCTGTTTCTCTCTTTTTTTTTTTCCCCCACCCCCAGTGGAACCGAGCAGAGTCCCAGTGAAATGAGTGCGTCTGCGACTCAACGTCTCATTTTTTAACACGCTGCCGTCCATGCGATGAAGATGCACTGGCAAATATGTGAGTCATGTCAAGTTCTGCTTCGATAGCCTCTGTGCGTGTTTTTTTTTTTTTTAAATGCGGTCTTTTCCGGGTGAGCAATGAATTCAGCGAAGGAACCGGAGTTTAGGAATGAGGTCAACAAAGTGAGATGAAGTGGAAGAGTGAGGGAAGGAGAGAAAGTTTGAAGGCTTATCTCAGTAATGTGAAGGGACAGCAGAGTGGTGATGAGCAGGGTGGTCACAGACTGCCATCTTCTTGTTTGTTAACCCTTTGATAGTTTAAAAAAAACAAAACATTCTTGATTATGTGTAGTTTTTCTTTTTTTAACCGATTCCAGAGATTGACAGTTGGTTTGACTTAACGCAATTGCAGGCATGCCGCGGTGGACGTTGTCAGGTCAATCAAACGCACGGCTTAGCTCGAGAGGAGTCGTAGGCAGCGAGTTGGCTTGATGTTTTTGTGGGCCCCTAGAGAGCCTCTCAGAGTGGAGTAGAGCCACTTTCATTTGATTTAAACAGTTGAACATGATTGAAATGTCTGAAACTAACATATCATCAGATTTATTTTAAGATACAGAGGGGAAAATGACATTCGTTTATCACACAGTTAATCGTGTGCAACCAAAAGTGAAGTTATTTTTATCGACTATCTACTTTAGATACACCCGCGACTCTTTTCTTTCTTGCCTCTTTTTTTTTTTTTTTCCTTCTCACATGATCTACATTTCCTACCTCCCCCTCCTTTTACACGCCCCGCATGTTCAGACTGAGACGACACCTAACTGAAGTGCCTTGTTTACAGGCCGCATAAGCAGTACAGGTACATGCAGTTGGACGTTGAAATAGCAGTAATGTGGTTACTCTGAAACGTATTTGATTTGAATGGAATGTATGACATGTTCAAGAAAAGTTTTTTTTGTGTGTGTGTGTGTGTGTGTGTGTGTTGTGGAAAAAAGGTGCTCATCACAATTGTTAGATGTTGTGGCATTGTCAAGTATCGGTATTTTGGTACTTGTATAGTACTCTGTCATTGGTGCATCCCTAATTTCCCACTTGTGGATATAATGGGTATTGCAAATAATGGGCAGTTAAAAAAAAGACTATTTTTACTTCTTACTTTTCTTCTGAATTCACAATTATTTGTTTTCCTTACAAAAGCATCAGTACATCTACTTGAGTGCAGACGGTGGGTACTTTTGCCACCTCTGCATCTCCTTAATAATAACTCAAACCTCACAGCTCGGACCCTGTTGAGATTTGTTCCAATCTCCTGCCTGCTGCCTGCCAGCTTCATTTCCGCCGGTGGGGGCTTGGAAGGGGGGGGGGGGGGTAGTGCGCATGCGGGCTGCAGACTCTCCAGTAATCCGCCGTTCAGGGGGCGATTGCACGCGCATTCACGGCGCTCTCGCTGCCGTCGAGCTGGGAATGAAAATAATGTGCTGCCATGCGCACACAAGCGGACGACAGGCGCGTTTTGACGGCGCCCGCCCTGAACGGAGCCACTTGATGACACGCCGCGGAGAAGGGGAGCCGTCCTGCTGCGCTCGGGGAGAACACTCGGCATGTCTGCTTGGGAAAGGCATTCATGTTAGCGGCATGTGCAGCGAGTAAATGCTTCTCCTGGGAAATGATCGGCTCCCAAAAGAGAGCCGGTGGGAGATCTTGGAGTTAGATGACTGACCGTTTGCTGCGCGATTCCCTTTTTCATCGGCATGCGTGTTGACTGCATGGAGACTCGCTCCCTGGCCTCTCGACTGAACTACTGAGGGAAGAGGACACAAGCGTGCTTTTTTTGTGTGTGTGTGGGGGGGGGGGGTGAAATGATGCATTCTCTTACTGGTTCAATCTGAAAAGTGCATCTGTGTGTGTTTGCATTGATGACTGCTCACGTAACAACCAGCGGCGAATTGATCAGCTGATGTGATCCTGGCTTTCTCGCACGAGAATGCTCTTAAAGCAAACGGAGGTTGCTATCGTCCTATTTTTTTTTTCTTAAACACACTTTACATGCGTGTGTGTGTTTTTAAAATCACTTTTGCCCTCCTTATTTGAAGTTATCAGTTGTATATTTTGGAAGAATCTCTCTCAGTTGTGTCATCTTGGGTAAATGTCAACGCTAAATACCTTTTAGCGTGGGAAAACATTTCCCACGAGGATGAAGTCCACGGCTGATGTGCGGCTGTGTCCGGTGAGGGCGTTCTGCTTGGAGTCCAGCTGTTAGCCACACCGGATGTTTGACAGATGAGATTTTGAAAAAAGTAGCATGCTTGGTAGTTTTGCCAACACCCTGCCCAGGAAATGCAGCGCATTGATTTTTCTCTTACTGGATGTAACTCAGGATCCATGCCGCTATCGATTGTTTGCAACCGTCGTCTGCGTAGAACAGGAGACTGATGTCGATGGCCATCGTTCCAAGAGGCGGCGACGGTGAACGCGGCGTATTTCTCAAAGAGGTGGACCAAGCATGAGTCTGCACAGACTGATGAGACATGTGCGAAGGAGGACTGATGAGTGGCACTCTGGAGAGAGGTCAAAAATCAACAAGAAAGACAATTATGAGGCACCGCTGTGACGGATCGACGGACTGACGTGTCTGCCAACTCCCACGAAGCCTGGCTACTTGAGACCGGAAGCTGCGAGACTGCAAAAAGGTGCTTCCGACATCCCCTTCTTCTCCCAACCGCTCGTCCGTTTGCTGCCACTGCGGCGATGGGGAGCTCGGCCTCGTCCCTCACCGCAGAGACAGAGTCGGACCGTGGCTTTCGCGGCAACCCTTACCCGTCGTCTCCCCCGGTGGGCTGGCTCAGGACCAGTCACAGCAGCCCGGTGTGGGGCGGCGCGTTCATCGCGCGCCAGCAGCAACAGCAACTTGCCGCGCGGCCTCACCGAGAGCGCAGGTAAGCAACTGGAGTCTTAAGCAGGCATGGAGACAAACGGTGCAAAACCTTTCCAGGCTTCCACTTGAAAAACATAGCGGACAAGTACACAATGTATCGGCACCCCTCGAATAGAATTGTCCAAAATCTCGAGGGATGCGCAAGAATGTCACGCTGTACGGTGTCTCGGCAACACTCACGGAGACTTTGGTGGCCTCCCAGCCGTCGGCCACTCGCAAAACCTGATCCAATCTGAGGCTTTATTTTCATGTTGTTTTTCTCTTTTGGACTGAAAATCTGGCTGAGCTTGTATTTGCAGACCAAAATCCCACCACTTGGCCTCTGCCAGCACATTATGGAGCGTTTTGGCAGTGTCGATGGTGTCTCCTGGAGAGGTGATGAGAGCGGACTGTTTTGAACCCTGCGAAAACAAGCCCGCGGGCGGCCCATTAGAATAGGAGCTCGTTATGACCGAGCCCTGCCTCAATTTGGGGGAGTTAATGAAAAATTCCATGCAGCGTAAGCATTCCTCAAGACGACCCGGGCAGCGCTTGCAGGCATGAGCCGCCCCACAGTAACAAGTTGCGACCAAGCCTTGAGGGTCATCTGAGCAACAGATAGGGAGGGGACACAATCAGTCCCTGTGAAGACAAAACAATGTTGTGCTGTTTGTGTTCTTGAAGCTTGAACGTCGCTCTCCATCACGCACTGCTGTGGTGAGGCAAGCTTTGTTGAGCCGTGACGGAGCTTGAAATCGAGCACCGACGCCTTCTGCTTTTGGAGTAAGCCTGTCCTTTTATTCTCAAGCATATTTTCCGGCTCCAATGTTTTCAGCTTTATTTGTCTTTCGAGGTGGCGCGGAAACTTTCGGCCCGGAGTAAGTTGGCCGGTGGGCTTTCATTAAGTGGCCCTTTGACTTTGGGGAAGTGTTTGTGCGGAATGATTTTGTGCCATCGGTTCTCACGGGAGGACACTTTGCTGGCAAATCTAGAACGTCTTTTCTTTGAGGTATCCACCGTTTGTTTGCTGGACTGCAAACGGGAATCCATTCCAGCCGGAAAACGTGAGACCAAAAGCGTAGCACTCCACTTTCCGCATACAGCTTCCTCGTCATTTCTTTTGCTATCTTTCTGGAGCGGCATCATTTGAGCCACCCGGTCGGCGAATGACTTCGGGAACCCCGAGCATCAAAAGTCACTCTTTGCTTCAGACAGTCGATTCCCGTGACACTTCTCTTTCAGCGTGATGGATGATTGCGTTTATCGCCCGGTCTCCTCCGTGGGCTTTGCTCCTCCTTTTTAATTGGATTAAAACCGACCAACACTGGACTGAAGCAGCATGCCTGCTCGTGGCGCCTACGCTTGAATGATTATTTCAGCGTCCTCTTCCCGTGTTGGAGGCCGGCTGATGAAGATGGGGCTCCGCAACCTATTTAGCAATGCTCTTTATGTTCTGATGCTGTAGCTTTGTTTGCAAGACTGGATGATTGCCGATTCCCCGCTCTCCATGTTACGCTGTCGTCGGAATGCTGCGATCTGCCGCTCATTATGTCACCGTTCAGGTATTTCTGAATCAATAATTGTCACCCTCTTTTAGGTTTGTCGCTTGGGCCGACTCTTGCCTATTTTGCTGTGTCAGCATGGCTCGCGCTGAGAGGGCGAACCCCTTTTGGTACAGTACCCGGGCCGGTCGCTTTTTGTCTCCAAAGGCGTCATGGCGTGCTAGCTTGCCTCCTCTCTGCCCGCGGCGCTGTATTGTCAAATCCCATTCTGGAGTGACTTGTTGGCTTCCTGCTCGCGCAAGCGTTTTGCCACAGTGCACTAAAACCAAGTCGGGCAGTTTCCTCTCTGTAAATATTCCAGTATCCCAAGCTGTCTCCTCTGCTGACGCGTTCACTTGGCAAAAATGAGCACAGGTCATGAAATATTCACGGAGGGCAAAGCCAGAGGTCAGGCGCCGCTCGACTTCTTCCTTTGCCCTTTTCTGAGTTCAAGCATAGTCGCTCGAGAGCTCGTTAGGTAGAATCTTGTTAAAATGTGTGCCGTCGCCTTGGTCAAAAAGCGTTTGTGGTCGTATGTCAAGCTAGCCTAAATCGGCAACAACAGAAGCTTGACTCTTTTGGCAATTCTGTCATTCAGGAAAGGGTTCGGTCCAATTTGAGATGAGATTCATTCAAGAGTAACTGCAACTTGTATTCTCCAAAAGTGAGCCAAATTAGATTTGATTGTGAAACGTGTTCTTTAGTCCTGTCTCTGAAATTTCCCTCTCAATCGCAACTGAATTTTTAATTTTTTCCCGCTGTGTCATCGCCTCAGTGTGTGTGAGATTACAAAACATCGTGACGCGTTTCAACTTGCGAATGGCCGGCTGTCAGTTGTGTAATGTCCCCAAGTTGCCCACGCCGGCTCCATACCAGTTCAAACTCAAAGTCTGATTCCCACAAAGTCCAATGAAGATTTTTGAGCATTCTTCGAATTCTAAATGAATCGCTCATTATAATTCCTTAAAAATGAAAACATTCAAACGTTATCGTCCTGGTACTCCTCACTTAAGTGTGAGTGTGTGGTGGTGTTAATATGGAGGCGTCAATTTTCAAGACGGTGCTCGCGTCTGTGTTGGATTAATAAAGTAAAAAGCTTCTTCAAGGAGCAAGCCAAGCTCCCCCCACCCGGGCCCAGAGCCAAGTTTGGAAAGGGAGTGCTAATGACTGTCGCACAAAGGCCAAATGTCTCGCGGGGAGAAGCTGGCGGGACTCGGCTCACTTGTTCTGGTGGCAGAGTTCCGTCCGCAGAGTATATCCGAGCGGCCAAGCGGCAGACTGGGGTACGCGCGGTCAGGATTCTCAGCGCCCAGCCTCACTTTCCCATCACGCAACCCGCCATTGTCTTGCATCTATTTGTAGTCGACACACAGCTTGGAACTCTGAACTCGTTTGCAACTTTGCGCCCGAGCTCTGCAGCTTTCAAATTCTGTCACAGTCAACTGAGGACACACGATGGCCCCGCAGCCCGTGAGCATCTACGCAAAGGGTCACTGATGCGCTGATCCTGATGATTTATTCAGACCGGCTACTTTGCCGCACTGAAATCTTCATTGCAAAGAGCTAATTATTGTAACGGTGGATTTCCGTCTCTCTCCTGCTTTCGCACCACTGTAAGCTCTTGGCTGTCTGCCCGGGTCTGCGATGCCGAGCAACCGAGGAGCTGAAGTGGGCACTTTTAGAGCAGCTTGACTGAACAGGGCCAAGAGAAAAGGTTTGAGCACGGGTCCACTTATGAGCGAAGTTCCCTCTCCCCCCCAAGTACTGTCCTGGGACCACAGGCCAGACTTGTGCATTTGTTTTAATGAAACGCCAGGATTGTGATATTTTATTGAGTTCGGTGTCCCTCATTGATGCACACTTACAGTGAGATGTTTGGAAAATCCTCGAGCGTGTGATCCGCTCATTATGAGAATGCTCTGAGCTCTCATGCCTGCTGCGGAGGGACACGCATGATACATTTTCCATCCCTCAGCTCCGATGCCAACCAAATCAATTGATTTGACAAAGTTGCCATGCAGCTGACACCACGACTCTGCTCTCCCGCTGTCTAGGAAAACCGCCTGACAGTTATGGAAACGAGCTGTCATCAAGCGTGAGGCACTGACACTCGTTGTTGTCATGGCCGTCGTGCGTCCTTGTCGACGGAAAGACAGACAGACAGACAGACGGGAGGATGGGCCTTTGGGTTGCTTGCCGTGTCATCATTTCTAACCTTGGCCAAGCGATGTGAGAAGAAAGGAAAATATTTAGGAGTCAGCTTCTTGGTGTGTTTTCACAGAAGCATTACAACAGTGACTTTAGGATTGATTTCTTCTCGCAGTCTTATTGATAACCCCATAAACACGCAATTTCCATAATCATATTGCTAAATTCTGCAATGAATGTTGAAGCAAAGCTAATAGCCAACTCATTTTCTTTAAATTTATTTTTTTATTTTTTATCGTAGTCGCCGGAAGACCGATATTCCCTTCCCTCTCTCCAAGGGGATGCTCGAGGTTGGAGTGCTGACGTCAGCCCAGGAGAATAAATACTCGGCTAATGACTTCTGACATAATGTACTGGAACTACTTCTTCCGTACTTTGATTGTCCTCGGGCGAAAGGCTGAGGCTGCAGACCAACCTCGGCACAAAAGTAAAGCACGTGACTCTGCTCTATCTACAAATAGATTCCACAGACATTGACCTCCCCCCCCCCACTCGCAGCTCTCCGCCATTCTCCTATCGAAGCTCGTCACTTCACCGTGTTGTTGTTCACGCGTGAGCAACTTGAGTGACGGTGACTTGACAGTGTCGGTGAAGACAAAGGCACCAAGTACACATCCATTGCTTTTCTGAAGCCTGCATTCCTATGAAAGGTCAGCGGGAGAGAGGTGTTCGACTAAGGGGATGGAGAGTTGTCTGTCACATTTGTCGAGTGTCTGTCGAGAAGCAGCCAGAATGCTACCGCTGTTATTGTGAGGCGATTGCAGCCTCCTCTCCTCCATCTCTTGCCCTCCCTGCTGCATTTTTGGCTCTAATCATGCAGCCATTGTGGATGGATTTAGTGCCCTCAGTACCCGCTGGAAAGAGATTTATTTTTGCTCCCCTGAGCGAGGCAATCTTTCCCTCTCACACTCCATTTTTTTCCTTTCTTATTTTTTCTGAGTCCCATCCTCGCCTGGTCTCAAATGTTTGTTTGCTGTTGTTTTGGTCTTTTGCAGCCACTCTCACTCTCCTGGCTCCATGGCAGCTGCAGTGCGAGGCGGCGAGTGGTCATGTGGACGCTGCACCTTCTTAAATGTCGGCGGAGCCCCTCGCTGTTCCATCTGTGAGGCGCCTCGCCAGAAACCTGACCTGAACCAGATCCTTCGCCTGAGTAGTAGCGAGGAGCACCGCTGGGCTTGCCCCCGCTGTACCCTCAACAACCCTCAGGGATCGAGAGCCTGCTCCGTCTGCGGCTTCGGACCATCCTCCACCACCCCGGCGCCCGCCATCACGACCGTAGCTGCCACCTCAAACGGTCTGCCCCCCGCTCCGACAACCGAAGCCCCGACGCCCGCCGTCGCACCCGCGGTGCTTTCGGAGCCCCAAGGACAGGTTCCTGTGAAGGAGGAAATGTTGAGACGGTCGGAGAGCAACGGAGAAGTGGCTGGCATGGAGCAGCAGCAGCGGTCGGGCTGGGCTTGCCCTCGCTGCACGCTTCACAATACGCCCGTTGCAATGTCCTGCTCAGCCTGCGGCGGCCCCAGGAAACTGTCGTTACCCAAAATCCCCCCAGAGGCCTTGGTGGTGCCGGAGGTTCGCACTCCTGTACTGGGGTTTCCCGTGGCCTCGGCAGGGACCGCCCCTCTCGTCATAGACCTAACTGATGACTCACCCCCAGCTCCGCCGTGCGAACCCCAAGACCCTGGCCCCGTGCCGTCCTCCACCTTCAGTGCTTTTTCCTCCCTCCAGAACAACCCCGTGCCACGGAGTAGGAGAGAGGTGCCTCCGACAGGGCGACTGACAAACCAAGGCCCTAACAGCCCGAGTCCCACTTCTCCCCCAAGTGCCAGCGTCCTCCCGCAGCCTGGCCCCCAGCGACCTGCCAAACCCAAGCACGCCCAACCCCAGGAGCCCTCATACCCCAGCAAGCGCCTCAGTATCTTAGAAGAAGAAGAGCCTCCAAAGAATCAGCAGGCTATCCACCACCCTTCCTCAGGAGCCCCTACCTGGAAGTGCCCAGGCTGCTCTTTGGCCAACCCAGGCGGCTCGTCGAAATGCGAAAGCTGCCGCTCGTCGCGGGCCGGTGCCGACTTAATCGATTTGGGTTGCGAGACGGTGCGCTTCACCCCGGCCAGCCCTTCCAGCCCGGACTTTAGCACCTGGGCCTGCTCCAAGTGCACCCTGCGCAACCCCACGGGTGCCCCAAAGTGCTCCGCCTGCGGCTCGTCCAAGCTGCACGGCTTTCAGGAGCAGCAGGCGTCCCTGCTTCGCTGCTGCGCGTACTGCGGCCAGGTCCCATCTGGGCCCGGCGCGGCATGCTCCTGCGCGCCCCCCTCTTCTTCATCCTCCACGGCTCATAAAACACGGAAACAGGGCAGGGGCTATTCCTGCTCACCTTCAGCCACCGCTTCTTCGAGTTCCGCCTCTTCCGCGAGCGTCTCGTCGAGCCTTCACGAGAGGCCCGGCCAGTGGAGTTGCCCGGCATGTACGCTGCTCAATGACGTGAAGGCCAAGAACTGCGCCGCATGCCACACACCCCAGCAGTACCTCACCCTTCGCAAGGTGATCAAGCCGCTGAAGAGGAGAGAGAGCATGCATGTCGAGGCCCGGCGGCGAAATGATGAGGGTGAAGCCAAGGAGCTGTGGGAGAACATTGTTAGCTTCTGCAGAGAGGTGAGTAAAATGCATCGACGCACTTTAACAGGCAAAGTGTCTCGTACCGTTTCCTGTTTCATTGCTTTGGGACCTCATCGTTGTCACTAATTTGGTTTGTATCTTTGGAGGAGGAATGGACTTAGGAACCGTATTCATTGTTGCCAGCACGAGGCCAGTTCACTCACTGCATGTCATTTTTTCTTTCATTTTTTTATTTGATTCATTGCTTCATTCCTGGTTGGAGAAGCTGTCTGAGATTACTTGTCCCCCACATCTTTTCCAGATTCGAGACTGGCATTCAAATGATCCCTCGCTCTTGCCAACCCTCCTCAATTCATTTCTCATGCTCAACCGGTCCCACTGTCGTAACATTTTTGCGGCTGACTGCCTGGTGTGTGAACATGCTAAAGCAAACGCCGGTCCGGCCTATTTTTAGCCACAGAGCTTGAGTGCTGGGCAGAAATGAGCCGCTTCCCGACGGTGAACGTCCTCACTAAGGGCATCATCTGGACCTGCTCCGTTTTAGTCATTCATCATCATTTGTGTTCGGATACCCGAAGCTTGAAGGGTATCACCACCGCCCCGTACTGTCGCTGCACCTTTAGTGTAACGGAACTGAAAGCTGACCAAACAAGACTGGGATCGATTTCTCTTTCCTTCTCCTACATCACTCTCGGTCTCCAACATTGTTTCGCCAAATTTGTGACCAAAACTTGAGCAGGTTTGGTGGTGTGACTCATCGCTATTAACAGCTGTTGCCTCACCACACGGCCTTGGTGCTTTCCGCCAGAGCTCCTTTCCATTTTCCATGAATTAAGTGTGATGCCGTGAAATGCGCCTCGATGCATTCTTGCTGGCCTCTTTCTGCAGGAGAAAAAAAAAAACGGTGTCGATTTTTTGGGTTGTCCCGCCCCTTTCCATGTCTCCTTTTCACGCTCCATCCTCTACCGTGTCCTTTCTCACCCTCAATTAGAACACGGTGAACTTTGTGGACGACAGTTTCCCCCCGGGGCCTCGTTCGGTGGGCTTCCCCGAGGGCGACAGCGTCCAGCAGCGAATCAAAAAGTGGCTCCGCCCCCACGAGATCAAATGCAGCAACTTCAAAGACCGAGGCGTCAAGTGGTCCGTTTTCCGCACGCCGCGACCTTCTGACATCCTTCCAGGGGCTGCTGGGAAACTGCTGGTGAGCTGTCAGAACGCATCACAAGGAAGGAGGACGCTCCTCGGGCTTCAGAATTTCACTTTTACAGGCAGGCCGTGCTCGCTATGTGCAGAAAAATCTGGAGTGCTGCAATCCCATCCCCTCTCAAAGAAGTCATGCTTCCTCACATTTAAAAAAAAAAAAATCTCAATTTGTAAAGTCTAATGCAACATCTTCTAACGTGATAAAATAAAAGAACAATTTGGGTTTCATTCCCTTATTTAATGGAAATGAAGACCCTATCAGAGCCGACGGCTAATAAAATCTGTGCTCTGTTCATTGGAGTGGAAAAGACAAGAGATGAGAGTCCAGAGTCCAATGTCATTTTGCAAAGAGGAAGGGGAAAAAAAAAAAAATTCACAAGCCCCAAATCCAGCCTTGCACATAGAGCAGGAAACGATGGTGACTAACACAAAGAAATGATGAAAATATGATGTCAGAAAGAGTGGAGAGAAAAAAAAAGACGGCCCCACAATATAAAAAGCGAGATCATAGTGGAAAGATGCACAAATGGACTTGACAGGAAGATCATCCTAACCAAGTCTCGAAATGTGCTTTATCTTTCTGTCCTGGCTTTGCGCCCTTTGGGATGTGTACATGTGATGTATCTCACACACACACACACACACACACACACACAGGCCAAAGTTAAGTCGCTCACAAAGTTGTCCCAATACCAGTTTCATCAGCAGCGCACACGGCTTATCAAAAATAACCCTCCCTAGGGCCAAATCCTCTCACTCTCAACAGGATGTAACCCAATTTTCTCTCTCTCTCTCTCTCTCTCTCTTTAAAACGTACGCACATGCACACACGCAGTTGTTCTAATAAACCAGTAAACAACCCAGCACACACCAGCCAACCCAAGAGAAGTAGTGTCGAGATGTACCAACCACTCATGTCGATGAAAACGGCCGAAATACAAGCTGACAGCATAGTAACCAAAGATGGGCAAAAAAAACAAAGAAAAAATTATTTATAGATCATTTTTTTCCCCGTTTGTATTGTTTTTCTGTTGGCAAAAAATGTCCATCATTTCCGACAATTCCAACGTGAAAGTGGTTTGCCATCCCAAATGGTGATGTTTCACCAGCATTGGTTCATTCACGTTGAGCCCACAGAGGCCATCGTTTGGTTCCGTCACCACCGTGTGGATAAGCGTTCGCCTTCTTGCTTTTTGCCGGTCCAGGTTCCTCAGCGCTCTGGCCGTGTTGGCCGAGCGTCCCGAGCTGGTGGAGAGGGTGATGATCACCAGGACGATTTGCACCGAGGGGGCCTACCAAGTCCGCTTATGCAAAGACGGGACGTGGACCACGGTGCTGGTGGACGACATGCTGCCCTGCGACGACTACGGTTTCCTCCTCTTCTCCCAGGTCTGTCCGCGCGCCAGGAACCTGACCCGCTCGTGCCGGGGGAACGGTACAACGATGTCGCGCCGGGGTCTGTATGTGTGCGACCGACAACGCCGTCGATCGATTGCCTCGTGAAATGCAACCGCTGGGGCAAAAGTAATTAATTCGCGTTGGTTAAACGATTCGGCACCAAACAGCGGTCTGAATGCGTGACCTCTTTGCAAATCTTTGACGAGTCTGTGCATGACACTGTGCGTGTGTGCGTGGTCGTTCCAGGCCCAGCGGAAGCAGCTGTGGGTGGCACTGATCGAGAAGGCCCTGGCCAAACTCCACGGCTCCTACTTTGCCTTGCAGGCGGGGCGCGCCATCGAGGGCTTGGCCACGCTGACCGGGGCGCCGTGCGATTCGCTCATGCTGCAGGTCAGCTCCACCAACCCGCGGGAGGAGCCCATCGATACCGACCTGATCTGGGCCAAGATGCTCAGCTCTAAGGAAGCGGGGTAAAGCAACGCTTCCATCATCCTTTTTCGGACAATACAGATCAGCACAATGTCACTGGCAAAAATTCGTGAAAGGTGACTGGTGTTTTGGCACAGGTTTCTGATGGGCGCCTCGTGTGGAGGAGGCAACATGAAGGTCGATGACGCCGTCTACGAGTCTCTGGGGCTGCGGCCTCGCCACGCCTACTCCATCTTGGATGTCCGAGATGTCCAAGGATACAGGTACGAAACTGATCCCGGAAGCACTCTTTGAGAGGGAGGCTCCTCGCCTCGCCTCCCTCCCTCCCTCATCGCGCTGCACTTCCCGCTTCCAGGTTGTTGCGACTGCGCAACCCGTGGGGTCGATTCTCATGGAATGGCAGCTGGTCGGACGAGTGGACGGACTGGCCGCAGCACCTGCGTCACGAGTTGATGGCGCATGGGAGCAGCGAGGGTGTCTTCTGGATGGAGTACAGCGATTTCATCAAGTAAGAGCCGGCGGCTGCGTGATGTCACACAAAGTTCAAATCCGTCATTTGTCAGCCATTTACACTTATTGCCTTGTCTCGATTCCGGACGTGCAGCCTTTGGGCGAATGAGAAATGCGCGAATTTCCAGCTGGGCACATTTGATCTGAGGAAAAGACGCCCTCCGCGCAAGCGGCTTGATAATTCCAAGGCTTTTGCTTGCTGAAAACGGCGACAAGGGATTCTCCAAATGTCATCTGAGTCCAGCGCGATGGACACGTGTCATGTGACGGCGCGTTTAGTGAGCTCATGCCCCTGCGGATTTCACCCACCATCTGCTTTTGGCAGCAATCTGAGCAACGCGGCTGCTGCCGCGGCTGCTGTTGTTGTTATGTTGACGCGCGCCAAATGCCCTCATTTCAGCAGGGTTCTACCACCATGCTTGCGTTTTCTTGTTTTATTCGGTTCATCTTTCAGTGCGAGCGTGTGTGTGTCTGTGTGTAGAGAGTACTGTATATGTGCGCAAGAGTGCACCTGTCTAGTAAAACGAGATGCAGTAAGTTCAGGAGGGCCGAGGCAGCTGTTCTCTTTGAGCAACTCCACCTGAAAAATGTGTTTAGCCCAAAGGACCCCATCTGTCTTTTTGTCCCGCTTTCCCTCCGACACGTAACGTCTCGGCCAAAACCAAAGGAAACCAGGAGGGACGCAAAGACAACACAATGGCTTTTGAAGCCTCCATTTTGAGAACGGCGTCTCATCGCTCCTCCTCCCCGCAGGTACTTTGACTCGGTGGATATTTGTAAGATCCACTCAGACTGGCAGGAGGTGCGGCTTCAGGGATGCTTCCCCAGCAAAGCCAGCGGGCCGGTGACTGTCATGGCGCTCACTGTGCTGGAGAGGACGGCGCTGGAGTTTGCTCTCTTCCAGGAGGGAAGCAGGTAAACGTGGACACGTGCAATTTCACAAAGTAGGTATCCTCATCCATCCGTCCATTATCCGAGCCGTTGATCCTCGGGAGCTTGCCAGCCAATCGCATCGACGAATGACCATTCGCGCTCACGCTCGCACCTCGGGACCATTTAGAGTGGGGAATTAGCCTACCGCGCATATTTTTGGAAAAGCGGAGGAACCCGCACATCGAACCCCGCACATTGCGCTGTGTGGCGGACCTGTCATACACCGTTCCGTGCCCAATATCTAATTTTATATAAACAAAACGAAAGCGTTTTAGAACCGTTGCCACTTAGGCGAATCATGATGCGAAAAATTCCGGAGGATTGACAAAGCGGAGCGGGACATAAAAACTGCATGTGTCGTGGGTCGTTAAGCAGGCCTTTTGTTTTTCCAGGCTCAAGTTCAAATTGATGGCGGGAAAAGTTGTTGTTATTTTTTTAATGATTATTTCTCTCCCCCAATCACCTAAACTTTGACCCCCTGGCTCATCAGGCGCTCGGACACGGCCGACAGTCACCTGCTGGACTTGTGCATCATGGTGTTCCGGGCCTCCTTCGGGAGCAGTAGCAAGCTGACCCTGGGCCGCCTGCTGGCGCACAGCAAGCGAGCGGTCAAGAAGTTTGTTGGCTGCGACGTCATGCTGGAGCCCGGCGAGTATGCCGTGGTCTGCTGCGCCTTTAACCACTGGCAGATGAACGTGAGCGGCTCAGGGGGGCCGCCCACGCCCAGTAAGTGTCTTCAAACTTGTAACCGGTCGCTGGGCCGATTTCATGGTGAGGAAGCGGGGAAAATTCTCGAGCAGCACGTTAAAGGTTAAGATAAAACCATCCTCAAGCAGCTTGGTAGCCTCCGATTTGTGTTGCACCTATTCGGAAACGTAAGCTCCATTCACACAATGTGGAGATAAGCGAATGAGAGAACCAAGTCGCTCACCGTTGAAGAAATTTTGGCGTGTTTGTCGTCCAAGCCTTTACCGCTTGTCATCCTGTAAACCAACCGGATGACGGTTTTCTTCCCCGCAGTCTCCAGTCCAACCGGCGGAGCCCAGCGCCGGCCCAGTCAGGACTTCCCCGGCTACATCCTGGCCATCTACAGCTCCAGGCAGGTGATGGTGGAGCAGGTGGAGGCGGCCGCCGCCACGCTGGCCGACGCCATCATTCTTCTGACAGAAAACAAGGGCGAAAGACACGAGGTGCTTGTCTCGGTCTCTTGTAAGGGCGCGCGTCACACGGGGACTGCTAGAAAAGCGAGGACAAGGGATTTGGGGCTTTTTGGCGGGCGGTGATGATTTTCCAAAGGTGGAATTTTGGACCCAATTTTCCTGTGTTGTCAGGGCCGCGAGGGCATGACGTGCTACTATTTGACGCACGGCTGGGCGGGGCTCATCGTGGTGGTGGAAAACCGTCACCCCAAGTACTACCTCCACGTCTCCTGCGACTGCACGGACAGCTTCAACGTGGTGTCCACGCGAGGCAGCCTCAAGACCATCGACAGCGTGCCACCTTTACACCGGTGCGTGCTCGGGTTTCACGCGGGATCGGCCTCATCAACCGTTTTCGTTTTCATTTCATTTTGGTTGGTAAATCCAATTCATTTTGAGGGCAGGTTTGTGTCGATTGGTTTTCATTTTTTTCCAAAAATTCTTCGCTTTAGTTCTGTTTGAATTATTTATTTTGTTTTAATATTTGACGTATTTATTGAGAGCAGGATAAAACAACAAAACAAAACCACGGCTAAGTATTGCGTAATAAAGTAATGGCGTTTGAAAATTGCCGTCTACAGCAAACCCAAAAGCAGATGAATTGACAAAAACAATCACAAAGTACATTTTAGTGAGTTAGAATTGTACTTCTTTTTAGTTCATTTCATAAATTTGTCATTTCTTTTAGTTTCCATTTCCATGAATTTTTTTTTGTTGCAGTTTTCACGTACATGAACAACCTTGTTTTGAACGAAAGAAAAAGTGATGGAAGAAGCTTTTTGTGTTTTTTGATGAGCGCACTCTATGAAGAAATCTGGGATTCAAAATGAGCACGGTGGCGCCGCGACAGCTCATGAATCCTCTTCTGAGTTGAGTCCCCCTGTAAATGATTCGCTGGTAGCGATGCATGTTATACGACACGTTCTCCCCGAGAGTTATGGCCCACATAAAAGGCAAGTACAAAATGTCACACCGTTTTTTTTTCCCCCCCAGTTTCCTCTTTTAAAGCGATGGCTCCACTCTTTTTTTTTCCTTTTTAAATCAACCTCAGCCTATTATTTTGCAATGTCCTGACTCAGTCATTCTTGAAGGTTTCCTGAATTCTTCCTTGACAAAGGCAGAAATTCAGGCAGGGTGTAAGTCCCTGGACCGAATCCGAGAGTCAGCACGCTAAAGAAAAGGGACGCACGGCTCAATATTCACCCGATTTTGTTTGCATTTCCTTCTCTGAACGGTCCCTCGTCTCTGCCTTTCTTCTCTGCGTCGCCCCTCCAGGCAAGTTCTGGTGGTGCTCTCCCAGCTGGAAGGAAACGCCGGCTTCTCCATCACGCATCGTCTGGCTCACCGCAAAGCCGCGCAGGCCTCCCTGGGCGACTGGACGCCCACCAAAGCCACGCACAGCCCCCAGCTCACCCCGGACATCGACGGCCTGCACCGCCCCAGGCCGCTATGACCACCGTCCGCGGCGGCGCCCGTTTATCGCATGGACGCTGAGGCCGCCGGAACGCCGGGCGGGCGACGCCAGACACGCGGACAAAGATGTGGAATGACATCCGAATGTATTGCTCAACACTGAAGCTTTCTTGCGGCCCCTCAGGATGAACGAGGGCGGACTGGCGCCGCTCTCCAGCCCCGCCGACCGCTTGCGTGTGCGTGCGTTACAAAGCGCTGGATGTGGACTCCCAGTGCTGTAACTACTGAGCCATTTGCAACACGTCTTTTTTCCGCTTTCCGCCCACTCGCTAAAACAACCGGGAGGAGGGGGCGCGTGCACTGATTGTCTCCCACCCCACTGACACTACGGTACCTTTTGAGCCAAACCTACTTGACTTTGTATTTTTTAATTTGGACCATGCAGGTACAGGATGGATCTTGGGCCTTTTGCGGTGCATGTTCCAAGGTCTTTGAAAAGTTCCCGCTCTGTGTCTCGAACTCAGGACCAAGCCAGTCGTGTGTCATTTGCACCAGAGTGCAGTCAAACCCCCGCCCTGTTGGCCACTTTGGTGTTCGTGTCCTTTGGCGCCATTTGGAAAAATCAACGCAGCGAACGGCCATTCGAAATGAAATGGCTTACATTTGGCTCGGATATTTGTGGGCACAATTGGCAAGCAAAAATTGATTTCATGAAGATGAGCTTTGTCTCAATGCTGTCATCCGACTCCTTCCTGGCGGAATTGGCTGGATTCCAGATTGGCGCAGTCGGGATGCTCTTTCCTGGCCCGCGGTTCGTTGAATTCCCAACTGCAGGGGTGTCTCAATGAAATCCATTCATTCTGCGTCTTCCACTTGGAAGGTCACCCAACCCGTACTTGTCTCATTTTGACAGGTTTTGAGGCTTGGAAGGAAGTGTGAGGGCCGCTGTCAGGCCAGCCAGTCGGCGTCGTCGAGTCTCTCGAGAGGGTTCAAGTTTACTCTTGCAGCCCTTGTCGGGCAGAGCGCGAGCCTCCGGAGGGGCCCCTTGCCATGCAGAGATCCCGTCAAATTGTCCCCCTCACAGCTCTTTCGTGGTCATCGAAATGACGGCAAGAGTCTTTTGACTTGAAAGCCACAAAGCTCCGGACTGGCTGACTGCGGCTGGTTGGAATGCAAATGACACACGCCGATTAGGATTTTACATTTTTTCTTCCAGCCATCATTTTATCTTTTAAAAACACCTTGTGAAAGTTTCTGTGATGCAAAGAAGCTGTACTTACCCCATCCCCAATCCCCGCCCTCATCAAAACAACCAACCACCCCCAAAGAAAAATCATGTAATATGACCACTCTTGGATATTTGCACTGAGCAGCTCTGCAATGTAATTTATTTGAATCGATTTGCTCGCTGGTTGTCGAAAGATTTGTCATTGCGAAAGAATGTGATGGTGCAAGGTCACAGCCAATCACTTTATATTGACCCCCACCCCTCATTTCATTGTCACTTGGGTTCTCTCTCCCCCCTTTTTTGTTTCAGTGGCGCCCCCTGCTGCTAGTATGAGGAGGCTACAATAGCGACGACACGCCGTCCTTTGAAAGTGTACAGGTACAAAAGGTGAACACAAGCTGTGTTGTTTTACGCCCCCCCCCCCCAAAAAAAAAAAAGTGAACAAAATAACTTGTAGATGAATGGTAAAACCAAGAAACAGGAGCCTAATGCTGACAAATGTGATGATAATAAAATGTCAATCCTTTTGGGGGGCTCGGGTTGTGAATATATGTGTATACATATGTATGTTTTAATATTTCAATCTCAGGTTCCAGTGGACCAAATAAAAGATCTTTTTTTAAATTACGCACAAGCATTTTTTGGGGGATTAGACCATGGACGGATGGATGAATTGTTTGACATCAATAAGCTACTACCTCGCTCTTCAAAGATCGGGGTGGGATATATATTTTTTGTTTCAATATGGTTTCTTACATTCTTAACGTTTTCCAATCAAATTTACAGTATTGGCCAAGTATGCAAAAACAAAAGGAATTTACGTTCCCAGTTCCAACTCGTCCAGAGAAACAATCATAACAACAACACTGACCTCTCGCGGTCACAACACGTATGCACACCTTCCTGTATTTAATATGCTAGCCTTCCATAGAGTCTTCTAAAGTCATAAACATCATCTCCATAAACGGCAGTATTATGTGTGTGTGTGTGTGTGTGTGTATGCATGGTTTTATTTTTCCCCCACATGACGCCGCATTATAAATTTGTAGCGTACACGCGGAGCACGTGTCAAGCTCGATGTCATTCAGACTAGATGGACGACAACAGGTGGTTTGACGTTCTACCCCCAAGTGGTCGAAGGAGTGGAAGAAGGAGCCGCGTGGCCACCTTCATTGACAGAGCTTCAAAATGGCAGAAAGTGTGAGGTATGTTTGTATTTAACAGGCATTCAATTTGGATTTATTTTTTTGTGTGTGTGTGTAGAAATGTTCTCTACAAAGTTTCGCGCAAACGCAGTTGCAAGAGTGCAAGATGCGTTTGCATGACCGTTTTGATGAGATCGTTTTTAAACTTTTGCAAACTGTATTTTACAGAAATTTCAGCTTTTCACTTTTGCATTCATTTGCCTGTTTGTGTTGTCGCATTAAGATCCTAACACTCCTTGCTAGACATTTGAAATGTCATGTGGTTGAGTCGGCCCACCCTCTCCAAGTACAATTGCCTCCTGCTAAAAATAGCTCATGCTCTGAGGATCTAGCCAGTAGATGCTTTCATCATGATTAAGTTTGCTCTCTTTCCAGAGTGGCCCCACAGACGGAAAAATCCACGTCTTTCCATTCCCAAAAGGAAATGTTTGAGAAAATGGAGGAGTCTTTCAAAGTGTGCGCGCAATGTGAGAAGAGTTCGGAACAGCTGGCAACACCCCAAACGGCTCAAGCGCTGTTCCAGGTCAACTGACAAGGAAATCTATTTTACCCGTCGGAAAGATTACTCTTTGTTCTATAACAATGTTGGTCCTTTACAGATGCTCGAATGTTTATTACTGCTGCAAGGAGTGTCAAAAGAGCAACTGGGCCAAACACAAGACGTTCTGCTCACAGTTGCGTCTGGCTGCCATTGACAGAGTGGTGGAATGGCTTGTGTTCAAAGGTGTGCAAGTAAGAAAAGTCCGAGCTGTATTTCCCTGATCCTTTCGGAGATGGTAATGGCAGTGCCGATACTTGGGTAAAAGTAGAAGTACTTATTCGAACTCCTTTCATTCCAAGAGTACGGCTTCTGAAATTGTCCTTGAGAACAAAAGTAAAAATGAACTCTTTGTTATGACAACACACTGCTCACTTTATGCAACCCAGAACAAGTTTCTCAAAACGGGGATCTCTTCTTGACAAATGTCACTTGGGGAGGAGGCCTGCCACTACCACCTGTTGACTAAAAACACCAAACTTCGAGAGCAGGCGTTCGCGTCAAGCCGCCGAGACTTTCCCCGTCTTTGCTCCAAAGCCTGCTCTAAGAGTTTGGTGTTATCATGAGTAGGTGCTAGGAGTTAGCTCGTCGTCACGCAACAGATCCTCTTTCAAGAAAGTCGACCTGAATAGCATCAGTCGTACTTGGCGTCGAGGCGGTGTGACGGCTGTGAAGTGGTGGTGTCCAAACTACGGATTCATGAGGACATCACATTGATGATCCTCGTCCGTTGGCAAGTCGTCAAGAGATCGATACCAGATTTTGACCAAAAATGCAGAGCCGAATCTGACCTAATGATCGCTGAAGCCAAAGAGAAAAAAGTGTGACTTTTGGAACCCTCTTGTTTTTTTGCGACTGGATTCTTTTAAAATGAGCCAACAGGAGATCTTCCCTTCCCAACTGACAAGTGGTCCAAGCCCGAGTCCGAGATACAGAGCTGGGACCAGTGGCTCGCCATGCAGGGGGATCTCGGCGCTCGCCTGCATCCCGTTTTGACTGGAGCGAACATGAAGGCCTTGTGGAGCGACGCGGGCAGGCCTCGACCTGAAGACGAAGACTTGAAGCAGTCCCTGTGGAGGGTCTGCAGCGAGTTCTTCTCCAAGCCTCTCACCATCGCCTGGGGGATGAGGCTCTTCGCCCTGAACCCTTATTCCAAACCTCTCACCGTCCACCTGGTGGGAGCCGGCCAGAGCGAGACTCTGGCGGCAAAGTTGACGGATTATGACGAGCTCAACAAGATGTACCCCGGACACCAGGGGATAGAAATTGTCATGGTGGGACCGGAGCTGGTGAAGGGGCCCATCATCAGGCCTCCGCTTAGAGCCTTTGGGCCAAGGCAGAGGGTCTACATCAGCGCCTACAAGGGTCTCTACCATCAGTTCTGGGAGGAAGTGGTCGAAAAAGAGGAAGCGGCCAAGCCGGACCTGGTGGTCGGATTTCATCCTGGTAAAATCACGTTACGGTGTCTGTGTTACCCGCCTCCGGTCACTATCATTAAACTTGTGTGTGTGTGTGGCGGGGGGTTGACCGTGAAGGGTTTGACGCCAGTCAGGATTTGGAACAGGGTTGGCTTCCGACACTACTACTTCTGAGGGATTATGAGATTCCATCGATGTTTACTGCTCTGAGGTGAGTATTTGTGATTCCGGGGTGACCCTCCCTTCCTCTTTGTTTGTGACATGCGACAGCCGCTAACACTTCTCACTTCTTCCTCCGCAGCGAGGCAGAAATGAGCTACTCGTTGCAGATCCTGCTGGAATTGGAGGTGAACATGAAGGGAAGTGGAGCCAACCCCTTCGCTTCACTCAAACCAGAAGTGGTGGGCTTGTGTCCGAACAAGCTGCCCGTATACTGGAACTCGCACTACTTTTGCTTTCGAGGTCCTACTGGAGACTGCGCAGTTTGAGGAACCAGACGAGGCCTAATGGCCACAAATCTGTGCGTGCAGTTCCCTACCTCATCTTAATCACAGTTTTGAACTACTCAGTTAAACACATTGAGTATTATGGACTGTCTTTGTCTATTGTTGTTTAAAAACAAGAAAATCTTTATTTTTTAAAAATAAAGAAAAATAAATGAGGCTGACATACAGCTCACAAGGTCACCATGCTGCCCTGCTTTCGAACATATACTTGAAAGAGTGAGTTTCTCCTAAATTATATTACACTATATCATATTTGGGTGCCCCAGATCCTTTTTTTTTTCTTAATGGACGAAATGGTAAATGGGAACACAAAGAAATGAAAACCGGTGTAGGTTTCTGGACGGAAATATTTCGTTGTGGCACTGGTGAGCGCTGATTCCATTGTCTAATTTCCTAGTTTGAGCGTCAAACATTTCTATAAAATGCGATTAAATAAATAATTCAAGAAAGCTAACAGGTTTTATATGATGACCTCTGTTTCCTAGTTATTTGATATCACGCGGAAGTTAAACACGGAGCACACAGCGGAAGTTGCTGTCATAGCTTACTCCGGATACCTACGGCACTACTGGTGATGTCTCCAAAACATTTTCTTCCGTAATATCTGTTGACGCTTCATATTAACTCTGGAGGAAGCCGTTGCTTTGTTGGAACTCTATTTGGTTGTGATGATTATCTCATTCTCCTGGGCTATTTATTTTATATTTGTGTCGAAACCGTTGTTCGGGAAAAACTAGCTCGCCAGCGTTCGCCATGGCTCGATGACATTTCATTCCGTTTACGTCGAGCGAATGAATCAGCCGGAGGCAGCAGATGGATTTCTCAAGGTTCCTGGACGACGACTTTGACGTGAAAGACTGGGTGAATGGCGCCTTTAAAGTGGTGCAGAAAGAGGCGCCGGGAAAGGCGGATACACACGCCGCCACCCTGGTTATGAAGCTGCAGCTTTTTATCCAGGAAGTCAACAATGCAATTGAGGGTCAGTATCCTACTCCTCAGCTCCGTGTTGGGGAGCAGAAAGTTGTGCAATCTTGGCCGTGTTTTGAAATGTGCATTCAAAAGTTCAGGCAGACATTTTGTGTCGAGTCGCAGTTTCCAGAAAGACAAAACAAATGGACTTGTATTTTTTTGTAGAGACCAGTAACCAGGCGCTGCAGAACATGCCCAGAGTGTTGCGAGATGTGGAGGCATTGAAGCAGGAAGCTACTTTCCTGAAGGAGCAAATGGTCCTGGTCAAAGAAGACATAAAGAAGTTTGAGCAGGACACGGTGCAGTCCATGCAGGTGTGTTTCAAGACACAACAGAGCTACTCAGACTTGCAGACACAAATGATTGCTAAGATATCTCGTTGAAGAGGCTTCAAAGTGCTTTGCAATCCGAGTTCGGTCTATAAACTATCCATGAAGGTAGTTATAATCACGATGAGAATTAAGTGTCAAATATTTGTGAACCTGTGTGACTTCCAGGTCCTGGTGGAGATCGACCAGGTGAAGAGTCGCATGCAGCTGGCAGCGGAGGCGCTACAGGAGGCCGATAAATGGAGCACACTCAGCGTCGACATCGAGGAGACCTTCAAATCACAGGTACAATCAAGTAGCATGTTTATTTAATGTGTGTGTGTGTTTCCCCCACTCTGGAGAGCAACAAACACTGTCCTTCTGTCTTTCAGGACCTCACAGCCATCTCATCCAAGCTCGCCAGCATGCAGAACAGCCTGGCAATGCTGGTGGACACGCCGGACTACTCTGAAAAGTGTGTCCACCTGGAGGCTCTTAAAAACAGACTGGAGGCCCTGGCCAGCCCCCAAATAGTGGCGGCATTCAATTCCATGTCCGTCGGTAAGCTCCGATTGAAACGTGTGGTTTTGAATGCCAACTTCCACCCATTTGTCCGTGTTAGTTCGGTTGGGATTTGGATGCTTCGCTTGACTGGCCTTTTCACCATTCCCGTGCAGACCAAGCCAAACTGTTTGTCAAAGTCTTCTCGGAGATCGACAGAATGCCGCAGCTCCTTGCGTACTACTACAAGTGTCATAAAGTGAGTAAACAAAGGCATGTGGTTGCTAAACCAACAGTCACGCCAGGAATTTCGATGACAAGAATTCACTCAAATTGCGTGCAGCCTGTTTGACACGGATGTCAACTGCAGCTAAATTGCGATATCGTCGGTGGGGTTTTTTGTTTGTTTGGTTTTTTTTAGAGGATGAATAAAAAAAAGTACTCTTGGATGCACACGTCTTCAAATGATTACAACCCCAAGATCAATGCAGTGACAGTCTGGTTAGCCTCCTCTGTGGTGCGTTAGCATTAAGCTAAGCGACACGCTGGCTTGGTGAAATGCCCAACGCTTAATTTACATATTTTTGAATGATGTGCCCTCACTTCTGCAGGGCCAGATCGTGAATATGTGGCAGGACCTTTCTCAGAGCGAGCTCAGCCTGAATCGCCAGCTGACGGAATTTTACGACACCTTGTTGTCCACGTGGCACGCTCAGCTCCAGTGGTGCAGCCAGGTGAATTAAACGCACCGGATATGTTTTTGAGATCCATGTTGTTGAGCCTTTATTGCTTCAACAACCCCCAGGTGTTCAAGAACCCTCACGAGGTGGTGACGGTGTTGCTGATCCAGACTCTGGGAGCCATGGTGCCCTCCATCCCCGTGTGCCTGAGCACGGCCGTGGACGGGACGGACCCGGAGCAGCGCCTGGATGCCCTTCTGGAGCTCAACCAGACCGCGCTCACCTTGGGGCGCAACTTGGAAGCCGCCATGATGCCACATCTCGGTCTGTGCCGAGCAGACAGACAGACAGACGGTGAGCAAACTGCCATAGCTGTAACCTCTGGCTGTGTTCCCAGGCGAGAATAACCTACTGAAGGTGAACGAGCTTGTGTGCGCCATCTACGACCCTTACAAGCCTTACCAGTTACAGTACGGGGAACTGGAGCAAAATCACCTCCTCATCCAGATCAGTGCTGTTCCTCTGGTGAGCCCCGATGGCGCTTTGGGAGATGCCGCGCCGGCGCCTTCATCCTTCATCCTCCATCCGGTCCGTCCTTAGGAACACGGGGAGCTCGCGGACTGCGTGGAGGAGCTGAAGCACTCGGTCGGGAAGCTGGTGGCCCTTGCGGGCGGCGCCGTGGACCGCTGCGTCAAACTGACCGACGGGCTTGGCGTGTGCGGCCTCCTGCGGGCCCTCAAAGCGCTCTTCACCAAGTGACTATCCTCATCCTTATTTTCCTTTGGAGTCGACTCTGCGGCCGTTGCGTTGACCATTGCGTTCCCCAGGTACGTGTCCGACTTCTCCACGACACTGCAGTCCATCAGGACCAAGTGCAAACTGGAGGAGGCGCCGCCGAGTTCTTCCGTTTTCCAGGAGGACTGGACTGCCTTCCAGAACTCAGTCAGGTTTGGGATGAGCGATCAACTTCTTCTCATCCCTCACTTTCATCTGCTATGCCGATGACACGCCCTTAATTTTCCTCTCCGTTGTCCTTCTGCAGAATTATTGCCACTTGCGGGGAGTTGCTGAGACAATGCGGCGCCTTTGAGCAGCAGTTGGCAAACAAGTCAGTCAACCGGTCTTGATCGTTGTGTGTCGTTACCGTGTCATTCTCAACGTGTGGTCGCCGGTTGTCCCGAAACAACCGTTGCCGCAGGATCATGGGCACGGCGGGCAAGTACCTGTCGGACTCATACAGCCCTCGCAGCCTGACGGGCATCCAGGAGGCCGGCGCCTCCGAGAGGAAGGGCGCCAGCAAAAATCCCTGGCAGGAGTACAACTATCTGCAGAAGGGCAGCATGGCCGAGTACAGCGGTCTCCTGGAAGTGCTCTACTCGTTAAAGGTGTGGCGCCGGGGCTCCGGGCGTGATCAAGGCCGCTGGAAAACATGCCTGCGTGTTTGCCTATTGTGTCGCAGGAGAAGGGCGCCGGCAACTCCAATCTCCTCGCCGAGCCGCGAGCGGCGCTGACCAGACTCAACCAGCAGGCCCACCAGCTGGCCTTCGACTCGGTCTTTTTACAGATCAAACACCAGCTGGCCGCCATCGCCAAGATGGAGGTGGGCCTTTGAGTTGAGTCATTTGTCGTCGTCGTCGACGTCGTTATCCTTCATTGAAATTGTCGGGTTTTTTTTGTACAGAATCACGACTCGCCGGGTTTAGGAGAGAGCTACGCTGAAGACCTGCCCACATTCAGCCTGTCGCCACAAGAATACATTACAAATGTTAGCTAGCTGTTGTTTCTTCTTCTTCTTCTTCTTCTTCTTTTTTTACGCTCCATTGCTGTCTTGACCTTCAATACAAGCTGAACGCCTTATGGTGACGATGCTCCAATGGCTGAACACCACATCGATGTCCTCTTCCAGATCGGTCAGTACCTGATGTCTCTGCCGCTCCACTTGGAACCGTTTGTGACACAGGAGGATCCGGCGCTGGAGCTGGCCTTGCATGCTGGGAAGTTGCCGTTTCCACCGGAGCAAGGTCACTCGCTCTTCTCCACGTGATATCCTTCCAACATTTCCACCTCTGAGCCTCGCGGCAGATCTTGAACTCTCTCCCGCCACACTTTCCCAGGCGATGACCTTCCCGAGTTGGACAACACGGCCGACTACTGGCTGGGCTCCATCGCTCGGGCGACCATGCGGACGTACTGCGACGCCATCCTGCTCATCCCCCGTCTGGGCGCCCATTCCACCAAGCAGCTGGCCACAGACATCGGTGAACCAGGCGCCATCGGATCGTAACGTGATCACGACGCTAAGTCACGAAAGGCCCGATTCTCCGCTGACAAGCTCTTCTCGTGCTCCTCAGATTACTTGAGCAACGTGATGGACGCTCTGGGCCTGCAGCCGTCTCGCACCCTGCAGCAGATCGTCACCCTGTTGAGGGCCAAGCCGAAAGACTACAGACAAGCCGCCAAACAGTTGCCTCGGCGACTGGTGGCGACCATCGCCGCCCTGCGCTCCATTGACAACTAAAACACCAAAAAAAACAAACGAAATTGAGTGTGGACTTTTTTTGTTCCCCTCCTCTGTTTGCATTTTATACCCGCCGCGTCCGTTGAGGTGAGGATTGGGATGCCAGTGCGGGGTTCTACATGAACAGTGGCCTGGGGGGGGTAATGTTAAATATTTTTATACCACCCCCCCCAAAAAGTGACTTCAGAAAAAAAAAAAATTTCACGGTTTGAACAAGACAGTGAAAGATGCGAAATATAAAATCAGGATTGAAGCGTATGAGTATGCAGGGCCACAAAGACTTCATGTGGGATCCTGCGGTTTTCTTTTATTCTTTGTTGTTTTTTTCCCCCCCTAACAGGAAGGAAGATTGTCATGACGAGGTGTTTTTTTTTTTTTTCCTTCTTCACGGGTGCGCTCTCTTTGCACTCAGTGATTGCAATTGCATATTGCACTGCGGCGTGACGAGATCACGGTACGTGTAACAGCATTTCAAATTTATTTGCTCTTTGACGTACTTGCGCCAATGCTGTGCTGCAAAGTCTATTTAAGGTGACCAACTCTATGTGCAAGCTTCATATTCTGATCGATTGTTTTTTTTTTTTTTGTGTGCGGTATCAAGTGGAATTTTCCAGCACATTTGAAAGTATGTAAATGTGTATCTAAAACGCTTAGACGGCATCATTTTTGTCTTGGTGAGAGATTTGTATTTTGATTTAATTGAGGTACATTTATTAACTGGCAATAATTCTATACTTGCCTCTACAAAGTTAGTGAGCGGTGCGCCGTTTTTTATTTTTTTTTTTATCATTCATGTGGAATGTCTTGAATGAAAAGAGCTGTTTTGAATAATTCTGCAATATATTCCAGCAGTATTTATTTCAGTCAGAAGCCATTTTTTAAATGTTTCTCTTGGCTCCTCTCCCAGTATGTAAAGATGGATGTTACTTTTTTGGTGGGGGTGTGAGGGGTGCACGGGGTCCAATCAGGTTTCAGCACCAGTGTTGCTATGTCCATCGAAGCTGCCCGGTGCCTTCAGACTTCCATCGTGCTGGTCCATGTCATTTAAACTATCGCCGATGGGTTTGTTTCTTGAACTAGTCAGATTTCAAGTTCATCCGGTGAGCTGGCGCTGGATGTCATCATTTTCCCTCATCCTTTGATTGATTTGCTCAGAGCAAGCCAAGTTTGCTTTCAATAGGGATCTGCGCATAATAACCATCCATTCACAAAGCGTCTCTGGTGTGTAGGATGTGATGTACAGTATTTTATTCAAATGTTTTGTTTGTGTTACCCCATGTAAATATTGAGTCTAATCAGCTGCAGGTGCTTTTATATTACATTTTTTTCAGTTTTTAATTTATCTTGAGGACAAATGTTGTCCACCTTTCTCGTGTGGCGGGGGGGGGGGTCTCATGCAGCAGCAGCACCTTGTGATTGGCGCTCACGGCGGAGACTGATGGAACAGAGCGCGGGCATCATCCGGCAGCATCCACCTGCTTCCCTCCATCCTGGACCAGTGTTGGGCCGCGACGTCATCCGTCCCCGCCCTGCCCGAGCCCGCCTGCAGTGTCGCTGCCTCCAGATGAGGATGGCCGCGCTACACGGCCTTGCCACCGAGCCTTGTCCCGACCGGCAATTAAGGGGCTCCGACGACCGAACCGCGTGACTCCGGCACCCCCCCCCCCCCCTCCACCACCACCCTCCCCCCCCCCACATTTCTCCAAAACCGTCGGCCGGCGTAGAAGCGCACAAGCGTGTGAGGAAGCGACGCTCCACGGTGGAGCGGGCGGCGGACTTCGAAGCTCCGGTCGCAGGGTACCGCGACGACGATGATGACCACCGCGGAGGCGCGTTAAGGAAGGCGAGAAAAAAAGTCAAACGCTCGAGCCCCGTTCGAGGATTCGAGAGCGTCACGCCGTGGGATGCTTTTCGGACCGGGTGGAGCCGCGCGTCGTTGAATAAAAGATGAGGGACACCCCCCCCACCCCACCCCACCCCGCCGCCCCGCTACTCGGGAGCGGTTGATGTTTATTTCTGAGGGTGCATCTCCATGACGTGAGCCCCCGCTGGAGACGCGATGCGCGGGCGGGCGAGCGTGCGACAGGCGCCCCGCTCCGAGCGGTTCTTCTCCACGGCCACCACACGGCGTTCGCGTTGATGCAAGCTGCTCCGTCTGTTTCCTTTCACAACTTGCGAGGCCTCGACGTGGAACATGCCCGCGCCCTGTGGACGACACGACCGACTGATATCGCGTGGGGGCTGCAGCCAAGTGCTGTAAACAACGATTTCAAGCGATCTCCCCCCCCCACCCCCCACCCCCTCCGTTTTCTGTTGTCCTCAATAGGCGAGCTGGAGCTAGAGCCGACTTTGGGCAAAATGGCAACAACAAAAGCAGATTTCTAGATACATATTTTAGTCTTTTGTGCGGGGGGGGGGGGGGGGTTGAAAAGAAAACATCAAGCGATGTCTTGTTCTCAATAACATATATCCATAACAGGGTTGTTTTTCAAAAGTGGGACGAAGCCCGGGACAACTCAGCCCAGCACTGGGAGAACATGCAAACTCCACGCAGGAAGCCTGCGGCCCAGATTCAAACCCGGAACCAAGCTCTCGTCAAGCCCTTTCTCTAAAAAGGCCACCAAGGAGCTGCCGCCATGTCCAAAGTGGTCAGCAGCAAGGAGAAGAAGTCCTTCAGCAAGAAGCTGTTCCGGAGGAGCTCCGTCCGCTCGGTGGGCAGCTTCATGAACAGAGTTCTCCGGACGCTCTCCACTTTGTCCAACTTCAGTAACGACGAGCAGGCCGCCCGCGATGACCAGGACGATGCCTCGTCGATCCCCGCCGCCCTCACCGGCGGCTCGCTGCAGTCGGACGACAGCGACTGCGGGGGTTTCCCCTTCGGCGACAAGGTGCCAGGCGTGGCCGGGCTGAAGAACCACGGCAACACCTGCTTCATGAACGCCATCCTGCAGTGCCTGAGCAACACCGAGCTCTTCGCCGAGTACCTGGCCCTGGAGCAGTTCCGGGGCGAGGGGGGCGGAGGAGGCGGGGGATCCCAGACCGGCGGCGGTGACGCCGACACCAAGGCAAGTAAGTCCAACGGGGTCCTGGTGCAGAAGAAGTCCGGCCAGCAGCAGCAGCAGCAGCAGCAGCGGCAGCAGGAAGAATCCGGAGGGGTGACGGAGCAGCTGTCCGGTCTGGTTCGAGCTCTGTGGACCTTTGAGTACACGCCTCAGCACAGCAGAGACTTCAAGGTAGGCTCTGGATTGCGACAGTCATCCCATGCGCATTGGCACTTTGGTAGAGAGCATTTTATCCAGTATGATTTGGATTCTTTATTTTTAATCTATTGAAATGATGGTGGGTTGAGAAAAAGTCAAAAATGCTACCTTGAGGCCATTTTGCCTATTTTTGCAGTTGCTGTGCCTCGGTCACATGACAACGTGCGAAGTTTGATGGAATAGTTGACCTTGTGTCCTTAATTTTTTTCCCTTTAGCCTTTTTCATTGACAAATAATAAAACCTCCATCTTAAAAGAATGTTCTGCTGAAATGGGGCTTGCTTTCAGGGGTGGGTGGGGGGGGGGGTGTTTCGAAGCTCAAATGAACCGAATTACCTTTTGGAGCCGCCCGCTTCTCAGCTTTCGTACCAAGCAAAGCTTTTCGTCTTTGTCGCCTAACAATGTAGCTTCTGCTCCTCTATTTCCAGCTTTTCAAAGTGAATTTGAGGACTCTGTAGTTGCTTCTTCAAAGCGCTCCTATTTTGGGCTGCCCCCCCTCCTCTCCCTTAGCTTGGTTGCCAGCCAGAGTCTGAACTGTCTGACAGGTTTTAGATGTTTTCTTGTCAGAGCGGCAGCCTCAAAATGAAAATGTGCACGAGCACTCGGCGGAGTCAGAAGGAGAATTGATGGCAAGGAGAAAGAATCCTTCAAAATAGCAACATGAGAAAAATCATTTGGTCAAGATGCGCTCAAACATGTCGACCGGATCCTTTGTATCTTGACGCTGCAGAACAGAAATGCTCAACGTCTTGTATCTGTCTCGCGAGCTAGCTCCAAATCTGTCTGTCGAACTACAAAACCCCAGCGACAAAGCCGTCCGTCAATGTGATCTAATCTGATCCAACGTATCTGATCCATCGATCTGGCCGCAGAACGTGGTGTCAAAGAGCGCCCTTCAGTTCAAGGGCAACTCCCAACACGACGCCCAGGAATTCCTCCTGTGGCTGCTGGATCGAGTTCACGAAGACCTCAACAACATCATCCGGCCTGATGTCAGGCCACCCAGGACGGTAAGCGTCAAGCGCGCAGTGTTTATTTTTCAGAGCGGCTAAAAATACTCCACGCGCGCAGTACGGATACAGCTAGCTGAAAAATCAGCGCTAGTACACCAATGAAGTGCGGGATTTGTACTACTTTTAATTGGGCGCTGTGTGCATCCCTGTTTTTTGGGCCTTCCAGCCTCCGGTGGAGAACGAAAACGCCCCCGGAGGATCTCCGCTCCCAGCGCCCGGCTCGTTTGTGCAAGAGCTTTTCCAGGCACAATACAGGTAGCGAGCATGCGCCCGCCCGGCCGGCCGCTGTTTGTCTTCCGACTCGACAAATGCGCCGCGTTGTCCTTTTGCGCTTGACTTTTGTTTGACGGGCAAACACTGCCCATATGAGCTGTAATCGTCTGGGAGATTTTCTGTCAACAGAAAAGCTCCGCGTTGTGTTGACGAAATGCGCGAACCGACGCCACTTGACGTTTTGGTGTGCAAATACCAACAAATCGCTCGAGTGACCACAAGCGGCTTTCTGACACGGGCGTCAAGAGTTTCCGATTCACCGTCGAGCTTTTCTCACATCAACATCTGTTGGCAAGGAGCGTCCATTTTGTTTTAGTTTTTTTGCTCGCAGATTGACCACGTGAAAGTTTCCCAACCTCGTACACGGATTGCAAAGCGAGCCGCTTTTGCGCCTGGTGTGAGTTTGTTGACGTTTGTGCGCAGATCCTCGCTGACTTGTCCTCACTGCCAGAAACAGAGCAACACCTTTGATCCTTTTCTCTGCATCTCACTGCCAATCCCCGTACCTCACACGCGGTGAGTTTGCTTCGCCGTGAAAAAGAGACGGCGATAAATTCGGCGATAAAGGGCCTGCATCCACACAAAATTTCATTTGCGTGGATGCAGGCCCTTGTACGTGACGGTGGTGTACCAGGGCAAGTGCTCCCACTGTATGAGGGTCGGGGTGGCCGTGCCTCTGTCTGGCACCGTGTCCAGGCTCAGACAAGCGGTGGCGCAGGAGACCAAAATCCCCGCTCAGCAGGTACGTCCGCCTCCGCGGCGGCTCGGGAAGCGGCCGCCTTAAGGTGGCCTCCGCGTCCTCCCTTCAGATCGTCCTCACCGAGATGTACTCCGACGGCTTCCACCGCTCCTTCTGCGACGACGACGACGACCTGGAGATCATCCAGGAGAGCGACTCCATCTTTGCCTTCGAGACGCCCGAGCTCTTCAGGCCCGATCAGATCCGCTCCAAGCGAGGCGGTACGGCCACCCTTCTCGTACGAGGAGCGTACTGTAGAGTAGTTTTTTGTTGTTGTTGTTTCATGGAAATCATGTACTCACTGACCGCTTTTGACCACGAAACAGGGAGCCCACACGCCAATCTCAACCAGAACAACTTGAAGTACGGCACGGATAACAATCGGTTATCGCCGCAAATCCAGGAGCCCGCGACCCCGCCCCTCAGCCCCAACAAGAACACGGGACCGGAGGAGAAGGTGGTGCTCTTGGTCTGCAACCGAGCCTGCGCCGGTCAGCAGGGACGCAGGTACGTGGCGAGTGAGCGGCCGAGGTTCTGACTCCATTGAGTGAGATGCTGCGGGGGTTGGAAGGGCGTAAGCGGGGCTGCTTTGGGGATCCCCCCCCCCCCCCCCTGCAGGTTCGGCAATCCTTTCATCCTCTACCTGGAGCGTACGGTCACCTGGGACGGACTCCAGAAGGAAATTCTGGAGAAGATGCGTCACGTCTTGCGGACCGGAGCCGCCGTGCAGGCACGTGCTGTGAAAAGAAGGCAATTTCTCCACCCGCCCCGCCTGTGACGCGGCTGTGCTTTTCCGGTCTCGTAGGCGGGGCCCTTCACGTTGCGCGTGGTGGGGGTCGTCGGGATCACGTATCTCCTGCCTCAGGAGGAGCAGCCGCTCTGCCATCCTTCCGTGGAGAGGTAAGGCCGTCCGCCACCGCGAGGGGGGGGGGGGGCGTTTCAAATTTGGATGGACATTTCTGTCACTTGGACAGTCCAACTGCCACCGGCTCAAAAGAACCTCTCCTTTTCAACAGAGCATACAAGTCTTGCGGCGCCGGGGGCCCGCCGCACGTCAAAATTGTTGCGGAATGGGACAAGGAGACGAAAGACTCGTAAGTAGGGCCACCGCATTCGCTCCGGCTGTACCCATGATATTGAGGCTTCATGCCAGCCGCCCCCACCCCCCCCTCCCCCCTCCGCCGGGATCGAGTCACCGCTGTGCTTTTTACTTGCAGTCTCTTCAAAAGAGCCGAGGACGAATACATCCCCGATGCTGAAAGCGTGCGCCATATGAAGGAGCAGCACCTCCAGCCTCAGAACTGCTCACTCGCGCAGTGCTTTCAGCTCTACACCAAAGAGGAACAGGTGCGCCGCCGTCGGGACGCGTTCAAACGGGCTTTTTTTGACACCTTGTCGGTTGATTTGAAAAAAAAAAAGTGAACAATGCAAGTGTGGCTTGAAAAGGTACCGGCGCCTGAAAAGAAGAAAAAAAAGAAGTGAAACTGTAAGGCAGTGCATTGAGCTTGAATATAAGAAGGTAAAAACAATCAAAAGTTTCCTGTGGTCGGTGAACCACTAGAGGGAGCCAGAGTAGCGCAAGAACTAATTGAAACAACTTTTGATTCGAGTTTTGGCAATTTCCTTTGGCCAGCTTGCCCCCGATGACGCCTGGCGCTGCCCGCACTGCAAGCAGCTTCAGCAGGGCAGCATCAAGCTGAGTTTGTGGACGCTGCCCGACATCCTCATTCTTCACCTCAAGCGCTTTCGACAGGTATGGGGGGGGGGCGAGGTTTTCAGGGTGGGACGGCGCTGAAATTTTTTTTTTTCTCCATTCCTTCAGGATGGCGATCGGCGGATGAAAATGCAGAACATGGTCAAGTTCCCGCTGACGGGCATGGACATGGCGCCGCACATGGTGAAGAGGAGCCAGAGCAGCTGGAGTCTGCCTTCGCACTGGTCGCCGTGGCGACGGCCCTACGGCTTGGGTCGGGACCCCGAGGATTACCTTTACGACCTCTACGCCGTGTGCAACCATCACGGGACCATGCAGGGAGGACATTACACAGGTAGGGCCGGGCCGACGTTGACCCCCCCCCCCCCCCCCACCCCCCACCCCCCTTCCTGATTTGTTTCTTTTGGCATTTTCAATCTCGCAGCTCAGTGTAAGAACTCCATTGACGGGCAGTGGTATTGCTTCGACGATAGCGACGTTCATCCGATATCGGAAGAGGACGTCTGCAAGCAGACGGCTTACATCTTGTTTTACCAGAGACGCGCCACCATTCCGTCCTGGTCTGCCAACAGCTCGGTGGGAGGTAATTTCGTTATTTGCGGTTTTTCGGGGATTCGCGGGGCAGACCGCTCCATATTCCCTTGCGAACGACTGGACGATAATTGACACGAGATCACCTGAATGACCACCGGGGGGGCCTTTAGGATCGACGAGTTCTTCCCTGTGCGAGCATTGGATCAGCCGTCTGATGGGAAGCCGTCCGCCCAGCCAAGCGTCGTCCGGTTCCTCCAGACGAACGTCGTTGGCCTCCCTCTCCGAGTCGGCGGAGTTTGCCGGCGAGCGCAGCGAGGATGACGGTGAGCGTGCAAATTCCTCTCCGAGCGTCCGGCGTTGTGATGCATTTCTTCTGACGTGAGCCTTTCTGGCGCGCAGGCTTATCGAGCCGCTCCGCCGTCAGAGGCCTGCAAAGGCAGAGCTTCTCGTCCAGAACGTCCATCGCCAGTCCGCTGGTGCTCAGCGAGAACGGCCAGAAGCCTTCCTGGTGCGCCGCCAAGCTGCAGCTGCGTTCCAACTCCCCCTCGCGCTTCTCCTTGGAATCGCACTCCTCTTCCCCGACGCTGGAAATGATCGGGGAGGTGGTCGACACCCATCTGTCCGCGTCCCGCTTCGGCGGTTCGCCCAAGCTCGGAGGCAAGTCGGCCCTGGCGGCGTTGGATCGGAACGCCGGCGGCGCCAAGAGGCTGTTTGAGCAGCTTCACCCCAAAGCGACGTCGCAGGCCGAGCTCAGGAGCTCCTCGCAGGCCGGGGACAACAACAATCCTGTCAGCGGCGCCGAACAATTCGCTCCTCGGCACGGCGCCACCGCTAAGGAGCAGAAACAAAAAAACGTGGCTGCGGACGGCGCGGCGGCGAAACGCAGCTCGGCAAAAACCGGCGCGGAGAGCGAAAGGAGTCCCAGGAAGCGTCCCGCCGCCTCCTCGACGTCCTCCAGCTCTTTGTCTCCCGCGTCCCCGGCCGTCGTCAAGTCACCCGCTCGAGCGCCGGCGAAGGGAGCCGCGTGCCATCCGAGGGACAAGACCGAGGCGCCGCCCAAAGCCAGCAAGGCGGCTTCCTCCAGAACGGCAACGCCTTCCAAAAGAGGCCCGTCCCAAACGCGCGACGATCTCCATCCCGACTCCGCCCAGCAGAGGAGGAGCGCTTCGCCAGGGAGCGCGCACCCTCAGAGAAGGACGCCTGCCAAAGGAGGCGGGGATAAAAGCTCGGCCTCGGGAAAGACCAAAGGAGCCGACAGGAGCGCCGGCCGGGATTCCTCGCGCGCCAACGCGGTCTCGGAGAAGAAGGTTCCCAACGGCGGTCCGCCGTCCAGGTCCGGCGCCGGCGGCAAAGCCGAGGGCAGGCCCGGCCGAGCCTTGGACAACAGGACGGTGGCCCGAAGCTCAAGCAGCAGCTCCTCCATGACGAGTCTGCGAGCCTCGGCTGTCGGCGCCGCGTCCGCCGCCCTGTCCTCCAAAGGCCCCCGAAGGAACAGCAAGACCGAGGACAAAGCTTTGTCCTTCTTCAAAACGGCCCTGAGGCCCAAAGGCCCCCCCAAATCCACAGATGGCGGCAAAGCGACGCCCTCGGACCCCAAAGCAAGTCCGGAAGACGGCGGCGGAGACGCGGCGAGAAACGGAAGCGGCAAGAAAGCCCACATGGCGGCCGCAGACGCCACCGCCGCCAAGGACAAGGAATCCTCCAAAGGTTCCGCCGCAGCCAAACATTTGCCGCCGCCCGCCGCTAAATCCAAAAACTCGGAAACGAGCGACCAGGCTTCAAAGAAAGAAGCCGCCCGAAAGACCGCGCCGTCCAGGAAAATCCCCATCAACTCCACACAATCGAGCCAGAGGTCCAAATGAAATCCACGCGAGTTCAATCTCGCTCTCCTTTTGTCGTGCGGCTCCCAACGCCGAGCTGACGCCTTTCGGTGCTTGACCGCTTGACGGCCGCCATTCCGAACAATCGCCGTCCACTTGGTTCTGTCGGGATTGACCGAGTGGCTTTGACCAAAGCACTTTGTATGCTTGCGATGATGTCCAGAAAATACGAGACTGTACTGCACAGAAGGACAGGGTGCGGCCGAGTACCCCGTCACTTTAGTTTACTGCGATGTTTCGGTGCGTTAGTATTCGGGAGGCTTGAAATTTCATTCTTTAAAAAAAAAAAAAAAATTATAATATATATTTGTGTATATCTATATAGATATATATATCTCAAATATTACTTGTGGCGCCCACTGGTGGCCTGGAAGCTCTCTGACTGCCACGCTGTCTCGGAACATTCCTCTCAAAGAACATAAAAGGCCATACGACACAACGCCGTCGTCGCCCCAAGCGTTCGGTCCGCTTGCACCATCGAATGAGATCCGCTTCTGCTTTGGCAAAGATTTTTTTTCGCTGTAGCGTCCTGGCAGACGTCGGGAAGGTTTTTTGTTCTTGGCCATGAGATCGTGTCTATTTGCGGGGCGGCGGGGACTGAGCACAGCACGGACTTCGACAAAAACAAAAACTTTCTGTACAATGACTGATTTTGAGCCGCTCGATGGCTTTTTTTCCCCCCATGCTGTTAGGTCTCAAAATGAATTGATTGCCCAATGATGACGCCATTAATTTTAAACAAATTTTGAGCAGCTGAATCCATTTTTTTGTTTTTGTCCCATCGTGTCAAGTTTTTGAGCGATAGGATCCCCCGTTTTCTGAAAAAATTCTGAAAAAAATGCGCGTCTATGTATGGAAATGAAACACTGAGATGGAATAATGCTAAGCTCCGAAAACCAAAAACGATGCATGGCAGCAAATAGAACAAAAAACAAACAAACCATAACGTCACTTTTATTTTGGAATCAGCGCGCATTCATTTGCATCAAAATCGAACTCGACAGGATCTTTTGTATTATTATTATTATTATTATGATTGTTATTTATTTATTGCGAATTGTCCGAATCCAAACGTCAGATTGAGCGTTAGGGGGTCTCATTTGCTTGTGCGGGTACGTGTACAGAGCGCCTTTTGCGGCGGCGGCGGCGGCGACTCCTCCTCCTCACCGCTTTGTGCACGCGTTGTGAAAATGCTTGCATGACGACTGGCTTCTGCATGCACTCGACTATGCAAGCGACGTCTCGCTCGGTTTGATGACGTACAGCTCTTGGCTCTGTACATAGTGTTTCTTAAGTGTTCTATTTTTCCAAAAAACAAAAGACACACACACACACATAAAAAAAAAAAACAATGCCAGCATCAGAGAGCATGTGAAAGGCATCCTTTAATCCACGCTTTGTTTGCACAAGTCTACATTTTGTATGAATGTCCACCAACTGCTCATGGAAGTAAACCGGCTCACTTGAAAACCGAGAATCGTGTTGGTTTTGTCTGTGGCCTGATATTCCGAGTAAAAAAAACAAATTTACAAAAAATCGCTTTCATTTGGATGGAAATGGAATAAGTCACCAGAACATTCCATTTATTCATTTCAAAACAACAAAAAGATTTTCCAGTGCATTGCCCATAGTGTCCTCTTGATGGCGCTGCACATTTTCCCGCAAATAACAGTTGAGGAAATTGGCGCCGGACCCAATTTGTCCCGGAGAAGCGTCCTTTAATTGGAACTGCCTCCGCCTATGATGAAGACGTCTGGTGGCGTCGACGCCTTTATGAAACCACACCAGCGTCATTTCTTGAAGATGGGATTCAATTGCACTTTTATGAGTTTGGCCCCAGGCTAGCCCCGCCTCTTCCCCCCCCCCCACCCCTTTCCCCCTCTTGTAATTCTCTCGAAATGTCATCAATTTCACCGATTGCTTTCTCGCCTTTTTCCTCTCCGTCGCCTGGCAAGTGATCCAAATTTCAAAATGGCCCCCGGTGACACGAGGCCTTCTCTTCCGACGTGCGACGTTTCGACTGGTAAAGAACTCGAAATGCACGTTTGAATGTCATGAAGAAAAAGAAAAAAGCCTCGCCGCTCGCAACCTGGCACGAGACTGTGCTGCAAAGGAGCCAGACTTCTTCTGCTCCCACATCAATAATCATCTCCAGTTTGTCTCGCTTCCAAGAGAGCCTCATTAGCGAGACCCTCCTCGGAGAATTCTGAAAGTTTGATCTGAATTCGAGCGTGACATCGGCCTTGTCGACTCGCGGCCGCGCGGAATGAGTTGACACACGTCGGCCGCGTTTTGGCGCCGCTCCAAATGTGCCCCGACGCAATCTCACCGGATCGATCGGCGCAATCTCCGCCAGCCAAATTCGATCCTTACTGACGTCTGCGAGGCTCCCTTTCCACACGGGTTTTTGTCGCGGGATTGAAGAGGACGAGGGCCACGACCCACGCGAAGCAGCGCTTTTCAATTCGCCGTCTTGAGATCATTTGTCGATGACAAGCGCTTTAGTTTGAAGGGCTTCTGGGCCTCGATGAAGTGAAACGATTGAAAACGGCGATCCGAGTGCCCACTCGGCGCTGGAGATTTTGCCGTTCCTGATCTAGCCGCTGCGCTAAATTCTCCGCTAATTGACCCGAGCTCGCAGACCCAAAAAGGCCAAAGGTCAAAGAACCTCACAAGTCAACAACAAGGCTATTTGTACATTAGAGATGTGCTAACTTGGAGTTAGCCGCAAAGACGGCTCATTATATTGCGACGCTCAATTGACGATTTATTCAGAGCTTCATTTTGAACATTTAGCATATGTTGCTCGACTGGCATTTTTGTGGGTATAGCAAATCTATTTCGCGAGCTAGCTTTCTCTGCCTAGCTAGTCGAAAATGGATTTCCACATCATCATGTCGCGTATACGAACATGTCATCCCAACAAAGGGTCCTGATGAATTTTTCTTCATCAGGACCCTTTCCAACCTTTTCACCGCCTGCGTCCAGGACCTCGTTGCCTTTTCAGCGGAAGAGCTTTTTCTTGAACCGGCATAAGAGTCCAAAAACAGATTAAATAATTCACTCGTTTCGGGAGCGAGCCCGTCAATTATTTCTCCCTCTCACTCGAGTCCAACGCCCGCAATACTCGAGTTCCCTTTTAATTGGAGATGAAAAATCCAGCGAGCCTTGAGTGCAAGAGCGCAGCGTTTTCGGCCATGCAATATACATGACGCGTCATCGAATTACATAAGACCCCGGCAGATACCTACAGAGTGCCTCGGGAAAAAAAAAAAACGTTTTGATGAGATTGGAATTTGTTTTTATGCAGAAGCCAGGAGCCCCCCCCCCCCCTTCCCATAAATGCATATCCCTCTCCATTAGGGACGCTAGCCGGAATCCCGAGGCCGTCGCCAACGTGGAGGCGTGTGAAGTATCGCCTGTCTGTCGCCGTTCCTGCTCTGACCGCTTCTCCGAGCGTGATTGACAGGGGTGGCAAGGAATCAAGTACTCGTGACTGCGCTCGAGTCGCTTTTTCAGCCATACTCTGCGTACTTTACTCGAGTATTGGCCATGATGATGATGTCAATCATCGCCTCCGATGTGTCTTTTTCTCTCTCTCTCTCTCTGTCTCCTTTTGGCCGCCAGCCGCGGCCCCTCCTTGTATCCTCCATCAAGAGCGGCTTTGCAGCAATGCTGAGATGGAAGCTGCACGAGAGAGAAAGGCGAACACTTTGATGTTGTGGCGCTTTTTTCTTTTTTTTTTTTTCTCTTTTTTTTTTTTGGAAAGCAGCCTTCCCCGATGACGCTTTCGCACGCGCAATCCTGTCAGAAACCAGGCGTGTCTCGCCACCCGGCCTTGAATCTTTTGCAGGCTTTTTTTTTTTTTTTTTTTGGGCACGTGCGCGTCACACTCGGTTGGTGCAAAAAGTTGTTCGGTCTTCAGAAGAGAAGATGAAGTCGGTGTCTGTCCTGTGTGATTTTTCTCAAGGAGATACATGAGTGCTCGGAGAAACATAAAAGGGAACAGAGCGCAACGGGCGAAAGCGTCTGACGTGCCTTCGGAGGGAAGGGGCCGTCCTCCGCTCTGTGCGTGTTTGTTTTTTTGGATGCGCAAGGGAACAAACAACAGTCTCGTTCCAAATGATTTTCACTGAAATTTGACCACCTCACGATCACAATCGGTCCCCGAATTCGGCCTTAGTCAGTCAGGTGTGTGTGTGTGTGTGTGTGTGTGTGTGTGTGCGTGTGTGTGTGTGTGTGTGTGCGTGTGTGTGTGTGTATAAACCACAGATATGCTGTACGGCCCGAATGAAAGAAAAAATCAGGCGCCCACGAGCCATATTTTGCCCACCTTCCGATGAGTCACCCTTCAGCCATCTCAAGTGTAGCGAGCGTCGACATTTTTCCTACATTTGTGATGTCATCTGTCTCTCCTCACCAGTGCCGTGTTGAAAGCTGCCCAAGCAAGCGCCGCCTTCCATCAACGTCGTCGCGTCAGCTCAGGATGCGGCGGGCCTGCGGTCCAGGGGGCCGCCGACACACGGGCGGGCCGCGTTTTGATTGGCCGCGGAGGTGAGCTTCATCCCGAGTCGCAGAGATTTTGCGGCGCGCATCCTAATTAGCGCGCGTCTCCCGGCGAGCGCCTCCCACCTCGTCGCTTTCGCCAGCAAGCCTCGGTGAGGAGGAAACGAGCGGCCGCCCGGTGCTGTGACGGGCAGCCGGGCGGGCGGCGCTTTCCGATTTGCAAGACTCGGACGCACGTGATTAGTTTTGAGAAGTCGTGCGTGCAGCCTCTTCTTGACGAATGATGTCATCAAGGGTCGACTCCGATTGCCGCACGTCATTTGAAGGCTTCCCGTAGAAGGCAGCGCTCCTCTGACGACTGTGAAAAACATGCTCATGGGTTATCGTCAGCCCGTCAGATTATTACGTGAGGTGGATGCAAATAAAAAGTCTACACACCCCTGTTCAAATTTTTGCGTTATTAATCAAATTCACCCCCCACCCCTCCCAAAAAAAAGTAAATGCATAGATTTGGGCGCTCAATGGCGTTGCTGTGACATCACTGCATCAACTTTATTTTCCACGGGCGTTTCACGCGGCCTCAGAATTGCGACGTCCTCGGGTCCTCGAGTGCATTTTTATGACCCGACTTTCCCTCGGCGCCGCCTCCCTCATTTCTCCCGCTCTCGGCTTTTCTGGCCAGAAGCTCATTAGAGCGCATCACCTCCGACGCGGCCTCCCCGCAGACCGCGCGCCTCCGCCGAGTGCTGCACGAAGGCGCATATCACGAGGTCCTCGTGCTCGTGAGCGCGCCACACACACACACTTGTCAGCTCGTCCTTTTTTAATTTGACGATTTCGCCCTCCGGGACATCCTTGTCGGCCCGACACGACTATTGGGGAGGGCGAGCGGCGTTCACCGTCATCCTGGCTCGGAAAGGAACCTCGTTTTTCATCTCCGGTTAAAGTAGTTCACCTTCAAGGCCACGCTAACGCTAGTTGGAGAATTGCTAACAAACAATGCGGGGTTCCTTGTGAAATTGCGCGCTCATTAAAAGTCAGCGGGTAGCTTTTCAGGTCGACAGCCCCGACATCTGGCTGACATTTCGGTGACTTTTCAGCACTCCCAACTCTGTCTTGCGACTGTCAATTAATTTGTTTTGTGTTGTCGGGAACTTTGCCGCATTTTTGTTTGAACGTTCAGTTTGGAATAGAGTCAAAAGAATGCTTTTTTTTTGTTTGTTTTGTTTTTCTTGTTTTTTGCATCTTCATCGACAATGCGGTATATTTGTCTTCTCTCGCGGTGTGGCCGCCGTCGAGCGCCTCGTCGCCTCGGCCTGGAGAAGGCCGAAGATGGTGCAAATAGGTCACGTCGCCAACCTGCCGCGGGTCAAAGAATTTCAACATTTGCATAGGCCGCCTCCTGCGGGAGTTGAGATTTGAAAAGGAAGCAAAGCGCGCGTGTGTGTGTGTGTGTGTGTGTGTGTGTGTGTGTGAGAAAGAGTGTGAGCGAGATTTGACCTGCAAGCAATCTCAGGAGGGCCGAGCGCTGGGAGAGTCTAATCAGACTCTGGCTGCAGCTTGTTCCCCGGGTTTGCGCCTTCCCGGCCCGCAGGCCTAATTAGGACCCGTGCGCACCATCCTCGGAACCGCTCGCGGTGGCGTCTGCAGCTTTGTGTGTATCTGTGTGTGTGTGTGTGAAGATCTGGATATGTGCCGCTGCTACGCAAGGAACGACGGGTGGGGGGGGGGCGTCAGAGGGAGTGAATGCACAGCACTGACGTGGCAGAGCCTAAAAGAGAAAAAAAAAATCATCTATTGTGAGGAAGAAGTTAAAAAAAAAGTGAGAAAATACGGTGCAGGATCCTCAAATGATCTGACAAAGTTTGAGATTTCAAGAGGGAGGGCAGGTCAAAGGTCAAAGTACAGCAAGGTGCTTCAAATTGTCCCCCAACAATGTCTTGATTATTTTTTTTATTTTTTTTTAATGAATTTGTTTGTATTGCTTTTCCCTTTCTGAGTTTTCCGAACAATATGTTCTTGTTTTTGTCTTTGCTTGTCGACTTGCTGTTGCTTCAACATTCTGTCATTCTATTGGCTGACTGACAGGAAGTAAAAAGAGAGGAACAGGAAGTGGAGAAGGAAGTGAAGATGGCACCTGAACATGAGGTGAGAATGCAGGGAAGTGAGCTTCCTGTTGTCCAAACTTTCCTGGGATCGACTTGGAATCTGACTCACCACAAAAGCTAAGTTTTGCATCCTCCTCTTTCTTTTGCCAACCATTCATTCCACGCGTTGCTCAGACATGCAAGCACAGTGACAAAGTTGCCCCCCTTTTGGTGCAACTTGTTTCTGAGCTGGGCGGCCATTTTGACAGACAGGTTTGGCTTGCTGCAAATGCTGAGCTTCTCAAAGTGAATGGTTGGATTGGTGATGATGACGCGTGACTTTGATGTGAAGTTGTTTTTGCTGATTTGGATGTCATGCATGTCTTTTTTTATTATTTTTTGTGTGTGTCACTGGACTGCCACACTATTCCCCAACTGCGTGTTGCACTCTCATTGTTTGGATCTGCGTGGCACCCGTAATTCTTCCTGGTCGGCAACTTGAGTTCACTTCCCCACTCGCTGAGTTTGAATGCCGGTGTGAATGCTTCAATCAAACAAACTTTATTTATATTGCACTTTTGATACATAAAAAAACGCAACTCAAAGTACTGTATAATGCTTTGAAACATGAAATACATTAAAAAAAAAAACAACAACTCTGACTCCATCCGTGCTCTATGATAGTCCCGTCGTCCACCCAACGGGTCAGAGTTTTGGGGTTCCAATCTCGCCCGTAAAGAATGTCTTTCAACGTTGATGTCTCCTGTAACGCATATGCAAATATTAGCGAAAAAACGGCAGTCCCGTTTGAAAAGTTGTGCTTTAACCACCACCAGTCCCCTTAAAATAAATAAATAAATAAATATATATATATATATATATATATATATATATATATATATATTTATATTAATATATATATGTATATAATTATTTTTATTTTTTTTAAATCAAAAAACTGTGCCACGCTCTTTGAGAGAATATTCACAGGCATCAAATGCCTTTGATGGACAAGCGTCGGATGACTCCAGATCCCTTTTGACTCGAGTGATGGGCGGAATTGAATGCATGAACACGCAAGAAAATCCCCTAAAGTGCTTTTGCTTCATACCTTAAAGAACAGTTCAAGGCGTCCGACTGTCACTTGCTAGTTTTCAAAGTCGTCCTTCCCAGAATCCCCTTTTGCTCGGCTCTCCGATGAGGCCCCGCCCACTTTGACTGGATTTGCAGCACTCCTCCTCGCGATAGGTCCACCTGCCCTGTAAAAGTACGGCCCGACCCCAATTTCTAGTCCCACTTGAAATCGTGCCCCACCATCTGATAGAACTTGACGTTGAAGGGTCTGTAGAAGTGGCGCAGCTGCTCGACGGCGTCCCGGTCGATCCGCGCGTGAGTCCTGCCCTTGGACTTGCCCAGGCAGCGAGGCGAGCCGCTGCTCTCGGGTTTCTTGAGACACGGGAAGCCTTTGGTGCGGTTGAAGTAAAAGTGCTTGTCCGTGACGATGCGCTTGAGGCCCAGGAAGTCCTGCACCCGGGCCAGCTCGCCCGCCGGGTCGGCGATGAGGCGCTCGCCGCTGACAAAGTGCATCTGAGCCAGGGGGAAGTAGCGCAGCCAGTTCTCCAGGTGAAGGGCGTACAGGCCGATGCGGATGGCGTTCCAGGAGGTGTCCACCGGGCCCGAGCTCTGGTTCCGGAAGGCCAGTTCCCGGAAGCTGGGCAAGTCGGGGGTTTTCGACAAAGTCTGCGTGTAGTCCGATATGGCTCGGGTGACGGGGTCGCGCACCACCACGATGAGCTTGGTGTCTCGGGACATGGCGGCGATCCTGTGCGGCGTCTCTTTTGTCACAAAGTAGCTCGGCGTTTTCTCCATGGTGAGTTGGCCTTCGAGGGTCCTCGGCATCGCCCCTCTGGAGGAAAAGAGCAAAAGCAAAGGCGAGACTTCTCCTTGACATCCTCTCAAATGATTTCTCTGTACGTCGCCGCGCGTGGCAAAGGCCGCACGAGCTAAGCCACAGCCGGCCGGTGACCTGGCTGACTTCCTCACAAGGCAAGTCTGGCACCGCAGCCCTCTAGGGGGCGCTTCCCATTTGGGGAATCTCGAGTTTCACCTTTTCGCCTGACAACACTTGCGAACAAGCAGCTCCGCCGCTCAATAAGTAGCTGTCCGGCCGCACAGTTTGACCTTTTTACTTCTCGGACGCAAACGAGGGTTTGTGATGGACCTTCCGAAGCCCCGAAGTCTAAGTTGGCATTTGACCTTCTCTGGGGGGCCGACAATCAAAATGCCGCAGCGCCACTGATGACAATACGAAGGCCGATATTGCTTCATGGCAAATATGATTTTTCATTCTTCATTTAGAGCCTTTTAAGTGGATGCTGGCGTCATGTCTTGCAGTTAAACGTTACATATATGAACGTGTGTGTGTGTGTGTGTGTGTGTGTGTGTGTGTGTATACATATTGTGTATCTAAAATACCTTAAGACGCATATGTGCTGTGGACATTGCTCTTGCACTGATTCACTCCGAGGTTTTGCCCGACCTGCTCCGAGTATTTCGACCCTCCACTTTTTTCCAGAATCAATAGTTCTGACAGCTCAGTCAAAATTCTGCAGAACCGCTCTCGGAGTATTCGGCGAGTGCACCTCATGCGCTGTCCGAACCCCCCGAGATCCTGCCAGCTTACCTGTACCACTCGAGCCCCCTGCCGTAGTGCCTGTCAAAAAAGTGCGTCTCCGTGCCAGCGGCTCTCACGTCCGGGTGGATGCGTATGAACTCCAGAACCGCCCTGGTTCCTCCTTTCTTCACGCCAACGATGATGGCGTTGGGCAACTTTTTATTGCCGAACTTGGGGTGCGCCGCGGGCGGGCTGGGCGCGTCGCTCCTGGCAGGCGCCCGCGATGCCTCCGCGGGCGACGGCGGAGAAGACGCGCAGGCTCCGCCGGACGCCGGCCGCCGACCGCGGCTCGGCGCCGGATCCCCCGAAGCCGGCAGCGTGAGCGGCTCCGCGTGGAATAAGGCGCAGTAGCCCACGTAGGAAAGGAAGAGGCACAACAAGCACACTGATGGTTTTGTAAGCCGGCGATTGAAGACGAGCGCGCATGCCATCTCGCCATGGATGCCCGCACTGCATCTTTTTCCCCCCTTTAATTAATCTGGACTAATCTCGCCAAAGCTTTGAAAAGATCGCATTCCGTCTCCTCTGAGGCGCGTCCAAAACTTCTCGTGTGTGCGGGTAGGGTGGGGGAGGGGGGGGGACGTCCTCAGAGTGGCTCGCTCTTGCGGCCATGGTCATGACGCACCGCCGGGAAGACGCGCGCGGTCTGACCACTTAGTCTGGCTCTCTGCACGCGCAAGATCTTAAAAAAAAAAAAAAAAAAAACACACAAAAAAAAATCTCGCCGTGACGTCACATCAAGCCTTGCATGAAACTCGAGCCGGGCTCTCACTCACACTTGACTGACGCGCTGCACCCCCCCCCTCCCTCGGTCCGCCCGCACGCCGCAGACGCTCGAGAATATTTTCACCGCGCTCTGCATGAATTCAACCCATCAGTCAGTCACACGAGGGCTTCATGACAGCCGATCATAGCAATCCATAGATAGCCTGCCTCCTTGTGGCTGTGGGCAGCAATTACAGCAACGCATGCTCTTTTGATAACTAGAAATAAAACGCCCCCCCCCCAAAAAAAAAAAAAAATCAAAACATCATAGACGGGCTAACAAATAGCACTGATGTTACCGCGGCTTTTGAAGCATTCAAATTTTGATCAGCTCCGTCTGTCTTCAAATAATATCAGTATGAGACTGCAGGTCGCCGGCCAAGGCGTGCACACCCGAAGGAGAAGCACAACATCCACTGAAGTGACGCAAAAAATGTGACCAAAACCGGGCTTTTTTTCCCCGATCACGCGACCGGGCGTCATCTTTTGTTTCCGACAACGGTGTCGTTTGAGTTTCAACGTGACAGACGAATCACTGCAGCATTCGCCTCAGCGGTGCTCTTTCGGAGCCCTTGCTGAATATTCCGCTCTCCTCCGTGAGCGCCAACCGTTGAATAAAACAGCAGCAGCGTTCCATTGACAGACACGGATTGCACCGCGGTGTTTTGCTTTCGGGCAAGGGCGCGGGTCGGGGGTCATCCCTCTTCGTTCCCTGACGAGCGGACTGACATTCCCGGAGGGGGGGGGGGGCGAAGATAAAAAAGTGGCGGGGCTGCGCGGGCGAGCCGGGAGGAGTCGGCGCGTGGCGGTCTTGCTCCCGAGGGTGCCTGCACCCAATCTCCGAGGCTTCTGATTAAAGAATGATTTATAGGGGCCGGTCGGAGGGGCCCCCCCTTTAGCAATCCGTCTCGTGAATGAGATTTTTTCCTCACGAGAGGGCGGGTAAATCAAACCTCGGAGCGACTAAGTCGACGCGGCGCAGCGATAGGACTCTCTGATTAAATGTTATAATCGCCTCTGCTGAATGTGCAGCTTGTGTTTTCGGCTTTTTTTTTTTCTCTTTATATAGAAAAAAATGGCAACTGATAATCGTAGCCATGGCGGCCCGCTGGTCCAGTGGTTGGCGCGTCGACCTCACAGTGCAGAGGTACGGGGTTCAATGCCAGCTCTGGCCTCCCTGTGTAGTTCGCATGTCCTCTCCAGGCCGGCGTGGGTTTTCTCCGGGTACTCCGGTTTCCTCCCACATTTCAAAAACATGCATGGCAAAGGGACCGCCGCACTCCATCGAGTGCATCTCTTCTGCGTTAGTGGAACCCTCTCAGAGGTGTCGAGATGTTTGTCGTAGAGGAGGTTAGTCATGACGTCATATTTCCGCAAATAGAAATCACTCCATTCGGCGACTTTCAATGGCGTTTGTCCCTTGTGACTTTAAAAATCAGAATATGACGTCTTCTTGAGGAGAATAAACAAATGTATGTATTTTTAAAAGGCAATTTCTCGTGACCTTTGGGGGTCAACACGGTACTTAGGTTGAATTGGCAAAAGGGGCCCGTGGGGAGAAAAATGACAACCCCCCCCCCCCCCTCCAAAACTGCTCCAACAGCACAGCCTACCGGTGGTACGAGGATAACGCAATTAATTTGCCGCGTGGTTCCGATCCGTCTTGAGATTGATTGCAATTCTCATTTTTCACCACAAGAGGGCAGTGAAGGATAAACAAGTTTGGGTCGCGAATCGCTCAACGTTCTCAGCGCTGACGTTTTGAAAATTCCAGATGAGCCGTCGGCAAAGCCATCACGTATCTAAGGCAATGCGCTTCTTGAACTACAAATAATCAGCTGGAAGTGTGGCAGAAAATAAAATGACAAAATTTCACCTCTACTCGTGGAGTCAAACTGTCGTTTAGTCCATTTTTTTTTTTTTTTTAATTCCGACGCGCGTGCCCACGTCGAACATGCAGTCAACTTCCATTAAAACATACGGACACGCAAACGCACACACTTAAGTGAGTTTTCCTCTCCCAGGCAGGAAGTGATGTCAGGCCTCCGTCTCCAAGGAGATGGAGGCAGTTGCTAAGATACTGAGCCACCGGGGTTTTTCCTCGCAGTTTTGTCTCTCAGCCTTCCGCATATTAGCGCCACAAAATGTCGACTTTTTATGATTTTTTTTCCCAGCCCCCCATATTGGTGAGGAGGGTTGGAAGTGACGGACGTGTGTCTGTGCGCCCCCCCACCACCCTCCTCTTTCCGCCCCTTCCAAAAGTCCCTTCACAGCGTGAGCCGCACCTCGCTGTTGCGATCAGCATGCCACATATGTCTCGGCGCGCTCGCGGGCCTTTGCCAAATCCTCGTCGCCCCCCCCCCCTCCCTCTCCCGTGGCTTCCAACACGGCGTTAAGTGGAAGCGCTTTGGTTTCGCGTCGCCAAGTGCCACACGCTTGTCCTCATGACACGAGCAATACAGCCGTGATGTGGACTTATGGCGAATAAACGCATGTGCGCGTCGTCCTCTCCTCGCGCAGATGCTCAAGGGTGCCTGCGAATGCATGAGCCATAAGTGCAGAAAGAGGGGGGGGGGGGCTAGGGGAGGGATATCAGATTCAATGTGCAATGACACAGTGAGGACACGGAGTGGGAAGCGCGGAGGGGGGGCGAGGGCCGCGGACTTGGCAGGGGCGGCGTGGAGTCATTGGAAATGGCGTGGCGGTGGGTGGGGGGTGGAGGGGCGAGGGGGGGGGGGGGGGGAGTTGCAAGGCAAAAAGACGCACAGAGGAGCGGGAGCGCTGAAAGGCGGCCAGGTTGGGACGCAGGCTGGATTGTGAGCCGAGATTTCAGCAGAGAACGCGGGAGGGGTGTGGGGGGGGGTGAGGGGGAACAGGGGAAAGGAGGAATATCCTCTGCACTGCTGTGTGACTGGAAATTTAATAGAGGAGGGGGGGGGTTGGGTAGAAGGGAGGGAGGGGGGTTGAAAAGGCACAGAGACCTCATTGCTGTGCAGGCTTTCAGCAAAAAAAAAAAAGGCAGTGCTGTTGAACAATGCTCACTACGGCAATCGTAGGGAGGTGCAAAAGGGAGGGGACGAGGAGGAAGTGGAATGGGGGCGATGTCATAATTTTTTTTTGTGGGGGGGGGGGTCTTTCGGAAGCATAATCGGCCTTCTGCGTCCTCTGAGCTTTTAGTGCGGGACGGGACAGAGCAAAGAGCGGCTAACTTGGAGCCGGCAATGAGGAGGGCAGCACAGATAAGGGGGGGAGGGGGGGGGGTTGCTCCAAATGAGCCGGGGCCAACTCAATGCACCCGTGCGACGCTTGATGCAGTCTCTGCCTCTATCGAACCCCAAAATCATGTTCAGCTGTTGGAATAGGATGGCAGGACAAGTTATGGCTTGCAAGAGCTTTCAGAGCATCACAGGGATCTCGTTTTTTCAAAGGTATCGGTCAGAAAAAGAGCACAAAATCATTTCCAAGCCATGACAAATATATTTTTTTTGGGGGGGGGGGGGGATATGGCACAACAAAATGGCTGCAGTTTTTGCAGGCTTGTCCTGACATTTGAGTTTTGGCTTTGGAGCCAAAGCCTCAAGGCTTTGCGCTAACACTGCCGGCTTTTTTTCAAAGTGCTCATAATTGCCCCTCCACCTTGACTCAGGCTCCAGTTCCAGGAGACCCCCTTATCCCCCCCCCCCCCCACACACACACACTCAACAAACCCCAAAACATTACGTCTGCTTTTCCTTTGGGTGATAAGCAGCGTTATGTTGGTGCCAAACGGGTTCATGCTGGGCCCATGACAAAACCTCCCGCGTGCGTTTTTTGACTCGGAGGTTTTTCTTTGAAGGGTCAGGCCACCTTTGCCCTTTTGTTTGACATTTTGGAGAAGAGATTCGAGCGAACGGTCCAGACCCGCCAGAAAAATGGCATCGGCTGTCGGTGCCAACGGCTCACTCTGACTGGCTGTTAAATAGCCAAAGCTGCGCGTGAGGTCGAAATCGACTCTGAAAGTGCGCAAAAGCAGACGAAAATGGCCTCAGTGCGTCAATTCGGCTCGGCAAACCCCTTTTTGTTTTTTTAATTTCGACTTGTTCCTGCCTCATTATGATTGCCAGTAAAAGCGAAAAGGATGTTGTTCCCTAAAGGGACGGAAGTCCAAGTCATGGCGTTCATAAAATGATCGCCAGAGGCGGGGCCAGTTGACCCAAGACCTTTTGACCCCACCACGAGGGCAAAAATCAAGTGGTTGGGGGGGTTTATTGTGTGGGTTTAGCAAGTCATCAATCAAGTCAGTCCAGGAAAGTCTTGTCGATTTGTTGACTGCAAAAGCCGAACTTGTCCTCGTGTTCCGTGGTGACTCATGACTCCAAGATCGGAATCAGCGTCCTGCTCTTTGACAGCATCGGGTGCTTGAACGGCTCCGCGACTGCAGGTGTAGCCGCGAGAGGCGCATCCCGGCTGCTGCTCTTAGTGGCATTCAGAGAAGGGGGACGTGCGAAATGTGCGTAAAGAGCAGCGAGGGGGGGGGGGGGGGAGGGGCATGGCGGGGGGGAGGGGGGGGGCTGCACTTGCGCGCAGGCTGCGCGCGCGCCTTCTCCAAGGATGAACAGACGCTCGCATGCATCCTCGTCCCCTTCGACGTGATCCTACTTCACATCGTCGTCCCCCGCTGGCCTTCCAAGTGAATTTCCTCGCTCCCTTTTCATGTTTTCACGCCGCCTCGTTCCATCCGTGACGCCGTGGATTGTGTTCATCATCATCATCATCAGCAGCAGCAGCAGCAGCAGCTCCGCCGCCCGCCACCGCCGCCACCACCACCGCTGCGTTGGCGCTGCGGAATAGCCGACGAGGCGAACAAGAAGAGGGCAGCTCTCAGCCCGGGAGACAAGCCAATCCATTTTGGCGGAAGGGGTGGAGGGTGAGGAGGGGTGGGGGGGGCGGCGGCGGCGGCGGGGTGGCAAAAAGACAGACGGGCGAGCGCTGATGAGGATGTTGAAGGGAAAAACATCGACGTTGGACTCCGCGACGCCGAGGTAAGCGCGCGCCCGCGCAGGTGCGAACCTTGGGAGGGAAAGCAATGAAATGAAATGAAATGGCCGGCGTTGCGATTTGATTCCGACGTCCGCACAAGACCGTCGGGGTGGCAAATTGTGCGCGGGCTGCAAGGATGCGTGACGATTGAGACGGAATGCGTGCAAATCAAAAGCGCATTTTTGTTGCCTTTCAAGAAACGGTCGAGGGGCGGCAGTGGGGGTGGGGGGGGGGGTTGTGGGTGCAGTTGTCATTAAGCGCGAAAGGGTGCAAGCCATTTTGTAATGCAGCATGTGCAGAATTGGGCCTTTTCGGAATTTCAATTGCGTTCCAGAGCAAAGTGCGCAGCTGCATGGATGAATCGGGCCATTCTGTTGGGATTGTGGCACAGGTTGAAGGCTGCGCCTCGCTCAGCTCACCAAATCCGCTCCTATTAGGATCTTTTTTTTTTCAATTATTGTCATGATTTAAAATGCAACATTTTCTCATCATTTGATGCGGCGTTTGTGCCCCATCCGAATCAATCCAGTGTTGTCATAGTTACGGTGGATGATGTTGGCCCCGCTGCACCTGTGCCGCTTTGTCTTCATGCACATCATCATCTCATCGGGCCTTGAATGCATTGGACTCAACAACCCAGCGCCAGATAGACCCCCCCCCCCACCCTCCCGACCCCCCCCACACCGAAAAGAAAACAAAAAAAAGCCCCAACTGTCTCTTCCTAAACCTTCACGACCGTGTTGTGGAAAAGTCTGGCGGTGCGATCGGCGTGTGATTGCTTTGTAGCAATTGGTCAGCAGCTTGCAGCTAATTTGTCTTTTCACGACTGAGCGCTCTCTCAGGCCTGATCGAATAATCAATAGCGACATTGTTGCAATCCGCTCTCAACACCAAAGATTTAAAAAAAAAAAAAAAGAAAAACAACAGCGGCAGGAGCTAGGAAATACACCTTGGAGAATCTCCTTTAGCCGGAGAGGAGGAATCAATTCAATGCAGGCGTACGACGATGAATTGATTCAACCGTCACCCCCCCCCCCCCCCCCAAAAAAAAAAAAGAGTCAGTGTAATTTTGCATTCGCCGAAGAGCATCTCATGAGATCTAAGTCGCCTCATATGGCGGCGAGATTGAGGATGGCGCGTCAAGGCAACAGGCTTTCAGTGTCAAGGTCTCTCTCGCTCCCCACACAGTGAAAGGTTTGTTACCTTGTGTGGTCCTTAACATGCCAAGAATGTGTTTTTGCTCCCCCAAGGCTGTGCAAAGAGCCCCTCCCCCACTCCCCAACCCCCACCCCGTCGCCTACCACAGCTGCTTCAAGAACACTTGTGCAGTGGATGCTCGTGCAGTCCAGTCAAGGAATAAGACAAACGCTCATTTTGACCAGTTTGCCTTTTATGGATTAAAGTGGCAGGGGGGGGGGTTGTTTTTCCTTATCAATTAGATGACTTTTACCCAAAGTGGAGTGAATTATTTTGAGCCAGCAGATTCCAGTCAACGATGTCAACCCGGTCGCCATTTTCTTTTGTAACCCACCGAAGTTGGAGCTTGACTGTAACAATCTTACAAACCTGCACTGTACCCCCCCCCCCCCCAAAAAAAATAAAATAAAGGTGGCTGAAGTCCAAATTTCAAGGCACCAAATCGCGATCAAATTCCAAATCGGGCAATTCAACAAAATATTTGACGTTTTGGCGAAACGACAAACTGTTAGCTAGCGAGTCGTTAACTCCGTGTAAACAACTCGCTAGCTTTGTTGCCGTCGTCGTTGGAAAGCCGTTCCAGCTGAAATGTCAGGTTTAGATGAAGAAACAAATAATAGACGTTTTTTGCTTCGTTTTTTCCCCCCCCTCATGCCGTAAAGCGCTTTCTTGGTCGCTTGAACTCCTCCGTGGGTCGTTTTTAGCCCCCGTTGGATCGAAGTCATTAGCCAACATGGCGGTCGGAATCCTCGCCCCAATGCGCTGGCTTGGCTCTCGATACCCAACACGTGTGTGCCTTCTATGAGGGTGACAAAGTCTGTGGCGTGTGCAGAAACGTTGATTTTTCAGCAAAACACACTCCCTCGTGAATTTCCTTCCTAGCCGTGATCACGGTTCTCGGCGATGTCTCCCCAACAAAGAGCCATGTTGACCTTGTCAGCCATTATGCTCCGTAGCACTCTGAAATTGCATTCAATTTGCTCTCGCCCAAAACGTGGACGTTAACGTCGGAAGAAATCCATCGATCACGTCCTGACGTTTGAGGGCAGCAGCGGTGCCACGTCGTGCGTTTTGCGCGGCAAACGCTCATCAGAAGAATGTAGAATGGGGCGCCGGACAGTAAAAAAAATTTTTTTTAAAAAGGACGAAATGGTGAGTGAGCACGTTGCCACGGCAACCGTGTTTCTAGGAGCCCATGCGTCGTCGTCGTCGCCGCCGCCGCCGCCGCATATAGCGGAGGAGAGACGCAGAGCGCCGCCGTCGAAGCGTGTGGAAAAAAAAAAGCCTCGTTGGTTCCAGAGTCAAACGCGTGTCTCGGACTTGGAAGAGGGGCAGCCGCGCCGGAGTCGGGAGGTCTGGAAAACCGCTTTTCGCTCTTATCGGCCCGAGCCGTGCTAAATTTAGTGAGTCTGCTGATGCTTGCGGGCAATTTCTGCTTCCCAAAAAGTGCGCGGCGGCCTCTCAACCAAGGGCACGCTTTTGCTTCGCCAGCATAAACCGGCGCCGGCTCTCAATGTCTCGTTTGGGCGCGGAGGCCGAACCGGGGGCCGTTACGCGTCTCCGCTCAAACCGTCCTCGGAATATAATAGCCGGTCCTCGCATTTGTTAAATTCCGAACGATGTTGTGTTCTTGCTTTCTGCTGGATTGCAAGAATCGACCTCAAGCGTCAGGCGGGGTCCTCCCGAATTTCATTCAGGTTGACCGCATATCCCTGCTTTTTTTTTTTATTTTTTTTTTATGCGGCGGGGAGGGGGGGGCATTTCAGATGAGTCGTTAAGTTCAGCGTCAAGAATATGGCAGCTCACAGGCCACTCTTTTCCCCCCCCTTCTTCACGACCTTGTCTCCAGTCGCGGGACGTTGTCATCTTTTCATAATTCAATTCCATCCCGGCCGGGCATCCTCGCATGAATGTGTTAGGCTAATATCTCCAAGCTACCGCACTGTGCATGACTTGACCTCCTTTCTTTCTTTTTCTCCTTTTCTCTCTTCTAAACCCCCCCCCACCCCCCCACCCCCTTTCCACAGTGAGAAGAAACAAACATCCTCTGCAGAGGAGACGCTTTCCGGAGCAAAATCCTTCCCCGACATTATTTTAGACTAATAATTGTCATGGGAACAAAACAAGGGACGCGCTTTGTTCAAATGACACGCAAGGAAGAGCGCGGCGGCACTTGGTAGTCACGGCGAAGCGTGAGCAAAGTGAAATAAGGATCGAGCGAGAGAGAGTGATTGAGCGAGTCTTTAATATAAGATCAGAGGCGTCTTTGTGAATGATGAAGCCATCTTGAAGGAGAAAAACCGCATCGGACCATCAAACATGAACGTAAACATCAGCACTTAAGGTCCCCCCCCCATTCGGAGGCGATTTGGAACGTCAGACGGCAGTCGGGGCGGGTCATGACCGAGTTGCCATGCGTGCTGTCATGGTGAGCGGCCAGCGCGGCCCTTCCCCCCTCCTGTGGTTGGTCCACCTCCTGCTGTGGGTCCACAACCATGGGCCTCGGCCGACGGGGGCGGCTCCCGCCTGCCCCGTGCCCTGCAGCTGCTCCAATCAGGCCAGCCGCGTCATCTGCACCAGGAAGACCCTCGATCAGGTGCCGGAGAGCATTTCGGACAACACGCGATACCTCAATCTCCAAGAGAACGCCATTCAGGTGAGCGCGGCGGCGTCGCGGGTTGCGAGGCGGTGGCCCCAGACCCACCTCCCTGTTTTTACTGTTTCCGCCCCAGGTGATCAAGTCGGACACCTTTAAACACCTGCGGCACCTGGAGATCCTCCAGCTCTCCAAGAACCACATCCGGCAGATCGAAGTGGGCGCCTTCAACGGGCTGCCCAACCTCAACACGCTGGAGCTTTTCGACAACCATCTCACCGTGGTCCCGTCGCAGGCCTTCGAGTACCTCAGCAAGCTAAGGGAACTGTGGCTGCGCAACAACCCCATCGAGACGCTGCCGGCGTTCGCCTTCCACCGCGTTCCCTCTTTGCGCCGCCTGGATCTCGGGGAGCTCAGGAAACTGGATTTCATCTCGGAGGCCGCCTTCGAGGGCCTGATCAACTTGCGGTTCTTGAATCTGGGCATGTGCGGCCTCAAGGACATCCCCAACCTCACCCCGCTCGTGCGACTGGAGGAGCTGGAGTTGTCGGGCAACCAGCTGGGAATCGTCCGGCCGGGGTCCTTCCAGGGCCTGGTGTCGCTTCACAAGCTGTGGCTGATGCACTCCAAGGTGTCGGTCATCGAACGCAACGCCTTTGACGACCTCAAGATGTTGGAGGAGCTCAACCTGTCCCACAACTCGCTCCATTCGCTGCCTCATGACCTCTTCACGCCTTTGCACCAGCTGGAACGGGTGCACCTCAATCACAACCCCTGGGTGTGCAACTGCGACGTGCTGTGGCTCAGCTGGTGGCTGAAAGAAACGGTTCCGAGCAACACCACGTGTTGCGCCCGCTGCCACGCGCCGCCGGGTCTGAAGGGCAAGTACATCGGCGAACTGGATCAGAGCCACTTCACCTGCTACGCCCCGGTCATCGTGGAGCCGCCCGCCGACCTCAACGTCACCGAGGGCATGGCCGCCGAGCTCAAATGCCGCACGGGGACCTCCATGACCTCCGTCAACTGGTTGACCCCCAACGGCACGCTGATGACCCACGGCTCGTACCGCGTGCGCATCTCGGTGCTCCACGACGGAACGCTCAACTTCACCAACGTGACCGTGCAGGACACCGGGCAGTACACCTGCATGGTGACCAACTCGGCCGGCAACACCACCGCCACGGCCGTGCTCAACGTGTCCGCCTCCGACCCCAGCAACAGCTACAGCTACTTCACCACCGTCACCGTGGAGACGGTGGAGACGGTGGGGGGAGGGGACGACAAGAACTCGGCCAGACAGTACATCAACGAGACCTTCATCGATTTCCCGAACCCCACCGTCGAAAGAGGGGTCTCGGACGGCTTCACCCTCGCCCCGTCTCTCTCGTCGCTTTCCTCGCTGTCCCCGCGGGCCAACAGGGCCACGGAAAACGCGGCCACCGTCTCCGTCGTCGACGTGACCAACATCCCCGGCCTGGACGACGTCATGAAAACCACCAAGATCATCATCGGCTGCTTCGTGGCCATCACGTTTATGGCGGCCGTCATGCTGGTGGTCTTCTATAAGCTGCGCAAGCAACACCAGCTGCACAAGCACCACGGCCCGGCCAGAGCCATCGAAATCGTCAACGTGGAGGACGAGATCGGCGCCGGCGCGGCAAGCGGCATCTCCGGCGGGTCCTCCGTCAACACCGGCGGCGGCGGCGGCGGAGGAGGAGGAACCCTGCGGATGCACCGTCCCGAAATAGTCAGCCTCCCCAACATTGGCCGTTCCGACACGCTGAACCACCACTACTACAAGGCCCATCATTTCAACAACAACGTGATGGGTCTGAGTATCGGGCCCGACGGAATGGCATCGGGAGGACTGCACAAGAACCAGCAAGGCCAGGAAATCCCCATCTCCTGTACGCCCGTCCCCATTTCCACGTCCAATTTGCTGGTCTCCTCGGGAAACGGCGGCAACGCCGCCCCGAGTTCCATGTCGCCGCCTCTGCCCATGTCGCTCCCCATGCCCGCCATGGGCCTGCACGGCTCCATTAAAGGTTTCATGGGCCAGAACCAGAACCCCCAAATGGAGCCGCTTCTCTTCAAGGGGAGCTCAAAGGAAAATGTCCAGGAGACTCAGATCTAAAAGCGCCGCCGCTGGGACGGAGGGGGGGTTTAACTGACTTGGCGCCAGGAGACGGGAGGGACATGGCGACGACGCACAAACGCAAAGACTCGCCCGCGATGGTGTACTGAGCCGAGGATGACCGCGGTTGGGCCTCTTGAGCCGAGGAGATCGAAGAAACGGACGTTGCTGCGATGTAAATCTGTGCCAAAGCAAAAGGTTTTGTTTTTTTTTGCGTTTTCTCCAAACTGCGTTGCCAATGGGCGGACAAAATCCCAACCGCAAGAACGATGACCACAACGTCTTTGGGAGTCTTTGGCCACAAAATCACCGTTGGAAAGACGTTGCAAACTCGTACGTAGCGACCCCCCCCTGCTGGAGAGAATGGCGGAGCTATTTTCTTTCTCCAAGGGACGCCACACTTGCTGTGAAAGTGAACTCGATGGAGGTGACGATCACATAGGGCAGAACTAGATGGACAGAAAGGTACAGTGAGGTACAAACTACTGTGAAAAAATCCGCAAATTCTATCAATCTATTTTCATTGAAATGTGTCTCATTGCAACGTTCGGACGCAGAGATATTTCGGGCTGGGCGCAGGGCTCCGCCCCAGTTTGTTTCTATGCGAATGACGAGGGGGGGCGGAGCCAGTGATTTCAGTTGGGCGACTTCTCAGAGAACATAAGGGCTCAATTGCAACACTCATTGTGAATCTTTCGATTGGCTTCGAAGGCTATTTAGGTTGTCGTCGAGTGAACGCAGATCTCCGTTTGACCAACTTTTGTCTGTCGCTTCGCTAGTACTCATGACAAATTCTTTTGTGTTCCGAGGGTGTATCGTGTGTTCTTGTTAACGGCCGGCGACTCGCTATTTGAATGCATCTTGACGATGTTCCGACTCACGTTTTGCGGCCAAGGTCGAGGGTTGACTTGGACATGAGTGTGTGTGTGTGTGTGTGTGTGTGTATGTGTGATTTCAAGCAGACTGCGTAGCCCGGGACTTTGATACGAGCCCCTCGCTCGCGGTGACCGTCGTCATGCCATAAACGCCGCCGTCGCTGACGTTTCCACATCTCTGTGCAGCCGCGTTTCCCCCCCCCCCCCCCCGAAGGGATCCCGCAAGGAACGGAAATGTACAGTCTCGCAACAATAACGCTGTCCGGTTGTACGACAATTGTAAGAACTGCATTTTTACGGTGCAACTTTCATATCTGTTGGATGCCATTTGCGCTTCTCGCGTTTCAACGATGTACTCCTTTATTTTTGTTAGTTTGATATAATGTGTACAGTTGTCTAGCCATGTATCATGACGTGTGAAATAAACGACTCATATATTGGTCCGAGGCGGCTCAGGGTTGGCGCCCGCCATTGCCAAGCGTGAGGAATCCGAGCCTTCGCGCATAGTTTCTCGTGGAGCTGGCGATCACCAAACGGATCGGTGTCGTTTTTTTTGTTTTTCTTCTTTCCTCACTCGCAGGTCCAGGTTGATGACGCAACACTGACAACTAGTCAGAGTGCAGGTAACGTCTCACTCTGTCGGCGACGTCTCCCTCGCCCGACAAACGGCAGCTCTTTCTGCTCAATGCTTAACGGTGAATCCGCTTTGCCCCGCAGTGGAATCTCACAAGTGGAGCAATCGATCAAGCGAGTTAGGTTGTCTCAAACACCTGGTACTCCAACTGGCTGTTTTTTTTGGGGGTTTTTTTGTTTTATCGCACATCCCATTCAAACGCCAATGTGTGTGTATATCACCGTAAGTAGGCATCGAGCAAACCGAGCTGGACCCATTCGGAATATAAACAAAGGCCTAAAGACCACCTTTTAAAAAAAAAAATATACAGTGAAACTCCTCTACAATGAAATCTACATGGGTGAAAATACCCCCTAGTGTGAAAACATCTTCATGCATTAACACCATTCCCACTTTCCCGTTTCAAATTTGCTACAGTGAAAACCCCCCTGTTGTGAAAATGTTCTTGCTGCAAACATGATTTCGGAGTTTCACTGTAATTTAATTTTTACTTTTTGCATGGGGGGGGGGCAATGTAATCGCCATTTATTTTGCCCCCTCCTCCCCACAATACTACAATTTTTTTTTTTTTTTCAAGGCCCTCTTACCGTGATGAAATCAATACGTTCAAGCTGCTTGTGCCAATGGCGCGAGCTCTGTGAAATGAAAATCCAAAGTTGAGACTGTCACGTTGAAGAAAATTGTACCTCACCGTAGAGTGTAGACGATGGCAAACCCCTCCACTTGCGGATTCCCCCCGAAGACGTGCGTCATGATGTGGACCGTCGTTGACTGCTGCAATAACCGAAAACGGATGGTCCTTTTCGCAACCTGAAAGGTGAGCCACTGTGTTTCATCGTGTGAGAAAGATCCCCCGATAACTGCCCTTTTTTTTTTTTTTTGCACGCGTGTCATCAAATGTACAGACAGACGTGACTAGCGGCCGCAGAGTTCCGTCCAGTGGGTTTCTCGCCACAAACGATCAGCCTGGCCAACAAGGCAAGTAACCTACAGAGCGAGGGAAAGCGGGGAAAACGCACAAATGTCGCTGATGTGTGCAGAAAGGTCACGCCTGCGCTGCGTGATGACCACGCGACTTTGCTTTGCTCTCTTTCGCATGCCGTGAAACGATCGCAAATTCCTGCCGTGGCATATTTGTCTGTACGTCGAGTAGCGTTTGTCCTAGAATGCCTTCATCCTCCGCCGTCGACGTGACAGGAATGACGGCGCGAGTGTCCTATGCATCGTGTCGTTGGCGGCAAACGCGGCGAGCAGACACCTCGGAGTAATTACTGCAGGAATGTACGGCGTGTCGCAAAATGTTCCCCTGGCGGATACGCGCCCACACACACACACACGCACACACACGCGGGGGCTCGGCGCGGATGCCATTATTAGCCGAGACTTAATTGATTTTTGATTGACCGTAACGTCTGTTGGAGGCGACGCCTTTACCTCTGGAGACCGTCGATGCTTTTGGATTTTTGTCGGCGCCGACGGCGGAACGCTTACGTAGCCGAGGATTGCGCAAGGTTTTTGGGTGGCTCTCGCTAATTTAACGAGAAACGGGAAAACGCTCGGAAAACGCTCCCGAACACGAGAAAAGCGTGACGACGGTCCACTCTGGCGGCTTCCCAACCCGCCGTTGCCATCTTGCCAATTCTCCTTCTGTCCTAAAGAAGGACATTTGAGTCCCATGGGCCAGAGGAATATTGACGTGGAGAGATGAGTTATTGATTCCTTGGAGAGGACAAGCGAGACAGTTGACATGCAGCAGACTGCTCGGTGGGCCAAAACGGCACGAAAGAATCGGCCACCGATGACAGAATGGACGCTATGATATGCATCGAGCGCGTTTTGCTCAAACACGCGTGTACGCCGACGGAGAAAGGTGCTCGCCCCCTCTGCGGCGCAGTGATGCATCTTTACATGATGCAACGCTGCTTTCTTCTAGGGCCTTGTACTGTGTGTGTGTGTGGATATGAAGCAATAATACAAATGTCTTCCATCCTGATCGAATGGGATGATGACATTGATGCGAAATAGCTTTGGCCTTGCAATCCGGCTTCCACAGAGATGCATCTTCTTGTCTCATGGCTGCTTTGACATCGGCGTGTGATGGTTGAACGCATGAGACGGAAACGCACGGACTTATACGTACGCGCGCGGGTTTGGGCTTGATGACATTTCAACTAAGAAAAAAAAAAAAAAAAAAAAGTTCCAGTGCATTATTTGAGCACGCCTAATATATTCCCACAGGCTATTATGCAAATTTGGAGGCTGCGCATTGTGCGATGCGACTCGAGCGGGGAGTTCACCATCACGTTAGAAATTAGCATTGTTCACACATCCGCTTATCTTTAGGCCTCTTTCTGCACTCCCCCCCCCCCCCCCACCCTGCCACCCGCCCTCCCCTCTCCTTTCTTCCCTGCGTCCCTTCCTTCCCGTTCTCGCTGCGGTGTTGCTGTAGCAACAGAGAAATGTGGGAATACCTTCCGTCCTTCAGAGCGCAGGCAGGAGACGGAGGGGAAGGAAGGAGCAGATGAGGATGATGCTTGGGTGAAAATTGGTGACATTAAAACAAAACAAAAACAAAATGGTAACATAACTAATAGCTAATTCGAATGAGGGGGGTGAGGGGGGGGGTAGTGTAGGGTCTCCGACGGATAGCAGGAAGCTCTGCGCGTCCATGTCCGAGTAGCGCACTGGGCCCTGCACGTCATTTTTCCGACGATACATGTGTTCTGGACATCTCCATTTGGAGTGAGGCTGCAGTTTCCATGACAACGCCCAGACGAAAATAGCAGCACACTCTCCTGCCCCCCCCCTCCTTCTCTCGCTCTCTTTCTCTCACTCTCTCTCTCTCTCGCCCTCTATCGGTTCACAGTGCACCGAGAACGGTTCATCCCAGATCTTCGGGCCTCCTTTTATCGGGATGAGACATCTCAAGCGCCCCCCCCCCCAACCCCCCCACCCTCGTCTCCATTCATCAGATGGACTCAGGCACACGGAACCCACCACAAGGCCCCCACCCCACCCCTCCATCCCGCTGTCATAGCTCCGCCCACATCTTATCTCCATGGCGCACCGCGTTCTGTCGACATGTATCAAAACAGCTGTTGCCACGGCGACGCGCTTGAAAATCGCCGCTATAATTTCCAACAAAGCAAAAAAAACACTCGAGCCCACTGGGATGCGCGTGTGTGTGTGTGTGTGTGCGTGTTTATTTGAGTGACAGGCACCCGCAGTGTTGTAAGTGACCCTTCAGTGAACTGCTGGGTATCGAACGCTGCAGTTACATGCTGTTTGTTTGTGCGTGTGTGGAAGGGAGGAGGGCGGTTGGTCGCGTCTGGTGATTGCTTCAAGACCAATCGGTATGTCCATTATTTACAGCAGTGGTGAGCGGTCAGGCACGGCAAATGCCTTGGCACGTTTGCATGTTCACGGTGGGCTATCGGGTATCAACTCGGAAGCTAAAAGCGGAGGCTAACGTTAGCGGTTATGGATTGTTCTTGAAGAGATTTGGGGAAATTCTTTTTCTGAGCTGGCGGGAATGGGCCGAAAGCTGGAAACGCTTCATGCTGGGTGGGATGGCTTGTCGACTTGGAAAAAGTGCGGCCTCCTCATTCCAACCCAAATGATCTGGCAAAGCTCCTAAAAGGCGATCAAAGATTCTGGAAAAAACAAAAACAAACCACAACTGCTTAAAGGGGGGGACCTTTTAAGAGGATTGAAGGCATATGGAGCTTTTGCCGTCTTATCTGGTATCATGCTCCTGATGCGATGCGACGCGACGGCGTTGCTGATGATAGCGTACTCGAGAGCCACGTGAGCGTTATTATGTTTGCACATTGTATGTGACAAAGGATTACTGTGAGCCCCGACTGCAGCGGCGTATCTCTCGCAGACACGACAGCTTTGTGCGTAACCCTCTTTGCCAGTGCGTCTCAATGGCAAAAATAGTTGGCGGGGGGTTACTTAAGCGTATTTATTGGCGTGCTTAACTGCTAATATGTGGAGTCATGTTTTTTTTTAAATATACAGTGAAACTCCTCTACAATGAAATCATGTTTGCAGCAAGAACATTTTCACAACAGGGGTTTTTTCACTGTAGCAAATTTGAAACCGGAAAGTGGGAATGGTGTGAATGCATGATTTTTTCACACTGGGGGTATTTTCACCCATGTCGATTTCGTTGTAGAGGAGTTTCACTGTATATATTTTTTGTTTTAAACTAAAGTCATAGATGCAATGCATTTTTGGGGTTTTTTTTCCCCTTGTTAACAGAGACGGCCATCACTTGCGTCGCGGTGACTCGTCACTGACTCAACACGGTCCAAATGGTCCAAGATGGCGGCATTCGACTTCTGCCAGCCGTCTGGGGGTTGTCTTTGACTCCCCCATGGAGTTGCCATGTGGAAATGCTCAGAAAGAGCACCATAGGGCGCCTTAGTGCGACCGTGTGACGTGATCCGTTATATATGACGCTCCAGGTGGTGTGCCTTGGCCATCGATCGCCTATTGAATGAAGTCCTGGGGATCTTCACAAGTGTTCGCCAACGCTTCGAGCAGCTCACCGAGGTACACGAGTTTGCAATTAAAGCCTTTCCGCCTACAGCAGTGGGAATCAACGTCGCATATGTGACCGTAGGGGCACATTAGTGCGCTGTGAGAGATCATCTAGTGCGTCGTGCGAATTTAGTCGCTTGACTAAATTCATCCCAAAAGGTGGCGTCATCGTGGCCAAGTGGTTTGCGCAGCTTGAATCCAAGGAAACTACATCAGCAGTACTTGATGTTGTGTTTTTTTTTTAGGGTCAAAGTGTGCAGCAAATCCCACTTCAAATGCTCATTCAAGGTGCAGTTCTCCGTTGGTGTCCCGCAAAAAGATGACAAAAAATGACGGGGGTGGGCACGGGGGGGGGACGGGACTCACTCGTGTACGTGGTGTCTTCAACCGTAATGCTGCTGAATAGTCTGGAGAACAAGCCGAAGGCCTGGTAGTGACCCCAGCCAGTTAATGAGCGCGACTCGCCGCTGCCCGGGTGCTCGTAATGAGCCGCAACAAGGAAGGAAACGCTGGCCGCGAGCAATCCACGGATGCGACATGCGTGTTGCGTCCGTGTGCCCGCCAGGCCGCACGCTAACTCCCGAGGAGGCGATTTCTTCTTCTTTCCCACTCACTGTCATCTCCCTCCTGTCACCTCCCTAAATCTTACGCCGTTACCACCCAAAATAACATCTCTGCTTCGCACCTGTCACCGCCGATTTGTCTCCCGGCCCTCCGTCAACTCGTGCGCTCGTGTTGTCTTTTCATTTGACAAAGTGTAAGGCAGAGAAGGGGGAAAAAAAAAAAAGCAGCACAGAAACGGCAAATCTTATCAGAGGGATTTCAAAAAAGTGACAGAATGTGCGAGAGAGCGCCGTCAAGGCTAGCAAAGGCTGATGTCGCAGGAGATCACGACGAGGCACATCTTCCCTCCTCTTGTCATGGTGGCAAGAGAACAATCCGCTTGCTTTGCTCTGCATTTATTTGCGGAATAAATAAGGAAGTGAATAATGTGCATTCATGCAAATGCGGCCCTGCTCGCTCTGCCTTTTTCTCTCTCTCTCTCTCTCAGTCTATATATATATATATATATATATATATATATATATAGCGCAAACACTCTATATGAATATATAGCCATGTGAACCATACTTTTAATTTTGCCCTCTGACCTCGTGTAAAAAAAAAAATGTAGCACTGTCACTTTAAGCATAGCCTAGGTAAGGTCCCGCGGGAACACCTCGCGCGAGTGAGACTCAGACCAGGAAGTGGTCGAAATGCCCGCGAAAAAGGTGACGGTCTGGAAGCTACGCATGTTCCGATATTCAGGTAATCACTAAACTATTTTGCCATGAAGTAAATTGATTGTTTTGATGGACAATTAATAAATTGTATGATATTTGTCGAGTAGACTATCGTGTTTTGGGAATTTTAGCGCTGCCGCGTGGTGGGTCGTGTGACCTGAGCGCAACATAAGCTGCCTTCGAAAACCCTCGTAATTCTCTGTACGTAGGAGTTAGGTGCTCCCTCTTTTGTGTTTTCGTTAAGTTGGAAACTCAAGTCAAATTCAGTCTGATGATATCATGTCAAACTCAAAAGGAGCTTTTGATCAGTTTTAACCAAGCAAATCCCCAAACTGTTCCTTGTGTCAAGTCATGTGACCGTTTCCCATCATGCTCCAGTTACTGCGGCGGCCCATTTTTACACCGTCCCCTGGGGGCCCGCAAGAAAGTGCTTATAATCTCATCTCATGAAACTAAAAAAAAAAAAAAATCATGTTTATGGCACGGAGAAATACTTTGCAGTCCAGTAATAATCTTGTAACTTTTCCAGCGTCGTAGCTGATTGTGGAAGAGTCCGGCAGCCCAAACTGTCCAAGACGTTGACCACTGATGAATGAGGAACGCTTGACAGCACTTTTTCTTCTCTACTTCTTAGTGCCAAAATGAGTAGCACCAGACATGATGTCCTGTCTGATGCCCCCACGTGACTCCAGCGCCGCAATTTCTCGCATATGTTCAGCGATGCTAATTAATGATAGGATTGTATGAGAGTCACAATTACAACGAAAAGCTTTTAATTAAACGGAGTCCCATGCGCCGCCTATTAAGGAACCTGACCACCTTCCTGCGTTGAATATTTAACACCCTCTGCTGGAAGCACAATAGTTAGTTACAGGAAGCACAAGGTTAAACTTCAACTATTTCAAATTGCTCAGCCCCACCCGAAAAAAAAAACTTAATTAAAGTGTCTAAGCGTTTAATCAAGCTTTTTTTTTCTCCATGCAGCACTCGCGGTTGCGAGATGGATTCCAGGCCTGGTTGAATGCTCTCCTTCACACGCGCAAAATGAGCATCTGTTATCTTCGGAGCCGCTCTGAAAATAGCCGCAATGCTCGAAACAAAGAATCGCAGCCATTTGTGAGCCTCCAACCCACACGGGCGCTTCCCCGTCTTTCTCTGCCGATCGTGTCGTGTAATGTGATTACTAGCGGAACCGCCTATGCTAATGCGCTTGTTGCGGAGGAACCACAACATGCCCCTCCCACGCTGGACCACCAAAGACGTCGCGGATACCCTGAAGGTGAGGGGGGGGGGGGGGGCAGGATTAGAGGTCGTCCATGCTTTTTGCGCTTTTGATCCACAGGTGTCAGCAGCGTTTTCGCTTGCAGTGGCAGAGGCCACCTTGCGGTGGCGCTGTTGCTCAGTCAGTGCCCAGGGCAAGGGCTTCGGGCTCCAGTGAAGCATCAGGAGGTTCACTGCTGGGTTTTTTTGCACGCAGTCAGAAGCGGAAACCCCCTCAGCTCTTCCTTTCAAGTGGAAACAGAGAATTGGAATGGTGGAGTCGCGCTTCAACCGCCTGCATCGTAGCCCTGAATTTCGAGGTCGGTCAAGAAATGTTTGCAAATGAAGGACACCAAATCCAGCCACACACAAATAACGCTGATTTATTTGCTTGTTTTCTTCCTGACAAACTCTTGACATTCGCCGTCCAGAGTTGGCGCTGCACGCTTGGGTTCTTAATCCCGTTTTGGATCCACGGCAACTGTCGGGAAGCAGAACAGTTTATTGGTATTTGTCCAAAAAGTGAAATCCGCGGGAGCCATAGCGCTGGCGGCGGACAAGATGACACGAGCCGTTATTGATATGCTCGGAAATCATGACGGCGGTGTAACTGCAGCCGGCATGTAACCGGATTAAACCTCACTTCGTGGCTGTTCAGCAGCCGCATACCACACGCGTGCTCAATGTCAGCATGTTTTGGGTTTTTTTTGTCGCGCCATCTCTTAATAGCATCAAGAATGAGGACAAGGAGTTCCGGTGGCCAACCTCGAATGTTCAGCTTGCACTCCACCTCATCTCGGCCCAGCTCGTTGATGGCCACGCAGGTGTATTTGCCGCCGTCAAAGGTGCTCGGCCTGCGAATGTTGAGGGTCACCACGCCTTGGTTGTTCTGCATCAGGTACTTGGGGTCGTCGCCGATGATCATCTTGTTCTTCATCCACACGATCTTGGGCTGAGGAGCCAAACAATGGTACCAAAGGTCTCAGAGCAGACGTTGCCCCTTTTCTACGAACGGTCACCCTCCCGACTGGGAGTTTCGCTTTGCGAGTGAGGAATGGCGGCCATGCCGAGGTGTGACTCGGACTTTGCGCGGCCTGATCTGTACCTTCGGGAAGCCTCTGACGGCACAGCTGATGGCGGTGCTGTACCCGGCCACCACGGTTCTGTCCACCAGGGGCTGAGTGAACTTGGGGACGCAGGACATGTCCCTCTCCTGGTAGGGGGCTTGCTTCAGCTCAAGACCTTTTTGAGAGCGGCATTTCGGGGGCAGGTTAGATGGGAATGCGAATGTGATCGTTTATTGGGCGGCGCAGGCGACAAATCTTTGTGTGTGTGTGTGTGTGTAATACGTGTCCTCGGCACCTGTCTTGGCGATGGTGGCTGTGTTCTTGCTGTTGCGAGGCTCCTCGCTCAGGCCGCACATGTTCTCGCTGTAGACGCGGAACATGTACTCGTTGCCCATGACGAGGTCGGACACGGTGCAGTGCGTCCGCTTGTTGTGTTCATAAACGGTGAACCATTCCTAAAAGGCGACATTTCCCTCACATATGATGTGATCTGGTCCGCCTCGGTCCCCCCCCCCCCCCCCCCCCCCCCCCCCACCTCCGTCTTTGCCTCACCTTCGTCTTCATGTCCGCCTTCTGGATGGTGTATCCGCTGACCTCGCAGTTGCCGTCGTCGGTGGGGGGAGCCCACTCCAGCGCGGCGTTGAAGCCCCACACATCGGTCACCCTCACGTTCAGAGGCGCCGCGGGCTTTTCTGATTTGGATTTCACCGCAACGGTCACGTAATCGGCGCTCGTACGGGTGTGACCCCCCCCCCCCCCCCTCCGGGACGCGGACCGATTTGCACTTACCGACAACTCTGAGTTGGAAACTGCCTCTGTCCTCCATGTTCTCAATCTTTAGAACCAGCTCGTAGGTTCCAGAGTGCTCTCGTTCTGCCGAGCGAATGAAGAGGATGCTGTCCACGTTGGTGGTACGGACATTGATCACCTTTGGGTCAACGGGGACTCCGTCCTTGAACCAGCTTGCGACGGGACGGGGTTTACCCTATCGGACGAGAAGTGAGTATGTTGGATGTCGGAATTTATCATCTGAGAGGTTTGTTTTTGTTTTGTTTTCCCCAGACCTGGAAGGGGATGGTCAGGTTGATATTTCTCCCACTTTCCTGATGTACTTTGTCCGAAGGTGCCGAGGGAGGCGGATCTTCGGATGCTCTAATGAAGGGAAAGCCAGTGAAACGTTGATGCCGTTGTTGGATTATCGCGTGAGCATCACAACATGACACTGCAAATCAAAATGGATGCGACCTGCTCTGTCCAAAAAACAAAAAAAACAGACTTTGCAATGATTTGTTTTTAGAGACCGGTGGACTGGGGTCGAACCGACTCGTAAAAAGAACGACCAGTGTGCCGTGATGTGTGCCGTGATGTGTTCACAAATACGCGTCTTGACGGGACCAAACGATGACTCACCCATGACCTCACGGATGGTGACGGGCTGCGACATGACGGCGGGAGGACTGCGCCCGGCGATGTTCACCGCCACCACCCGGAAGTTGATCTTCTCCCCCACGGGGAGGCCACGCACCACAAAGGACTGCTTTTCACACAGGTCCGTGTTGGCTGCCACCCACTCGGTATCTGTAAAGGGAGGGGTAAGAGGGGGGTGGGGGGATAACAAAGCAACTGAATTTGAATCGTTATCTCCTCCTTTTGAAAACATGCAGTCGAGGTTTTAAGGTGGAATTTGCGGACGACCCAACATGCCAACGTTTTTGTGAGTCGTGCGTAATCTTAGACGGCACCTCCGTCTTTGCAGTATTCAATGACGTAGCCATCCAGGCCCCCGGCGCCGACTCTCTCCGGGGCCAGCCACTTCAGGGTGCACGTGCTGTCCGTCACGTCGTTCACCATCAGGCGCGTCGGCTCGCTCGTCGGAGCTGAGCGTCACAGAAAGAAAGAGACATTGAGTGGCTTGGAGGAGGAGGGGGGGGGGGAAGATATCGGTCCGTGACGCCTACCGATAGGCATGAAGGGCTTGGAGGTGAGACTTGGCGGCGACATGCCGATGCTGTTGACGGCAAACACGCGCATCTCGTACACGACGCCTTCGATCATCCTCTTGGCCTCGTACGCGGTGGATTCGTACACGTCGAAGTTCAACTTTGTCCATCTGGATGAACCTTTCTTCTTTCTCTCCATCAGGTAGCCTGGTTGGATTCACAGCGTGAAGAGACGAGACGGAGCGTGCCCCCGTCTGTGTGTTTCGCCTCCTTTACCCTTGATTTGTGCGCCGCCGTCGAATTTGGGAGGCTCCCAGGTGATGGTGGCGCAGTCCTCTCCCACTGACGTGCACTTGACGTGCTCGGGAGCGTCGGGCACATCTGAAATTCAAGCGCCAACAAGGTTTGCTACGAGTTGGGAACTTGATTGCAAAAAAAATATATATATATCAACAGCCAATATCGCTTTGACGTACCGACCACCTTCACGTTCAGCACGGCCTTGTCTTCTCCGGCGGGGTTGGTCACAAGAATGGTGTAGTTGCCCTCATCTTCCCGCTCGGCACCCTCGATGATGAAGCAGCTCAAGTCCTTCCTGCTCTCCACCCTCACGCGCCCCGTCGTCTCTGTGATCGGCTAACGCACGGCAAGCAAATGGCCGAGGTTGATTCCGTTGACTTTGCCGAACGGCAGGTAGGCTATATACTATTAGCTAGCATCATGTGTTAGCCATTGTAGATATGTTAGTTCGATCTGCTACCTCTTGGCTTAATGCTAGTGCGCTAACATGCTATGTATCTTCTGTCCAGAGCGATGCAGGCGAAACTGATTCCTTGTAGTGTTACTTATTTTTTCAATCCACGACGGCGTTGGTGGAGAATAAGCATCATTTTTTTTCCCGGCAGTTTTTGTGGCGTGTGAGCCGCGACGTCCTCACCTTGCCTCCTTTGGACCAGAGCACTCTGGGTGCCGGTTCTCCGGTGATCGCCACGTCCAGTTTCAGCTTGTTGCCGGCCACCAAAATGATGGTGTTTTGGGACACCATCTTTCCGGTGGTGTCCAGGTGGATCTTCGGTGGATCTTAAAAGGTTTGTTTGGAGAAGACAAATCTTTTTTTCTTTTTTCTTTTTTTTACCTCCGTAATTAGGATCTACGCATAAGAGTCATCAAAAGCTTTTTCCTCTGACTTGAGGTAAGGAAAGTGTATTTACCCTGTCTGGGCACATAGTCGATCTTGATTTCTGTATCGGGGGGGGGGGGGGGGGGAGAAAGAGAAGGTTTAATGCTGCCTGCTGATTATGAATGAATGAATCAGTAATGTTTTCCGTTTCCCTCACCCAGGAAGTTGAGCTTGGCCGAAAGCGACAGAGCGTATCCGTCGGGAACGAAAGTGTAGTCTCCGGCATCCCCCGGCCTCACGGCGTCAATGATCAGACGGTGAAACCTGGAAGGAGTGGCAGAGATGCTCTGACGAAAGGACGAAGGTGTGCTTCCCCCCCCCCCCCCCCCCCCCCCCCCCCGCGCATTTCTCTCCTCTCTCTACCTTCCTTCGTGCGTCATTTTGATACGTTCGCTGGGCATCACTTCCACTCCGTCCTTGTACCACTTGCCGGTGACCTTGTCATCAGACACCTCACACTTGAACAAAGCCTGCTCGCTTGCCTTCACTGTCAGATCGGCAATGTCCTGCAACACCTGCAGTTGTTTTTCTGGACGCGGTGGAAAAAGGTCGATCGTCCACGTGTGAGTCCCTTTTGAAAGGACTCCAAAGTAATCGAGTGCTCCCAGCAGTACCTTCCACCTCCAGCTCTCCCTTGGTATGGCCCCCATTCGTCCACGCGTGGTACATTCCGATGTCCTCGAGTGTCGCTTCCTGGATAATAAGCGTGTGCTTCTTCCCTTCTTTCTTAAAGCGATATTTTGTGGAGGCTTTGTCTTTGACAATTTCCTCATCCTCGTAGAACCTGGGGAGAGCATAACGCGCAGATGGAATGGTGTTATTTCAATCAGTCGCTTTTCGGGGTAAATTATGTCACACATATTTAGGAGCTATTTGTCAAAGCATTCATATGAGTTACGCTATTTTACACATCATCGCACGGTTTTTGCCGGATCAAATTACTTCAATTCCATTCTACATTCCAATCCGTATCAAACATAACCGAGTAATACTGACCACATTACATGGCCGCCTTCCTCCGACACCTCGATCTCAAACTCCACTCTCTCGCCTACCACCACGTGGTAGTCATCCATAAGCTTGGTGATGGTCACGGGAGGCTCTGGGGTGTTGGACGAGACAGTGGGGGAGGAGCTTTACGATCCCACCGCGGATTGGCGTTTTAACCCGGGGCGTCGTCGAGGCAAGTCTGACGTACCTTTCACGAAAACCTCAGTGAAACACTTGTCTTCGCCGATCACACACTCGTACGCGGCGTCGTCGGCCAGGGTGGTCTTGTTGATGGTGAGCGTTCGGATGTTCCCGTTTGTCTCCATCAAATATCTTGGAAATAGCACGCGAGAGGTCGGTCGGTGTTTTATCAACAAAGTAAAAAAAATAAATAAATAAAACGTCGCTGTACTTCAGCTGATTTTTCAAGTGTCCGTTTTGGATTTGAATGTTTATTTGTGCCGCCACTTTCTACGTTTGAAACACGGAAATCTCTTACTTCACGGAATGCGGTTCTAGTAGCAAGATAACAAACATCCTAATCCAAATAATTGTTGGCTGTCTACTCAAATAAATTGTGGCGAAAGTGTCGTGTTTTGTGGCAGTCATTCCTCTCATCTGGGAAAAAAAACACACCTGGCCACCCCTCGTATTGCGCGCTAGCGCTAGCTTGGCAGCTCACGGTATGAATGACAGTCTACTATTAGAAAACAGTTGTCGTCCGAGCTTAATTTACGGCCATAAATCAAAGCGTAGAATTTTATTAGGAGCCGCCGATCGCCACCTTCCACGGCGGCGGCGGCGACTCGGCACATTTCTTGTCGCGTGCGTTCCTTTCACGCATTCGAGGCTCAAGGTTGAATTACGGGCCTTATTTTGTCAGCATTAAACCTCCATTATGTGTTGGCAGTTTGACTTATTGAGCCCTCTCGGAGGCTTCTTACGACGGCCTAAAAATAAAATGTGTGGATGGCAGCAGCGCCAAAGTTTGGACTTTGCGGTGTCGATAATTTTAGCTGCGCATTTTTCACTCGCCGCCTATCATCCGAGCTCGCTGGCTAATTTACAACCTAATTTTTGCCAGCCGTCTCTTTGAGTATATTTCCCGCTGGAGGTTTACCAGGCGCAGTCTAAAAAAAAATATTATTATTTTTTTAAAAAGCTCTTTACTTGGCAGAGGGTTTGATCTCTTGGCCATTCTTCAACCATTTGACCTGGGCGTTGGGATCCATCACCTCACACTTGAGAACGATTCTCTTGCCTTTGTCCACCGTGTAGCACGATTCCAGCTTTGTCAGGAAAGCTGGGGAAGGCGGACAGGAAAGGGGGGGGGGGGAATTCAATTGTCTCGCTTCTCCTCTGGCCGTCCTTGGTCTGATTGCGCTTACTTCAGACGCTCTCCCATTGCCTTTTCCGCCTCCACCTGACTCACCCTCGGTGTGCTTGGGCTCCACCTTCATCTTTTTCAGACGCTTCAGCATGCCCCTCAGGTCGGTAATGCCGTACTTGAAAGCGATTTTCTCATATTCGCTCGGGTGGGCGTTCTTCAGCAATTCCCATACGTCCACCTCGTCCTCCACTTTGTCCGGTTTCCTCCTGTCAGACGGTGGGGGGCCCCCCAAAAAGGCATTTGAATGAAACAATTATACCAAAGTGTGAGGATGTGCTTGCTGGTGCAAGCAAAGATGTTCTCACTTCTTGGCAGCTTTGAGAAGAGCGCTGAAATCCAGGTCACCCTCGTCCTCGCCGGCATCGCTGTGTGAAAGGAAAAGGCGCTCTCAAGTCAGCGGGAGACTCGAATCGAGGCGCCTATTTTCGCGCTCGGCTAACACCCGACTTGAACTTTGTATTCGTGAGACTGGGCTGTTGCTAACTTGGGGCTCGCCCCAGACTTGAAGGTTCAGATCTCAGCCTTCTGACTTTTAAACAAACATGACTCGCTCTAAACTCCGGCAGAAACACGTATGAAATGCACTTGCGTTCTCTTGAAGGCGGACAAAATGTCCACCTGCTCGTCCTGCTGGGAGGCTGAAATGAGAGAAAGTTGCCGAGACGGCGGATTAGGGCCCGATGGAAGCAAAAACCCGTGGAATGCGCGTCAGGCTCGTCTTTCGCTCACCCTCCACGGAGATCCCAAAGCTGGAGCTGTCACATTTGTCTTTGGACGTCACCTCGCACCTGTATGCGCCGGCGTCTCCCGGGATCACTTTGTGGATGGCCATCTCGTAAGTGTAGATCTTTTCGGATGAAGAAGAGGGATGGGAAGGCTCGATCGGGCAGATGCAACCAAACCGATTTCCCCGGTTTGGGGTTTCTGACATACCTTTGTATTCCTGTCATAGGTTTCTTTGAACTGCATGTGTGCGCCGGACTTGCTGCTCAAGTCCAGCCACTTTCCCTTCATCCATTTCATGGCGGGTTTCTTGACCAGGGCGCTCGAGTCGACCTTAGCGATGAGGATCAAATCCTTGCCTGTCGTCGACAAACGGGCAGTCAGGAATGTCAGGATGTGAGCGCGCGCACGACCGCAGTGGGTTCTACGCATCTGTTGGCAGGCCTAACCTGTGACGGCGGTCACATGATCTGGCGGCTTCTCCAAGAAGAGCCCGATGAGCTCTGTCGCCTCTGAAACAAAACCCCCCCAAAAAAGTCCAGGTCTTTGATTTGAGGTGATCACTGACATTCTCTGGTGAGCGCTTGGAAACACTCATTCGTGTCTTCGTCACATCTCGGCTGGATGGCTGTAACGTCAGCCAGTCCTCCATTTCAGTTGCTCCAAAATGCCGCCGCTCGCCCCTTGACTGGTCCTGGTCAGAGGGAGCGCCTGCCTCACTCCTACTCTGGTCATCCCTTCACTGGCTACATTTGTGTAGCCAATCTTTGAATGGCCTGGCCCAACCGTACCTCTCTGAGCCCCTAAGCACCCCCCCCCCCCCCCCGCCTCAGGTCTGCCGACCAGGCACTATTAGAGGGGCCGAGAACTAAGCGAAGGCTCCAAGGGGCCTTTTCGGTCGCCGCTCCCTGTCTTTGGAACGAACGTTGGGCAAGTCCTCTTGCTGCCCATCTTTCAAACTCGTCTTAAAACTCATTTCTATTCTTTGACTTTTGACTCAGCGTAGTGACTTGTTTTATTTATTTTTTTTTTTGGACTGTTCTTGTGCTTTCCTACTGTCTTCATTATTGATTTGTTTGCTGTCGTATGAATTCTTTTTGCTCCATCTACAGCACTTTGTAAACAGCGGTGGTTGTTTTCAAGGACTCCAAAAATACAGCTAAGAGTTGAGTTTATTAAAAAAAAAAAAATCATATGCAAGGTGATGGTAACACAACACAAAGGGATAGTAAGAGAAATCGTCCGTCGCGCTAACACACGCAAACGTGCGCAAGCAAAGTGGCTTCGTCACTGCATTCTGCCTCTCATTGGCGGCAAAGGAAGTCATTGACCTTTGCTTCATCCTCTTCACTCTGCAATTTACTCCACATGTTGTTGGCATTATTCAAATAATGACCGTGACTCATAAGTACAAATGCTTTTTTTGGAACGCGCAGTGCATCTCTAATATGAACCTTGCTCACTTATGTTCTACAGGAAAAAGAAGAAAAAAACTGCCGCTTACCCGAGATAGCTCTCGAATTAGCTGATTTTTTTTTTTTCCCCCCTAGCGAACGCTGCAAAGCAAATGTAATGCAACGTGCAATGCGACAAACATAAGTCAAGAGGCTTCAACAGCTGAACAAATAGAGTTCAGGAACACACACGACATGACTAGAACGGCATGCCAAGTATCACACGAGGCTTAGCACCATTTGTGTCGCCGACCTTCTGTGCGCTCCTGCCACATGATGGCTCTTATGATGGATTTAAAGTCTTGACAGATTCACCGAATAGAAGACGGATGACGAGCTGGCAAATAAACACGTTTGGCGGCAGTCAATTAACGCGGTCAGGGAGCCACCGGCCGGAGCCGGCGCGGCGCGTGGCCCGACGCGGCCCGGGTGCAAAAGTGTAAAAGGCGCGAGCTCTAATCGAGTGACGAGGCGATCATGAAAGGCGCTGCACAAAAGGTCAGAAGCTAAACGGCGGCGTGCGGCTGACTTACCCTGCACCTCCACTGTCGCTGCAGGAGGGAAAAACACAGGCGGCGGCGGCACGTGATTAGAATCCCGCGTGTATGCTTCCTAATATTGCACAATTAGCCCACAAAAGCTCTGCAAATCATTTTCAAGTATCCACTGAAACCAGGCTACTTGAATAGGGACCAAATCACCCAAGTCTGTCATTTCCTCCACCCAAAGTGATTTGTAATTGCCTATAAATGCCACAAGATGGCGACAGAGCAAAGTTTTCTCTTGCCTCAGGCTATGGCCTAATGAAATAAAGCTCCTCGCCTCAAGATGAAACCAAGCCAGAATTTTTACATCAGACGGGATTTTGGCCTGAACACAACAAAAAAAAAAAGCTCACAGGTCAGCAAACAAATTTGCAAATGGCCACTAAATTGATAGTTGTTGTTTTTCGACTGTTAGTCATCTCCAACCAGCCCACTGATCAGCTTCTGGATTTTTCGCAAGGTGCCACATGTTCATCTCTTGTCTCGATTAACACGACGCTCGAGCGAACCCCCGACATCATATCCGCTCGTAATTCCAGCGGACATTCGATAAAATGTGCACCTTTTTTATCGCCTTAACCTGTGACACCAGACCGTATAGCGGCTCGTCGTGAGCTGGAGTCTCGTGACTTGGGGATTTGGACGCTATTCATGAAAAGGATCCCAGTTCGTTTGAGCGCGATTGACTGTCGAAGCTCAAGTAAGCTGCAAATGGAAACGTATGAAATAGCAAACTTCGCTCCCAGGGGTCGGGGGCAGGCGCTGGTAAAGGCCAACGACGGTGTCTCATGACTTTTCTGAAGATGAGCTGCATGTCTTACTTTTTTGGGGGGGGGGGCGGCTTTCCTTAAATAGCCGCACACATTTGCCCTCATGCATCAATTGAAGCCTTTGCGGTTGCAAATGGACATCAGTCTATTCCAACTATTCCCATTGGCGACCGTGATGTTTATTTGAGGCGAAACAGCTGCTTGTCACGCGGATGAGAAAATGTTCTCCTTGGGGGGGGGGGGGGGCATCAACTGACGCTGTGGCCTTCGTGTAAGAATTAACAACAATGAACGTTTTTCAGTCTCGGCATTTTTGCGGCAGGGTTGGTCATCCCTCACTCTGAAATCAAAAGTCTGAACCACCACCACCACCACCACCCTCGTTTGTTCAAACGACGCAATTCTCCCCCTCCTAAAACCATTCGCACAAATCTGCAAAAAAAAAAAAAATAGAAGTGGTGTCAACGCGTGTCGGAACCGACGTTACTTGCCGCGTAATCACGGCCGGCATGAGTGTAACGGGACCTGCCGATAGTTCGCGGAAATGATTAAATAGGAGTTAATTGCCTTTCTATTTGTGCCTCGCGCTGAAGTACGGCCAATTTAAAGCTCAGCTGCGGGCGACGCTTTGCGGACTCGACAAACGAAGGCGCTAATGCAATTTGACATTGTGGGGCTTAATGTGAGAAAATGAATTTCACTTAAAATGATCTTCTTAATCATCTAAATATAGATTGACGTCCACCGCTGGGCTCGGTCAGGCAAGTGCGGAAAGCGTTTCCATGCTCCTGTACGTTCGACTCGGTTAAGTGAAACCACCTTTGAAGTCGTGCGCATGCCTAACGTACGCATTGATGACCCCAAAGCGGACCAATTATTGAAAGGGGGATGAATCCGAGGCTGGCTGAGCTTGATGGGAACCTTTGGAGCCCAGAATGCCATTTTACATCCCGATTGAGCTCCGCCGTGAGTGTGCAAGTGTTACAGTTGCTAAATACTCAACTAAAGGGGGATGGTGATGGGTGGGGGGGAGGGCGAAAAGGTCACGCCTTACTGGGGATTATTTTTGGCTGCGCCTTGAGGGTCGGAGCTGGCTGTAAAAGGAAGGAAGCGTGATGGATGATTAAAAAAAAAAAAAAATCACGATAGCATTCTCATGCTAATGAGCTAATCTTTTGCTTCAGTATCGCATTTAGCGCACGTGTCAAACATCCAGTGGTGTCATGCGGGAATCAACGATTGGCGGCTGATCCTTTGTCAGCTTGGCAGTTGAATTTGGCTCAGTTACGGCAGGCGGTGCAGATGTCCAATTGGCTAAATTCAAACATCGTTTGGCCTCATGTGGGACAGAAGCATGTGGTGGAGAGTTTGGACGTGATTATAATGGCCGAAAAGTAGGTACGTGGGTGATAATGTCTTATGTTCATAGCAGAGCGCATGTAGGAAGGATTAGATGTGGGATGGGGGGGGGGGGGGCTCAACAGTTTGAACGCAACCTTGGCCTGTCAAGCTGGAGTCATCCCTCGTGACCCTTTCTCATATTTAATGACTTGGAACCTCTTTGGGTCAAAGTGCCGGTGGCCACTGTGACAGCAGCTGACTGGCACTTGAAGCCTTGTTGCATCGCCGAATGTGTACCCCAATTGGTCACGATAATATCAGAGACAAAAAAAAAATCACATTTCCAGTTGGATTCACTTCCAGTTGTTCTTGATCATCCTTACGAGACAAAGTGACCGCAATGATGTCATTGTGACGGGTCACATGATCAACGATGGCTTCCATAGCATGAACAGTTGATAAAAAAACCCTGCTGTGTTGCTTTTACTCAATTTTATTTTGTCAGGTGGTCGCACAAAATAAAATCCTCTCGTTCCAGATAGATTTTCAAGTTCCAGATGGACAGCCAGTTAAAAACGTAAGCCCAAATTTGGGAAACTTTCATTCCTTCTATCACAGCAGCTCGTTTTTGAGAAGTTCATGTCATGATTGTCCCGATTTCCCCCAAAACGTATAAATACACAAAAATGACAGCAATATCCAACCGTATTTCCAGCAATATTTGAAGTTTCCAACTTCCCCGACATGCAACCAAATCTCTTGCGCATCGGCGTACCTGCGGGGACCGGCTTAGCCATGCTTTAATTCCTGTGTCTTCTCTTCGCTGCCGGAAGACTGGTCGCTTGGCGGCTCGCGTATTCCCCTTTATTTGTCCCCTCGCACGCTGTTATTCAAAGCTCTCGTGGCACTCGAGTCACCCACACCCTGCGCTGTAAGCGAGAAGTGAGGAGGCTGCCGTCACCCAAAAGCACTTTCAAGTCAGACTGAGAGCACAAGAAAGGTGCCCCCCCCCCACCTCCCAAAATGAAAAAAGTGGGGGGGGGGGGGCGGGGGCTGAGGGAAGGCTGGGGTGGTGCTCGGGCGAAAGTCTTCCGAGGCTCTGGACTCTCAGAATCGTTCATCCCGATGCTCCAGGGGTCAATCTGACATCACTTTCTGGATTGTTTTGTCCAACACCCCAAAAAAAATAAGTAATAAAAATGGCTTGTGCACATACAAAATCACCCCGAAAATGAGGTTCGGTTGACCCAAGTTGTGAATCGGTCTTCTGCCGTTTAAACCCAAACTTTGACCCGGCAGTGTTAAGCGTGTGGAAAATGTTGGTGTCAAATGGGTGGCTTGTGTCAGGGAGGGCATCATCCCGTGTAACTAAATATACACTCTCAAAAATAACCCGCTCTTGGTTACAAAAAAAAAAAAGAAAGAAATGAATGCATAAAATATCGCGACCCGCTACTCTTGGGTCAGTTTGACCCAAGTCTTATTGACCTTATTGAGGCTGCGCTAGAAATTGCCGTGCTTGACAAATGCCTGCCATTGTCTGATAAGGATGTGGAAATCCGAGGACAACTAGAAATGTTGTCGCAACGACTTTGACACACAGAGCAAATGGAAGAGGCAGCCGCGGATCGTTTGCAACCAAGTGCAGCAGCGAAATTCGCCCACAAATTTTGTCGACATTTTGGGCCTTGTTTTCACAGGTTGGATTGACGTTTACTGTCACATGCCGTGTGATTTTTTTGAAGAGCTCTGCGACCATCTTGGCTTTGTTTCGATGCTGAAGAAGGTTGGGAGAATTTATGAGGACAGGAAGTAGAACATATTTGTCGTGTTTCGATTCACCCCACTAATACCAGACCCCGGAAAAGCACCTTAAAGAAGCCCCAACAATTTTCCATTTCATGATAACCCTCCACGGACCAGGATTATGGAGGACTGAAATTCACTCACTCATATGTCAATGTCAAAATCATTATGTAATTGGTTCAAGGTGTACTGTATTTATTTGGTTCTCTGTACAGGTTACAGAAAAAAGAGAAGAAAAGAAGACATTCTTGAGGTACCTGACATGATGCTGCCCTCTTGTGGTCGCATGTATTACTACATGACTTTCCATTCAATGGGAATGAAAACTGCATACTGTTCATGGTTTTTTTCCCCCCCGGCTAAAACGCATAACTGTACATTGTGGCATGTAACCACAGCCACAGGGTCGTGTTACGGCGGCGCGATGTTATGGCCGTAAAGTGTAGATATAAAAGGTGGCTACTGACAAACGGCAGTGAGCACAAAGTCAGATTCCAAGCGTTTTGTTAAACATAACATACATAGTTGGTGTTTTTTCGGGTAGTACATGGTTGTTTTGCATCGGGCTAAAGCACCTCACTGCACATCGTTTTTGTTGGGCTAAAATGCCTTATGGTCATTTTTTGGGGGCAAAAAACACCTTAGTCTTTTGTTTTGTTTTGTTTTTTATTTGGCTTGAAGCACTTTATTATACATAGTCTTTTTTTCCCCAGCTAAAAATGCGTTACGATTAATGGTTTGGTTTTTTGGGGCTAAATACAACACTCGGTCACCGATGGTTTAGTGGTACACTCGCTGGATTTGTCTGCTGGCAGTGTCTATGAAAATGCAACTGCACTTGGGATCTCATTTCCTGTGAAAAAAAGTTGGTGTCAAATATGACGCAAGCGCACACCAAGTTACAGTCATTGGTAGTCTAGTGGTATATACGCTGGCGTTGGGTGCAGGCAGTGTGGGTTCAAACCCTGCTTGGTGACCTGTGAAAATAAAACTTCAGTTACTTTTTCCTGTGAAACCTCAAGGTGTGAAAATAGCTTGAAACCTCAATTGTGCGCGTCAAATATGCCTAAAGCGCAGAGCACTGGTGGTGTAGAGGTATACTTGCCGTCTTTGGAAGCAGACATTCTGGGTTCAAACCCTGCTCATTGATGTGTGAAAGTACAGTTTTTCCTGAAAACCCTCGAAAGCGCATGTCAAATACGCCTGTAGTGCAGTTCAAGTCACAGTCACTGGTGGTGCAGAGGTATACACGCCGGCTTTCCGTGCAGCCAACCCGGGTTCAAATCCCGGCTAGTGATGTTTAAAACTACGACATCAAACACTTGGTTACTTTTTCCTGGAAACCCTCAAAAGTGCATGTCAAATACGCCTATAGTGCAGGACATTTCACAGTCACTGGTGGTGTAGAGGTATACACGCCAGCGTTCCGTGCAGCCAACCGGGGTTCAAATCCCGCTCAGTGACGTGTCAAAATACAATTTTCTTGAAAACCCTCGAAAGCGCATGTCAAATACGCCTATAGTGCAGGACATGTCACAGTCACTGGTGGTGTAGAGGTATACACGCCGGCTTTGGAAGCGGGCAGCGCGGGTTCAAACCCCGTCCAGTGACAGCATAAAACTGCCAACGCTGGGATAGGCTCCAGCAAGAGCGAAATGGGACTTAGTCACTGGTGGTACGCGGGTACACCCACTAACGGGGTACTCGCAGCGTGGGCTCAAATCCCACCCAGTGGCGGTCAAAATCGGTTCCGGAACGCCAACGCTGGGATAGGCTCCAGCCAGAGCGAGGCAGTTCCGGACACAGTGACCCATGAAGCCCCCCCCTTCCCCGGGGGGGTGGGGGGGGGAGGAGAAAAGGAGGGGGGACATGCACCCCGGGACGGAGAGGAGGGGGGCTGCTACCGCAGAGAAGGAGGACAGCAGTGGGACATAGAATAAAAATACTTCTATATTGTTTTCTGTATATGGGGTAGAGGATGTTGGGAAAACAAATTCCCCCTAAGTTTTTCCTCTTCCTCCTTCCTGCGCTAACACCCCTCCTCCTGTCCTGCCCCGGTCCATGTCCCCTCTCCTTTTCTCCTCCCCCCCCCAACCCCCCGGGACCAGGGGGGATGTTATGGCGCACTTTGTCCTCAACCGCCTCGCTCTGGCTGGAGCCTATCCCAGCGTTGGCGTTCCGGAACCGATTTTGACCGCCACTGGGTGGGATTTGAGCCCACGCTGCGAGTACCCCTTTAGTGGGTGTACCCGCGTACCACCAGTGACTAAGTCCCATTTCGCTCTTGCTGGAGCCTGTCCCAGCGTTGGCAGTTTTATGTTGTCACTGGACGGGGTTTGAACCCGCGCTGCCCGCTTCCAAAGCCGGCGTGTATACCTCTACACCACCAGTGACTGTGACATGTCCTGCACTATAGGCGTATTTGACATGCGCTTCCGAGGGTTTTCAAGAAAATTGTATTTTGACACGTCACTGAGCGGGATTTGAACCCCGGTTGGCTGCACGGAACGCTGGCGTGTATACCTCTACACCACCAGTGACTGTGAATTGTCCTGCACTATAGGCGTATTTGACATGCACTTTGGAGGGTTTCTTGGAAAAAGGAACCAAGTGTTTGATGTCGTAGTTTTAAACATCACTAGCCGGGATTTGAACCCGGGTTGGCTGCACGGAGAGCCGGCGTGTATACCTCTACACCACCAGTGGCTGTACCTTGCTCTGCCCACAGTGACGACCGAGGCGCACCGCAAAGCTCAATCCCCTGGCCCCTCCTGTTCAGAATTTTTCAGGCAGCCCATGGACGGATGATCTTCATCGGTGTGCCGCTTGCTTAGTTTGTGGAACTGCTCCTTTTCTCTCCCCCGTTCAGCTCCATGTGAGGCCTGCAACCCCCAAAATAAAAATACATTTTTGCGGGTGCCCCTTGTTACTTCAATTGTCATGCATTTTGTTACCTCTGCACGCTCTTCCAATTTATCAGGATCCCGCAGAGTGCTTTCGTCCAAATCTAGTCTTCATACTGCTCTGGTGCATCCTGTCCGAAATAGCTACTCCGCCCTGCCCCCCCCCAAAAAACCCCAAAAACAAAACAAAACCGCATGTGTACATGTACTTCCTCCCCAATGCTTAAGGTAGACCATTTGAGGTCACTTCACATTTTTATTCAAGTCCAAAAACAACACCTCACCTGACGACGTCACGTCGGCCAATCCGAGTCAACCTTCTTCTTCGGCTGCTTGTTCAACGATGTTTTGCACACCACACTAGCGCCACCCGTTGACCCGCCAGGTGACTGCTTTGGCTTACCCCGGAAATGGCTTGACTTTCGGCCCCAAAGTGATTTACATGGCGTAAAATACGACTTTTTGTCACCTTCGACAGCCTCCGCTCGTCCGCGTCCACCCGCTGCGCCGCACCCCAGTCCGCAAGATCATGTAAAACCCCAACAAGGTGACTTTTTCTCGTGATGAGTCCCTGCGGCGGCATGGAGCGTTTTGACACAATGATGGGCCGTGTGGATCCTGTGTCGCTGACTCCTGCTGGACTTTCAACGTCCCTGCAGGCAAACCCACTTGACAGACTGATTTGATGACAAAGTGTATCCATTATCACTGAGTGTGTTGGTTCCTCCAATAATATTCCCCTCTGCCAGGTACCGCTGGACCTCGGATCAAGCATCTGCTGTTGCGCTTCTTCCCAGTCTCCCCACCTCATCATCTAAACGCTGCCGCGGGTCATCTAAAAAACAAAACACATGTATGCCTGTCGCATCTCCGGTTGAATCAATGGAGGGCTCTCTAACCGTCCTCTGCAACATTTGATTAAGCAGCCACTGTGTGAACACGCCGTAAGAGCTACAAGACACACTAAACATGAAATAAAATTTCTAACTCCGACGGTATGTTTTGCACATCCTTTCAACCTTGCTCTTTGCCTTTGTGCATCCCATGAAATAAAATACAGAATGATCGCAAACAATACTGAACCTTGTGCCATTGCATTGCTACAGATTTATCAAGGCGCGTTAGCACCCTCTAGTGGATGAAAACCAAACAGCTTTACAAAGCAGCAAATCACAAAACAAAGTGAGATAAAGCGAAATTCATTGCACAAGCAAACATTTCATACGAACCTCGTTCCCAGCTCTGCACTGTTTTACCTTTCACCTTCAATTTGTCTGTTTTTATCCTCAAGCACTTTTATTCTCTGTACATCGGAATTGTGCGATAATTAATTTACGTCAAATGCTCATGATTTACGACACTTATTTTCCTCCACCCTTCAAAATAAAAGCGATAATTGCAAGGTAAAACATTCAGGTTCAAGCATTACCCGCTTTATTTTAATTTGTAAAATTTGTAGAAAAGAGACTGTTTGAAAAAATATATATTACTAACATGCACAAAGAAACACAAAAATGTGGGGGGTTTTTCCCTCCTCTACACCCCTCGTGATCTACCGGTCAATCGCGATCGACGTAATGGGCACCTCTGGCTCACATCATAGCTTTCTACATTGCCCCCGCCCCGTTGGTAGTGGAAGAAATTGCCTTACCCACAACGCACTGCGCGACATGGAGTCGATTGTCCTCTACCATCGAGATCTGGTATCAGGGAGACGGCGACAACATGGCACCTGCAGACGATGTGTTGCTGCGCGATAACCCAGGTGCCCTTCTTGGTGATGTGATTCACTTGTAATTTTGTGGCGTGAAATTCAAGCAACAATTGAAGACAAAGCAGTCACCGTGGCGCTGCTGGATGATGACATCGACGACAGGTCAACCTTCAGGTGCGCAACGCTCACGATTGTACGAGTGTGCAGCACACCACTCATAGTTCACGGGATCAAGCCTCGCACCGCTGCGCCGGGAGCCAACCCACTCAGTGACGGCACCAATAGTTGCTGTGTGACCAGTGAACAGGTTGGGGTGTCGTTGGCCTTCTGCTCAAAACGCCCCCCCCCCTAAGACTCTGTTCGGGATAAGCGGCGTTCAAGTTGGATGGATGGATGAGCGACAAGTTTCGTTTCACGCTCAAACACGAAAATTAAGATGCCAGGTTCGGAAATATATCCATATATACTAAGTATTTATTAAGCCATCTCTTCATAAAACTCCCTCGTGAGATTAAGTTAGCACAAAAACACCAGAGCTGTATATACAAGTGTGGGGGAGGGAGGAGGGGCACATGGAAATGCTTCAAAGTGATGCTAACCAATTTTCAGCAGTCAAAAGTCAAGTCTTTTTCGCGTGCCTGGAAAAAGGCGTTTTGCTTCTTGCTGGCGACTGAAAATGACGTCACGTGTGAGCCATCAAAAATAAAGTTCACCTTCGACTGCTGAAAATTGCAAAATTGGTTCACATCCCTTTTTTTTTTTTTCTTTTTGCCCGTAGCACACAAACGAAAGGTGTTATCGTCAGGGGGGGGGGGGGGGGGTCAATGCCGCAAAGACGTTTGCCAGAGATACAGCAAGGGAGCGGAGGGGCTGCGTTTTTTAATACATGTAGGCTTTGGAATAGGGCTGGGTGGCGTGGGGCGGGTGTTCGGCGGCGACGTAGGGCGGCCCCCCCTCGTCCAGGTGGGACAGGGGCACCGTGTCCTCCTCGTTGACGTAGCGCTCCAACTCGGCCTTCAGGCTGGGCCGCTGATTGTCGGGGAACGCCAGCGAGATGAGCGCCTCGGGCTCGCACACAAACTTGTACACGTAGCGCTCCCCCGCCACCTGCGCGCCAGACCAACGCTTAGACCGACCAAAAAAAAAATGGTCCGGCCGGACGAAATGTTGGACTTTTTATACCTTTTGCATGATTCCTTTCTCGTAGTAGTAGCGCAGAGAGCGGCTCAGCTTGTCGTAGTTCATGGCGGGGCGGTTCTTCTGCATACCCCACAGTCGGGCCACCTGCGCAGGACCTTTTGGTTAACACTGCGTAACTCGAGACTGCGGTTTCGGGAGACTGAATTTTAAAAAAATTCACATTTAAACTGGTCAAAAAAAATTGCATTTTAAGTGCCAATTTAGTCCCAGGGCTTACTACATTCGTCTTTTTTTACAAATGCCTTACAATACAGTGTTTAAAAAAAAAAAACGAAATAGCCTTAGTTTACATCATGTATCAATCATTTGATTATTTTTTAAAAAATGCTTTGTACCACATTTTTTTCTAAACGGTGGGAGTACTGCACGCCTTCCAGCCTCAATGTTTGTGCGATGGCCGAGTGCTCCGTGCCTCTAATTGCACTCGTACATTTTTAATGCCTTGTGATAACATAATGGAAGTGCACAGGCAGCAGTGTTTGGACCCACGCCAAATGGACGCCCCCTCATAACCACGTTGCTAATTGCACAATTGCAACGAGAACACACCTCAGTCTTCGGTGGTGTTGGCGGCGGCGTTTTTTTTTGTTTGAATAGCTTATTTGGCCGCGAAATGCTGTGAATGGACTCGATGTGTTTGTTTCATGACAATGACTACTTTCCTGGTCACCGGGGCTTTGGACCGACCATCTTTTGGCGTTTTGGAAAGTGCACGGGGGTCGCGTGTACCTCTTCGGGTTCGATAAGCTTGAACTCCATCCCGCGGCCGGTCCAGGCGATGAAGTGCGCATTCCCGGGGTCGTCCAGCAAGGCCACCAGGAACTGCCACAGCTGCAACGAGCCTCGCCGCTGGTAAGGCGTTCCCTCGCGGAATACGCCGCCGCCGCTGCCGCCGCCGCCGCCCGCTTCCTGCTTCATCTCGCCTGCGGAGAAGACAACAGTCGTGAAAATGACGATGAGGCGGCCACACGTTGATTCATCAAAAAGATGGGAGGACATTTTTAAAAGGGGGTCTTTCCTACCACGGTGCCCCCCCCCCCCGACTGCAGCAAATTATTTTGATTGTTGGGAGTGTTTTTAATGCCTTACTATACATATCACAGTTGCATACTGTTATATCACAAAAGTGTGGAAAGGCGAGACGCGCAACCGGCGAGAAGGGGCACACGTCAGCGCCCTGAGGCGCTCCGCACCATCAGTGACTACTTCTCACGCTGAAACAAAAGCCACTCAATGTCAAGTCTGGCGTCTCGCGTTTCGCGTTTCCTTCTGAGAGAGAGGACTCACCTTCAAACTTCTCCGGGACCACGCGGGAGTCGTTCTCGAACCCATAACCTACAACAACAACAACAAGCACATTTGCGTTAGCGTCACAAAAGAAGAAGAAGAACAACAACAACAGGCTCTCGAGAATCAAAGAGAACCTCTTGCGGTTGAAAAAGGGAGCAAGGAGCTCCCGACAGAAGACACCTTAAGGGTCGCACACGAAAAACTATAATCAGGCTCAACAGGAAGTGGGACAAGCCGATGCAAATAGGTTCATACTATTGATTTTTCCAGGGAGAAAAAACAAAAAAAAAGCATTTCTGGGGTGGGAAAGGGGGGTGACTTTTCCAGAAAACAAACAGGTTTTAAAAAAATATTTGCATTTCTGGGGTGTTTAAAAAAAACTTTCTTGTAGTGTGTTTTTTTAAGAACTGTTTTTCCCCCCATGTTGTAGGAAAAAAAAAAAGTACATTTTTTTAGGGGGGGGGGGGGAATTCTCTTTGGAAAAACTAGTAAAGTACTAAAAGTTGTCAAACCAATTTCTCTGGCAAATTTGATAAAAGTGTATCTAGGCCGAAGGGAGTGAATCTTTACACTTCATTTAGATTGCAAAAAAAAAAAAAAAAAAAAGTCAACTCAGTGTCAGTTTAAAAGTGCTTGAGGAGCAACCCTTGCTGCTTTACCTTCGGGGGTCGGCTGGGAGGTCGGGTAGGCTTCACGGTGGTGGTACATGGAAGGGCATCCGGACACATCTACCAACATGTCAAATGGAAGCTTGAGTCAAACTCTCAAATTGGTGTTGGAGCCTGAGAGCTTTAGAAAACCAATAAAAAAAAAACATGCAGGGAAACAGGAGACTGTGTGTGTGTGTGTGTGTGTGTGTGTGTGTGTGTGTGTGTGTGTGTGTGTGCGTGCGTGAGAGAGAGTCCTAGGAACAAAAACAAGGCAGCATAATACGTACAAAAGGTGCAGCAGTGAGTCAATGCGGCGGAATGCAACGCTCTCGATAAGATGCCACTGAGTGCGTGCGCGCCTACGCAAGTGACCCGACGGTTTGTTACGTTTCAACCATTATTCATCATTTTCTCAAAATGTTGCTTTTTTTTTTCCGATCTCTGTGTCACCTCCAAATGAGTCGGCGGCACCAACAATTGGCCCGGGTTGAATTGTGCTCATCGGGTCCAAGTCTTACATTTTTTTTTGTTTTCTTTCCTGGTTTTGTGGGTGGTGGGGTGGTGGGGAATGGTTTTGCATTTAAGAGCCGATTCAAAACTTCTTCATACCCAAATACCCCCCCCCCCCCCCCCCCCGCCCTTCCGCCCCTTCGCGAGAGGCTCGGGTTACTGCGGCCTCGCTCACTTTTCCATTAGGAGTTGATGGGGCTGCAGCAAAAGGAAGCCGCCGGTGCAACGTGAAACCCCGCAGCCTCCGCCGGGGACTCTAGTCTTTCCTCTGCCCTCCATTTTCTCAATGAAATTCCTCCACCGCATCCAAGGAGAGCGGGGAGGGAAGATTTTGGAAAGCCGGAAGGGGAAGGTGTGAATGTGCTAGAAAGAACCCCCCCCCCCCCCTTCCACCCTTGAATGTCCAAGGAGTGAAGCGGAGGAGGAGTCCCGTGGCTCAGGGAGAAAAAAGTTTGCTTCTTTACACGGACATTTTGTTTTGCAGATGGCTGAGACGACAAAAAAATGAAGGGGAGGCAGGGGGGGGGGGGGGCTTGAGGTTTTGCCTCACTAGGATTTATTTTGCCTTTTTTTTTCACTGAAAACAATTCAGTGTAAACGCTTAAATGCTCACTTTGCTTCAAATCCAAATGAGTTTCTTTTGTCATCAAAAAAAAGAAGAAAAAAAACGACCGAATAAAACATTACGGACTTTAAGAATAAATAAAAAAAGAAAGCTAGGGAAAAAAAAGATTTTTTTTAGGAAAACATTCAGATTTTTTTGTCTAGAAACATAAAGGCTATTCTCTTAAAATTATTTTATTCGAGAAAAGCTTTTTGGGGATTAAAATAAAAAAAATACGAGGTATACTTTTATTCTCAGACGTTTTTCTCGTGAGATTGAGTTGGTTTTTTTTCCCAATTTGGCCCTGACACTCCTTGTGAAGATTTGCGTGTATATTGTTTTTGATAACCTGTATTTGTCCCACACTGCGGTGTGACCTTTTTGACCTCAAAGGGCCACCGTCCTCAACATCCCTGCTTCTCACCTGCGTCGTAGGTGTAGTCTGCGGGCTCCTGCTTGACCATCATATGTGCCGGCGGGAACCTGTGCGGGTGCAGGTGCGAGTGCTGGGGCGCGTGGGGCCCGCGGCCATGCCCCGGTCCCGCGCCATGCGCCCCCACCTGACCCGCCCGCTCATAGAGGGGGTCCATATATTCTTGTTTGAAGCTCTGCTGCAGGTAGGGCACGCAGGGGTCCGAGTGCTGCCGGTGGTAGCCGCCGGCCCCGCAGCCGTGGCCCGCCGGGGCGGGGGGCATTCGCTGGAAGGCCTGCGACGGTGAGGGGAACTGGGGGCCCAGGGGGTCTCCCGAAGGGCCCTGATATCTGCCGAGTGAGAGAGAAGATTGACTTGAAACTTCCACGGGGCGGCCCGCCAAATTTCGGGCTCACTCACCTGGCATTGAGGGGGTACGTGTTGCTGGGCAGCGGCTGCGACGCGGCGGCGGGGTTCATGTAACCGGCGTCGGGCCGGCCGGCCGCCGCCGGTTTGGGCGAGTAGTGCTGCTGCATGGGCGACAAGGGGGTGCCCGGGCAGGGGCGCTTGGCCACCCCGGCGCCGGCCCTTTTCTGCTCATAGGCGCTGCGGACGACACGCAAACAGACTCCGGATATTGCGTCACGGCATTTATGAACCGAGACTCGTAAACAAGCACCTTTTTTTTTTTCCGATCGATGCTTACCCGGCATAAAGGCACTGCTCTCCATTGGCGACGTAGCCAAAGTTGGGCTTGTGGCTGCACGACTGGCTGGGGTCCGAACCCGGACTCTGTGGCTCCTTCTTGATGGTGACGGGCGGACTGTGAAAGGCCACCGCTGTCAACGCGCGGGAGAGACAAAAGAGGCACGGTTAGCACGGGGGCTTCAAAGGGAGCGGGGACGTTCCGCCGACAAACTACTTTCGCAATGTTTCCGCTTATCGAGACAACAGATGAAACGTTTTTTTACGACCTTTGAACTTGGGATTTGTACTTTAAGTAAACGTTTCGCCGGCTTGCAAAGGAATTTTCGTTTTGAACACGCGAGTCCTTTGTCTGGTGTCACTCGAGTACGATTATACACAGAGGCACAATACACCAAGGGCGGGATATTTACATTCAAGCACTTGAACATCTTTCACATGCAACACATTGCTTGCTTGCGTGTGTGTGCGTGCGCGTGTGTGTGTGTGTAGAGCAAACACATGGGCACATTCCAGGCCAAAGTCTCCTCGCCCACTTTGCCTTGACTCTTGCAGACACAACAGCGAACTTCCTCAAAGCAAAACATGTCTGCCAATTGTCCACACACACACACACACACACACACACACACACACACACACACACACACACACACACACACACACACACACACACACAAAATGGGAATTCGTTCCCATTTGCATGCAGATGTTGACTTTTAGCGGACACGTCAGCTAATATGGCCACGATAGGGAAGCCTGACATCTGCACACTCAAATCAAGCTGTCAATCAAAGGGAAAGCTAGAGTGGGACGAGGGGTGCTCCTGGTGGAACTTTCTAATGCCAACCCCCCCCTTAGAAAAATATCCCAAGTGAAGCTTCAAGCTGTGCCGAGGGCTGGTGTTTATTATGTGAGGGGAGGCTTTCGGTCCGAGACGTGTACAGGATGTTTTTCTGGTCCCGGCAGGGTAAACAGCAGCAGCTGTGCACTTCCAGCTGGGGGGGAGGGGTGCATTCATTCATATGTGTGTGTCTGGAATCTCTGTGGGTGTGTACCTGCATTTGTGTGTGCTTGTGTGTGTGGAGGAGGGGGAGAGGCAGGCCGGATAATTGCACATTGCGCTTCATTCACAAAAAAACAGACGAGCAGCAAGCATGTGTGGCCCGAAAGTGAAAGCGCTCGACCATTTTGGGAGGGATGGCTTCAAGAAAATGCCATTCTGTTCGCGCAAGAGGACTACATGAATGAACCATGTTCTTTCTACGGGTTTGTAGTATTTCTTGTCGAGTCACGTGCGTGATTCCTGAGCATCGACAACAATTACTCTTGCGCGTTTTGTCCCGCTTCGAGAGATCGCCCCCTGCAAACATCCCCCGGCGTGTACACAAGTCAGCGAGCGCAAGCGCCGGTGCGGAATATTGGCCTGAAGTGGCGGGCTGGGTTCCTGAAATGCTTTTCAGAGCACAAATCCTTGAATGGCAATTAAAAGGTAACTGCCACGTGTAGGCTTGAATGCCAAGAGGAATGAAAAAGTTGCAAAGAGAGGAAAAAAAAAAAAAAAGTCGTGATAATATTTTTGTGAGGACAAAGTTATGAAGTGACTATTTTTGGAAGAAAAACGTAAAGTGATCAAAATTAACAAGAAAAATACTCCCCGCATTTTTAACTAGTCCAAAGCTAATGCCTTCTGTGCACATGTGCACTTTTTCAAACGATATAACAAATTGAAGTCCCCATAGAAGGGAACGCAAGGCAGGCCTGTCTTCACTCTGGGCGACTTTCCTTGAATCAAACGTGCACTTCCAAAAATAATCCATGACTGAAAATAAAGCCCGGGCTCGAATAAATGATGGTGTCTACATTTACAAGGCAGTGGCAGTCGTGTAAACGGAAAAAAAAAAAGAAAGAGAGAGAAAAAGAGAGAGAGAGATGTTCCATGGGTCCTTTTCTACTTTTTATTTTGGGAGATACGAGTTCCTTCTCGGCTCACGGCTGAGGTCGAAAATTGCGTGCGGGACGCGCAACCAAGTCAAACCCGTCGCCAGATTTTCCAGCTCGTAGTTTAAAGCGAGGTCCCCAAGCTACGGTGTCAGAAATGGAGCAAGTCAAGCGGCGTCGAGTCGCAACTCGAATCACCCGATTGGCCCACCGAACGGCGACTGGACCCAATCAAGTCCCAAGGCCAAAAACTGGTGACTCAAATCTGACTTGCGTCCCTGACCCGACCCCATCGGCGTTGTCATGAGAACCAGGATGTTGAAGCGCCGAGGATCAACGATGACATAAGGTCTCGTCTATTTGCTGGAATTTTTAAAGCAACTGGCGATCGCCGAGGGCTCAGACAGGCTGACGGCGGGGTCAGGGGGTGGGGGGGGGGGGACGGACGTAGTTTTACATATGTAAATGTCGACGGTGGTCAGCGGTGGAGGATGCTGGGAGAAAGGCGATGGTCATGGCTGAGTGCTTTAGGAAGTGAAGGGATCATTACATCGGAGGGGGAGGGCGGGGGCGAGGGGGCTTCCCATTCAACGCACGGACCACAAACAAATCATGAGAGACGGCCGGGCCGGGATGGGCCGGCACGGGATGCCCCCGGCTCCCCAGCGCCCCCCCCCCCCCCCCAGCCCCATTTCAACTCCACCCGATCCATCCAGCGCACGTTGCCACACAATGGGCCTCTCAGCTCAGTCGCCCGAGTGGGAATATGTGTCCAGCGGATTCCTGCGGGATCCCTAAAACACACAAGCCCGGATGAGCGCAACACACAAAAATAAGCAGTCATGGCGCTTTCAATTTTGACTGCTTGACTACTTTTATCGTTTGCAAACGCAAGCCAGCGACTCCAGGATGGAATTGCCTGGAAAAAAAAAAAAAAAAAACACACCCATCATGCCACCAAATTTTATGCTCAAAATAAAACAGTCATTTTCAATCTGAGCACCACTCAAAGTGAATGCATGAACTCCTCCCACGTCGCGTGCGGCACACCTCTGCCAAATGAGATGGAAATCGTCAAGTTCTTGCAGCCACGGAAGGGAAGCCCGAAAACGAAGACACAACTGCATCTGGACACTCTTAAAACGGGATGTTTATGCAAAACGTTGCCAAGTCTCGAGTCTCTGGAAGCCCGCGGCTCACGACGGCCTCGTTGGCAGGAACTCGGCAGACATCAGCCCGGGGTGTCAAACACCACCGGAACCGTGTGACGTTAAAAAGAAGAAATTTAAGGGGAAAAAAAATGTGCAGACAAGAGCCAAGTTCTTCCTTAACTCCTTCCTGGCGGGGGTTATCTGCTTCTTGTCGGCTGCCTTTTGTGTTAAACCCCCCCCCTGGCTCACCAAATGCCATCGATCAATCAGGCCACTGAAGACGCTGGCTCAAAAGGAAGCTATTGATTGACAAGAACGACATTAGGGTTACAACACAGAGACAACGATGCTATTCGTTAGCCCGTCTATGGCGCTTTGCATTGTTTGCCAGCATTCCGCTCTACGGACCATCCAAAGGTAAAGCTAACGTTGGTTCGCCAATGTGTAAACATTTCTCGGGCCTGACCCAAGATGGATGTTTTTTTTTTTTTTTGACGGCTATGACAAAAAAACAAAAACAAAACAAACAAAAAAAAGTCTAATGAACACCAGAATGCCTTTTTGGGTTTCTTAACGCTCACAACAAGAAATATATGAATTATAGGCAGACCATTGGACTGTTTTATTGTTTGTTGTCCTTTAGGATTTGTTTAACTTTGCAACAGAGAGAAAAACGGTCACAAATCTGCTGTTTATTATTAGTTTGGTTTTCTTTTTGCCGTGACAGCGATATGCCACTTCAAAGGCAAAGGCAGCCCCCATCTCCAATTTTGCAGGATCTCTATAGAAAAGAGACTACAGGGTCATGCCACACGCTCCCAAAAGAAAAAAAACAAAACACACACACAAAAGCAATTAGAATGTCATCAATCTATTTCTGCTTTCTGGCATTGTAAATCACAGAGAGACACCCAGGCGGGAGAGGAAGTGAGGCAAGAGAAGGCCATCCAGGCCTTCGCCGGAGCGTGGCGCGCCTGCTAACATGTGCGCCACATGTGCGCGCCTCTCGGGTCGCCGCACAGCCAGCAAGCCGGCGAGGACGAACGCGGCAGCCAGATCGGCACAGTGGCCACCCCCCAACCCCCTATTGGATCCATTAGTGCTCTCCTATCTGATGGATGAATTTTTAATGGCATTGACAGGAAACTAAGTCTTGTTAGGGCTAACACCTTGCTACGCATAATCCTGTCCTCTTGACAAAACAAGTGGATACGTCCATCTTATCATGTATGGCAACAGTGAGTTGGAAAAGGAAACAAATTACTTTTTTTTGGGAAGGGGGGGGGGGAATCTGATTAAATTTCGAGAAAGGAGACAGACTTGTAGGACAATATCAGCATAGTCAAGAATTGTGCCGTCTTTTCCTATCACTGAGGGCAAAATGGTTGGCTAACAGGATGCGCGTGTGACCCGCAGCCGTCATACGTTGCCGTGGTTTTCTGCAAATGTCACACTTTCACTTCCCTCTGCGTTTAAAAAAAGAAACACTCCTCGTCTGCCACGGTGAGAACCGACTTGTCCGAGCGTGTCGCCCACAGATCAGTCGGCGTGGCAGCAATTGGTGGCGACCATTTACCTAAAGTGACTGAGGTCAATTTTTTTTTTTACATTTTAAGTGTTTAAATCAAAAAGAATGACGTCTCATGTCTTCAACTAAATCACATAATATTCCTCGACAAATATCTGCTAGCTTGATGCGAACACACAACGCAAAACGCCACGGACGAGCTAACTCGCACTGATATTGCTGCATTTTAAGTCTTTTTGTTTGTTTGTTTTGTTTACACGAGCACAGGATCTGTAATTCAACTTAAGCGTAAGTCTTTCTGATCGCAGGAGATCAATTTTGGTTTTCGTCGGAAAGGAAAAGACCCTTATGGATGTGTCCCATATTAAAGAGGGCGATAAACCCGGAGCACATCATAGAGCCTGTGACAACGTTCTGACATGCCCCCCCCCCGCCCCTCCTTGCCGCCGCTGTCCACTTCACTTCCAAATGTGCCGCGTTTGCGCTTCTGACAAACGGCCATCGAGCCGCTGTAAATCTGACGCTCGCATTGCAGGACAATACATCGCTGTCCCAGAACGTGCGCCGCGAGAGCGACATCTCGCTATAGGCGAGGGGCGGGATGTAATTAATCTGACACCATATTGACTCCTTGTTCCTTACCCCCGCACCCCCCCCTCAATATAGCCATCCCCCCCGCTTAATGTTTAATGGCGCAATCGATGCATCCACACGTTACTGAGATGATATAATGAGCTCCTGCTGCTTGATGGGATTATTGTGCACGCAAGGAGCTTTCGGGAGGAAACGTTGCCTTAGTTATTTGGGGGGGGGGGGGGTCCGCCATGTAATATACAACCGCGAACTTGAAACGAGAACGTAGCTTTGTGTCAGTTTAGCATTTCATTGAGAAGACTGGCAAGTGATGGACAACGTGGAGACTGGTGAGGGAGTACCAACAAATGACGACGATTGTGAATTTGTTTATATAGCAACTAAGCTAGCTAGCTAGCTAACAAAAGTACAGCTACTGAGTGCCAAGTGGCTCTTTGAACAATTGTAGACTTTGTAATGTCATAATCATGCGCGTGCGTGCGCGCGCGCACACACACACACACACACACACACACACACACACACACACACAAATTTGGCTAACCATAATGAAAAATGACCATCATCCAAGGAGACCATTGTCTTGAAATTAGCAACACACAATTCTTGCTGACCCGCTGAACAAGCGGCCCTCCCCGCCTACCCCGATATCATGATGGAGATCTCTAAATGCTTCATGACACATCGTGACCCACACGTGTCTTAACTCTCTTTTTTTCCGAGCTGATTTATCGGCACTTTATCTCTATCAACTCATCTATCAGTGACTCCGCTGGGGGGGGGCCTCAGATCGATGCGTAGAACTCTGCTACACAAGCCCCCCCCCCCCCAAGCCCGGCGGCTCCGGCACGCCTACTGGCTTGTGTCAGCAGGTTAGCATCATCACGTGCACGCTGGAAAGGATTTAAACAGGAATAGTTGCACAAAAAAAAAATAGCTCGTCTTACTGTGCAGAGAACAAACAAAGGAAGAGTGAAACTAAAGCAGAGATGCAATTTCCTGATTTTTCTGGCAGCCTTTGAACACATCAGCCCGTCTGAACTTAACAACTTCAATTGGAAGTCTCCTCTTCTTCTTCATCATTGTGAGCCTATTCATTATGGTTCCAGGAGGAGTAAGCAACCCCCCCCCACACACACACACACACACACACACTTCTATCTATTCATGAAGCGATGCTTCTGACCCCACTTGACTGCCCCCCCCCCTTCTCCAAGTACTTCATGAACTGCATTAAAGTGGCACGTCAGGCCGTCTTCTACAACAAATTAGTTACCGACTATCGATGTCACCAGATGCCGGCGACGCACTACTTTTCCACGAGACCGGGCTACGGAATGACCGACCGAACGACGCTCCTCCCCTCCCCGCCAATAGCAAGATCAGAAGAATGGATCAGCTGAATAAATGACATCAAGAGTTGTCGTAATGCTGTAAAGAAAAAAGAAAAAAAGTGAGCACAAAAACAAGCGTCTCTTAGGTGCCGTGAATGAAGGCTCGCCAGCCTCAGCTGGCTTTTCACAAGCAGCCCATTCATAAAAAAGCTGCTGTGTGTGTGTGTGTGTGTGTGCGCGCGCTGACTTGAGAGGACTCAGGCGTGCCAGAGAGGCGTCGCACTGGTGGCTTGTGCGCTTGTTTCTGGCAGGCACCTGGCTGTTTTTGCTGTTGCATAGCACCTCTATTTTGGAAAAAGAAAAAAAAGACTGCCGACGACGGCGCCGCATGTTCCAGAGGCGCGCAGCCAATCGGCGCGCTGCGGGGACGAGGACGTCCTTTTAAGCGCAAACTGTGGTAACAACAAGCCAGAACTTGAAAATCGTTTTTGTGTATGTGTATATTTATTTTCATGCGGCCTCATCCCTTAAGGAAAGGCACTTTTTACATTTTGATTTACCGAAGCTACCAGGCTACTACCTGTTTGGTATCTTAGCAACCAGTGCCAAATATGGACACGCATGCACCTGGCCGCCATCGTCCATTACGTGTGATAACGCTTGCATTCACGAACATCTTCACATTGAACTGATTTGTAGCGCCGCCGCCAGCCGCTATCGAGTTAGCATTCAATTCTCATCACGTCGATCCTGAACCAAATGAAACTAAAAGTGCAAATGAATGTCTCCACTCGCGGCGAATTCATTTGGGGGTCAATAGAATTGGCGGCAAAATTTGACGCGTTCCGTAAGGGAACATTTGGAGCGGCTGGAGTGGCCGCTTCAAACTCTGCTTCCTCGCCATTGACTCCGGCGGCGCCTTGCTCTCCCTCGCCCCCTTTCGCGACTTCTCCCTGAAAAAAGGGGAGCGCGCAGCGGCGCTCGATGGCCGCAACTTCCTACGTAATTACTGCAAGGCACAAAACCAAACAATCGTCCCATACAGCTTCGAAATCACTGGATTAGTTCACATCTTGGAACACTCAAACTCTGTGTGCGTGTGTGTGAAGGAGCAGAGAATTCAACACACACACACACACACAGGAAGGGAGGGAGGGATGGAGGGCTTTGGAGTATCCACTTGGAAAGAAGGATGAGGGCGGCGGGGTGTTTTTTTTTTCTCTCTCTTTTTTTTTTTCTCAATGAATGGAGAACGAAGGCGCTCGCAGCCGAGAGGCACACTTCCTCTTACGCAGGCGGGGAAGAAAATTTATGAATGGCTCGCGTCGAGTGTAAACAAAGAGGAAGGCGCTCTCGGCGTCTCGGCGAAGGGCGGCTTGTGGCCGCCACACGAAACAATATTCGGGATTCGGGATGACACGAGGCTGTCACGGCAGGAAAATATGCGTCTTTTGATTGTTTTCGCATATTTGGGGACTTTGTGGCTTTGTGATATTTAAACACATGCGAGACGGTTGAATACACGTGAGTTGTGGGTGTGTCCAGAACACTGATCAACATTTGTTTGAAATCAATAAATGTTTCTTTTTTTTTTCGCACCGATTACTAAGCTATTTTTTCAGCAACAGCTGGATTTTATTTATTTTTTTAATCTGAAATGTCATAGCTATAAATTACAATGCATGGTAAAATTTGCATTGTGAAAATTTCAAAATAAAATATCTCAGCTTAAAAAAAAAAATACATTTAGGGACGCCTAAAGCTCTGATCAAAATTTGTCATCGGCGAGCGAAACCAAAAACAGTTACGGCACGACCGCCACCACGCACATGCGCTTGTTCGCTAGACGAGAGCGAGACAGCAGACCGGATAAAGTCAACAGATGTGCTGGTCTTGCGCAATTCCTCACTGTGACATTCCGTTGTGTCTTATTAAAGTGTGTACGTGTTTTTTTTTTTTTTTTTTTAACCCTGCTGGTGGCCACACCCAGCCAGGTAACAAACAGACACGGTAAACAGGCTCGCCGGGGTGCCGCATTTGTCCGCAGGCATCAATTAAGACTCCAGCCAAGCAGGACAAGAGTCGGGCTTTATGCGTTTCGACGCAAACACGCGCGAGTTTCAATAACAGGTGAGTCACCTGCACAGACGTCTTTCAATTCCAACACCGGTTTGAACTTTTCACTCCTGGCAGCGGATTAAGACTGATCCCATTCTTAGCATTTCAGATCATCGGGCGACAAGAGAACCAAAAGCCGTCGTCCCTTTGTGTTGATCGAGAGAGCGGAAACCACCAATTGGCGGCTTTTGACGAAGCTCGGAAACAACACGGAGCCAAAAAGAGCGGGCGGGCGGGCGGCAGCTTGAATGAAAACAATTACGTGTCCGTCTGATATTAATTTTCCGACATTTGGCAGGATAAAATTATGATGACCAAAATGATTGCCCGATTAACTACAAATATATAATGAATCAAATGTATATTAGCGTATCAAGAAAAGAATATACACATGAGTTCAAATGTATATTTTCTGTCTCAATTTACTCCCAAATTGACTTGGTCGGGGTGAAACGCGGGCCCTGCAACGAAACTTGAATGAGGAATTGGATATACTTTTTGGAACTTTTAATTATTTGTCTTTATTTTTTTGGGCGGTGTGCCGTTGAGATTCTTCCCCTAGAAAATCGGCGCCTCGGCTCAATAAAGTTGACGGAAAGAGTGGGTCAGTGGTGGGCCAAAGCGGATTCTTTCACTGCCGAAATCCCGACCCGTCAAGCCGCAAGTTGACAAAACCACGAGATCTTCTAACGTGTGACATTCGGCGAAGAGTCGCAGTGGCTGCGAGCAGCAGGGACGCCGTCCGTCAACACAAAGCGACCCTCGGCCTCTAAATGAAGTGGCTGCCAAAGCGGAGCCCCCCAACGTGACCCCGCAAATGACGGCGGGGTCAGCGGCGAGCATCGGGGCCGACGGACGATTGGCTGACAGGGCCGGAGGCGCTTAAGTAGACATGACCCCCGCGCGCCCTCGGGTTCATCTGCGCTTCCGCCGGCGCTTTTGTGGCCTAATGGACGCCGACAAAGTCGCGGGCGGGAATGTGTCACGCGGGGATGGTGACACACGCGGTTTGAAACGGCGCCGTGTTTACACACAAAAGACGGATGTGCCTGTGACACCCCACCCCCCCCCCCGCCGCTGCCTGTCACTTCTTTCAAGTTCCCACAAAGCCACTCAAAATACGGGCAAGTTGTCAGTCTTTGAGTCTCAACATCCAGGTTTCAAGGAAGTCCCCAAAAATGTCAGGAAGTCGCGTCAACGCACCGCTTTTGTCCAGCAAGTCTTAATTCAAGTCATCAAATGTATATTTGCAACATGAGCCACTTAGCACTCCGTACCTGTACTCGCGTTAGCCAGCTGGCTTAGCCTCTGTTGCCGTCCGACCTCATTTACAATTTTGAAATTTTTGTTGTTGTAATTTCACAAATTTTACAATTTACAAAAAGGACGCAAAGCAGAGTCCACATGAATGGATTTTTGTACAGTATGCGGGCGGGCGGGCGCACCCCCCCGCCTGGATCCCGAAGCGCCATTGTTGACAGAAGGGAAACGCATTCAAATCGTTTGCTTTCCCTTTTTACGAATCCGCTTTTTTACCGGTTTCCTGGGCCGGACCCTCTCGGCTTTTCAAGAGCATGCAAATGGCGGGCGGCGGCGGCGGCGGCGCACAATACCGAGGGCCCTTTTGGTGTCCTGGCTTTTGTCGGCCGCAGAGATTGCAGTGAGCCGCTGCCGCCGCGCACGATACTTTCCAGACCCCCCCCCCTCCCCCCCTTGTGACAGGTGAACATCCACACTCTTGAGACAACATAATTTTTTGTCATCAGAGCCCCCGCCGCCGCCGCCCCGCGTTTGACCTCGCCGTCCCACAAGCGGGCCAGAAACGACACGAGCAAGTTGAGTGACACCAGATCACATGAGATAAACAATAAAATCTCCGGGGGCGATCATCCCCCGAAAACAAAACGGCTGGATAAATGAGCACCGGGGGAGGACAAAGAAAGTCCAAGGGCAGTACTCACAGTTCTCCGAGTGGAAATCCGGAACAAACTGCTCGTCGCTGTCAGGAACCTGAGCTGGAAGTCAAAGACAGAAAACGTCATAAGTAGCTTGTCAAACTTTCAGGGCAACAACATTTTCGGGAAAAGGTTTTAAACCCAAACCCTGATTTCTAACCCCAAACCCAGGAAGTTGATTTTCAACACCCTCCACCTGGGTGCTCTGATGCAAGTGGAAGTGCAACGGAAAGGAAAGTCACATGACAAGCTTTCTATTTTGCTCAACGTTTCATTCATTCATTCATTCAAGCGCAGCAAACAACACGCACGTGGAAGGGGGGGGGGGGGGGGGTGATTCTGACCTCCGCACCCCGACAGCGGCGCATTGGCACTTATTTCCAACCTGCATGTGCGCGCAACGACCCCCGCGTTCAGACAGCACAATGATGAATGGAAGGGGATTCCTAACGCCGGCCCACAGCACAATAGCGCCTGTCTGAGGCGCCTGCACCTGGGCCGCCGTCGCTGACTGGACTCATTCACGTCCACCCGGGATGACTTTCATTCACAGAATCGGACGCTTTTGGAAGCGACAAACGCCCCTCCCCCCCACTCCCTTACTCCAAAACCATCATTTCATCCAGCGCTTCTTCACGGAGGACGCGGACAGAATCCAGACCGCGGCGACCGGGCTAAACAAAGTCAGCGCGACAGTGACAAGTGGCATCCGAGTCGGCGCTTTTGTCACGGCACCTGGCACGTCGCCTGGCTCTGGATTTCTGCAGTGAACATGAACAGCTGGCCATCGAATCACGCGCGATGAGAATTTCAACCAGATACGAGCAAAATGTCTCATGTGCAAATGCGCAGAGCACAGAGAGAAAGTGGGAAGAAGGCTGCGGCTGACGCAATGCAGCGGATCGGCGTTTAGCCGCGCACATCCCGATTTTCCCACTGGATTTAATGGAAACATTGATAAGCGTTCCAGTGCGTGTGCCTTCCTTCGCCACCGGGGGCAGTATAATAAAGACACATGAGTTTCGCAACCGACTCACTATAGTTCGAAGAGACTTTTTTTTTTTTTTTTTTTTTAAACAGAGGATAAAGAATATATGCCTGTGAGGATTCTCATATTACTCAACTCAATTTACAAAAGACTTTTTCAAACCGGCGTACATCGAGGCTAAGTCTGCATCGTGTGCGAGCGTTGAAGCGAACAGACTTTCCTCGGGCAAAGCGATGTGGTTGTTTCCAAAACACAAGGTGTAATTATCTTTGTTTTATGTTGAGTTTTACAGTAAACTTCAAATTGGAGCGGAAATAAATTGCTTGGAGCCTATTTTTTTTTTGGTGGGGGGGAAAAATGGTTCACAATCCGCTGCTTGTTGTGAACTCGAAAATCGAAAATTACTTTCAACGCTTCCAGGAACTTTGAGATGCAAGTCGTCACAAGAAGCAAAGTGGGTTTTCAAATCAACACACACACACAAGCCCCCTTCCCCTCCCCCGGTGGGAGTTTCCTGGGCGTACAAACCTGAGGCCCAATAAGACAAGACGCAACAAGCTTCCCCGACGCTCGCCATGCGCCGCTTCCGCTCTCGTCCTCATCGTGGCCAAAAGGGAGAACCAATTTTTTTTTTTTTTTTGGTTTCAAAATCCCCCAGAACTTCCCTCGCGTTTACAATCGGGGCAAATCCCTCACAAGTGCAATCGCCGGAGATCAAGTCTTTAATTAATGCGACAGGAAAAGGAGAAGGTCTGCACTCGAGCCGCTATTTCAAGTTAAATAACATCTTTGCTGCGCTTCGGCTCGGATGAGATGACCAAAAATAGGTCGATATGTCACATGACCTTCACCCCCCCCCCGCCCCACTTTTGATCAGGACTATGATTAGTCACGTCATTTTTGTTTTTCCATTGAAAAGGACATTTTGCCGTGGGTTTAATGCAGCGCTTTTGTGTCGTTTAGTGGCATGACCTATGCGGTTTTACAGGGCGAGAGTGCGGTTTTTTTGGGGGGGGCGGCTGAGTGTAATACTGAGTCTTTTCAAACTGACAAGGTTCAATGTTTAAAAATCCAGATTTCTGTAAAAAAAAAAAAAAAAAAAAATGGAGATAAAACTTATTGAGCCGCTAACCTTATGTAACTTAAATTAAGTAAATTTACTCGGCGCTCCTGTAAGTCAAAATGCAGCATTAATATTTAATGATTTGTTGTGAAAATGTAACATCAAAACATTGCAATAAAACTGCCGCTGACCTTATTTTCATTTGGTTTCTTTGAATTATAGATTCTAAATATGATTTTCAAACATGAGGACCTTTGACGTGAAAAGCACAACGTAAATGCCAACAGTGCGCCGGGCTCAGACGTCACGTCTCAGCGACTGTTTTCTTTTTTTTTATTTATTTTTTTTTTTTTTATGGCCTGACAATGACGTGGCCGCCCTTTTCACATGCGGAGTCGAAAGCGACAAGTTCACTTCACACTAGTCTAGGGACTCACACGAAAACAAAAGACCAGAGCCAATAAAAACGGTACAAAGGCTTTGTAGTTGAAGGTCCGACAAGTAGCTGCTGTCACACCTTTAAAAAAAAAAAAAAAGGGGGGGGGGGGCTGGGCAGGGGGTTGCCTATCAAGACTACAATGTTGCCAAAAAAAACACTCACTCACGCCCAGATTGAGAATTCTTGACTGACTCGATTGAGGGAAGGCAAATTGAAGTAACAGCGCACAGAGGGGTGCAAAATGGTGGAAAGTTTGATTTAATTCTTTGGGGAAGCTGTTCTAACGGTCGAAGCGACTGATCACAGACACTTTTCCGTATTATATCCATTAAAAAAAAAAAAAAAAAGTATATTCAGATGAATCAACTCGAAGCAATGTCATATTTGTGCTTGGTTACTTCCCATCATGGCAAAGCGCCAGATGCGACGCCAAGAAAGGGCAATCAATCAATGTATTCGTCTTCCCACCACGGGGTAACGTGCGGCTTTTATTTGTGTGCCCAAAGTGGAATAATGACTCCATTAGCGCTCACGACATCGTCGTCGTCGTCGTCATCAGCAGCAGCCGCCGCCGACATTTTATGGCGTTTACGGTTTTTAGGCCACAATTCTTTTGTTTTCACTGTCTTTGATTTTTGGAAGTCTGATTTTGACTCCACGCTCAGCACTATGTCTGCAGCCATTTTTGTTTTGAAAGTGATCTATAAATGAAGTTGAGTTGAGCACGATTAGCACGCTATTCATTGCATTTAAAAAAAAAAAAAGAAAGGCATGTCTGTGCCATTAAACTCAGCAACAAAAAAAATGTCAAATAGCCTGTCCCTTAATGATCATGCGGACTGGGCGAGGGCACACAATGTACTCCATGCACTCCCATTCGCACGTGTTGGACAATTTCCAGATTTCAATCATTCTAACGTGCTGGTTTTTGGTACGGGAGCCCAGATTTGAACCCTTACCTCACAACTGTGAAACAAATGTCATAAGCACTTTCCCATCGTTGCTGCCCCGTTGTCAGCCTTGCAGGGTCTTGCGGTGATGAACCAAAACACTAAACCGCCATCCAGCGCGCAGTCAACTTGCACAACAGAAGTTTACTTTCAACAGCTAAAGAAGCTCGAAGGTCAATTACACAACTTTAAAGGACAAATAACACGAGTGACTCCTCTGAGTCAGTTACAGGCTGATGATGTGTCACCGCCATTGCCAACACCAGCTACCTTTGTATCTTCAAAAAGAGAACACAGACAACTCCGACCCGATAAAATTCACAGCTTTCTCAGAAGCAGACGTGAAGAAACTCTTACCTTCTGTGAGCCACGTCTCCTGGAGTTGGCTTAAATCCTGGAAGAGGTCTACGGAGTAACGCAAGACACGTACAGTAAGTGCAAACCCGGAGAGGGAAAACAAGAGTAGTGGGGAGGATGGGGGGGGGGGCATTACTTTCAAATAAAGTGGACTTTACCTTCGGATTCCTGAGGGGGCAATTCTGTGTCCATGTATTTCCTTTTGGCGGCCATCAACAGTCTATTTGGGGGCCCATTTCCTTGAGACTTCTGCACAACAACCCACATGATGAACACTTGGACAAACGCAAGTCACACATTTGACAGTAAAAAAAAAAAAATATTTAGGTTGGAACTTTTGTGGGTCGAGAGGCTCGTGAAATGAGTACACGTTTTTTTTTTCGGAGGGGGGGGGGAGGCATAGAAAACGAGTTGAATTGACCATTTGGCGCACGGAGCCAACACCACGAAAGCTTTGACGAGGTGCCGTTGTAAGTTTAGAAAGGAAAAAAAAAAAAAGAAAGCAAGAACGCTGGCGTGAGTTCGGTTTCGAGCTCGAAGTCAAGACTCGTGCACGCGCGTGAAAGAGACCAACAGCAACCCCACAAAAGGACCCGAAACTCTGAGCAAAAAGTGCACGCGGAAGCATACGTACGTTTGCGAAAGTGAAAGGCACTTGCTGGTCCAAGTATGCATCCATGCTACGGTCCATCCGTCAGCCGTCTGCGGTCATTTGGGCCCAAGCGGAGCGGACGGCCGCACAGCCTGCAAAAGCCTGACGAGGGAGGAGGGAGGAAGAAGGGTGAGGAAGAAGAGGAGGGGGGGGGGGGGGCTGAATGAGGATGCATGTATAATGAGCTCCATTCACAAAAAAAAAAGAGAGAAAAGGGGGGGGGGCCGAGGGACAGTGATGGCGAGTGATTGCACAGCACGCTTGTCTCCGCTTTTGTGACAATTTTTAACACTTTACGTTACACTTGACCACAATGCAATCTGTTTGGTGCGATTAAATCCGCTTTAACAAGATCGATCAACACAATTTGAGTCTTTTTCTTCCATTTTGGCCAGCGTAGCTTGGCGATTGGTACATTTCCTCTTTCAGGGGCTCCGGTTTCAAGCCTTTTTTTTTTTTTTTTTCCTTCAATAGTGCGACTTATGAATGAAGACTTACACTCCGCCCCTCGGCCAACCGCAACTCCTCGCGGAGACAAAAGAGGCGGGGTCAGGCGCACAGCAGCCAATCGTCGTCGTCTCCAAAGGGCTCAAGTTTCGTGCAGGACTTTCCAGTTGTTTTTCATTCACAAAAAAGTGAGACGGAGAGGGAGGGGGGGAAAAAAGTCCCATTCACAAAAAACCTGCCCTGGCTTGTTTTTCTTCTCGCTATTTACTGCATCGCACTTCTCCGAGAACTGGAAAAGTGGCGCTGGATGTGACGTAAATCGGCTCAAAGCCGCGCATTCTTGCGGTTTGACAGTCCACAAAACGCATGGCGACGACACAGATGTTAGCCTCTTCACGCAACTTCAGTGGAAAAACCCAACGGCATTGAATGTTCTCGAAAAGAACTTCTCAACGCTGCACACCGAGCATCGCGACTGAACTCGACAGAACCGGACAGTCATGGGTCACTGCATTTAATACCAAAGACTTTGTTGACTAAATCCACCTTTTAATTCCACCATTGTCACCATTATAGAAATTGTGCACGTTGCCTGGAGCAGATCAGGAAAATAATGCATTTAACTTATGACAGGACAAAAAGCAAAAGCTTTCTCAAATAAAAGACATCATACTCACCAGAGACGCTTATGATTAAACAATATGAATGGATGAAGATGACTAACGGCGTGGGGTCAAAGTTGGCTGTCCCAAGTTTTACTCTGGCCAACCAATCAGAGAACAGAAGAATGCTGAAAAGTTGGCCCTCGATGACATCATTGTGAAATCTGATGGCAGTCCGCTGTGAACATAGCTGAAGTTACATGGGGCAACATGGCTGATTCTGAGGGCCTCGAGCAGATGAGATTAACAGAGCAACATGGAGAAGATGAAATCTGACTGCCCCCCCCCAAAAAAAATTGAAAGTTGGTACCATTTTTTTGCTCCAAAATATGCTGTTGCTCCTACTTTGCAGCAAGAGCAGTTGTTCTTTGCAGAGAATAAAGAATACATGCAGTGGGGATTGTCGTATTATCTGTCGACATGCGTTCCTTCACCGTTTGTGTTCAAATTTTTTCCGTTATAATGCTGCAACATTGATGGTTTAAAAATCGACTCAAATTGTAAGTCTGTTATTACGGGAAAAAAAAAAAAAAAAGTATGCATGTATAAAATCCCTTCACTGCTTATTTGCTGTATCAAAGCCCCGTCGCCCGTTTCCATTTCTCAACGTCAGCTCTTGTGTCGGCGTATGAGAAACGCCACGGTAATATTTACAGCGCGCCATCAAATATTTACACCCAAAATGAAAGCCATGTGATTACAATACGTGTCCGGAGGGGAGAAAAAGAAACACTTTTGAGTCATGGCGCACGTCTCGGAAAGCACATGTGTTCTTCATCACGTCTTCCAATTGGAAACAAAAGGAGGTGGAGGCTCGGGGGGGGGGGGCGGCGCTCGCGTCGCTCTGCCGCGCGTCCGGCTCGCTCAGCAGAGACGCGAGCGCTGACGGACGGGCAGACGGACGGATGGGAGACACTTTGGGCTCTGAGAGCTTATCGATTTGAGCGCGATGGAAGGAGCGCCATGACGTCTGCCGATGGAGGCAAATACGCCACGAGTGAGTGACACACGACGACCGAGCGGCAGCAGAGGGAGCGGCGAGGCGGCCGCGTGTCTTTTAGCGCGTCGTTTGGACGACAAAAAGGTTCCCCCCCGGGCAACACGACGAGACAAAGTGACAAAGCATGTCAACTGAAATATAGCGAAATATGTTTAGTATGATTACATACTGGCGAAAGTTACCCGAATCCTTTTAAAATACTCCCAAACGTGACCTAAATACTCTCGAAGTTGTGAACTATTTCCTAAACGTGACCTCTTAATATATCGAAATACTCTCCTGTTAGTGGCTTTCATTGAATGACGTCCCGTGCAGGGAGCCGGCGAAGCCCCATCGCGGTACTCGAGACCACACGCTATTGAGTATCACTGCAACAGAGAATTTACTTCATCAAATATTCATAAAATAAAGTGGCACAGCGACCCTGTAATCCGGTCGGAGTGAATTTCCCTTCTGGGACTCATGAACGGGACCTCTGCCATCTTTTTGCTCGGCCGGCTGTGTCATTCTCGCAGCGTTGAGACACGTCGTCACGTTTTGTTCTCCAAACGCGTCCCCGGAATAACCACCAAGTGCCCAGTAGGCCTTGGCGAACACAATTATTAAGCAAACACTCTCACGCATGGGGGGGAAGGTTTTTGTTTGGAAGGCGAGCCGCGCCGACGGGGAAAATAAAGGGCCGTGCAAACAGCGGCCGTGTGAACGGAGGGGCGGGGCGGGGCGGCGCATGTGCCGGGACACGCACAACTTCCACTTCTCTCCTCGAGGGGGGGGGGGGGGGGGGTCACCCGAAATAACAGCGGGCTCGCCGCGCCAAGGCCCGAGGCGTGGCCAGCAAGCGAACAATACGCACCTGAAAAGAAGCGCGCACGTTGTTGTCGTGTATGGAAATAGTGCTTCGGCGCTTCCTGCTGAGGTCAAAGGCTGGTGAAGTGGAGCGTCTTGGCATGATGCTGCCGGGCCCTCGGGCGCTTTAATAAGAGAAAGCCAGATTACAAATACTGTGCCACTTGACTCACTTCTCGTCTACGCATTCCTAGAGCGGCTGGCTGTTAGTTTCAAACCACTGACCAAAAAAAAACAAAAAAACAAAAAAACATTGCTCAATGGATGAAAACATTGGTCAAGATTGAAACAAAATACTACATGGAGAGCCTCAAACACTGAAATGTAGTTCCTCGTCAACAAAAAGCTCCTTAACGAACCATCACATAGTTCCTTGGGAAAAAAAAGAAGGTGGTAAAGCACTAAATGGAACTGTTCAACTCACCAAAACGCAGTACAGTGGCACCCAGACGGCAGCAAAGCAATCCTCCTCCTATTCAGGACGTGGGCCTGAGTACAAAAGCAATGCAATTGGTTTGGTGCTTTTTTTTTTTTTTTTCCCCCCAAATGTAAAATGTGTTTTGGCAAGTCTTACATTTAATTCCGGTCGGTCATTCCCCCGCGCGGCCCCGGCGTTGCCGGGACGCCTCATTTGTGTCGAGGACAAGTCGACGCTGGCAAGCGATGGAGGCTCGGTGGGCCCGCCGGGCGAGCCACCTGCGGACCGACCTCCTCCGACAAGCACACTGGCTCGCTTGTTTCCGAGGAGCGCGCGGGCCTTCTCGTCGGCCCCGTCTGGGCCGGTCCGGCCCCTGCCAGAGATCAATCAGGTGAGCACAAAAGCTCGGAGCTTTTACAGGGCTGCTTTGCACTCAAGAGACGCGGCCGCCGTGCAGCTGCACGGCTCAGCTGCCAATGGGAAACGCACAAGGCACACACTGACACAATCCTCCCTCCCAGACAGAGTAAACGCCCGTAAAGATTAGGTTGGATTTTCACTCAGGAAGGCAGCACTTCATGCTGCCAAACGTAAAATACATCCACACTTTAACCCCAACATTCGAGTCAGTGCCTCTAATCTGCAGCTCCGCTTACCTAATTGGCTTTTGCAACCAAGTTGTGGATGGGAAAATGTCACAAATCAGCCAGTTTTGACGGGTTGGGCATTTTGATCATTTTCCTTCGTTGTTGATTTTAAGTGCGCAAGCATGACTTTGTTCTAATGCCAAGTTGTGATTTGTGTTTTGACGACCATAATAACACGGGAAGGTTTTGGAACTCTGGCTTGTGAATTGTGCAAATAGTCGCAGAGACACATATTTGCACTTTTCACGTGGTGGTAAAAGAAAAGAAAAAAAAAAGTCACCAAAGGCAACTGTTGTAGTGGGGGGGGGGGGGCATTGTCGCTTTCAATGAGAAGTAGACAGAGAGGATCTTTGTTGATGCCTGCGTGTAATGCCATGAGCCCCCCTTGGCCCCTCCCAACACTCCCCTACCTCCATTGTCACACCACATGTCCATTTAGATGCTATTTAACACGACATGCTAATTTGGGCGTGGAATACAAAATCAGCATGTCACTTATAGATCCGTGGTTGTTTTTTTTGGGGTCCTCCCCACCCAGCGAGCGCCATCAAACCGTCCACTGTGGAAGACGACAAAGATGACATTCAGAAATCCAACACAATGGCAGCCAGGATCACGAGTTCAAAACACATTCATAGCAAGTTATTTTAGCCTTGTGAGAGCTGGTGCACGCAAGTCAGCAGTTTGTCTATTTAGTAAAGTGGAACCTCATTTGTTAGCCTTTTTTTTTTTTTTTAAAGATATTACATCATCAATAATTGATTATATTTAGTTAACAATGTAACTTAATAATGAATTGAAATTACATTGCAGGCCGTCCCATGATAAATACAAAATTACCCTTTTGAAATACTCTGAGCATGTTTTCTAACATTTACAGCAATTGTTTTTTTAAAAGGTTTGTTGGAAAACCTTTAAAAAATTACCAACACATTTACACACGTCATATCCTATATTGAGAGTACCAATATCTGCGTGTTTGCAGTAAACAAATTTCATTTTTTTCGAAACAAAGATACGATCATCAGACAATATACATCAATAACGGTAGCCATAGATATATATTTTAAAATTAACCTACTAAAGTTGTGCTTTGACGGCGTACAAAGGAGCATTGAAGAGGAGTCGGCGTCAATCATCTTGACAATTAGCCACAGCTGGAATACTTCCCGTTTTCATTCTTCTTCTTCAAAGCGTAAACCGTGTCAAGTGAACTATTGTGCCGCCATCTAGCGGTTAGCACTGGAGTTACAGAGTAAACAGTATGCAACGCCATGTTTTTTTTTTTTTTTTTTTACTTCAAGTTGCTTTGAATTTTGTGAGATGAAACATTGACAATATCATACAAGATAGTGAGGTTTTTTTTTATAATCTGTGGGAATAAAAAAAAAAAACATCGACAAAAGAATTGCAAGTGATATTCAGGGAGTAATTTTAGGAAAACATTTATTCACATTGACATCAGTGTATTTTTAGTGCATTTTTACATAATTGCCTTCGTGTGCACGTCCAAGCATCACGCATGTGCGAGTATGTGTGTGTGTGTGTGTGTGTGTTTGTGTTGGAGACAACGTGCCGCATGTTTGCGAATGAGGACCCAGCGTTTGCGTGTTATTTTTGCACACGTCACTTGAGCACGGACGAAACACAATATGCAGATCTCGGCAGCAGACACGACACGCATAACACATACATGGACTGTACCTACTCTATATATACTGTATACAGTCGATCCGGTGCACGGTTGATCAATACGGAGGCATTCTCACGCCAACACGTTGCCATTCGACAGGCGACACTAATTCACATTCCTCCTCCTTGATTTGCTGTGTGTTTAGGTAGTGCTCCATGTCCCGTTCTTTCCTTTCCTTTCCTTTCCTTTCCTTTCCTTTCCTTGCCTCCTCCCTCTAGCTTCTTGTTGACTTTAGTTCTGGACGTTGAGGATCTGTGCCGACAAGCCGTGGTGCCATTTCCTCAGCTTGGCGAAGCGAGGACCTCGCATCTCCGACTCAAACTTCTCTCTGCGTCAGGGTGACATGCAGGGGCCACAGGAAGAACATGAGGAGGTCGTGCTTTCACAACAGCTGGAGTGAGTCTAGGGAGAGGGCGGGGGGGGGGGGGGTCTACTCCCACCCCTCAAATCGGAGTTTACCTCGACTTCTGCAGAGCTTCCTCATTTGGGTCTTGCACTTTATGGGCAGACGAGAGGATTTTTTTTAAGATTGCAGATGAGCACGCATCATTTGAAAAAAAATAGCATTTTTCCCCCCCCCTCCCTGACTGACTGTATTCGGTTCCGGTGACGTGCGCCAGCATCCTGAAGCTTTTGGACTGCAGGTTGGCGGCACGGCGAGCCCACTCGGACAAGTCCAGGGAGTTGTCGCTGGGCCTGATGACGGCTTGGTAGACGGGCGAGGCGCAGTCAACCATGGGGTCCTTCATGGGCAGCACCGCGCTTGACGCACAACACATGTGCCAATTCAGTATTTGGGCTTACGAGACAAGCGGGAGCGGGAAACAAGCAGCAATTTATGAAGCTGTCTTAAAGGAGACATATTAGGCATCCCCCCCCCACCCCCAATTTCGAAAAGTCACATTCTGAGAATGGAGAGACAATTTTTCCGAGCTACACAGACAACCTAATATTGACCACCGGCATAATTTAAGTCGAGCTATTTAAAAAGTCCATTTCAATGTTTTTTTTTGTCTTGCGTAAGATGCCCCCCTTAAGTGTTTTCATGGGGTGGGATGGTACTCACGCCAGGGGGGATCCCGCCTCCTCACTGAGGTCACGACCAGGCGGCGGCGACGGCGGGATGAGGATGAGGAGGGAGGGATGGAATGAGCAAGAGCAAAGTGGGTGACACCACACATAGCTTTGACAAAGAGGGTGCGGGAGAGGGCGCGGGGGAGGGGGGTGGGGGGGGGGCGGGTAGCTCACCCTTCGTGACCTTTGGCCTGCGACTGCCCAGCGATGGCATCCATGATGGCGTCTTGCGAGTACATGCTGATGGGCGTGTTGTACTGCGCGTGCACAATGGTGGCCTTGCCGCCGGGGCCGCGCACCTCGATGGGCTTGTGGGTGGACAGGGCCGAGTCCTTCAGGGCGATGGGGTTGAATCTGGGGGTGTACTCCAAGCTGGCCCGCAAAAGGTCACGGCCAAGCGTTACACAAGTCACACAGAGAGGGGGGCGCTGTTGCTTTGTTAATCACTTCCAAAGGAAAATTCCTCATGCACTGTTTGAGGGCCAAAATGAGAAAATATATATATATGCCCGGGAAATGTTGGGTCTCTGACAACCCAACACACATTCTGACAATGCATATACACACACACACACACACACACACACACACACACACGCAATGTTGTTACGCTCTCAAAAATCAAGCAAAAAAAATTGGTTAAATCACGTCACGCCTTTCCTGGCACTGCATACTTCATGCACAATGATGCATGTTAAGAGCGAATACCGACTTTGCAGGTGTGTTGGCGATGACCTACGTCACACACATACACAGAAATAAAGAAAGAGAAATTTGAGACACCGGTGACTCAATGAATTGCGCAACGTAAGGCGCTAGGAAACTCTCAAATATGTCGTAATCCTCAATCATCGTTGGCGTCATCCCCCTTGGCCCACCCCCCCCCCCCTCTTTGGCATGCCTGAGTGTGAGTGACAAGAGCAGGGGGGTCTCTGTCACGTGACACAGACAGAGGGCGGGGTGTCTGGAGGTGGGGGGGGGGGCAAAAATGGCCAGGAATAGCTTCAAATACCTGCACTAACACACACCACCTGATCCGCTTATGTCATGAGTGCGCCTATCACACATACGCAGGGACACCCTATCTGCGGCCGAAGATGATGATGCTGCTGCTGCTGATGATGATGCGTGACAGGCTCGGAACATTCCGCCAGCGTGTCGGACAGCTGCCCCGGCCTCGTCCAATAAGGGGTCTGTGTCAGGTTTGATAGCGGCGTCCTAGGCAAGCACGTGCCCGCGACACCTGACTTATCAGCGGCACCGCCCGCCCACTGATAGGCGGCTGATAGTGCCGACAGATCAGGGTGTAACAGTGACCTTAAGGATGCTTTTGAAGGTTGCCATAGCAACGGCCCGCCATCATCTGTTGCCTTACCCTGATCTTTTTTTGAAGCCTAATCTAACCCTAATTCAAACAATACCAACGTTTCATGAGTGCCTGCCATTAGTTTGACCACAATTCAAATTTGGATTTTTTTTTTTCCGGAGGGGAGGGGTCGCAAATGGCATCGCAACAACCAGATATTGTCAACAAATCGCTGCTACTGGTTAGTCGCCACCTCGTTAGTTATGTGTTTTTTTTTTCCTGTTAAGTTGAAAGGCTTTTTATCTTGCATTGCGGCGCACATATTTTGATGTGTTTGGGAGCCGCCTGCACCGTATTAGCTTTTGTTTGTTTTGTTTTTTGTTGGGGGGGGGGTGTTGTGTTGATGTTAGCGTAGTGTGGGATAAAAGTTAGGTAACCTAATAAGTGGGGGGGTTTTCCTCCCCCCCATTATTTCATTCTAACACTTATTCATTGCTGCACTTCTAAAACGTACCACGGGTAGGCAGCAAAGGCAACACATAAGCTGCATAGAGAATACTGTATACGACTTGTTTGTGTGCTTAATAATAATAATAATAATATGTTCACATTTGTCTTGTGTGTGTCCATACCTTCTGGTGGGGGATGACAGGCATGGGGGAGTCCATCCTGGGGGCGGCTGTGGAGACGGGCGCAGGACGTCTCGACCTGATTGTTCAACAATACATTTATTTTTACATTTTCAATCTATTTATTTATTTATTTTGGGGGATGGGGGGGGGGGGGACTTACTTGTGCATGCTGAGCACGAGCCTGCTGGTGGCCAACTTGATCCTGTTCTGGGCCTCCAAGTGCGTCAGGCCGTCAGTGCTGACTCCGTCGATGGCCGAGATGATGTCGCCCTGTGCCAGGAGGCCACCCGACGCCTTGCTGCCGGGCGTTATCTGAAAAAGGCATGTATCAGCAAGCACATACAAAAGAAGTTTGTGGAACAGTCTTTTTTTTTTTTTTAACTGCCTCCAAGTCGAGTGAAGAATGTTAGAAATTCAGTTATTGTTGCGGTTGTTATTATTTTTGCTGGCCCTTTAAGGAAAGAGCGCCTCTTAGAATTTGGGGTCTAAATTTACAGGCGACTCGTTAAAGAGTTAAAAATATGCCAGGCCGTTGAAGCCTGCGGACGAGTGACCCTCCGCAGCGGCGCACACACCTGCCGCTGACATTCACCTTGTCTCAAATTCTGTTTACATTCAGCAATCGGATTTCGTCCTCGCGTCAACATTTGAGATTATACTGTCATTTCCGAGCCATTTAATACTTTTAAATGCATATGGGAAAAAGTTGGGTACTTTTTTTTTTTTGCCAATGTAAGTAATGTATTTGTAAATTATTTTAAAGAAAAGATTCTTTTTTATGGAGGAAAGAAATGATTTCCTAATATATATAGAAGCCCGCGCCTACCGCCTGCGAAACCGGGATCAGGGAACAATGGAGCTTTTATAACTCGGGGAATTTCCCTGCAAACTTTTCCACTTATCGAGGAGCCAAAGATCCTCGCTGATGACCCCAGGATAGGTGAGCCCCCCCCCCGCCCCCCCGCCTCCCCTTACCACCTCGCCTTCCCAACGCTATTTAAAGGGGAAGCTGTAAATACACCAAACGTCCTGCCAGGGACCAAAGACCCCCTCACCCCTCAAAACAGTCTCCTATTGAGTCCTCGTTAGCCATCATTTCAAAACAAGCATCATTCTGATGATAATGTCCAAAAAACTTGACGTTGCCAACAAGTAAACAAAATGGTCATCTATAGATTATCTGTAGCATCGTTTGCGAGCAATTTTGGAGAATAATTTGGGATATGTCATTTTCATTCTGACTTTTTTTTTAACATTTGGTTAGTTTGGTTAGCAATTAGTTTGTAGAACGACTTAGTTTTTTATTTTCTTCGTTTTTAGTTGTCATTATAGTATTAGTTCTTTTTTGTAATATAAGGAGTCTTTTGATGTGGGCTATAACATGACTAGTAAAAACCAACACGGCTGAAATACATTTTTTTAAATGAAATAACATTGATCATTTTTCATGAAATATTATTTCGACCACTACTGCACATTCTATACTTTTTGTTTCTTCTTTTTTGCTATAATTTTTCTGATCCCAGTTTCTTTTTTTTTTGGGAACCAAGATGTTGATGCCATCTATGAAACTCAAGACGATGACCTTGGTGGAAGAGTCATGTGTCATCAAAACCAACAGTTAAATATTTGGTAAGACGCCAAAATGGACAAGCAACCTTTAAAAACAAATAAGCAGGAGAAATCATGATTGCTCTATGAATGTCCGCGTGAAAAATCCCCTTGAAATGATTTTCGACGTCAAAGTCACAGCAAATCCTAACCCAATATAACAACATTGGAGTTAGCCCACTCTACTTCTCAGTGGCTCAGAAAGGCTTTGTCAAATCCAACAAGACCCGAGGGGTCAAAATGCACGCGACATTGTCGCAAGATGCCATATTTGTCTTTTTTTTGGGGGGGGGGGGCATTTTAGCGCCGCTCTTACCCTGGAGATGGTGAGGGGCATATTGAAGTCCTTCCCGCCCTGCAGCCGGAAGCCCCACGGTGCCGGGCCGTTCAGCGTCACCGTGTACGTGCTCATGTCGGCTTCTGGAAACGCTCACTCGCTCGCTCGCTCGCTTTTGGGAGTCCTGGCTCTCCGCGCTGGCCCTGCTGTCGTTGCGTGCAGCACCCTCCCCTCGGTCCTCTGCTGCTACTCCTCACGTCAACATTGGTGGGGCGGTGTAAAAGGGGATGGGCGGGGGGGGGGGGGGGGGTTCAGACGCTGTCATGACACACAAATATACACAGGCCACATTTCAGGGGTCAATTTCACCATCAAAACCGACATAATGGAAACTTTTGGGCGGGGGGGATTATAATATAAATAATCCAAATATGAACAATGTAGATGAATTTGAGGGCATCAGGCTGGCTGTGAGCGACAAGCCTAAGAATAGCAAACAAGGGCCACGAGTGTGTGTGTGTGTGTGTGTGTGTGTGTGTGTGGCCCCTTATAAGGTTTGTAACCAGAAGCCCCAGAATGCTTCAGTGCCCGAGCACTTGCAGCCAATATAGACTCACCGTCTTACCGTCACATATTCTCTCTCTCTCAGCTTTAGCTTTGATTTGCATGAATGCAAATCAATATGGTCTGGGGAGAGGGACGAAGCAGCCTGCGTCAACACATTCAACTTTTTAACCTAGTAGTGAGCGATGATCTGGGAAAAAAATTACAACTCTTGTCTTATTAGACTGTGTGTACATACACACACACAAACAGAGTCGAATAAGACAGGGGGAGGGGGGGGGGGGTGTCGAATTCAATTAGCAGGCCTGTGAACAAACAACGTGAGAGCACGTCTGCTAATCTACAAAAGTAGAAGATAAAAACAAAAAGGGAGCGCTAAAAGGATTTCACGCCGCCTACCATTTTTTTTCTTCCAGTGACGTCAGGAAAGAAAATCTGAGTATCAATATAACGTGTGGGTGCCACGTGAGCGTGTGCGGCGCTAAAAATAACAGTAACAAAGGCTGGAGGATCAAGGTGGTGACATGTTGCATTTTCGCAGCCTATATTTACGATTATTTATTTTTGTGGGCGTATGTGTGCGTGTGTTCTTTACAGTATGAAACCATAAAAACTAAGAGTCGAATCTTATTCATATGAGCAGTTATCTGTGTTGCGCTATGAACATTCAATCACGGTTTCAATGCATGTACGTGTAATCTCTTACCTGTAGAGGGCGCCACAGTTACACAGGAAGACTGTCTTGTCTCCAGTCCAGCAGGGGAAGACGCCGTCGTCATCGTCGTCGTTTGTCTCAATGTTTATTTTGATTATTGTCAACTTTGTTGTCAAATGTGCTCTATGTGCAACATAGAGCACTTTTGACATTTCTTTCCTCTCAACCGCAGGAGAGAGAGAGAGAGAGAGAGAGAGAGAGAGAGGAGCCGCTGCGGGTACCCGCACCGCCATCAACAGAACAGTAAACATAAAATGACAAAATAATACAACACAACAGATAAGACACAGTCATGCAATCTTAACGACTTTTTTTTTGGCATACACGTTGTTGTTTGAAGCAGTTAGAGATGAAAGAGGAGCGAATCAAAGTGTTCCGTCGTGTCTTGCATACACTCTCTCACTCAACACAACAACTATCTCCTACCCCGCCGCATTTCCTTACACAACGTAGCAACAAATTTATTTAGAAAAATAAATAAAAAAAACAACCATCGGAGACAACATCTTTGGACAAAGAAGAAAGAAAACGGGACTTTGGGGGTGCACTACGTACACTTTCTATGATCCGTCATATCATATTTACAGTTAATGTCCCCAATTATCTGTACATTCAGAGACAAGGAATGGATGGATAAGTGTGTGTGTATGTGTGTGTGTGTACATACAGTATGTTTTGTATTTAATAAATCCTCTAGGTCATTTCATCAGTACATTGTGCTTATGTGGCAGAGATCGTGACTAACAGGAGAGAGGAGCAATTGTATTCATTGTGCATGAACATGGGACTGTAGATTTATTTATTTTTTAGATTGGATTATTTTTAGTTGTTCTGTTTTTCTTCTTGTGTGCCAGCTGGCGATTATCACGAAAGCCCGATGCAATTTTTCGCACACCAATCACAGGACAAGTACACAGCGTGTATTCCAATATTGCTAGGTTCCATGAACCTAGCAATATTGGAATGTCATCTTTTTCTTATGTTGCAATATATTAACGTGTAAAAAAAAAAAGCAACAATCAGCAATAAATAAATTGGCAGATTTTTGCCGATTTTAAAAGTGCTAAGATCAGCCGATTAAATCGGTTGGACCCTACTTATTTATAGTCATTCAGTGGAGAAAAAAAAACAGCATTTGTATGCCCACAATATTCTGTACATACTGGATGATTCATGATTGGGCAACAGTGCGTGCTGGAGATTTAAATTAGCATTTTTTAGCAGTTAGCATGCTGCTATTTGGGGGGGGGGGGGAGAAAAAAAATAAATTGACATTTACACACGTGTCTGTCCATCTGATGGCGCTCACGCTGTTGCCGAGGGCGCGTCCAGTCGCGCGATGTCCAGTGACGCCTTGGCGACGGGGCTGAAGCTTTTGCTGTGGTTGCCATGGAAACCGGGGGGGCTGTGTAGTATGGAAGGGCTGGATATGGACGTGACGATACTGGCGGCCGTCGGCTTGCAGATGAGCTGCGGGCTAAACTCGTCCGCTGCTCGACACAGCTGGTAAAAGCAATGGGCAATTTTTCATGATGAAATGCAAAAAATATTTTTGTTGTTGTTGTTGTTGTTTAGTTTTGTTGAGGGGCGGGGTGAGCAGTTACACACAAAGTGCACACTCCAGCGTACGGGTATTGTGGTTCAAAAGTAAAAAATGTTCAACTATATTCTTCAAAATGTTGCGCTCACAATGCTTCCCTTTTCAAGTTGAACCTTTCACAAGTGTAATCATCGCACCATTTTCTGATTGCCAAACAGTAAATGACACCCGAAAGTCAGGAAAAAAGCTTACACTGGCGGGGAGGCGACTCTTGGCCAGGAGGCCGAGGTCCGACATGGAGATGTCCCCGGCTTCCGTCACGCTCTGCGCACAGGCGAACGTGCGGGAGGTTACATACCAACAGGAAAAAAGTGACAGCATTTTTGTCATGAAAACAAATAAAATTGAACAAACTTTTGGACTGTCACGTCATAATTTCGAGAAAAAAAAAAAATCTAAAACGCATTTGCAAAAATGTTTTTCACTGCAACTACAATGAATTCAATAGAGAAGAAAAAGATTGGGGCTCCCAAATTAGTGCCTGTGATTTAGTTGGCGAGACGGGATTATCACATAAAAGTCAAAGCACCGAGACTCGAGATTACGTATGCTCTCGAATATTACAGATGGTAGAATACGAGATGGAGGGAGAAGGAGGGGGGGAAGTGAGAGGTCAAACAGAAAACATTATCAACCGTCGCCCGTTTTCTTAGTCTGATAAGTGAGTTGAGGGGAAGGGGGTGGGGGGGGGGGGGGGGGTGCGCGTAATGCGAGTTGTGGATTAAGTCTGAAACTCCCAGATTACTGGATTACTCTTTGGACTCGCTGTAATGGAGGTCTCAGGGAAAACTGGCCTCTGTGTGTGCGCGCGCCTGATTTGGCTGCGCTAAGATGATTACGCGAAGGGCCAGAAATGCTCCCATGTGTCCCACATTGAAAGAAAGACGCATGTGACGAGCCCCGACAGGCTGCCGATTACAAAGCGAGAACGTCGGAAGTAATTCAAATGACCTCCGCCAAGGCACAGCTGTCTCAGGACGACTCCCACGGCAAAAATGCCTGAATGCGAGTCAATGACGCAAAAAATGTCGCAAAAAGAACGCTAAATAAGGGATTTGAGATGTTCTATTTCAGAAACATGAGGAAAGTTTTTTATTTATTTTTTTAAATGTGAATTTATATATGCGGTATTTTGTATATGCAGTATCTTTTTTACTGTATGGTGCATCGAAGGCAACGTGCAAAGAGGCGCCGAGGCGAGCGGCCCTCCAATTCAAACATGTGATGGAGACCCAAAGCCATGTGACCGACTTGATCACAAGAACTTTCTGTCTCGAGTCAGCAGGTCTTTTCCATTTTTAGTCAGGCCAACCAATGTGATGACTTGTTTTTTTCATTCGTTCGACCCCCCCCCCCCCCAACACCGCATCACAATTTTGCCATTCGGAGCCTGTTTGTTGTTGCCCGGAGCGTTTTTCCCCATCAATTGCGGCCGTTCAGCAAAACACTTCTGAATTCAGTAAGGTAAGTAACGCTGCCGATGAAAGTGGTTCTCTTGTGTTTATTGAAAGTGGCGACTGCAGACAAAAGACTTTTTTGGAGGCGAACGAGGAGATGATTTGACTCGCATGTCCGCACCGATTTGAACGTTGCTTCAAACCGCTCACCTTTAACCTCTGGCTGGAACGTCGCGAATGTCTGACATCACAGGGCGCCTGATGGTTCACCGGCGCTCGGAGGGAAGTGTCGTCGTCCATGTCGGAGAAGCGGGCCTGAAGGGGAAACGCGACCGTCAATGAACCGGAAGCGAGGCGTGGCGGGGGCCCAAAAGGGGGTACGACGCGGACATCCCATAAAGCGACACTCACCGATTCGCTGTCCGACTGAGAAGAGTTGGCAGGCTTGCAGTGGCGATTGCTCTCCGACTGGCTGGTGAGGGTGGAGCGGCGGGTGGACTGGAAGCTGCTGCTGCTGAAGCGGTCGCGCACGCGCACACACAGCAGCACACCCAGGTAGGGCACGTAGCGGCTGATTGCAGACCTACCACATCCACCTCGAGTCATGCTCTGAAATGTTCTCGACATCTCGTATTTTTTGCATTCGATTTTCCCCCTCCTGTTTATTTTGGGTGGCATTCCACTGTTGGCCACTAGATGGTGGCACACTATTTTGTTTGACATTAAATTTGAAGAAGAAAAGTGAAAACAAGTATTTTTCTGCCTATAGAAAGCGACATCTGTGGGGTTCATTATATCATAAAAATACGAAATTAGCCAAATTAGGGTGTGTAATGATATTACATGCATCCCGTTGGCGTACATCCTACCTGTACTTGGGGTGCGTGATTGCGTAGATGATGGGGTTGTGGATAGCCGACGCTTTGGCGATCACTGCCGGGACAGAATTCATGTACGGGGTCAGCAGGTCTGCATACCTAAATCGAAAAAACAAATTCAGGAGATGAAAGGACAGAAAGACGAAATGAAACGGTCATCGGTTGAAAAACATGAACAGAAAGCCGCAAGATATTTCATTATTTCATTCAATTATTGGAAAAACGTATTACAAATATTAAAACATACTCCTAAGACAATGACGCGCTGTATTGTTATGTGACACTCACACCTACCCGGCGAAAGCGGTGAGGGCGGTGCAAGAGTAGGGGGCCCAGGAGATGATGAACAGCAGGATAACAATCAACGCGATCTTGGCCATCTTCCACTCGCTCTTCATCTTGTGGAACCTCTTGGCCGACTCTCTAGTGCCCTCACAGTTGATCTTTTCGAAGGCCCTGCCCAGCATCATCGGCGTTTAGCATTTTAGCTTTAGCAGCAGAGCTAGCAAAAGTACTCACGCTCTGCAATTAAATACAGTACTTGCGCTTTGTTACTTCCCGCTACGGTTTCTCAGTGACTGGGGTTATACCCACCGGGTGGTGTGTCGGATGGCCCTGAAGATGCAGCAGTAGCAGAAGATGATGACGATCAGCGGGATGAAGAAGACGAAGGTGAAAAGCAGCATGGTGTAGGAGCGCACGGCCGGCGTGAACGTCATGTAGTCCCACGAACACGACGTCATGAGACCCTCCGGAACGTAAGCGCCTGGAACGTACGGTACATACGATCCAAAACAATCTACCTCTGAAGTGTGTTGAGGGTGTGTGTGCGACAGAGAGGCAGTTGACAACTTTCATTTCTATACAGCAGTGTGGCAAAAAATTCATGTTTGGCGTTCCCCACAGCTCTGCCCTTGGTCCTCTGACTTTCTCTCCGTGTATGATCGCAAAATAACACAGGAAGTTGCCATGTTCAGATTGAACTTTTTTTTTTTTTTAATTCATCCTATTTATTTAGAGACAGCAGTGACTAAATTCATATTTTGGTGATCCCGAAGGCTTTGTCCATGGTGCCCTCATTTTCCTATCTGTAGACTAGCACTTTTCACATCACACAAGGAAGGAAAATTACTGTGTTCAGAATGTCCTTATTTCAGGCTCTTTTTTTTTTAATCCCCTTATTTTTGTGTGTCTAGCGCCGCTTTCTCACATAATCACAAGAGTTTTTTTGTGTATTTTTCTTTTCTTTTTGCCGAGCACCTCTCAAAACTCGGACGCCTGCGCGAGTGTGTCTATTACAAGCAATTAAGGGAATTTTTCACCGCGTTTGCGAGCGTTAATAAACATCCATTTTATTGTGCTAGCATCTAAGTGCCATCTGTAGAGAAAACATGGAGGGGGGGGAAAAGACACAAAACAGAGCAATTTTCCCTGACTCAGTGTGTGCAGCCCCGGGAAAAAAACAAAACAAAAACAAGACAGCAGCGGTGTGAAGTCAGGTAAAGCCTCTGGGCGCGATATACCCTAATTGCTTTTGCACTTGAGACTGACGTGTTGACAGACGGTAAAAGAGGCTGGCACATTGGAGACACACGCACAAGCGCACGTCCGTACACGCAAACAAAAGTTTGCACTCACTCCAGCCGAAGAAGGGCGGCAAGCTCCAGCCCATGGAGTACAGCCAGGCCACCGCCACGATGCTCAGCGCTTTCCGGCGAGACATGGCCCCCAGCGAGGCCAACGGCCGCGTGATCACCACGTAGCGATCCACCGCGATCACCATCAGCGTCATCATGCTGCAGATGCCGAAGAGGGCGCCGCAGAAGGCGTACAACTCGCAGCCTTAAGACGAAAACAAAATAAACACGTTTTCCCACAGCATCGAAAACGTCGCGGTTTCAAGTGGCTCAGGGGTTCCCAAGAACACAAGTCGGAAAGCAATTGCGGTTAGATCACGAAAACGTCGTTTTTGAAGGAGGCCTGGAAATGGCCGAATCGTAATAACGTACGGGATGGGTTATTGTGCGCAAGAACGACGGGGCCCTCGGTTGCATGAGCGGTTGAAAGAAAAGAAAGAAAAACCAAAAACGGGCGTTCAAATATTGACTTTTCCCCGCTGTAATAAATGCGACGCGCACGTTGTCGTTCAGCCATTGCAGGACCGCAAACATGCCTGCTGATTGACTTGATCAAGTCGATCCATTATGCATGAAGACGCCTGACATGCTTTCTAATGGATAAATCTCACACCCCCACACACCCGCACAAAATCAGCCAATCGCGGCCTAATCAGCTAGCGTATCCTCGGGCCTTGCGTATTTATTTCAAAAGCAAACTATCAAACATGTTGGCAGTCACTCTCCTGCACAAACGCACACTTTCTCACGGACACTCGCGCACGGGGAGAAGTTGGAGAGTGGCAGCAAAGTGGACAACAGCGACGCACAAAAAAAAAAAAAAAATCATTACATTCATCGCAAAAAAAAAAAACAACACCCGCTAATGACCCCGTGCAAAACGGATCACGTGGTCGTGGAACTGACTTCATTTGTATCTCGAGGCCCCGCTTTGTACCTGCGTGTTGTCAATCCATAATTAAAGAAAAGAAAAAAGGATTGAAAAGATGAAGGGAAGTTGCTTTTTTTTTTTTTTTTTTTGCAATCTCTTGGGTCTTTGGTGAGCGAGGGAACGTAGCGCTTTCTTTCCTTGACTCCAAAAAAATTATTTTTTGCTCCCCCCCCCCCTCCCCTCGAGTCGACATCGGTGAGGTGGTGTCAATGATTGGCCCTTTTCATGAAGGTCAGGACAACTCCTGAAGGAAAACAGGCTCTGTGCTGACTATCACTGTTTGATCAGTGGATCCTCTCGTTCTACACTCCCGCTGGGACACACACACACACACACACACACACACACACACACACACACACACACACACATTTTTCAACACGCCGGGTGATGGAATCGGGCAGGAAGAGACGTCCTTCAGCAGCTTTGCCAGGCGTAAGCGATGATGGCGGCGCGCGCGACGCCGGCGGAATGATAACGGCGGTTCTCGCTCGATAATGGCGGCGAGCAAAAACAACGCATACGACTTGGCGATTTAGCGCCGAGGGTACCTCTCTTGCCGAAGATCCACCTCTTGTGCATGCTGGTGAGGAAGAAGAAGGGCGCCTGAGTCAGACACATGAAGAAGTCGGTGACGGCCAAGTTGATGATGAAGATGTTGGACGGCGTCCGCAGGCTGCGGCTTCTGCGGGCAGATTAGGACTTTGTCAGTTGGTCATTCGGCCGGCCGTACGCCGCCGACACTACGTCTGTAGATCACAGACACTGTAATACAAAAAAATACATTTTAAAAAAGTGAAATAAATAAAAAAAAAACGGCAAATACATCCCCTCCGAAAACAGCAAGGAAATAAAAGTAAACAATATAGGATCAAATGAATAACGGTGAAAAAAAATATATGAAAACAGAGAAAAATGAAATACCACAAATATGAACAAAATAAAATAAAAGTAAAAATACATATAAACCGACATAAATACGATGACAAAAATCTAAATAAACAAAATAAAACAAATAAAAGTAAAAGTGAAAAAAACTCAAATAAAACCACAAGAAAAAAAGAAAAAAAATAAAGCACCGAAAAAGCAAAGCGTAAAACTACATTTATAAATAACTCAACAAAAAAAAATAAAAACAAAGACAAATTTCATACAACCAAAATAAATACATTAAATATACCAAAAAAAACATTATAAATTAATCAATAAAATCAGACCAAAAAGAAAAAAAAACCCACCCAAAATATTACATTAAAAATGATTACAATAGACAGTATATGCACTGTTGAAATTCTTTGCAAATCAAAAGAAGGAAGGTCTGCACCTGCAGAAGGCGTACATGACCAGAAAGTTGCCCAGAATGCCCGTGATGCCCACGAACAGGATGACCACCCCGATGGTGTAGTGCGCGTGGTCCGGGACGTCCACCGTTGGAAACAGGTGGCTTGGAGCCACGGCGCCCTGGCAACAAACACACCAACGACGACAACAACAACAACAAAAGAAAGTGGCATTATGATGATACAATTGCAGATCAAACAGGCGCTAGAAATCAAATCCATAAAAATAAATAAAATACCCCAAAGCGAAACTTGGGAATTGCTGAAAAAATACAAACACATCAACTGAATAATATAAAACCACAAATAAAAAAGACACGCTTGTTAAAATAAGAACATAAACAAACGCAGCGGCAAGAGTGGCCCAAGGTAATGGCAACGGAATCCACTTTTCTATGACAGTGTCCCTCATAAAAAAAAATCAAATAAAAAAACAAAAAAAGCGCACACTCACTGGCCCGATTTCATTAGCGCCGATAATACAATATGGAGCGTAACGCCAAATGAGAAAAAGGAAGTTGTAATGATGGCGAGGGCCTCTCCTGACTTGTTGCTATGGCAAAGCATTTTTTTCGTTTCGTTTTTTTCCTTTCCCCCTCCAATCTCTGTCACCCAATCATGACAACGCTTGAACAAACAGACCTTCGCCAGACCTACATCAATCAAAAGGAGATAACATTTTAAGTGGGGAACTTGATACTGGAGTATTTAAAAAATGCGCATTTGATTTTGAATGCGCTTAAACTCACATTTGCGTCGCGGTGATAACAGGTAGTCAACGCGTGACAATGAAACTGGGATATCCTTGAAGTACTCAAGCAAGAACATCATAAATCATAAGACATGGTGATTTCAGACCCCCTTAATGCATTCCTCCCTTTAGCTCGTGGTGAGTTTTACCCAAAATGTCGTAAACAATTCCGTGATTAGAGCATCATTAAAAGGCACTAAGCCAGGATGAAGACTCACAAGGGAAGGTATCGTGGCCATAAACGGACATAAATCAAGGCACGCAAAGTACCCGCTTTTTAAAAGCTGCGATGCGCTAATTAACAATTTATAGTAAGGGGGGGGGACCTAACTAATAGGACTTTTGGTAACGATGGAGGAAATAAAAAACTTTTTAAGTCAATAAAATAATGGATTTAATTACATCGTACATGAAAGCCAGTGAACCCTTGAATCGACACACAATGTCATAAACCACCGGAAATATCGGTCCCGGGTCCGGCACTGGTTCCCTTTCAATAACATAGGTGTGACTCATGTTCTCTTGAATTGAACACCCCCCCCCACCACCCCCGAGAGGGGCACCACTTGTTCATCCGAACTTTCCACCATGACAGCAGTCGATTATGCAGAGCAGCTTTCTTCCTGACAAAAAAAGAAGACTTTCCTCCAGGGTGAGGAGGAGGATGAGGCGATGGGGAGGGGGATCAGAGTTGGCAAAGGGGGGGGGGCGTCTGATGCTTGTAGGAGTCACAAAGCAAAACATCCGCCCTGCTGCTGCTGCTGCTTGAATGCACTTTCTCGTCGGCTTTTCGGTGCCACAGCAGCACATAAACAAACGGAGTTGAGCTCCCTGCCATGCTGGGGGGGGCATAAAACGCGTCCTGGCAGATTGAAATCCTGAGGGGCTTTTTTTTTTTTTGCCACATGCCAACACCCACTACAGCTGCTTTGCTTTGCTTTAAGACCACCTCGCACCACCCCATGAGAAACAAGTCACTGCGTCCATTCAGGATGCTTGTGAATGACAGCAGGGGAGGATTGGAGGGATTTTGTCATTCTTTCATTCATGCATGCATGCATTCATTCATTCATTCGCACCTACTTGCTCGTATGAATTTATGAATGAAAAAAAAAACGTTTTTTTTTTCGTGTCACTCGCCATCCCATGTGCGACTGCTTTACTCACGGCTGTGGTGAGCGGGACCAGATCCAGGAGCCGGTGCGGCGGACCGATGGAGCTCACGTTCCACGCAGGCTCTGGCGTGGGCATGCCGGGTCCGGTCAGCAGCCGGGAGTCCATTCCTCCGCTGCGCTCACACACCCACACACGCACCCACACACTCACCGCATGTCCGCAAAAGTCTCAGCTGAGAGGAGGGCGAAGCAAGCGCGACGCATTCATAGTGAGCGCGCAGCAGTGGAGTCCAAAGTGTGACTGCACGGGTTGATGCTGGGAGCGTTGGAGGGGGGCGGGGGCGGGGGGGGTGTGGGGAGAGGATGGAGTTGTGCGTCTTGCGCGCTCTTATTTTTTTTTTTTCTTTTTTCCTCTCCGACTGTGCAGCATCCAATCCCACATTCACATATTTCTCAGCACTGTGTCAGTAGGTCTGCTTTTTTGGGGGTTTTTTGGGTTTTTTTTACACCGCTTTCTAGCTTTTCATCTTTAACAGTGATCTCAGCTGCGATACATCACACACACGCGCACGTGCAAACACACACATATACATACACACGCATGCACATGAAAATACATAAAGAAAAAAATAATTGGAATTTATACACATTTCATTTCTTTTTTTGTGTTACAAAATATTTTTTTGGGGGGGTCCAAATACAACTGAGCTGAGCTCTGCATTTTAAAAATCCAGCAAGGCCTCATTAACGCAACGTATGCCAACGGGCTGGCACGACTTGATCGGTGTACCTAATGAAGTGGACGGCGGGTGCATTCTTTCCCAGCATGCAACATGTCGGACATTCTTTGTCTTCGCATCTTGGCGGTTTACGCCGCCGAGGCGCTCGCACTCGGCAGATCCGAGATGACATTTAAGCTGCCGGCAGCAGAAAGATAAATTAGAAATAATGGCACGGTGTCAAAAAAAAAAAAAACCCAGAGCGATGAGAGGAATCGGAACCGCAGACCCACTCGCATCTTGCGCCTCATCGCCGGTCGCCCTTTTATCGCATTTGACCTCCACCATCAATCGGGATTCTCACCCAGAAAACGACAACTTAACCCCCCCGACCCGGACATCCACTTCACTGCTTACGCAACATTCCATCAGACGCGTTCTCAGAAATGGGACTGGTCGGTCCCAATGGGAAAAATATGTGTTATTATTATTATTATTATTATAAGTACACAAATAACTACATTTCCTGTCGCATGCCTGCATGTTCAATTTCCACCAATAATACACGGTTAATGCTCCCAAATACCGACTAATTCTTCGTAATGCGCCCTAACTCTCAGAGCGTGCCCGGCAGAGCGCCTCTCGGACACTCCGACAGAGAAATTGGGACCGTAGATCAAATTCCCCAGAGTGTGTGGGGGTGGGATGCTCGCATCACTCACAGGAATACATCCGGAATCTTTTGCGGCCCCTTGACCTTTGCGTGGCCTCGCAACCATCTGCCTCCCAGTCACAACCCTGAGGAACACCTTCAATCACTCACGGCACCTTGAAAGAAACAAACGAAACAAAGAAATAAAACACTTTTGGGGACACAAGTTGCGCTCCCGTGATGCCGAGCGGCGGTTGGCATTCATTTAAGAGGATCACGTCTGTTGGGAAACAAGAACAGCCTTTGTGACACCAGCACGTCTCCTGATCTGGTCCAATAGGTCGTCTTAAATGGCCAGATTTGAAATCGGGAGGTGAGGCGCAGAGCAGGTCGGAAGAAGGAAGTTGTTGGGGGCTGAATTTCACCAAGATAATACCGAGAGGCGCATATGGCGTGAATTACAGACTACTACTTGGGTACATTTAGTTTGGTTTTTTTTGGGGGGGGGGCACAAAACAATTACCAAAGTAGATTGTTTGATACCCATCCTTCCAAAAAAAATACAATAAAAAAAAAAAAAGTCAAAGTGTCTGTCTTTTTATCAGATTTAAAAAAAAAAAAAAGAAAATATACAAACCAAACGCTTACTGTGCTTATTAATGGGTGGAACAAATTGTCAGCGCTCCACTTTGGGGTTGGACGTGTCCAGGAGGTGCGACGCTTGTCAATTGGCCATTCATGTCATCTCATGTGAACACGAGGGAGAAAATTCGGGATAGTGGCGGCGGCGGCGGCGGCGGCGGTGGTGACGGCCCGAAGCGGCGACTCAGCTGACTGCCACGTCCCTTTCTTTTACAGTCAAGTTGACCAAAGCGGTGTGCTTTCTCCCCTCGGCCCGACGGCGTTCTGGAAAAACGGGGGACATTCCCACAAAGATTTCAAAGACGACGTGAGACAAGCCAATCGCGGTGCAACTATGTGATGCCATTCCCATTGGCGACGCCCCAAAAAGTTACTGGGTCGTGCTAACGACGTTCGTATTGGCCTCAAAAGCAAAGCATTTCTTTCAGCAATCTCATCTTTGTTATCTTCAAGACGTCAATGGCCGCCATGTTGAACTTGGCGCACCTGTCCGACGACGTCATCACAAACGCTACCTCTCAGCAACTCCTACGACTCCGTTTACTTGAGGTGCGCACTACTGCCACCTTCTGGTGTGGAGTTTGTATCAAAATGTATTTTCTTCCCGCCCTTTCTTTTGAACGCGGTGTACTTCACGCTCGCGCTGCCCGATTGAGGAATCACACGGCGATCAAGTGGACGCTTTGCGCTCTTTCACGGAAGTTACACGTGCAAGCCATTTTGCTGACGTCACAGGAAATATAAACGTCCCGACGGTACTGTATGTCTCGGATATGCAGGGCAGAAGCGGAGCTCACGTGGGAAGACGTTCTCGGCGAGCTCCCCCCCCCCCCCCCCCCCCATTGCGGCAGCTTTGTGCCGCTGAGAGGCTGCCAAGAAGTGAAGACAAGAAAAGACACTTGTGAGCCGCAAGGTGACATGTCAGCGAGGCCCGTCTTCCAGTCCTACATGCAAATCATGTTACTATAGAGTGGGGTCAATTGTCAGGTGGCCGGGGGGGGGGGGGGGGGGGGATTATTTAACCTCCTTGTTGTTTACTCGCTTGCAAAGAAATGACCACTTCTTAAATTGTATGCTTATTGATTTTTTTTCAGGGTTTAATTAAGGTACACTGGAGTCCACGGCCGAGATGTTCACACTTAGATTTACAATTTTGACCCTTTGCTGAACCTCGCATCCTTATTTTGGGAATTTAAGAGGAGGCCGCAGTCCCTGGAGAAGGTGCAGAATATCAGGCAAAGATGCTTAAAAATGTGTGTCATGTAAACATAAAATGCAGTGCTTATTACGCACTGTGTTACCTTATTTATGAGTTTTTTTCTCCACATAGTCAATATTCCACATTGAAGCGGTTCCTTACGCTCATCCAGCCCCCCCCCCTAAAACCCTTTTTTTTTTTTTTTCTTTGAATGTGTGCATCCCTAATGATGAAAAACAGCCCCCTATTCTACGAGTATAAACACTGTCATGTAAAGGCGGACCCGAATGCAGAGAAGCAGAAGAATCGAGACAGGGGGGAGTAGGAGCTGAAAAAGAAAAAAAAAAAAAAAAAGACCAAGAATAAGCATATGCGCAAACTGACGAAAGGAGACGAAGCACATCTGGACGTGACACGAGTGGCTGGAGAAAGCCGATTGGTTGACCGGCAAGGAGCAGGCCTGATGGGAACAAGGTGAAGACGGGCGGACAAGCGCCGCTTGCTCAGTGACAAAGACAAAAGTTAAAAAAAAAAAAAATTTCAAGATGGAGGAGGAAAGATCAGCTTTTTTAAAATGTGTTTATGTTGTAGTGGATGACGTCCCCTGCGTTCGGGGGGGGGGGCAATGAACGGAGCCGTGTGACGACACATCTCGGATGAAAAGCGAACCTGACCCCCAATCAGCTTGCGTTACGACGCTCCTGAGCGATAATGGCCCCCCTGAGCTGTGCTTGCAGCCGGCGAGCAACTGCAGCCTGATGGCGAAGATGTCGGAACTGATGTCCCCGCCTCATTATCACCTCTGCCTTCCCTCTTTCACTTTACGACCCCCCCCCCACCCCCCCCCCCCCCCCCCACCTCCCTCTGCTTTGCTTGTTAACCGGCACCGACTCGTCTTTGTTTCTCCGGCTAACAACATCTGCTGCTCCGCAGGCATGCGGGGAGCCGCCGCCGTTCCGACAAAGTAGAAGGCCAACATCAGCTAATGGCGGACCTTACAAAGAGAAGAACGGCCACTTTTGATTGACAGCCGTTGATTAGCATTGCCACTTAGCATAAATCCATTTTTGCTTCAACTGGAAGGTTTTTTTTTTATTTTATTTTTTTTTAATGGAGTAGTTGTACTAAGTTAGTTGGTTACTTAGCGAGTTGCCTCGGTTGGTGGTTACTGGTGAGGTGATTGGTTGTTACTCAGTTGGCTTGGTCGCTCATTCTGTTGGTCATTAGTCAACCGGTTGACTGCTGGCTTGCTCAATCCATCAGTTTAGGAAGGCAAATGTTTTTGTGGGTGTTTTTTTTTTTTTTTTAATTGGCTGTCATCAGATGGCGCCCGCCGCCTAATCTTGGCATGGACCCGATCCCATATTAACATTCATTAATTCCTTCGTCTCCGATGGCGCTAATCCCTTTAACCCCTTTTGATTCCACCGCTCGCCTCCTCGTGCCGCATGTCTCAACCATCGCTCGTCTTTTTCTCGCTTTCTGCCATCTGGACGCGCCGTCTCCGACCTGCTGTCCTCCTCCGATACTCGCGCACAAATCCTGCCTCCGTTTTTCCGTCTCCTCTTGAACAAGTGATGGCCGGATAGAAGAAGCGGACGTCGTTCCGTCAAATTTCACGCCACGTTTGCACAGTTCATTAAAAAAATCACCAGCGTGTGTCGTATCCAAATTGGGGGTTGGACATGTACCCCAACCCTTATTCCAGGTGCTGCACTTCCTTTGTGTTCACATTGAGCCTGACCTTGTTCCACGTTGCGTAACAGAAGCTGATTACAAGCCGGAGCCAAAGCTTTACAGGGGATCATTTGTGCAAATGTACCGAAGAAATCACAGCGGGGGCAAAGCAGAGCCCAACGCCACCGCCAGGGTTTTCATTTCAAGTGTGCACTTTCAATAGACAGGCGACGGTCACAACATAAGACACGCCTCCTGAGTCTTAAACAATCCTCTGCCTTTGCAAATGCCTCATGCGTCAAGTACGTTTACCGTATGCATGATTTATTTTAGATCTAGATATGGATAAATAGATACACACACACACACACACACACAGAGGTTGTACTTTTCTCTGGGCTTGTATCCTTGTTGTCTTTTAGGTTGGGGGCGGGAGACGGGGGTGGTGCGCGGGGGGGGGATTCAAGATAGAGGAAAAAAAAAAAAATGCAAATCAAATGCTAATGCAATCTTTGATAGGATTAATAAGGAAAGACAAGTGGGCGGAGGGGGAAGGAAAAACAAACACAACAAGAGAGCAGAATGCAAAGGCAAGCGAGGTTTGGAGAGTCAGAAGCCCAAGTTCTCGAGTCGCTCTTCATGAAAGACTTTTCAAGTGCCGACGGACAGGGCGAGCGGGTGAAGGTGACATATGAACCCGTTGATGATCGGAGGATGACTGTCGTGCACTTTGCTTTGGAGTCAGACAATCCTCCATTCAGCCGTTCCAGTTGGTCCAAAATGCTGCTCCTCACCTCTTGACTGCAACTCATACGACGACATCCGTTTCTAATCATCTGACCAGATCTCCATCGATTGATTGATTTCACATCACAGGGCTGCTTTTGAAAGCTCCGCTAGCAACTTCAAACTTGGCTCGTGTCACGTCCAACGAGTACGCCCCCCCCCCAGACACTAGGGTTACCGCGAGGATTACTCACCTTGCGAGGATTACTCACCTTGCCGGCCGAGATGAAAGCAGATGACGACGTGCCGCTTTGAAAGTCAAACGTCTGCCGTCTCCTTTCAAGAGTCGTTTTGCCTCTATTAGGACGACGAGAACCTCTCAGCCGCTGTCAAAAAAATGCGGCCAATGAAACAAATCACCGGGTCTGATGTGCTTGTAAAATCCCAAATGCTCGTCAAGGGTGCTTTTTTTAGTAGCGATAAACATGTCTGAGAAGGCACATTTGTTTTGCAAAATCATCCATAGCAAGATGGGGTTTGAAATGAAGGTTCCGAGCCAGGGTTCACGTTTCGGGAGTGGAACTCCCAACATGGTCGGGTTTAAGGTTGGCCTGGCGCCATTCAGGTGACTCCACAAGACTTTGGGAGGACTCAGGAGCAACATCGCGGGGGAGACGGACGGCAATTTGGCTTGGACCGCTAATTGCAGCGGACACGTCGGAGAACCCAAGAAAAACGACTTGGTGATCAGCCGCTGCTGCGAGCGAGCGAGACAGCCAGCCAGCCAATCAAACACTTTGATGATCAGAATCTCTCGCATTGAAGTCGACAGTGACTTTTTTTTCCCCCCCCCTTTTTTTTTTTTTTTTTGCTTGCCGACAGCGTAAGCCTGCGTTGGGAATCTTCGCCATCCATCTCTCGGTCAGCAAGTGGAGAACAAGATTTCATATAGACAAAAGAGACCAACTCGGAAAGCGGCATATTGAGACTTGACAATAAAAAATTTTTTTTTTAAAGTGCGCTCGAGAAGCAGCGCTACAAAGACAATTTGATGAAGACGTGCGCTCGGGGAGCCACGTTATTAAGAATGGATGAAGGTGCACTTGGGGTGCGGTGTTGTTAGCCAGGGAGGTAAAAAGGTACATTTGGGCAGAGCACCTTGACAAAAAGGTGCGCTGGGGTGGCGCCCAATTAAAAATCGAACACTCGTTGGACAAAGTAGATCAAATTGCACGCTCGGGTTGCACTATTTGAAGGCAAGCAGACAAACGTGAGCGCTGGGGTAGAGCAGCAATTTTTTTTTTTGGGGGGCGGAGATTTCTCTTGTGATTCTAAATGTGTGGCGTGTAGCAGTTGATTGGCGGGAAAAAAACGGCCAATTATTCGGAGGGAGAAGAGATGAGAAAACTCAAAGCAAACAACATACTCAACCAAAGAGCATCCGAGTGCGAGTAATCATCTCCGAAAGGCAAGAAGCGGTTGTTATGGTGACGGAGTTGTCTTGTTGCAAGCTCACGTTCATTCATCAGGAGAAGAAAAAGTTGCGCGCACATGCATGCACGGGGACGGAAATAGAAGTCAGATTTTTTATTGATTTATTTTTTATTTTTTTAACAGGGAAGTCACGTCCAAGATTGCAGCAAGGGGGACGCCGAGCTCAAAATAGCTCGGCGGTTTCTATTTAACGCCGGTCTGGTCTCCTCCTCTGGCTTGGCTATTTTTAGAGCGCGGGAGCGCCTGTCTGCCACCTCGCCGCACACGTGAGCGCCGGCGCACGTGCGCTTCCGTTCTCGGCGTGACGGAACCAGCCAGCAAGACGGACGAGGGAGGAGGCGGGGAGAGCATACTGACGATGCTGCTGGCAAGGAGCAAAAAATAAAAATTAAAAAAAAGTCTGACGGATGCGCGGGTGCAGCTTGAAGTGGGATGTGCGGATGAAGGGTGGATTCCTTACGCTTGGCGTTTGCGAACCAGGTTACCGTTTGAAACGAAGGTCCGAGTGTCAAAGTTGGGGGTCGCGCCCTTGGCTATTGTTTGACAAAGGTGTAGCGATTAAAGTGAGAGTTTCAAACGCTGGTTAAGATTCCAAATTTTGGATTTAAAGACTTCAAGTGAGTGTTTGAAATTCATGTTTCGAGTCTGGGGGGGTTCCAGATTAGGGTCTCAAGGCTTTGTGTTTAAAAACAGGGTTTCAAGTCCTGGTTAGGGGTTCAAACAATGGCTGAGGTTTCAAATTATGGTTTCAAGACTGGTTTAGGTTTTGAAACAAGCATTAGTGTCTGACGTTAGGGTTTCGAGTTTCTGGCTGGTAGGGTTTCAACTAAATGGGTTACGAGTTTCAAACACTGGCTGAGGTTTCAAATTAGGAGTTCAAGACAGGGTTGGTTAATTTTTCTGAGATTTAGATTCTTTCTCTAAAATGTTATTTTAGTTAATTATCTCTGTGTGTTTGTGGCGTTGATTATCTATCACCGTAACCTGGAACGGAATCCCCAAACGACTCAAGACGTCCCCATGAATAAAATAAAATGGCCTTGTTGTGTGTTGGTGACATTTCACACAAACGCATTCAACCCGCTTAGCAACATCGTCATGACACTGAAGAGATGATAACTCGCCCTAATTAGATGACAGGGGAAAAAGAAGGGAGACATGGCGGTGCCGGCAACACAATCAAGTGACCAAGTCAGCAAGAAGGTTTGCTGCCATCTAGCGGCACACCAGTCAAATGTCCCTCCTCGTTTTTGGCTCGCAATGGGGCCCCTCGTGTATATGTGGAAGGTTTCTGTGCTATCATCTGTGCCGAACCAAGAACGCCCAATTCCATCCTACAGGAATGTATAGGGGGGCGTCGTTCCACAGCATTCAAAAAGTAATCCGGAACTTCCCACTCGTTACTTCGTACTTGACTATTTTTCCCTGAATACATGCATCCAAGTATTTGCGGGACTCCATTTTCAATTTACTCAAGTCATATTGTTTGAAAGCAACAGTCGTGTTGTAATTTTGGCCTGCTCTCCTCTCGGCGGTCGCGCTCCCTCCACCCTTCAAATACGGCAATTACGCTGCGTCGCCACCAGGCGGCAATGTTTCCCACATTTTAACATGAGTGTAGACGTTGACGTTCCGCCATTAACATAAAAAATAAAATGGAATTTCCGCCTGTTTCGGACTGTAGATGTCACCATCTTTAACATTTTTTTAAAATGGGTCTCATTTTGAACCATAACCCTAATTTAAAAGCCTACCCTGAAACCTGAGCCATCATTTAACACCTTACTATAAAACCCCAAACCTTCGATGAAACCCTAACCCTGGTTTCAAACCTTACTTCGAAACACCGCACGAGTGCAACTGATGGAATTCTTCCCGAATCGATGCTCCTCAATCCCACCCTCCGCACGCCCCTGAGGAGGGTGCCTTCAACATCTGATCATGACTCAGCATTTTTGTTCCTCTCATTCAACTGACAGCGGGAGAGGATGCGAGTAAAAAACCGTGCAAGTGAGACCAACATGGCGCGGTACAACCGACGGCATCAGCTCCCTGGGCTAAATGAGAAGCTTCCTGAAGCTGCTCGTTACGTAACCGCCACCTCAGCATCTTCGGGAGGTGTTTCCACGCACGACATAAGAAAAGAAAAAAAAAAGTGGCGGCGGGGAGGCACTGATGACGTGAAAATGCTGCAGCATCTCGCTGCCTCCTGCTTCCCTCCTCCCCCTTTTTTCACCCCAGCTGGAGCGAACGAGGGAGGCGGAGTCGAGCCATACACACACACACACACGCACACAGAGTGACATTTCGCATCCCGCACTTGCCGCACGCTCACCTTCAAGCATCCAGCCCGAGCCCGCCGACCGACCGTCCGTCCGTCCGTCCATCCGCAGCAGGAGGAGCCCAGCCGTGTCGTCGCCCCAGGATGGATGCATTCATGAAGGGCTTCTCCATGGCCAAGGAGGGGGTGGTGGCGGCCGCGGAGAAGACCAAAGCCGGCATGGAGGAGGCTGCGGCCAAGACCAAGGAAGGCGTCATGTATGTCGGTAAGAGAGTGGCGACCTTGTGCCATGGGAGAGTTTTGGGAGGTGCCGAGTTGTCGTGGAAGATCCTGGGGGCAAAAAGAACATTTGCTATTCCTCTGAATCAAACGTGAGCATTTGAATATGCGACATCGTCCTGGGACGATCACCTGTCAAAGTTACATGGAGGCTTCCTCGACCTTCTCTCCTTTTATTCTGTAAATTACAAAAAAAAAAAAAAAAAAGGATTGTCACTGCATTCTTGTATTTATATAAGGGGGAGAGAAAAATGGGCACTGCGTCACCTCATCCTCGTGTCACTTGCGTGCCGCTCGGATGACTTAACACCTTCCACTTGGGGTAAAAAAAAAAAAAAGATGAGAAGGGCAGGGAGAGCGGATTAAATGCAAAACGCGCCAATAACATGCTTAGAAGATTCAATCCACATGCATTGATGTCTTTTGGCTATAGCACAGGGGAGGGGGGGGGTACTGTTTGTCCATAAATGGGGGTGAAAAGAAGCTGTGTCATTGCATCAATTCAGTGTGTATGTGAGATGCAGCAGTGTGGTGTCTTCAGGCGCGAGGCCAGCGGTGCATGTGCAAGAAAAAAAAAAAAAAAAGGGCCAGGAGGGCCTCAAATGCGCCAAAGTACGCCGTCGTTCACGCCTTGTCCTTCGCACGCCACATTCATCCCTCCTCCGTGTCATCCCTCGCTGTGGCAGATTATATAATAAATGCGTTTAATCTGCTGCTTGTAACGAGCGTACGGGACCGCACTGGGAAAAAACGTTGCAATGTTGTCGTCCGTCGGGATGTTTTGGTGAGACGTGTGTGAAAAGGAACAGATGCAAAGAATGAACGACAGAGGACGAATCATATGAAGAGAGATGAGAGGATCAGGGAGGAAAATACAAAAGCAGCAAGGATGCCGGGGGAGGTGTTTGGCTAGCAAATAAGGATAAGCAAGGAGCTCACTGGCTAGCTATGTAGCTGACGAGTTAGCATAGAACAGAGGGGTCATGAAGAAGTGCCGAATGGCAAAGGCGATTGATTGATTGATTGATTGCTTGAAATGTTCCGTTTGCTTCCCTTGGTCAGGTAACAAGACAAAGGAAGGGGTTGTATCGTCAGTAAACACCGGTACGTACGTTTCACTTCACACCATATAAAATATGTGAGACCTCGCGCCTCAAGTCATGTCCCCCCACCCGGGGGTCTCCCTAGTGACCAACCGGACCGTGGACCAGGCCAACATCGTGGCGGACACGGCCATCAGCGGCGCCAACGAGGTGTCGCAGGCCGCCACGGAGGGCGTGGAGAACGTCGCCGCGTCCACTGGGCTCCTGAATCAGGTCGGTTACCATGGCAACCGCCTCCCAGTTCGGGGGCCGTTTACCTGATCGCTGTTTTTATCCACATTTTTGTGTCTGTGCACCACCCCCCCCCCCCGAACCCCATCCTAGGAGGAGTCCGTAAACCAGGTGCCTACACCTTGCATGCTACTAATATATCAGACGAGGGTTCCGTAATTCAAACCGCATCTCCTCTGATGCACACTTCTTACACTAACAACATGGCTGTAAACAACGAAGTGCGAGTTCATGAAAGCGCAGTCGGTGGTTTTTTTGCCATTTGGTTGCAATAGTAAGCGACGTTTCTGGACCCTCGCGCGGCTTTTTTGGTCTCAAATTGGTGGATAGCAACTTTAATTTACTGCAATCAGAACATCCTTAAGCTTTTGACCCGAGGTATGTGCCCCTCAACTATTCCGCAAAAATTCTCTTAGTTTCAGAACATGTTTTAATTGGAAAAAAAGGTTTTGAAGCTCTTTTGTTCCTAGAGGATAAAAAAAAAAAAAATCTCAGAATGCGTCAGTCGTTTGCTTTCCCCATTGGGTACAAAGAGAAAGCAAATTTTGAGAGAGTGGGGCGGGGGGGAAGAAAAACAAAATCCGAGCTTGTATTTGAAGGCCATTTCACGCATCTACGAGCTAGCATTTCCATTTTCGCAATTTTACCCATCAATGTGGTTTCAAGTACGTTAGCATGTGAAGCCGAACCAATGCTGACACCTCCAGCATGACGCTCGGCAGCACTTGGATGACGGCCAAGCTGCATGTTCAACAGCTTTTCTTGGCTCTCAGCTCCACCCCCTTAGAATATAAACAAGACAAATGGCCACAGGCACTTGAACTTATGGCCAAAACCCTCATATACTTATTGCTATTTTTCCTGTCGCCCCGACAGGGAGAATACGGAGCGATGGAGCAAGGCGGCGAAGGGGGAGAGGTAAGACGAAATATGACCATGAAAAATTGTTCTTTTAGTGTGTGGTTTGTTTTTACTTTTTCTGCAAACTGAAATTCTGATTTCTTTATTCTGGTAGAAATCATATTTTTGTAGGCATTAAGTTCACATTTCTTATAACAATACTTAGGCTATTCTGATCAAAATATATCGATTTTTTTCCATTTAATATGTTTAATACTACAATTTTATTGTTGTTTTTTTTTTGTGCAAAACTCTTCCATAAGACTTTCTCTCCTCAATCAGGGCTATTAGTTCCTGTCTGGACCTGCTCTCCCCTTTGCTCTCTGGCTCGTTGAACAGGAGTTCAGGTGTTTGTTTATATTTCATTCCATTTCTTTTTTTTTGTTTTGTTTTGTTTTTTCTGTGTGTGACTTTTACCGGAGCCAAACCCGTCTTGGGTGGGAACTCTTCCGGATGCAGCATCCCCTCGCCCTCCCATGTGTCAAGTGTCGTCCCAACTACACACCCGAAACCCTGGAAAAATAAACGAGAGATACTCATGCATGAAACAAAACACACACACAAAACTGTAATTGGCAATAAGTACAAAGTGAATTGACAAGCAAGGCTTTCAAATGAGCAATAAAGAATACATCAGTGTCTGACTACATGTGTTTTTTAGTGTACTTACCTGGTTGCAAGGCATCCTGCAATCATCACGGGGACGAAGCTTTCATGATGGACCGAGGCGTCAGCTCCGATGAAATTCATGGAGATGTAGTTGATGCGCAGCATTTTGCAGGACGACGCCGGCGTTCTTTTGCGCTATTGCCCAGCTTCCAGTCGGCATTATTGATTTTATAGTGTCCAAGTGAAATTTAAACAAAAAAATGTGTTGGTGTTGGGAAAAACAATTTGTGTCTGCCTTTGTATGACATGTACTTCATTACACATATATCTGTACAAAATTAAAAAAATATATGTTTTTGTTTACCTGCTACTATATTAACCAAAAAAGGTTTTTAAAAGACATGACAAAAAAAAAAAATCCAACAGTTGAGGTTTTAATATTTTATTGTTTTCCAACCAAAAAGGAAAAAAAAAAAAAATACAAAAAGAATGTCCTCTAACGTGAAAATGAGGATGTGGACGGTTAAACTAGGAGGACAGAGACATTAAACAAAAAGCTGCTTTACAGAATTTCATTGGGGGGGGGGGGGGGGGGGGACAAAAATTGTTGACTGGAACTTTCATAAAAAAAAGAAAAAGTCACTAATTGTGAAAACTTTGCCAATCACTCTTTGTAAGATTTCTTTTATTGTGGCGATATTACGTAAATCCCTTTTTTTCCCCCAGCATTAAGGCATCTGCAGTGCTCATCAAAACCAGCGGGGGGCGCACACGGGTGGCCATCAAACTACAGTGAAAAAAAAAAACTGGACCGCCTACATAGTTTGTTCTGCGGAGTTGTGGAACTTTTGTCTGCTTCTTCTGACGTGTAAAGGCGCGTAAACGACGGCGTATGCAAAGATGGCGGAGATATGTTTTCAAGGCTGTTTAAAGCTCGACGGGTGCGGGGAGGGAAAGACGACGGAGGGGCGTGGGACGCGTTTATGTGAAAGTCAGGCCCGCCTCGTTGTACACCTTGAACACCTTCTCGATGGCGTTGACGTAGGCGGCCGTCCGCAGGTCCAGGCCCAGGTTGTACTTGCTCGCCGTGCGCATGATTTGCTGAAAAAAATAAAGCATGCGACACGAACTGTCAGAAAACACAAACGCTTCATGACGTCGACAAAATAAAATGAAGCCAGATGAAAAATGCAAAGTTAAATACAACCGAACTGTCACAATACGCATCGCCGTGGGTTTTCCGGAAAGTTGCATTTGATAGTTTGAACATTTGAATGGGTGAGTCTGGGGGAACCACTAGAGGGAGCCCCCGTAACACAAATCGCGGGAACATGATGTCATCGCCGGCCATTGGAAACACACGCACTTCAAATTCATGTTTTGCGCAACAACTTTGACTAGTGGTTGCACGTCCAATTTGCTGTTCTCCAACTACGAGCTGACAAAAATCACATTTTTTTTTTAGTTTGTTTATTTCCAAAGATGTTTGCTTCGATGCCTTTCTGTGACTCTTCCGGTCTCACTGCAGCCACCCGCTGATGACACGCTTTTGCAATGTGCTGTTCATTCGTTGTCAAGTGCCATCTCTGTCTTACAATGTCAATATTTGAACAAGACTACGAAAGAGTGTTTCAACAGCCATTCTAAATAGAGCAAAACGTTTCTTTTGCGGTTCAGCTCCTTCGCTGAAAAAAAAATATTTGTATGCCGAATTTACTCAATTTTTGTTTATTAAGCGGCGGCGCAAAATTAAAATCATCTAGATGCATAAGTGTTTTGAAGATGGAGAGTTTAGTCAAAACCTATCGCTCAGGAAAAAGCAACTAAATGGTGAGCAGCTCTGCTTACCCTGGCGGATCTCTCCATGGTGTAGGCCAAGCCGGAGTGGACGATGTCCTTCTCGGAGGCACCCTGCAAACCCAAACCAGTCCCATTAAAACCCTTGGCATTTGCGCACCCATTGCGCAGCCATGCGGCACTCTCCGGGTGGAGCGGGCACGACCGGCTTTCCGAAATGCGGGTGTAACTCACGGCAACTCTGGCCTGGAAGTCGGCGGTGGGCACGATGGGGATGGGTCCGCCCTGCTTGCCAAATTTCCTCTCCAGACTCTCCTGCACCGACACTGGAGGGCGCAAAGAAATTTGTCGAGGGGCGCCGACAAAGAGAGAACTTTGCTCGTCCGCTTCGCGCACTCACTGAGCAGGTGGTAGTTGGAGTCCCGCTCGTATTTGAAGGTCAGGCGGCCGTAGCTGACGTGGTTGAGATTCTTCAGCCACTCGAAATAGGACACCGTCACACCGCCGGCGTTCAGGTACATGTCCTGCAAGGCAGGTGGGCGAACCATCAGTCTTCCAAAACACCGCTCAATATCACCGCCCCCCCACATGATTAGATTTTCCAGTGGCGGACTTACAGGGATCACCATGACGTTGTTGGCCAGGAAGACCTTGTCAGCGTCAGGTGTGGTGGGACCGTTGGCGCCCTCGGCGATAATCTGGAGGGAACAAAAAAATACTGGTCAACACATCACAGCCACCGGGCGTGCGGATCAAAGTCTTATGTAGGAGACTTTTTTTTTTAAGCCAAGAAATTTGGAAACAAAAAGGGAGGTGGGAAGAGTTCGTTGCTAAGGAAATGGAGGGAGGTCGTGTTCACCTTGGCCTTGATCCTGGGGGCATTGTGACGCGTCAGCTGCTTCTCGCCGGCGGCCGGGATCAGGATGTGGCAGTCGGCTTCCAAAATGTTCCCGTCGTAGGGCTTGGCGCCCGGGAAGCCCACGATGGTGCCGTGTTGCTGTCAGGGGGAGAGCCACGGACGCAGTTCAAGCACGGGGTCGCGTGGTCATTTTGGAGAAGTGACAACGAGCCGTACCAGCTTGTAGTCCTCCAGCTGCTTGGGGTCGATGCCGTCCGGGTTGTAGATGGCGCCGTCGATCTCGCCGATGCCCACGCACTTGGCGCCGTACCTGTGCAGGTACCTCATGGAGTGCAGACCCACGTTGCCAAAGCCCTATCGACGGAAATGCCATTAATGGCTTTCGGTTGCCGGCGGACAAACCAAAAAAAAAAAAAAAATGCATCGATTTATACGGTCGCCATTGTTTCAGATGCGTGAAAAAACGGCAAAGCTTCAATTCTCCGTCGGCTAAAGATGTCATCTGCGACTCGGCGCGATCCTCACACAAACACTCGCGGAGGGATTAGCCTTTTGATCCGGAATGTCGCCAACAAGCTGCTGTGCCCACTGGACACCCTTATCTTTGCATCTTTTGCGAAAGCTCCTTCAGCGACTTGTCGGCCTGATATATATGAAGCCTCTTAAATTAGTTTTCTTTTTTTTCTGGGCGGCCGACTGAAGTCGATGACATCAGAGCGTGAAAGCCCGACGAAAGCCTTGGTCTCCTCCTCATCCCACGCGGTCACCTGGATGATGAAGGTCTTGTCCTTGAAGCCGGGCGTCAGGCCCAGCATGCTCATGTAGGACGCCTCGTTGATGAAGTTCTCGATGCCGTGGAAGACTCCGCGACCGGTGGCCGAGATGCGGCCGTGGATGCCGCCCTGGCTGATGGGCTTGCCCGTCACGCAGGCGTGGGCGTTTATGTCCTGTCGAGACAGAATTTAAAAACAATCCTGACCGTTAATATTAGGAGGCTGCTTCCTATTGGCCGTTAGCGGTACTGCGCCCTTCTTGAGTTTCAGACACCCAAGAGGCAAAGACTACCCAGAATGCTGCGCTCTCAAGATACTCCGAGCGGGAATGCGTAAAGCATTCCGACGGGCCGGCCAAGTTTATCTGGACCGCGTGACGCAAATGAAAAGCTAACGGAAGACACTTTATTAGGCACGCCAGCCCATACGTCGGCTCGGGCTTTTCAAGAGGAGGTTCCAAAGTGCTCTCTTTGCACAGCGGCTGAGTAAACGAATCATTCGCAGCCGCCTCATCAAATAGGCTTTGCATTGGAAATGTTGCCTTGTTAAGCCATTAGTCGTACATCATTAACTTGGCAAGTGAAGCTCTCTGTCCGGAAGGCTGCTTGCTTTCCTTCTTTCAGGCGAGAGAGAGACGAGGAGGAATGTTTGCTCTGGCTGGAAGGGAGAGGCAGGAAGGCAGTGGTTTGGAGTGACTCACTCTTTCTACTTCTTGTTTACCCCAAAAAAGAAGGAAGGGGGGGGGGGGGGAAAAAAAAAGAAAAAACGCCCCGGCAGCTTTCAGACTGACCGTGTGCGCAATCGTGTTGGCGTAGGTGTCGGCGATCCAGGACATTTCCCGCTCGCCTGTGCTCATGTCGGGAGCCGGGACGTCAATGCCGGGTCCTGGTCGGGAAAGAAATAGGAGAGCATTTTGAAGGGAAAAGCTCCACTGTGGATTTTTGGAGGGGTTTTTTTTCCCCCCACAGTGGAATATTATAAACACAAGCTTCGGCTTTCAATGTTCAAACCTGGGCTGATGTTTAAAATGTTCCAGAACAAGGTCCAAAAACTTAGGCGGGGTTGCAAAAATGAAGGCGGGGGGGGAGGGCTGCAGTCTGAGCTGGCATCTGTGTCGGGAGTTTTTTTTTTTTTTTTTTTCTCCACTGTGGCCTGCTAAAAATGCCCAACCCCCCCCCCCTGGCCTCCGCCCCAAATTTGAATCCCTGCCAAAGAATGGAGCCTGTGGAATTACTGCAAAATGAACTTTTGTATTAGTTCATGTGGGAAAGTATAGTTGAGAATCTTGAAAGGGTCTGGAGCCATTTTGAGACCAAAATGGTGTCTTGGAAAAGGGACATTTTTTGCGGATCTTGAAGATGCCCTACTTCACATCATGTGTTTGCTCACCAATGAAGCCCTTCTTGGCCAGCTCAATGGTGAATCTGCGGGTGATCTTCTCCAGCTCGTTGTCCTGCCAAGCCAAAAGTTCAATGATGACATCATTTTTTCTTCTTTTAGTCAACAAAAAATAAAAAATAAAGCTTTCTGCTGTGGTGTTGAGGGTCAGTGGCATGTGACTCACAGAGTAATTCCTGGGGTTGATCTTGACTCCGGCTTTGGCCCCTCCGAACGGCACATCTGGCAAAGCGGAACAACTTGGATTAGAATATGTGTCGCAGCAAAGGATCGTGCCCCAAGCATTGGGAAATTACATTTCAAGCCATATACAGTGCATGCAAAAAAAAAAAAAAAAAAAAGACTCGCTCCAACGTACCCACAACGGCACATTTGTAAGGTCATCAAGGAGGCCAGAGCTTTCACCTCGTCCACCGACACCTCAGTGCTGTAACGGATACCTAAAAACACAAGACAGGTTATCAGACGCAAAAACAAAAAAAGAAGACGCCAGCAATCAACATCCAGCATTTGTTTTACGGTGGCTGTAAAACAATCGCTTTGCTCATCGAGCACATGTGGGGCGAAAGATTTGATGATGAGTGTGTGACTGCCAGCGTGTTCCATTTGAATCAAATACAACGGAATTAAACTATGATTAAAAAAAAACAAGGCCTGATCTTTCAGCTGAGCTACCACGAGTCAGGGCGGGGGAACAATCCCGACCTTGTGATGTTCTTGGGATCAAATTATAGGATAGGAAAAACAAGCCGCAGGGAACTCCCCCCCCCCCCCCCCCCCCCCCACCTCCCAGCTCTTTCATTCATTCACCGCGACATTGACGTCATCCTAGCAAGCGCCGCAAATCAAAGAGCGGATTTAGTCCAAAGACGAGTCCCGCGCTAGGACACTTCCATTGGACTTTGATTTTTGACCATCCTCAGAGATTTTCGCCACTGGTACATAAAATTGTGGACGTTTTTAGGGGGTGGGCATTGACGGTTGGCGGCAGGTCACCAATAGCGGGGGTGCACTGTACTCCAGTGTAACTCCCAGCGTCAAAGTTAGCCTTCAAAAGGGGGGGGGGCGTATCCAAAAACACCCCTTTGAACTTTACAGAGCAAAGTCAAGGGTCTTTGCGCCGCGTCAATCATTAAACCCGCTCGGTTTTGTTGCCGACTCCAATGTGGATTGCACCCGCTGTCCGTGACCTCATCGCCTTGGGCTGCCTTTTGGGAGAAACCGGCCGAGGGAGGAAGACATACGGGTGCCCAAGAATAGTTTCTGCATCGAGCAGTTGCGCAAGTGTTAACGGCAGCGACACGCAACAGCCGCCATGATGGAGTGAGTCTTCTTACTCTGGCGCCCTCCCCCCCACTCGTCACGGGCAAATGGGAATGCAGGGAGAAACAACCAGCCTCTCTCCCTCCCTGGGTCAGTCAACACCACGCCCTTTTGCCATACATCTCGCCCACTGTCAAACTACCCACAATGCACTGCAATGGGGGAGGAGGTGCCATGCCCTGACATAGATTAGGCCTTGAACTTTAATATGTCAAAGGTGGACATATGCACACAGGGTAGTATGCAAAGTCAGCTTGGGTGGCATTTTGTGGCCCTGCAGCTGGGTTTTAGTTTGCTCCCCCCAAAGGGAGTCTAAACTCAAAGAGGGGAAAAAAAAAAAAAGATTAGTTTTGTCACCTACAAAGTCCATCTTTTAATCCGTTAATATATATCCGCAAGATGCCAGATAAGTGCAGAAAAGCACTACTTTGGTGTCAATGAACCTCCTCAACTTACTTCATTCGTTGGCACCAACAATTTTTCATACAAGACGGGGCTTTGTTTTGAGCACAGAAACAGCCAAGGTGAATGATCAGTATCTGCAGGTATCGAATCGCAAACAGGCTGGCGAATGCCAACGTTGAGCCAACTACAAAACAAAGTAAAGCCTGTAATTTGTAACTACGTTCACTCGCTCGGGTTTTAGAATTTTCACCGGGTCACATACTAGGGTGTCTTGCAGGATTCAGATTTTATAGTCCCACACTGGCCACTGCACAGCAGTTCATTTCATTTTAATGGCCCATATTTAATTTTTATTTTTTTTAAGTGAAAGTACATACAACGCAACCTTTTTATCTTAATTCCCACCTGTTCTAAGTCTGTAATTGTATTCAGTTAGTTTGGTTTTAGCATGTTCAAGTAAGATTTACGTAACTAAGACTCAATTTATTCTCCTGACAAACCTAATGGCGAAGCATCATACTTATGATTCGTCATTTTGGATGTGCGCCTACAACCGCTGGAACGTTTTCAATTCAAGAGGCCAAGAGTGGTTCAACCATAACCAGATGTGAGCTACTAGCCGACAAATCGCGTAGCTGGAAGTGATATATTAAATATGACTCAAATCCGAGTTTGAGTCGAAAATGGTCAAACCGGAGTGTAAGGAAACGAATGCACGTCACTCGTTGTCGAGTAAAAGTAAAGCAGAGAGGTTGCTGGGTAACGGGCTCGAAAATCGCTAGGTAATGCTAACGGAATGCTAGGCTAAGCGCTAGCTGTCAGCGAGGAGGTCCTCCAGCGCTCACCTCCCTTGCAGGGCGTCCGGTGCTGACTGTGCTGGGCGCGGTATCCCTCCACCACCTCCCATTCGCCGTTGTCCCGTTTGATGGGGAACGACACGCTGAGGACGTGGTTGCACGGCTTGATGATGCGCAGGATGCCTCGCACACGGTGCCGCTTCTGCTCGGGGGTCTCGCGGGTCCGCAGGTCCTCCACCAGCTTGTCCTCCACGATGGCGGCGCCGCGGTCGAAGAAGCCCTCCACCATGCGGAAGAAGTTGGGGTCGTCCGGCTGCTGCTCGGTCGCCGCGTCGGCGTAGCGGCGTACCCGCAGGAGCGAAGCGGACGCCGGCAGGGCGGAGTCCACGCAGCTGGAGGCCAGCGCACTGCCCGCCGAGCGGCTCAACAGCTCCCCGAAATAGCGATACATGACCGCGGCGAGAGTCGACTGAAAGGCGACGAGGACGAGCGGAGGGCGGGCTGTGGTCCTGTGGACGGCGACAGAGAGGAGAGAGTGGACAGAGAGACCGAGGGACTCCTCACCGTGTCGCGACCTCCGAGCGAGTGAGAAGTGACATACTGGGCGGGTTTGCTTTAAAAGGCGGCGGAGGGCTCGCGGGGAGTGGAGGAGGAGGACCCAGCCAGACGTGCACGCTCCCGCTTGCGCCACCGTTGACCGTGCGCGCACCCGACTCTGCTACGGAAACTCCAACCGGGATTCATTCTCTTAACTGTTTTCATGTTACTGATCTATTCCTTTTAACTGACTTCATTTTCGTGCCTGATTTTTACTCACTTTGTACTGAGGTTATGGTTGTTTGCAAAGTATTGTATCAATAAAGTTGAGTTGGATATTCGTGGCGAATTGAGTCAGACAGGGCGCCCAAATACTGTACCGGAAACCCCCAAAGGTTTGCCATTCACAATACTGTACTGCGGCAAAGGGCTTATTTTCATTAGATAAGGCCCTTCTGCCCCTTGCTTCAATTGAGTTCCAAGAGGCGCCTTACAAAAACATGGAAGAATTTTTCAGCAAATAACTACAGATAGGTTCCCCCAAAGTATTTGCAAATACAGTACTGAATTTACAATTTAAACCATTAATATAGGCAGTGATAAATATTTTCAGAAACATCAATTTCCGGGTTTACTCTACTTCCGTTAACGGGAACATTAATTGTACCTTCTGCCCTCTAGTGGAAGAGCATTGAATTGTTTGGCCTGTGACTACACATCTCTGGCATAAAATAGATTAACAAAGATACTTTATTTGTTGGAAAAATATTTAGTTAGTTAAATTGGATAATAATTAACTAGTGGACTATTTTAAAACAATTGTGGTATTCAACACTATTTTTACATATTAGTGGAATATTCACCGGATAATTCATGAATTGATGCTCTCATTAAAATCGCAATGTTTTCCTTTTTTTTTTTGTATAGGATCCATCCATACCTAATCGGATTATAGCAATGGAAAACGTGCAATTGAGCCAGTGTGAGAGGTCAACAGGTCATGGGTGCGTTTGAGTGGTGGGGTGGGGGGCTTGGAAGTGTGTGTGACAGCTGGTTGAAGTGGGGAGGTGGCCAGCAAGGGTCTATAGGGGAGAGAAAAGAGGAGGGAGGTGAATAACTTCACTCGATTGGTAAGGAGAAGATTGCCACAACCAGGATTGGAAAAAAAAAAAAACAAAAACAATTGATCGGAATTGGACATGACTGCTCCCCCAGTCTAAGCGGCCTTACGTAAGAGTGCATCGATGGCGTGTTCCTGCACACATACGTGCCACTCGACCTCATATGGCACGCAGAGAGAAGAAGAAAATTGTACACTGAGATCGCATATAAGGGACTGGACTTAAACCCGTGGACTCTGCACGGCAGATAAGCACTCGGCGCAGGGACAAACAAGCACAATCACAGTCGGTCAGTCAGTGCAACATTTAATGGCAACATGGTACACACATTAAAGCACATTAAAGATTTTTATTGTCTTTTTTTTTTTTTTTTAACGAAATGTGTCCCAGTTTTCTTACATCTGCTCAAATGTTCTACTGTTGATAATGGTTTGGACTCAACTCAATTTGTGAATAGTGCGCCGTTCTGAGTCAAAATAGTTTGCCATGGACTAGGGTATTTCCTGGAACAACCCATCTTTAAAGGAGAACCAAAAGATCAAATGGGCGGGGAAAAAAAAAAAGCTTTTTCATGCATTTTTCGGCTTCATGACACAAAACGAAACCAAACTCCTTGTCGTACCAGTCCGTTTCTTTTAATGAGATGAGCATAAAAATCATAACAGGATCATAAAAGATAAGCTGTTGTTTCTCTCCAATCAGCTCAACCCCACGCGTTGCCCCCCCCCCCCCCCCTCATTGACTGGCAGCATGCCAAAGGGCTGCAACGGCACCGTGCCATTGGCCGAGAGCCTGACAACACCCACCGGACTACAAGGCCATGGGGGTGTGATGATGATAATGATGACAGGGGAGGGGCGGGGGCGCTGTTGTGAGTGGTCACGTGCTGCTTTGACCTGAAACAGCAGGAAGCTAGTGGGGGGGCGGGGAGTAAAAACGGATGGTTCCTCCTCCCTCGACATGCAGAGGACCAAAAAAAAAAAAAAAAAAAAAAAAAAAAAAGGCAGCTCACGGTACAGTGACAGAATGCACTCAACACATACGCCGTGTGCACACACAGAAGTGTCAAGGCCGTGGACAACTGCAAGGGTCACCTTGAAATCCTGCTTACAAGGCACATGAATGGAGCACACTTGATTTTTGCAGTATATACTATATATCATTTTTTTTAGATTGGAATTTATAGGACCATGTTAAATGTGCAAAACGAGGGTGTTCTTTAGTCAATGTTCAATTCTCAATTGGTTTGATTTTTTTTTTTTTTGGGTGTCAACAAAAATGTATTTTTTGTCATCTTTCTACTCCACATTGTTGATTTTTCTCATGTTAAATGAATGCCTTCACTCAATACAGTGGGAAGCCCTGCTTTGCAATTTCTTTTCACTGACAGCAAACAAACACTAGAGGGCGCCAATGTCTTTCCACATGACATTACTGCGTCGGTGTGAAGGCCTCAGTACAAGCCACACGTCACATCGACTCGATGCAGCAATGAAAGGCCAAGACAAAATATTAGACTGTAGTCAGATTTATTTGAATGCCTTTGAATAATCGCAGCGCGGTGGTTCAGCGGTCAGCATATTTGTCTGGCAGTTCACAGATGTGGGGGTTCGATTCTGGGCTGGGTTTTCTCAAACCACGTGTAAGTCAGCTATAGACCGTGGCCCCGAGAAGGCATTCTCCGGTCATGGTAGTGAAGTCAGTTGAATCGAAACCGCGAGCATGTGCGCAGGAGGGGTAAAAAGTTGAAACGGTTCCCACGAGAACTCTCCTACTGAGCGACGACGCAGGAAGTTGCGGTTTGGCCTCGCGTCTGCTCACATCTCCCCATCGACACACGTTGACACACTCCCAACGTGTGTGCGTGTGTGTGGCCACCGTCTGACGCCTTTGGTATCAGCCCGCGTGTCAGGTGACCCAGAAGGAAACCCCAAAGGAAACGAGGAGAGGGGTCAAAAAAAAGTCAAACGGGTCACTTTTTCGACAGTCTCGCGCACTGCGGCCGGATAACTGCCTGCCTGTCGACCGCAATCAAAACCATCAACAATCAGTCTTGGCTTTTGGGCTAACTCGGCTTGAGTACGAGCTTGAAAATGCCCAACTTCAATCTGAAATCGACTTTTTGGTGGGTCTACTTGAGATAGATATGTGCACCTAAGTAGACCTGGTTTCAGGGGCTGAATTTGACAAATATCTGGAATGATCCAAAAACGGCAAAATGTCACACTTGCGGTGTCTTTTCAGATATGGCTTCTTGAGATTTTTTTTTGGGTGGGTCTACTCCAGATTGATATGTTGACCAAATGGCATTTTGCTCAGCAAAACTGGTTGAATTCTACAAATGTCCAAAATGATCCTGAAATGACGTACCTCCCAAATATCATGAACATGGATCCTCGTGGGGTGAATTTTCAAAAAATGTTTTTCAGTTCCAGGTTGAACTGAAAAAAACCACAAACCACGATGACGGGCTCCAATGAAAAAAAAACGAACATTTTAAGGGCTTGATCAGGTCCTCGGTTGCAGGTCACGCTTCGATGCCGCATTCATTGTTCCAACGAGAGCTGCAGAAACGGCTCCTCCACGTCACTTGGGAAACACACAAACACATTTATTTGCACAATTGCGATATTGTGCCAAGAGCTCGCAACATCAACGCATCCCTGCGGCTACCTTAGCACGTAAGTGACGGAGAGGATCAAGAGGGGCTGCGAGGCGCACCCGGTCCTTGACCTGGACCCTCGGGCCGCTGGTACCACGGCACTGTGGCTCTCCACCCACACGTACCCGCCGCCCCTCACAAGCATCCTGTAGTGACCGCTGACCGACTGGCTCTTGGAGTACACTGGAAAACACCAACGACAGTTTAAAAAAAAAAAAAAAAAAAAAAAAAGATTGGATGAGTCACATGCTGCTTCACCTTCTCTACTCACAGTTGATGTGATATTTGGTCAAACAGATTGTGTCCAGCGTGTGACAAAGCTCGTATATGGAGCGGCCCACTAGCTCGTGGGGGATGTACCCTAAAATTGACGACACTCTTCACACACCCACACACACACACACACACACACCTGCTCATAATTCCCCCCCCCTACTTCAAATTCAAAAATTCAACCATGGTTTCATCGGACCGTCACAAAATCTCGCCGACACTTGTAGGAAAATGTGTTGATGTGACCTTGGCGAGAGTGTTTGGGCTCACCTGTGGTCGCAGTGCGTGAACCTCATGTCCATGCTGTGCTGGCTGCTGAAGGTGCGAGCGCAGAGCAGCGTGTGAGACACGGGCAGAGGTCGACAGGTGAGCAGCAGGCAGGAGGAAGGGAAGGGGCCGGCGCAGGCCCTCGCTCGGCCCTGGCACTGCAGCACCTACAGTGCCGTCGCAAAGCAACATGGACACGTCAAGTGCACAAAATGTACAAAAGAATTGCAAAAAAATACTCATGAAGAAAAATTATTTTTTAAAATGAGTACAAATTGTTTTTAAAAAAATGTAAATGTGCAAATGAAATAAGAAAAATATGATTTTAGCAGAATACAAAGACAGAGAAGAAAAAAATGAATACATTTTAAAAATACTAGTACAATATATTTTTTTTAATGTTCAAATTTATGACCAACCTTCCACGTGGCCGACTTGAGGTTGGTGCTTCGTCCTCGGAAAGTTAGGGTGCTTTTAATCCTCACCACAAAGTCCCGCTTTGCGTCGCTCCGAAACTCTTCTTCTTCAAACACCCCCAAAAATTACTCATGTATTCGGCTCACACATCCACGCATATGCTCACAAACCTGCAGAAAGGCGCAGGTTACTTCTGATTTCTTCGTGGTCACACGGGTGCGCAAACTCAAAAACGTTGTGGCCCATCAGCTCAGTCTGGGGGAGGGGGGGGGACACAAAATCCTCAATAGGCATTTTTACCTTTGTTTGCGTGTGTGTGTGTGCATATGAATAATCATACATTTTATACGTAGTACCACATCCTCACAGTCACAGCACATGCATAGGACAACAAGAAAATGTCCTAATACGAAGAAGAAAAAGAAATGAATCAAAACACAGGGAGAGGAGGTCGATGAGAAGTTCAGGGGCCCCGGGAGGAAGCCCTGGGGCACACCTGCAGTGTCTGGCAAGGCGTCTGATCAGATAGACGTGTACTGGACGAGTTGAGTTTGGTGTACTGGATGTGCGTCTACCTGTGTGAGGCCGAGGTAGCGGCTGACGTTGTCGGACAGAAACATCATGTCCCCCTCGGAAGAGACCACCATCACAAATCCCTCCAGGATCGTCAGGTAGACCGCCGACTCCTCTGCGGCCTCCATCGCGTCTTTCACATCCAGACGGACGTCAGGTCCTCCCGTGAAAATCCTTGACATGTACATCTTGTCTGTGGATCGAGACGCAGCGATGAAGCAAAACATCGCCCACTTTCCCAAAAATTCTAGAAGACGACGTCAGTGTTTGTGAGGAATGCGGAACGGCATGTTGTTATTATTATTGCGCTGTATACATCATGCGATGATTCGATATAAATTCAAAAAAACAATCTTGAAGTAAAAAAAAACCCAAAAACACCCAGATGGCTAGATTGAAATATGAATATTGCGGCGCATCACCTTGCAGCAGCGCTTTGAGTCGGATGTAGCAGAGCGCCAGGCGGATGACGGACGGCTTGTCCAGGTGATCCCTGACGGACGCTCGCAGCGGCAGCAGGCGGCACAAATCGGCAAAGACCTCCGACTCCACTCGCCGCCGCTTCCTGGCCGCCTCGCGACTGATCGCCCTGCCAGAAATAAATGCTGTCATGTCATGAGCTGGCATGCACTGCATGCGGCACAGCCAGAGGTGGGATGAAGTCACATACAGTAGATAGAAAAAGTCAACACACCCCTATTCAAAAAAAAAAAATCGGCAAGTTAAATCAATATTACAAAACCCTGTCCAAACTCACAGTGAGCAAGTATACATTAATATAGTGGTATTGCAGAAGTGTGCACACCCTCTCATAGCTAGGGATGTAGTTGTGTTCAGGATTCATCAATTACATTGCAACTCATGTTCAACGGGAGCAGCACACACATTTTAAAATACCCTTTTTTTTTTTTTGCTACGTGGCAGAAACCAAAAGTTTTTTGCGCCAATACTGTTTGCCATTTGGAACCGTTCAAAATTCCCTCCAATAATTGTTTTAGAACTTTTTTTTCCACTTGCAAAGCCATCGTAGCAGGAACGGAGATGCTTCTATTTTATTTTATCCATTTCTTTTAATGTTTAGTGTTGACTTTAATGTACGGCACTTTGTATGCCGCTGTGGTTGGTCTTCAAGTGCTCCATAAGTAAAGTTGAGCGGAGTTTATGATTTTTTTTCGTGAGAGCATTTAGGCTTCTGAAGCCGACCCAAATCCCCTCAAGTCAACGCTTGGGGGGGAAAAGACAGGGCGGCATCCGCATGCAAGTTCCATTCAAATTTAGAACTCAATTAGGAGTCAATACGTTTTTTAAAATTAAGTTTATTCTCTCATAACACTAATTCTAGACCGCTTTTATAAACTTTGTCAATTCATCATGACGAGTCTGGACAAACAGCCAAAATAATGCAATTTATAAAAACAATTGAATAGAAAAGTCCATTTACCTTCTCCTCTCCTTGTCGCCCCTCATCACGCTGCTCGTTGGCCGTCTGTCCGTCATCAATTAGATGAGAGCGGAGCTGCAGTTCAAAGGTCATTGAGGGGAGTAAGAGCATCCCACCTCCTCTGCCCTCCCCCTGTGCACGCATCAACCACCGCCTCACAAGCGTGAAAAAAGAGGAAGGAAGGACGCGGAAGGAGCGCTATTACCGGCTCGGGTGCTTTGCTTTTTTTTTTTTTTTCCATTTTATTGGAGTCAGAGCAGACAGACGGACAGCAGACAGACGACGGGGCCTGAATGCCATCGCACTACATTGGTTTGTTTTCAGTTCCATTTTTTCTTTTCATTTTTGGCACAGAATAAGATAGTGTGACCGGGTTCAGGCTAATCCCTGGATTGCGCGAAGCTTCACTACACACACACACACACACACTCACACACTCATGTATATCTAATCGTCCACCCCCCTCCCGATTACAGTGCACGCAACAATGGTCCTTGTGTATTTATGTTTGTGTGTAAATGTGTACACTGTAGAATTTCTGGCATGCGCATTATGTGCGGCATCGCTCGGGGCAAAGATGCCTAAAACATTTTTTAATAACTACATGGATGCTGTGTGAATGGCTAGACAGATCCCCCTCCACCCTCTTTCACACCCACACAGGTGTGTGTGTGTGTGTGCATATGGCTGTAACAGACCTACAATAGCATAGTTGAGAGTGATATACACAAACATGTCATTCGGATAATACACTTTACAATAATAATTAGAATTTAAAAAAAAAAGAAAAAGTAAAGCAAGCGGTTTGGTTGCAAAGGGGGGGTCGAGGGGGAAACACTGCTGGTAACCGTTGGAAAACGCAAGCGCACGAGCCAAAATGTACATTCGGGACAAAACGCCGGCTCGTCGTAATTAGTTCAATAGCCTGTGAGTAAGCTGCACATTCATTGGATGGACAAGAGCGTCATTCATACCAATTGAGAATATTTTTTTTTTTTTAAAGCCATAAAATATAGAGTATAGAGAGATATGATGGCGGGGGGTGGGGGGGGGAATATATTGCACAAAACGGGGGAGATTCAGGGCCCGAACTTGTCCATAACAAGGGCCGTTAAAAGACAACAGGGGGGTTGCTTGTCCATGCGCCACAAGCTTGCCAACGACAACGACACAATACAGCCACGCGACACAGGCTAATATATGGACTTGTATACAGTATATAGATATAGATGCATATCTATATATACACACATACACACACACACACACAGGCGGTCTGCTGAGAGGAAGAAGCCGTGTGTGAGTGTGTGTACGGTGGATCCGGAAAATATTCAGAGCTTTTAATTTTTTCCACATATGTTATCTTAGATGGATTCAGGGAAACAGCAAATTGCAAATAATCCCCCCCCCCCCCCCCCTGCATTTTCACTATCAAACTTAACATAAATTGTGGGAAAAGCAAAAAAGCATTTTGAATACTTTCGGGATTCACTTCACCAAGTGGATTGGAGCGGATGTTCCACGTTCATCCTAAAACCCAGGCGACGACAAGAACGACGACGACAACGCGCGTAAAGTCACAATAGCGTCAAAAAGAGTGCGAGTGTGTGCGTGCCATGGAGTGATTTTGTGTGTGTGTGTGTGAGTGTGTTAGGTGTGCGTCTCCTCGGGGGCGCAGTAGGAAAAGTCCTTGAACTCCTCCTGGTTGATCTGCCGGATGATGGCCTCGTCGGTGGGCGTGAGCACGGGGTCCTCCTTGGTGAAGTCCTGGTCAAAGTTGTTCACGTCGCGCTTGGTTTTCTGCGGAAGGAATCGGTGTTTTTTTTTTTAATGCCACAAAAAGTTAAAGAGTTTGAGCAAGGTACAAGTTTAAAAACAATGACAGTTTCAATCCAAACTGAAAACGGGCCGCCTTGTTGTGTACAGAAGGGGCGCGCCGAGGTCTATTCCCCTGGCCCACGCACTTTGGCTGGAACTAATTCGAATACGACAGCGCCACCATCTGAACGCGGTCACTCATCGCATGCCGCTGAAGGCTTCCGGAGCCACCGCCAGGGGTCGTCGTTTGACGATTAAAGCGGCCTGCCTGAATTCTCATTCTTTGCCCCTGCCAGGGTTTTTTTTTGTGAGCTTTGCAGTTTTTGGTGGCGGGTTCTGCTTACAATGCGTGGCTTGAAGGGGGGTCGCACTTTCCTCTGCTCCAGCAGCAGCCAGTCGATCTCGCGGAAGAAGGGGTGCGTCTTGATGGCCTCCTCGCAGCCTTGGCTCACCACGCAGCCCAGACGCTTGGCCGGGTTCTTGGTCATGAACTACACACACACACACACAAAGTTGAATCAGAAGAAATCTCTTGTATTCATGTCACGTTTTGCGGAGAATCAGCTAACTTTGGAGCCAATCTCAGCCCACAGCTAATGAAATGGCCCGAAACCTCTAAAAAAAAATAAATAAAAAGCCAACTTGCATTGGTAAACAGAGGTGATTGACAGTAAGACAAAAAAAGGGGGGGGATAAATTTAAAATATTTAATTTGCGAATCTATGAATACCCAAATGTGAACATGCTAGGTAGCCCGACTAGTTTGATAGTCGCCAATAAGGTTCATTCAAATCTGTTATGCGACAACCCGCACTCCAGCTTGCTGACATGACGCGTGGCTGCGGCAGTTCAGTCAGTCGCCAGCGCCGTCCGTCTCCACGTCGGTGATGTTTTTCTCCACACGCGCGGCACTTCAACGCATTCCATCATTTTCCTGGGAGGAGTGTCCCGCCCGCTCTTTATCTCTCTTCCATCTGCTAAATGGCGGGGACACGACGGGCCGGCGTTAATCGCCACATTTGCGGCAACGATGGCGCAAAGAGGCGTCTAATGAGACGGGTCAGCCGAGGGCCGCCCGTTCCCGGCCGCTGAAAGCGCGCGGCGCTTTTGTCCCCGCCGCCCGTCAAGTACGGCAACAGCAATTTGCGGCTCTATGATCACGTTGTGAGTGTTCGGAACCTCTGACTGACTTTTTTTTTGTTGTTGTTGTGAATCCTAACATTGCTAAATGGCGTCAAGAGCACTTTTTGTGGGTTGGAGTGGGTGGAAATGTGAATGAAACGTTTGGTTGTCGTTGCCAATGAACAAGACAGTCACAGACACATTATTAGGTACACCTGTGCAGTTGGAAGTGGTGGAGTCGATCCAAATTTTGATATCGGTGGAAGTGCCAGACTGAATTGATGAAAAAATACAAATTAAAAGGAGAATGGGGAAAAGAGGACAGTATCCATTTTTAAAAGTTTTTAAAAATCCCAATAATTGAAATGTAAAAAATGTTAAAATGAAAAAAATGGAATAATTTTTTACAATTATTTTTTTGAAAAAAACTGTCATGAAGACGTCCACAATTATTTTGAAAATTGCAAAAAATGAAATATGTAAAACAATTATCAATACCAGTGTAGAGAGAATGTCACTTTAATTTCTCATCTGCATTAAAGCAGAGTAAATTATTAAAAAAAAATTCTCTGTCATATGAATCTGCCTCGGTCTGAAATAGAAAATAAAGTGAGCAATCGGCATCAGTCCACGCGGAGCATCTTTGAGGGGGCCCAAGATTTGCATTGGATCTCACTGAGCAGGGGTCCCTAATGAAGTGGCCAGTGATCTCGACAGAAATGTGAACTCCCCAAGCAAGGTGGTCCCACGTACCGCTCGCAGGATGGACACGGCCTCCTTGCTGAGCCACACGGGGTAGAGGACGTCGTCGTGCAGGATGGACTCGAACAGGTCGTCCTCGTTATCGGCCTCAAACGGCGGCTGGCCCGCCATCATCTCGTACATCAGGACCCCCAGCGCCCACCAGTCCACCGAGGCGCCGTACTCCAGCTCCTGCAGGATCTGAAGCCCAGCGCCACCCCCACCCCAAAAAAAAAAAAAAGTCATCTTTCAATCAAAACGGCATTTTCAATGCTGCGATTTGTGGGCGTGGCCCGCGCTCACCTCGGGGGCGATGTAGTCCGGCGTGCCGCAGAAGGTGGTGGTGGTCACGCCGTTCATGATGCCCTCTTTGCACATGCCAAAGTCGGCCAGCTTGCAGTGGCCCTCGGCGTCCAGCAGGATGTTGTCCAGCTTCAGGTCCCTGGCGATGAGCGGAAATGTTCATGACAAGACGGACGACGGGCAACACAATCAACCTGCAACGTGGCGTACCTGTAGATGACGCCGTTGCGGTGCAGGAACATGAGCGCCGACGTGACTTCGGCGGCGTAGAAGCGCGAGCGCGGCTCGTCAAACTTGCGCGAGCGCTGAATCTGGAACATCAGGTCGCCGCCGTTCACGTACTCCATGACGAAGAACAAGCGGTCCTGCCCAACACAAATGACATGCGAGCAACTGAACTGAAGTCTCTGATGGACAAGCCTTTTCCAAGACCGCCTGACGTTTTCGCCAGTCGAGCGTTTCCTACTCGGGTTTGGAAGCAGCAGTAGAGCTGAGTGAGGTAGGGGTGCCGGCGGGCCAGAGCCAGGATGCGCTTCTCCGTCATGGTGCAGTCCACGTCGTCGTCCTGCAGGATCACGTCCTTCTTCAGGACCTTGACGGCGTAGACCTCCTCCGTCCCCTTCAGCTCGGCCAGCATCACCTGAAACCGGGACGCCGACGGGTCACATCACCGTTGTCGAGCGTTGTTTAGAACCCGACGGGTCGGGTTTTGGCATGAAAACCTGAAAAATGAAAACCGACCTTGCCGAAGCTGCCTTTGCCGAGAACCTTGATCAAGTTGAAGTCCTTGAGGGTCCTCCTTTGGATCTGCCCGTTCTCGCGGCCGCCCGTCGACGACGCGGTGGACAAGGAGGTGGTGGAGGTGGCGGAGGAGGACGACAACGAGCACGACGAGGAGTTCTGGGCTCCCTGCTGGTCCAGCGACAGCGTGTCCTGCAGCCGATCCAACTCCGCCAAGTCTGAGGGGGGAACCGGGCACACGTTTGGAGGGGAGGGGGGGTCGCAATCACTTTTGGGAAAGCGTCACAATCTATTCCGAATGGAACATACGCAGTGGCAAAACGAATGAAACAGTTGGAAAAAGTCGCCTTGAGTCGGCGTCATCGCGAGGCACTTTGGACAATAAAACGAGTCAACTTGAGCGAGGGAAACGTGCGAGGCGCTGATGATGACTAACCGCGACGAGCAAATGGCGGTGGGCGGCGCGTTAGAATTCCTCAGGTTGGCTCTCCGGTGGGCCACTCACACTTCTTCCAAAACATTTGTTCACGTTGATTGCCAAAAAAAATCTTTTTTTTTTTAATAAAGCCTCTTCGATGATTGCGCCCATCGTCAAGTGATTTCTAAATTTGAAAACGGTTTCTTTAAATGAAGCGACTTTGACGAAGTGTGTTTGATGTTTGTCCTGAGCCAATCTTTCTCGAGTCGTTATCTTTCGAAATCAAGCGCCTCTGCCGTTCCGCATCGCGTCTTTGAGGTTCGCGTCGGTCGCGCGTGTCCCGATGAAGCCGATGCGGCTTTACCCTGCTGGGAGGGCGAGGTGGGGACAGCCGGCTGGCTGAAGCTGTTCTCCGTCTGCGAGAGCTCCGGCGGAGATTGCGGAGGGTCCTGCCCGGGCGTCAACTGCAGAAACATGCACTGTCAGTCTCAATAGGAACAAAAACAAAAACATCAGAGACATTTTGCACAAAGTCAACAGGATGTTGATACAGTCAAACCTCGGTTTTCGTCCATAAGCCGTTCCGGAAGGCTGTTCGAAAACCGAAATTGTTCGAAAACCGAAACCACGCTCTTTTGAAAATAAAAATGTTTACTGAACACGCCTGCACACGATGGAAAGCAACACGTGAGGAAGCGTCACTTCCTCGTGTAAGGAAGGCGAGAGGAGTCAAATGGTGCATTCAAGTGGGCTCAGTTTGTTCGAGAACCGAAATTTGTTCGTCATCCGAGACATAAAAAAACTCGACATTTTTGGTCGAAAACCGAATCGGACGAGAGCCGAGACGTTGGAAAACCGAGGTTTGACTGTATTCCTGAAGATTCGCCCCGACGATGAATTGTCTTCTCCGGGAAATCGTTTTCCTTCGTACCTTCCTGCGACGCTGCGCCGTGTTGGAGATCTTGTCGGGTGTGACTCCCAGGTCGGACAGGACCTTGGCGATGCCTCGGGCGTCCACGCCGCAGTTGGGGGCCACGTTTTTCTCGCAGCGCCTGTGCACGTTCATCTTACACACTGCAAATGTGGGACATAGCAGCCGCAAATTGTGATGTCATCAACGGGCGACCGAGCTTTTCCCAGCGCCGCCCAAAACTCACCCTTGCATTGCAGGCCCTGCCTCAGGAGGCCCCACAGCAGCGAGCCGCAGTGGTCGCAGAAGGTGGGCACCTTGTAGTTGTGGATGCTGAACTTGTGCGGCATGTTGACGCTGAAGCGCTGCGAGCCCACCTGCAGGGGGGTGGGGGTGGGGGTGGGGGGGCGCACAGGAAAAGAGGGCTCAAAATGCTGCCGCGCGTCTTTGAGCAAAGATGCCGACTGCTGACCTCCTCCGGGGTGTCTTCCTGCTTCTTCATGCCGGCACACTTGGTGATGATGAGCTCGTGGCAGCGCTTGTGGACAACGCACGTGCACACTGCCAGAAAAACGACAACAACGTGATATGATTCGATGCCTTCCGGAGACTTCTTCTTTGTGGTCCTGGAGAAACACTCACCTTGACACTGGTAGCCTTGCTTGCCCAGGACGCCCCTGCGAGGTCGCACAGAGAATTAATGGGACCGTGATGTCATGTGTGTGTGTGTGTGTGTGTGTGTGTGTGTCCATATGCGCACACCAGATAAAGTCCCTGCAGTGCGAGCAGTAGGTGGGCTGCCGCAGGTAGGTGGCCATGAACTTGTGTCCGTTGACTTGATGGACGCGGCGGCGCACCGCCCCCTGGCGCCGCCGCGGGCCGATCCTCTCGCGGAAGACGCGCTCCTCATTGTCGTTGGCTCCCGAGGCTTGCGAGCAGAGCAAGGTGGGGTCAAAGGTCAGGCAAAGATACAATAACAACACATATCACCCTTTTTTTGATTGAAACATTTTTTTCCGTGCAAAAGTTCAATCAAAAACATGCCATTGAATTCAAAATGATGTCATATTATGTTACAAGATTTTTTCCCCAAAAAATTTTTTTGTTCTACCTCTTTGTGCTTTGACGCCCCGGTTTAAATTGAGACTATTGTGTTGATGGTTTCTATCATCGCAACGTGATCGTGGTGGTATTACGAGGTGGATTAATTCGCCGCCAAAGGTTCAGGTACCAAGTGGCTGAAGGTTTCATCATTTAAAAAAGGGGGGGGGGGGGGAAGAATGCTGGTTCCCGCCGCTATTAATACCTCGACGTGTGGGCGCTGGCACAAGCAGAGGATGGCGCGTTCAAATAAAAATACTCCTCGCGCGCTCGGCGGCCGCTCGGCTTCCCCGCAAGAGACGAGCGCTTTCGGAGGGCAACCTTAAGACGAGAGAGAAGCGCCTCCGCGCGTGCGCGCGCGCTCCTCCCACGCGCGCTGCAAATTTGCCGGCGTCCTACTTTACCTCCCTCGTGCGAGCGGCTCTCTCCCGGGTGAGGCGGAGATGTGCTTACTCCTCCCGAGCTCAATTACAGGCGAGATATCGAGGGACGCCCGTACGCCGCAAGTGGCGATGTGAAACGAAGCTTCAGAGTTTATTACATCAAAGTGGTGGATGCCAAAGTTTCAGCAATGAGCTTCCGACGTGTGTCATGAGTTTCGAAACAGATCTCTGAATTCACTTGACGGGGTTTGTAAAGGCAAGATTAGATTGTGCAGTGGACAAGCAACATACGCTAAGAGTGAACCGGTGTGAACGTGTATTTCTGTAGTGTGTGTGTGTGTGTGTGTGTGAGATGCTGGCGAGAGCGTGGAGCTAAACAAGCTAAACAGGCCATCAGTGGGATCACTTTTGTTTTACATAATACATCATCCATCTGTCCGCAGACACACATTCGGGAAGGCAGCCAAAAAAAAAAAAAAAAAAGGTAGATGCGCTTAACAACAGCAGAGAGTGATCGTCGTGGCGACAGACGCAACTGCATGCTATGCGGGCACACACACACGCACGCGCGCACACGCACACGCGCGCGTTTGGCAGTAATCCGTCCAGTCGTGAGTGAGCAGACGTTAACGCAATCAGCATTCGGGATTAAAAAAAATATGACTTGGAATCGGCAAGGCCGCACATGGATGGCACACGGGCGCGTTATTCTGATTTGGAGGAGTGCACGTGTGGAGGGGGGGGAAAATGAAATGACGGCGGTTGAGAATCAAGATGGAAGGAGCGAGGGAGCGCAGATGGTCAGATTAGGTCAGATTATTTGCCTGCTGCCAAGAAAACGATGAAGGCGAGAGTGAGCGGAGGAGGTGGTGCACACGCGCGCGCACACACACACACACACACACAGCAGCAGTCATGTCCATCTGCGACCCACTCCGACCGGATGAACTCCGGCAGGAAGTTCAGGAGTGGGCGTGGCCGAGCCACTGTGAGGTCACGGCCAGTGCGTCCAATGGCGCCCAAGATGCCGTCGTTTCGTTGACGTGCGTGTGCGTAATCCTGAGCTCAATCTCACCTGCTATTTTAAGAACCTCCTCCCCCCCCCACCCTAGTCCCGTCGCCACGGAGAACCTGCCGTCTCCTCCTCGTCCACCCACCCCCTCCCCTCCCTCACATCCATACTCATGCACACACTCCCACTGGAAGGCGGCGGGTCTATTTATAGGCGGGGAGGAGGGGGGGGGCGTGAGGGAACACAGGTGCAGGTGCAAACGCTTTTTTATATCGAAAGGTGAAATCAGACGTGTGCCTTCCGTCCTTTGAGGAAACAAGATGGCCGCAGTAGGTCCTCCAATGTATGCGTCAAAAGTGGCATCTTTCTGGAACGACATGGAGCGCCACTCCCCTTTACTTATTTTTTCATGCCGTACCTTAAATTATATATAGGGGAGTCGTATATAGCGCTTCGTCCAGCTATCGTGCAGATTTTTTTTCAGTGTTTTATTTTTTTTTAATGGGTTTTTACAGTAAACGCTGGTGCGGCGTGTCATTGAATTTAACAAATCGGTTTTCCCCATCAAAAAGAACCTTTTTTATGCTTATTTAGTGCTCCATTTTCTTTTTCACTTCACCCACAAGTGGAGTTGCTTGCAGTGAAAAAATATCTTTGAATGTGTCTTGCCTGTAGTGTGCATGTGTGTGCATGTGTGTGCATGTGTGTGCGCGCGTGTGCATCTCTTACCCTCAGTGGAAGATCCAGACAGATCAATGACCACGTACACCTTCCCCTCGGGCTCCAAGTCAATCTGGACAAAAAAAAGGGACAAAAGCTCGTTTTGTTTGTGTGTGTGTTTTTTTTTTTTAATAAATTAAAAATGGATATTGATTTCTCTGCAGGCACATCCCAGGACAGCTATTTAAGAAACAGGCAGAACAGAGAGCAGCAGTGAGAGGAACATTTTGATTCGCTCTGGTGAAAATATATTTCGGGGGGCCCGGGAAAAAAAAAAACGAGTAAAAAATAAAATGAGAATGAATGAATACCGTGTTTCAAAGAAAAATACATTAACCCCCCCCAAACATTCTAAAAGACAACATCTGACCAAATTATTCAAGCCCTTATGACATCATCCCCTTACAATACACATGCAATTACGCAGATTAGACCTGGGGGGTGGAGAGGACAGGGGCACGAGGAAAGTGAGCGTGAATTTATTTTAAAAAAAAAAAAATGGTGGGGCGCGTGGGGGTTGGTGGGGCTTTAAATCTTTGGCTAAGCTGCGGGACAGCCGCAGATCCTCTTATGCAAGCGGCCCAACTCGCACATCAGCACCGCATGAAGGACTCGACGCACGGCTGGCAAGTAAATATGAGACGGCAAAAAGGTTCCTATTCATGCGCATCACACCCCAGCCGTTCACCACTAAAGCATCCCGATTTGTCGTGGCGATAAATCGTCACGACGATCATGACGCGGTGCAAAAAACGGAGCACGATTCGCTCTCACTTTTTTGGATCGCATCACGTTGCCAATATGATGATTGGGATTCTTGACGTCTCTCCGTTACCCTTGAAAAGCAGGCGCTAATCCTCAAATGCCGCCTCTTGCGTAACTCGGCATGGATTTGAACGAGAGGGAGATGCGCTCGCCCGCCATTTGCGAACGGGAGGGTGGGGTGGGGTGGGGCCTTCAGGTTTGGGAAATCTCCTCGCAATGCCGGCAGACCGGGCCCGTTTTTACGGCAGACTCGGATAGTGGTCTCTCTGTAAACACCAAACTTAAACATACAATAAGACATAGTTACAATGACCATGCTAGGTGGCTACATGCTAGCATTGGTCCTGCAACGTCCATAAAGGAGATCTATCTGAATGTACTGGAACCCTCAGCGGGTGTCACGTTCTTCTTTAGTTCACACATACACACACACACATACACACACACGCACACGCACACACTTCGGCCTAGCTACAAAAGATGGGAGGAGAGGGCTGGAGAATCTAGTTGGCCTCATTAATCTTCTTAGTCCAATTAGGAAGCACATACCAGCAGGAGACGGAGAACTTCACAAACGCGCATAAATATCTGTGTGCGTGTGTGTGTGTGTGTGTGTGTGTCTGCGTGTGGGTGTGTTATGAAACAGATTTGAGAGCGACGTTGCCGTTAAACACGTATAGAATGGTCCCGTGACTTGAGTGTGTATTAATGTGCGTGTTTTTCAAGTCGCTTGGCCTTTTTTTTTTTTTTGGACTGTGTCGCAGTCCAGAATGTGAATTGCAAGTCCATTTTTTGAACGGGTCAAAAGGTTAAACACACAAATATGAAATGAGAACCCTTGATAGGGGAATTGTGAAGACACCGACCAACCCTGATGCCACTCACTTGGTCGCGCCGCCTCAAAGGTGCAAGAACAAAACGACGAGTAGAAAGATTACAAAATCACCACTTTGTTATCTTTTACGTTTGATCTTACAATACAATGATATTTTTCTGCACTCAAAACTCAAATATATTTGTGTTTTGATGGGGGCCGGAACGGATTAATGTCATTTCAATTCATTTCATTGGAGACAATTGATTTTTAAACTCCCAACATAAATCGGGGCCAGCCGAAGTCAGGAAGCTGCTGTACAAGCTTGACATCACACACCAAGAGAATACAGTACACACACACACACACACACACACACACACACACACACACACACACACACATATGCGGCGCAGACAGGCCAGTCAAAGCACACAGCGTATCAATAGTGTGCTAGTGGCTCGCTCACCCTCCCTCACTGCCCCCCCCCCCCAACTCCCACTCAGATGGCGGCCCTCGGCGGAGCGTTTAGTCTCGTTGACAGGCCGCCTCCCACATCCATCTGTCACATGACACATTTCGCCATGGCCGCCAAGGGAGCGCCGGCACACTCGCACGATGACTTGCCTGCATGTGTGTGTGTGTGCGAAAGTCCTTCACAAGCGAGCGTGAGATGCCTGCAACCACGTAGAACACACACTCACGCGCATAGATGGGGTTTTCAGTGAAAACATGAAAGGCAGAAATCGGCAGAGGTCATTCCAATGAGGTTCCCACACGTTTTTGTCGCAACGAGCGCAAGCGCGCCAGCGCCAGTCGGTACGTGCAGAGTGAAGCAGCATGCGCCTCGTGCAAGTTTAATGCAACGTCATAGACGGCTAATCAGGTAAGAGGAGCTGCACACTGTGGAGCTCCGATGAGGTGGCAGAGAAACCCCCCCCCCCCCTCACCCCCTCTCCCCTCCGGCAACACTAATGGCTGTACAGTATTTCAGACCTTAATCCTGACAAGTATGTGCGTGTTTGTGTTCGGCTAAGATGGCGTGGCACCGTGACGGAAAGAGCGGTGCATTCAAAAGTGTCGACATGATGAGACTAAAACGGAAGAAAGTACCGGAACCCACGTCAACGCACACATGCACAGGCAATAATAAAGCGACTGCCGCATGCGACGCCTTCACAGGATCGTGAAGCGCGGCTTCTTCTCGGACAAGTAAATAGTCCAGATACTGTCGGGCGGCGAGTCCCGAGAACGAGCTCGGTGTGGACAAACAAAGGACGAGATCCCACTGCTGAGACGAGAGCGCAAAGCGGCGCCAAGGCCGTAACAAGATTCCCCATTTTTTCCCCGCATTAAGATGTTTTTTTCCCGTAGCCGGCGCCTGCGCACGCACACACGCACGCACGTCCACTTTTGAGCGCGACCGTGTCATCCGCGATGACAGCAAACGCACCGCAAGATGTAAGCGCACGTATTTGGCTCCTGATTTCGGTACTACCAGTTTTGATAGCACCCAATTTGGCACCTGGATTAGTTAGTACCTGGTTCTGTATTTGGATTTGGCAGAACTGGTGTTATGCGATGTCCAAAGTTGGAAATAAATCATTCAATTTCACGTGAATACGGAATCCCTTTGACACGCGTCTTTGAAGGTCTCCTTCAGAAATCCTTCATGCGTACTTTGTTGTCCCTCCTTCTCCTCCTCTTCCTCGTCCTCCTGGTCTGTAGGTGAGTGGCTGTCACCAAGGGGACGGCCTGTCAGCGTCGCCATAGGGACGCTCTTCACAGAGCATCTCAATTACTGAGGGGGGGCGGGGAGGGGGGGATGTTGGAGGTGGGAGCGAGGGAGGGCTGGGTGGGGGTGGGGGGGGGGGCAATTAATAAGCATCAAAGCCTGGTTAATATTTCACCCGTGCGATGACGCCGGCGGCCGGTCTGCTGTTCGGGATGGACGGAGACGGAACGGAACGGAAAGGGACAGGCAGCGCTGGTGAAGGCTACAATTTGGCAATCTTGTTTTGGTTGACCTTTAACCTCAGTTTCGGCCATGTTGAATCATAAGAAATAGGTTTGGTGAGACGTGGTTCAACGAGCTTTGGGACCGATTGTTTTCAATATTTTTCTATGAAATGTTAAGATGGCCGTGTGATAGAGATTATGGTTACTGACTTACATGGTCAAAATTCAAAACATCGCAACAGCACACGAGTACGACGGCCGAGGAGTGGGGGGCTGCGTTGCTATGATGTAATGATTGACCGGCGAGCTAATCAATACGAGGACGGTCAATCAACAAGACAAATCCATACGGTCTGACCTTAGTGTGGGCAACCGAGGGTGCGAGCCTGCCTCTACCCATTTAAAGGCTAACATACGTAGCGAAAGGTGGTCTTGGCATCGGGTCACGAAACGCCTCGCCGTCGCGCCTCAACATTTTCTCACTTCCTTATCAATTGTATCGCACAGCAAGCAACTGAATGACAAAAAAATAATCAATGCATTTTAGACTTATCCGTTGTGTCGCAAAATATCGAAAGCAGGTCTTGGTAGTCGCTGGTTTGACCCCTGGAATTTGCAGGGACCAGATTTTGCATCTGGTTTTGGTGGTACGTCGATTTTATACCAGCTTTTGGTGGTGACTGATTGAACACTTTGTTCTGTTTGCACCTGTTTTGATGCTTGTTACCTGGTTTGGCAGCTCGTACATGATGCTCTGATACCTCCTTTTGGTATTAGCAGGAAATAATTGGTCTGACGCCAGGTTTTGCTTCTGCCTGATTTGATTTCGCACCGAATTTTGTTCCAGCTTGAAATGAATGAATCCAAGGCACCACTTTATTAAAACGTAGGCATCTGCAGCGCTAAATTCCAGAAAGCACGTGCAGCTAATTGAACCCAGAATGCCCGGCAGAATTCCCCTTTTGTTGGAACATGAAGTGAGACGAGATAAAACAAAAGTGCCGGAGGGGGGGTGGGGGGGGGGGGGGGCGGACGAGATCACATGTTGTCGCTGAGGAGAAACTGTCAGGCCCCCGAACAAACGGGCCCTTTTATACGTGGCGACATACGGATGCACTGTTCCAACATCACGGTACCGAGTCAAATCTGATTACATGACAAGAAACCAGAAGTCCCGAAAAGAGCTTCAGTTGGGGGTAGGAAGGGGAGAGGGGGGGGGATGGCTACATGCGCTTTGCAACCTGGACGCTCGGGAATGAAACTTCCCGTTCCTTCCAGCCTCGGGAGGAATGTGAAGAATTGTGCAGGGAGGACCGGCACAAGAGATGTGGTGAATTAGATGGGGTGGACGATTTTAAGTTAGGGGGGGGATTTTTTCACACTAGGGGGTATTTTCGCCCATGTAGATTTCGTTGTACAGGAGTTTCACTGTAGTAGCAGATTTGACATGACAAATGAGTAGTGCCTGATTTGGCAAGAATTGTTTTTGGTTGTCTTTTATAAGACAGCTGGCATTGGCACTATGTGATTTTTGGTCCTTAGTTTTGAGTGCCCAGTTTTGATAGCAGCTAAAAAAATTTAGGGGGGTGTTGGTACCCGGTTTGGTGCCACTTTTCAGTTTTAGCTTAACTGTTCTGTAAGAATTCCTACAGATGTAAGGCAAACTACTTCAGGCCAAAATATCCAGTCACGTAACAGGGCCAGTAAAATACTTCCGGTGCTGCATTATGACCACACAAAATCTGTGAAATGATAAATACCTGACGCGTTCTTTAACGGTCTCTTCCACTTTCAAACCAATGAGCACGAAACGCAACCAACACATCAATATTGTCACGCTCACAAGATCCCAAGTCGCCGCAGTCAAGCCCACCTACCCAGTCCTCGTAGTGCCTCGTCCCGTTCTGCAGCAGATCCTCCAGCTGGATGGTGCAGTTGGCCACAAAGTCATCGTAGCCGATGGGCGCGTCGTGGAACACGGACAGCTCCAGGCTGCGGCCCTCGCGCACCTCCGTGCAGAACTCCTGGTGCCAGGCGGGGCTGTTGGTCTTGGTGCGTGTGACCGTCTGGCCCAGCCGAGTCTGGTCGAGGTTGAGCGCCAGGTAGGGGTCCAGCAGGAAGGAGCCACTCTTGCCCACCGCGTGACGCAGAGCCCACGGGGTGGGCTTCAGGTCCACCGCCTCGCACACGCGCACCTTCAGGAGACCGCTGAACACCGGCATGGCTGAGCCTTCCTTCCTTCCTTGAGCTTTCTGTTTGGGGGTCGTCTGCCTTTTCCAAACAGTTCCAATGAGTGGAGTGGGGAAATGGGGGAGCTGGTGAGGGGGCGTTCACTCCACAGAGGGGCTACATCCCATAATGACGCCTGGACTCTGCAGACATTATCAGCCGTGTGCACGTACTCAGGTCTGAGGATGACAAGGATGAAGACGTCCGATCCCTAGTTTGTTTGTTTGTTTGTTTGTGCTGGGGCACAAGCGGAAACAAGGCCGGGGATCACAACCCGGGGACGCCGACTAACGGCCTCCCGCGAGCGTTCTTCTTCTTCTTCGGTCGCCCCCCCCCTGCCACCCCTACACTTACGCATACACACCACACACGTCCACGGTGTGCCTTGCTCGTGCTCAGGGTGGGGGAGAGCGGGAGCAGCCGCGCCTAGCCATCCGGGATTGGCGCTCCAGTCTCCGGCGCCCAGTTTGTGGGCTGTCGCTCCCCCCTCCGATTCGAAAGATTAATCTCCCGCCGCTTAACCGCTCAATTCGCGGCTCGCTCCCTCGTCCAAACGACGGCTCCGAGTAGTCCGCTGTGGGTGCGTGGTCGGTTCCTCGGCGTTCACGAGTGCATCATTGACGTTCGTTTCTTCGCCATCGTTCGATTTTCTCGGCGTGTGTGTGAGCGTGTATATGGGTGTGTGTGAGTGTGCGCGCGCGCGCGCGCGTGTGTGTGTGTGTGAGAGTGTGTCTAAGCGCGCGCGCGCCCCCGTCTGCCTCTGCTTCCCGTCTCCGCGCGTGCCCGCAGGAAATGCGCAAAACGCGTCACTCGCGCGCGCCCCCGAGGAGAGGAAGGCTGAGGTGGGGCGCGTACACGCGGGCGCGTCTGTCAGTGCAGCCGGCGTTCATGCCAATTTAGCACTTCTGCAATTAGATTTTCCCTTCTCAGTAGGCCTACCAAACAAGTTAATAAAAGAACTATTTCATCGATGATTTTTCATTTGTTTTTTACTCCTACATTTGAATACATTTCAGTCCTCGACTCATTTCAAGTCGGCAAACAACACTAGGGCACTACGGACTAAAAAAGCGTGCCCCTGTTACCTTGGATAGCAAGGCTAATGCGGTCACAGCAAAGCGTCATGAATCCACCACTAAATACGAAACGTTACTTCCAAATGTACAAACACCAAATACAGTACAGTAAATGTTGGTGAAAATAGCCACTGAAACCAGGGATGTTGTAAAACTGAGTAACTGCGACCTCTGCTGGCCATTTGGACGCGTCGCCCAGGTTTATGTGCTTCCGGGATGTGACGTCAGATAGCAGCACGGTGTGTTCACTGACACTTGAGAAATTTCCGTGACGGGAGGGGAAAACTACTGAGATGTGACGAAATAGTGGTAGGTTCGCCGTTACCTAGGTAACGACAGCACTAGTATGATTTACTTCGTTTTCTCCCACATTCCAAAAACTGTAAGTTTATTGAACACTCTATACTGTCTTAAGGTGTGATTGTGAATGTGAATGGCTGTTCGTCTTTGTGTGCCCTGCGACTGGCTGGCACCCGGTTCAGGGTGTACCCCGAAGACAGCTGGGAAGAAGGCTCCATCATGCCTGCGACACCCGTAAGGATAAAGTGGTTCATATCATGGATGGATGGATGTTTCTGCAGTGTTTGTGTGTGTGTGTGTGTGTGTGTGTGTGTGTGTGTATATACTGTGTATATATATATATATATATATATATATAAATCAAAAATTAAAAATCTAAATGCCCAACAAGACACAAGCACTCAAGGAGGAGCATTCACTTACATTAAATACTTTTATTTATATAAAATAGCAAAACATTTGATTTCAAGTGAATAAAAACATTGGAAGTCAACATTGAATAAAACAGGACTCAAGACGAGGGATGAAGCTTTTCAGTGATTTTCTACAGCTGTGGATACTCGGGAGATATGAATTTAAAAAAAAGATCTGAATATGGATCGCCACACGCAGGGGAACGTGTCAATGGGCGAGGATCGGGGGAGATTTATTGCTTGCTCTCACATTCCTCCCGCTGGGTGGGACCACCACAGGGTCTTTGAATCCATAGTCGATTTGGTGCCAATATTATTCGTATTATTCATAATAATAATAATAAGAAGAAGAAGAATGAGTCACACCTCCAGGTCCGAGTCACTGTCCGTTACCGAGAGAATTGTTTGGCCGTCAGCTCGGTCCGCATTCGCGTCCGGACTCATGCACGCCCCTCCGCCCAGGGGATGACCGACGCCCTCAGAACGCATCCGGTGGTGCTGCAACCTGAGCAGAGGGCGGGAAATATGTACACTTTTGAATTATATTGCAGATTTAAAAAAAAAATGCTCTCAATACGTAATTCCAATGAGGACTCGTTATCGTATATGAAAAATTAAATGGCAAAAATATGGGGGGGGGGGGAAACAATTTGGAAGCTAAAAATTGTTTGAATGACCTTAAAAAGTGTTGCATTATTTGCATTCGACTGTACTTTGATATTGCTAACGTCAACATTGAGAAGAAGAAAACACTTGAGCAAAGGAAAGCGCTCAATGTGCCATCATTCAGCAGCAAAAAGACAAGTTTCAATGCATGGGGAAAACCTGACGTGATTTAACTTTCAAGCAAAATAAGAGTGTCGAGAACTAATAAATCGAATAATTGCTCTGTAGTCCCCTTCGCACGTCCCCCTAAGAGTGCAGTTGGAGTCTGAGACAGACGCAGTTAGTTCTGCGTGATCGAAATTCCCCCAAACCAACAAGTTTGAATGGCTGCTCGCTTTTACGCGTGAATGCTCCTTTTACGCACGGCTACAGCCGCCGGTGGGGCGCCGCCCTCGGCTAGAGTAAAGCCACTCCGAGGGTGTGGGGATCGCAGAGAAGCTCGTTTAGGCTCCGAATTATTGGTTCCAAGTTTTCATCGCGTGCGTCAGCGAGAAACGCCCCCAAGCAATCCCACCGGCGGGAGCGCCTCACCTGTTTTTGGCGGCCGCGGCTCTGTCTCGCTGCCTGCGGTTCTTGAACCAGTTCCCCACCTGGGTCGGCGTGAGGCCGGTGGCGTGCGCCAGCTCTCGCTTCTTGCCGGGGTTCGGGTAGGGATCCTGCAGGTACCACTCGCGCAGCAGCCCGCGCGTGCGCTCCTTGAAGCAGTGCGTCTTCTGCTCGCCGTCCCAGATGGTGCGCGGCAGCGGGAACTTCTTGCGGACGCGGTACTTGTCCACGGGGCCCAGCGGCCGGCCGCGCAGCTTCTCCGCCTCGCGGTAGTGCGCCTCCAGCCACATGGCCTGCAGCTTGCCGTGCGAAGCCCGCGTGAAGCGGTGCGTCTCCACGATGCGGTAGAGCTCGCGGAAGCTACCGCTGTGGTAGGCCACCACGGCGCGGGCGCGCCGCACCGACTCGTGCTCCGAGATGGAGTCGCGGCCGTCCGAGGTCACCGGGAGGGACCAGAGGAAGCGCGCCAGGCGCTCCACGTCGCCCGTCTCCTCCAGCGTCTCGCACACGCTGGCGATCTGCGACGCCGAGAAGCACAGGCCCGGCAGAGGGGCGCCGGAGAGCGGGGGGTCGCCGGAGGGGCCATCCGCCGGGTGGGGGAAGAGCAGGCGGGAAGCGGAGAAGAAGTCGAGAGGCGACCTGAACACCATGTGGAAGGGACGGTGACGCCCGGACCGTGTGGAGACAAGCCGCTCCGGGATGCGCCCTTTGAGTGCACCTTGGAGGGAGGGCGGGACTGTCGCTCGCACTTCTGATTGGACAAACAGACACAGCGAGACGCCCGCGCGATTCTGAAAACCACCGACAGCACTTGAGCCGACCATTTAGAATTCACTTGTTACGATGTGACGACTGATGGAAAAGTCAAAAGTCAATTCATTAAACTGGGAATGATTCAACGGTCGGCATTTTATTTTGAAAAGTCGAGTAATTGAAGTCACGTGGGAAAAAAAATACTCCATGTGAAGAAAAACACAATTTCATGAGAATCAATTTGGCACATTACATTTTATTTCGACAGTCAATTTCACCCCAAAAAGCTACTCTTGAGGAAGGCTGGAACTAGCTGGAAATGGTTGCCGTGGCGATGGTGTCAGTCACTCACCACACATCAGAAACTCTTCGTACGCACCGCATCTCTCAACCGCTGTTGTTGTCGTGGCATCATATCATTTTGTTGACATCCGTGACGTTCTCCTCACAGCCTTACAATTTGACTTTTCGACAATTCCTGACAGGATCGACAATTAAAAAGCTGTCCTATGTGGTCAGATAGCGATCAATCGACATGGACGGACAAGTAGCCGGGCTGACAGACGGATGGCGCGTGGACCTCGTGCCCCTCTAATCACTTTTGTCTGTTCTCTCATATTGTTAAAACTGGGCGCAAATCCGCATTCTCGCCGACGCTTGGATTAAAGCTGGTCTGACATTAGTCTAATGGCGTCGCATGGTTCAATCAACTTTAACACATGTTGGTGGGCCGGCAGCGGCATATGCTTGGGAGCGTGCCACTTTTGCCCAAGTGGGGGTTCCGGAAAGGATCGATACATGTGAGCGGTCCAAATGTGTTTTGGAGGCGGGGCAAAATGAAGAGCCATGACATACTTTTGTCGGATTTACCGCACATCAATTCCTCCTTTGCCGTCAACTCTGCCGGATGATGCGATGCAGATGTGATGTGGGGGTGAAAAATAAGGGGTCGCGCGGGTGCTTTGAACGGGGTTACGTCCAATTAGCCGCAACGATGGGCCTTGGGGGGGCTGGTTTGTGTTGTTGGCAAATCCTGCGCCACTTTTTCACCGCAGATGATGTTTGTCGAGGTAATCCCTTCATCTTGCACTTAAATCCGTTTTACGATGTCATGAGCAGAAGGGAGAAAGACCTTGTGTCAATCAATTATACTTTGGTTACAATGCAAACATTATCAGGTCTTCTTTTATTTTGAAGGGCTAAAGAAGATGCAAGAGGCGCACATTTACTGGATATATATATATATATATGTGTGTGTATATATATATATATATATATATATATATATATGACAAGAAAGTTATTTTCCTTCACAATATTAAAAAGTTGGAAATGTTTTTACAAAAAAATATGACAACAGATAAAATTGCGACGTTACGACTGTACATATAATTTTATGGAAAAATGTTTCCCAAAAAGTTTGAGTATTTCGACACAACTGAAAACAGTCAAAATGACTTCCATTTTTACAAAAAGTCTTTTACTTATACAAGCTCATGACAGCGTAATTGAGGTCAAATGACCGATTTCATCATCGTACCAGTTTGACTATTTTCGTGACATGACTTTATTTCCATTACAGTACTACTTTGTATATGTAACATTAGAACATTGTACGTTCTGCCGATGTCACGTAGCTGGATCAAGCGGTCCAAAATATATTTGAAAAGCAATTTTGGCCCCACCCCTACAAAAGAGGCATCCACACCACGGCGGGTCCACACAAGCGACAATCAAGTCACTTGTTCCCTTTCAGCGGCGGAACAATTAGTGTAAAGGTGGACGACACTTTCAGAGTGCTTATCCTTGCTCCGTGGTAAACAACAAAAAAAAAAACCCCAGCCCCCAATTAACCTCTCCGCTGACCTCTGACAACTTAACACTGACCTCTTAAGCCCCCTCCCCCCGAACCACAACCAAACTTTAACTGTACCTGACGCCATTAGGAGGGGCGCGGAGGTCACCCTGAGCCTCCTCGAGTCTTCGTTAAGCCGCTAATCACTTCCTGCCTCTTTGGGGGACTTTTGTTTGGTGTGCACTCGCCAGCAGAGTTTTTGGCACAATGGTGTGGGCAGGGGGTAGGACAGTGGTGGTGGGTGTGTGGGTGGGTGGGGGCAAGAGGCGTTAGTTTAGCAGAGCGTCAGGAAGTAAAAATAAAAACATCTGGACTTCACGAGTTAATCAAAAATGAGAATGAGAGAAAAAAAAAGGCCTGCAGGTATTGTCAGGTGGGACATGTGGAAGGGACCGATGCCGTGGGTGTCGCAGATGTGCACAAACAACATGGAGACAGGTGGGAGGGGGGTGGGGGGTGGGGGTGAACGCAAACATGAAAACACAAAACGGACAAACAAGATAATCAGATAATTTGACTAATAAATCCCCAGATTGGGGCAGATGTTGGGCTCCGTGTGGGCATGGGGAGGCACGACAGTGTCACGTGATCACATGTGGGCTGAAGTAATGGCGACGTGGCCACAAAAATACAAACAGCTGGAGCACAAATCGATATCTGCTAATGGACAAACGCAAGGGAGCAATGATTGGCCACACAAAGCTAAACATGGCTTTGAATTTATACATATATATAATTTTCTTAAAATCCAGGATTATTTATTTCAATAATAAAACATTTACTTTTTTATTTTATTTTGTTTTTGTTGGACGCCAACAATATATTTTTAATTTAATTCCTTTTATTTCAATCACTGAATTGAATGCTTAGTGGCGCAATGGCAATTCGCATTTATTCCAAATCGTGTCAAACATCTTTCCTCATTGAAATGAGGAGCAACAATTTGTTTTTAATTGTAATACTTTTGAATTTTTCTCATGAATTAAACAGTTTTGAGCAATTCATACAGCCGTTTGTCGTCAGCAGTGTTGTGCAGAAACGTGTCCTCATATTGTCACCTACAAAATCAATCCAAGCCCTCGATGACATTTTTGATTGATACTGTCAGAGATTAAGTTCACAGATGGACAAAATTGAGGCCTTTTCCAATGTTTTGGCAACCATTTTTTTTTAGCTCGAGAAGAAGGTCAAAATATGATATTAAGGTTTGATTTAAACATCCGCTAAATCGTCTTTGGTGGCTTTTAAACACACAGAAAAACGAGGTGCGTGAAAGGAGATGGAGAAAGCTAAATTAAAAAAAAAAAACAGGCGAAAGGTGGGGTGACATTGTGAGTGAAGGGGGGCGGGGGGGAGCTTTTGGGGGCAGGTCTTGTCTGGTGTTAGGAAGGTGGGGGGTAATCCCCCCTCTAATCCGCCGCATGTTAACCTATCTGAGCAGCAAGAGCCAGATTATCCCGATAACAATGGCCGGCCGCTCATCTTCTAAATTATTCCACTCAAAATCATATGCTTCGCGTCGAGGTGAGCGTGGGCATTCGCCCGAGGGAGGGGGCACTGCAATTTGTAACCATGCATAGAAATTGGGACGACTAATTTTGCAGAATTTCCATAAGATTAAACAAATAAAAAGAGCAAGGATAAAGACCGAGACAGTAAATGGCAACAATCAAAACAAGGACTCATTTTTGTGGGAGCCAGTTGAAGATATTTGTTAGGAGGGGGGGGGCAACAATTTTGGCAAGAGGCCTTCCTGTTTTTTTTATTATCTGAGCACATAAATAAATAAGTGAAATATGGGAAAATTGTTCTTTTTAATAATAAACGTCTGGTAATACGGTGGGCAACTGGTTAGCTCACAATGCAACAGCCGGGATCGTCTCCATTTACCGGAGTATCTGTGACGGAGTGTTTGTGGCTTTAAAACGCAGGCGCTGGCCTGGTGAGTGACATGGGTGCCCGCGAATCAAGTTGATGCCTGCTAATTGGTGACCACGGTCGACCTGCATTTTGGTGTTTTGTTTGCTTTTCTTAACACAAACGAATGAAAGGGGAGGAGATTAAATACGATCCCGGGCTAGGGTGCGCATATGCTACTTTCTAACGGGTCAACATCGTTTCATCACTAACCCTTAAGTGGATTGTGGGCGCGCGCGTGCCAAACAATCATCTAAATTGAATGTAACCCCCCCCCCCCCCAAAAAAAAAACATCCACTGTACTGTATTATTCATACAGTATATTTGGATTGCTCATTCACATTTGAACACAAATCCTCTAATCCCACCGAGGATTGAGAAGACTTTAAAGACGCAATGTGATTATGATTTAAACGAGTGTCACAGATTAGATGGGGCTCCAATTTTGTGGTAGCGCAACGTTATTCGAGTGCAAAGGCCCAAATCGTTTTAGCAAAAGCAGCATATGCTGAGAGCACCTGTTTTATTCTTAACGGGGTCATCTTGCCTCAAACAAGGAAAAGAAGAACTAAAATTTGCCTTCTTTTAATCTCGATTTTGGCCCAAATGGAAAAGGATTTCTTGAGACTAAGGCGCCACAAAATGTGAGGGAACAAAAAGTGTGATCAAAACATTGCTCAAGCTAATATTCACAACACTGAGCTCTCCTCGTCACCTTTTATTTTGAAAACACCCACTGCACTTCCTCGCGGGAGAGAAAAGGATATCCAGCACTTGTCCGTGGCGGGGTTTCTTTCCCCTTTTCTCTCGTTTTATTTTAGATATAGACGCTTTTTTTTTTTTCTTCTGTAATCAAATGTTGAGTGCAAACAAACAACAGCAATACAAACATGAGAACCAGAAACGTACTGAATTATTTTTCAAACGACCACTTCACTCACTCTACGAAGCAAGCGGCTAAGGAACCTCATGGACAATGGAGAAAAAAAAAAATACAAAAAAACCCAAACAATTGAAACAACATGCCGCCATGTGCACTTCCACGTGTGCTAGGAAAGGAGGGGGGTACGTAAGGTCATGACCCCCCCCCCCTTACCAACAATCAGAAAGTCCAACCAGTGATACTACTCTCTCTCAAGCACCCCCTTTTAAAACGCTTACCCACGTCCATAAGATCCGTTCTGTCTTTCCTTAATGTCAGATTATCACCTCAAGAGTCCAGAAACTGCTGGGGGGGGGGGGGGGGGGGGCGGAGTCAGTCAGTGTCAATCAATCAATGACATGTCTTTGAACATGTGGAGTCCTCATGCAGCGCGGCCTGCGTGGGTGGCACAACACATACAGCACGTGCGGAAAGTGTAAATGCGTGTGCGCGTGTTGGGGGGGGGGGGGGATGACACACATTGTGACACACGCACGGTCCTCACGGCATTGTGAAGTCAGGCGTCGATTATTCAGGGAGGAGAAGAACAAAAAAAAAAAAAAAGTAAAAATCTTTACCATCACAATGCTTGAGTTCATAAAATCTTGACAATTTCCCCTTCCCAATTTGAGGCGGTCTGCGTACGTGGATGCGCGTCATGTTGTCGTCCCACCTGCACAGGCGTGCGCGCGCACACACACACACACACACACACACACACACATACACGTGCGCGCACACAACCGAGACACTCCAACACACACCAAAAGTCCCCTTAAAGTGGAGAAAGAACATGGCGCAATAGAGAGCCTCCTCTTCCTCCTGCTCCTGCTGCGGATGCAATCCAGCGCCTCGGCGGAGGGGGACGCAGGCGGTCGCCACGGCTACCAGGGGTCTTCCAGCTCGCTGGCGCACTGGGCGGGTCAAAGAGAAGAGCGGGAGACGGTTAGTTTCAAGGGTAGCTTTTAAATAGCATGTCTGCACCGAGCGCGATGACGGGACAAACGACCTGACGGCGACTCACCTTGCCGGGTGTCGCCGGGACACCTGTCGGGACTTAAAAAAACGGGTATGGGAGGGGCACGCTTTGCTCAGAGGCGGAAAAAATGTCTCTGTGGCTTTCGGAAGAGTCAATTAGCATCTTTTGTGGAGGTTTTGGAGCACAAATTGGCTTCCTTGTGTTGCTTTCAATACGACAGTTTGGAATTCGGAGCGGTCGAAGAACCTTTGGGGCCGGTTCTGAAACTTTGCCACCACCACCACCACCTCCTCCTCCGTCAAAAAGGTGGGAAAATGGCACCGAATCATCCCCACTGATCTTGGTCAGACTTCTCATCAATTTACGTTGGGATGAGGATGACGATGAGGATGTTGGGGGATCGGTTTGCACACAAGACACGACATAGCAATGTACCTGAAAGCATTTTTATTTACCATGCGAGACTGATTTGGCCCCATGTAACCAGACTCACGCACAAACACACACACGCACGCACACACAAAGTGCCTTGAATACATGTGTGACCTGATTCGATGTGTACCTCACAATAATTAACGCCCAGTGTGTTTGTGTTCAACTTCGCATGTATGGAGTGTTAGCTAACAATGAAGCCTCAAGATGGCTCCCATTTTTAAATGAGGCGGGTAGCAGGGGGAGACAATTTGCCGTTAAAAAAAAATGAATCATCTCAGCAGCAATCATTGGTCACCTGCTCAGTCTCATACACACACACACACACACACACACACACACATATCACCTTGCATACCAACACACGCACAGACACAAGAGTGTCTTCTGAGTGTGAAAAGAAAATAGTAGAGTGCGTTCGGGATAGCAGTTCTGAGTGTCCCATCCAGTGCGAGTTGGGTGTGGGGCATAAGAGGAAGGGGGGGGGGGGCAATTGGGGTTACCAGCAAGTCATGCTCAAGCCAAGGCTCCATTTATATGCAGGCACTCTTGCCACGAAGCTTTTCATGTTTGTTAACAATGGGTGCCAGGGCACTTCCAGATGGCAAAAAAAAACAAAAACAAAAAAACCCTGAACTAAAAACATCAAAAATGCAGTTTGGAGTTTGCAAAACGAGACATAACCAAAGGTTGTGCTTTTTTCCCCCATATTTCCTTCAAAATCGGGATCAACTCCAGCAGAACGTTTGAGGGAGGTGGCATATCTTTGTAAGCCACAAAGCCTAACGGCTAGCCTGCTAGCTAACGTCAGCTCGACAGCACGCGATCCCTTTCAGCGCCAAAAGGGCGCACCTGTGTGCCGTTCCTCCATTTTCCCCAATCAACTTACCTTTCAATTTTGCCACCCGGAAGTACACGGGACGAAAAGGTGGGTAGTTTTAGGTCGAGTGTCAAAACGGGTGCCTGGCTGGCTGACAAGCGAGCAAGAGGGGGTGGGGTGGGGGTGGGGTGTAAGCGCAGAACAGGAAGTTGACATCGGCCCCAGGTGTCAACTAAAGAGGCAGAACGTGTTCGGAAACTCGGGATCGAGAGAAACAATGTGACGGAGGAAAAGAAGAGGACGAGGAGGAGGAGAAGGAGCGCTCCGTCAAGACAGGAGTCAAAAGGCGGGATCGGACTCGGGAGCGAGCGCGTCTTGGCAGGCGTCGGACTCGGCAGCGGCGGGTGAGGGCGGGGGCGAGGGGGGAGAGGGAGGGGAGGCGGTTCGCTCCCGGCCGTCGTCGTCGTCGCCGTGGTGGTCGCCTCCGCCGTCGGTCCTCCTGCGCTGGCCCGCTCCCTCGGGACGCAGCTGGTAGGCGGCCAGGGAGTCCTCCAGGGCGGCGCGGTACTGCCCCCGGTGGTGGAGGCGGAACTGCCGCAGCGCCTCCAGCAGGTGAGCCGCCGGGCCGCTGCCGCCTTCTCCCTCCTCACTCTCCTCCTCTCCCCCCGCACAAGCCTGAGGTAACACGCCAGGGGGTCAGACTCTGCTGGGGGCACGCGCCGCCGCCGCCACCACACACACACACACACACTATTGCGTCAAAAGAAGACTTGTCATGGCGTCCTGCCTAGGCTCCCTCTTTAGCTTGAACGTCGACCCGTCGCCATATTTGCAATGAATGCACAGAGACAACCACAGACAGTAGAAAAGACACACACACCCCAAGGTGCGCACACGCTCAATAACGTGGAGCCCGAGATACACACCTTAAAACACACACACACACACACACACACACACACACACACACACACACACACACACACACACACACCAGGCTGGAGTGCATGTGTGGATGACATGAGGTGAGCGGTTATGAAGAGGGAAGGAGGTGGTTTGGTTGGGGGTATAAAGAAGAAAGAACGGCAGACTCACCCCTTCTTCTTCTTTGTGAGGGTTCAGTTTGTTGTACACTGCTTCGATCACGCTTCGTCTGCGCAAGGGGGGGTTGGGGGGGGGGACACACACGCACAGAGCGACTCACTTAGCCAACATGCAGGGACACTGATTTCATAAAGGTTAGCTGGTGCTTAAGAGCAACACATTTTTATACCTTCCTTTGGGTGTACTTAAGGATCATAGCCTTTTTTTTTCTTTCCCCTTTTTGTTGTATGCCCACCCTGTCCAAAGACGGCTAGGATAGGCTTCAGCGCGCCCGCGATCTTGTGAGGATAAGCCGATTAGAAATGGCTGGATTTCCCCTTTAACCAAACGAGCTCTTTCACCAGCATTCGCTTTCATCCTGACAAATCAACTCCAATGATTTGCGGATGAAAAGAAATCAACGAATCGCCCGTCCATCGCGTGTTACCTACTTGCTAGCCAGGCCTCCACCCGGTGGAAGGTTGGGGATGTTCTCTGTGGCGATGCTCCTCAGCACAGACACCAGGTCGGGCGTTCCGGCCTCGCCGCAGTTAGCGAGGAGCTCTGGAAATCGGGGGAAAAACAAGAACGGGAACCGGGTTAGCCGTCTTGAGGCGAGGAGCGGCGTGTATGTCAACGCGGCGGTGCGCTGACCCTCGACGCGGGCCTCCAGATATTTGTCCAACTCTTCCTCTTTCTTGACGGCCTCCTCCGAGATTTTGGGAGCGCCGGGTAGACACACCAGGACCACGCTCATGTTGTCTCTGCTCCCCTGCAGCGTGACAGTTGCAGATGTCAAAGGCAAGCGAATGCTGCAACTTGTTGCGCCGACAAACGTGCCATGGCCCGTTTTTTTGCGAGCTTGCATCTTTTGGAGCTTACTTTGTGGAGGCAGGTGTCCACCACCGCGTTGCACACCTTCTCCAGGTCCTCGCACACCAGAAGTCGCGAACGCACAAACTCGCACAGCTCCTCGTTGGACATGACGTCCCAGATGCCGTCGCAGGCGAGCACCACGAACTCGTCGCCCTCGGCCGCCCGCTCCAGCACGCACACCTCGGGCTCGGGGCTGACCAGCTGCTCCGTGGGCCCCTTGCCGTCCACGCATTTGTAGTCATAGTCCCCCAGGGCCCGGGAAACGGCCAGAGAGCCGTTCACCCTCTGGATCATGACCGAGCCGCCGGCCTTTTGGATCCGCTCCTTCTCGCGCGGGTTGCAGGGCTTGTGGTCCTGCGTGGAGAAGCCCACCTTGTTGTCTCGGCTCAGCACGGCCCGCGAGTCTCCGCAGTTAATGAAGTAGAGGTGGCCGGGGCTGAGCAGCACGCACACCGCCGTGGAGCCGCTGCGGTCCAGGCCCTGCCGCAGGTCGGAGAAGCTGCGCATGTACTCGTCGATTTTCAGGAAGCCGGCCCGGATGCCGTCCTTCACGCCCTCCACCGAGCCGGGCCCCGAGCTGAACTCGGCGCCGCCGGACAAGATGTGCTCCAGCAGGTGGCCCGAGCAGTAGTTGGCCACGCGGGAGCCGGCGTGGCCGTCGTAGACGGCGAAGAAGGACCAGTCGGCGAGTCCGTGGGGGAGGCCGACCACGGCCGTGTGGGCGTCCTCCATCTCCACCCGCCAGCCCTGCATGGAGCTCAGGCCGTAGCGGAGGCCATTGCCGTCGCCGTGGGCGCTGTGCTTCTCCGTCTTCGGCTTGTCCAGGAACGCACCCATTGCTGCCTACAGCTGAAGACCGACCCGGGGAGGGGGGAGGAGCACAAAGAAGAAGTTACAGTGGCGGCAAACACATTTTCATCGTGGGCCCTGTCGTGGTTCAGGTGTCCCCTCAAAATCATCTGCCGCCATTCAGCTGTACCGTGACACCAATTTGCCAGTCTGAAGGCAGCGTCCGTGACCAAAAACGACGACGCGTTAAACCGTTTAGTGTTTGGAACATTACCAGAGTAGCCATTGAAATGAGCCTTCTGTAAATCATCTGCTCGCTTCCTTTTTGGTGCGCGTCAGCACTTTGGCAGGACTTAAAACGCCGCCTAAGTGATGGAGCGCCTTTAATAACTTAGCGCACGGAGAGAGCCACAGTTCCTGACAATAAAGACAAGGATCGCAGAGAAGGAAAGTGGGTGGGGGTGGGTTGGGGGGGGGGGGGATTACGGCAATGTCTGTAAAGCCTCTTCCAGTATACAAAGAGCCACGCAGGGCGGCCGATGCTATTAGCCAAGTTGGCTAGGGAAGCCAGTGTCACGCCGGAGCGTGAGCAGTGGGTCAAAGTGCAACCTGGTGAATTGGGACGAGATCAGGGAGGGAATAACGACAATAGTCCGAAATTCATGTCAGACTTGCGCTCACAACATGCTGGGCCATTTGGTGACTGCAAGAGCGAAAAAAAGAAGTCAGATGGTTTGAAATTTTCAATCCCAGTCTCTTAAAATTGTTGATTACTCTTCTCCAAGTGAAACGGTCGAAAATTTGGTATTTTTGACTCAAGGCAAAGAAAATTAGTCTGCTTGCATTGAGGACGACAGAAACCGCGGCATATTCCCTTTTGAGAAGCTGAAATCCCCAGCAGCAGAATTTCAAATCAAACGTTGTCCCTGAGCGATGAATCCGTCATCAAAATGGTTGTCGATTGCTTTGATTACCAATGAGTTGACATTTAGGACAAATGGATCATTTTCCCTGCAAAACATTTCTCAGAAATGTTTCATTTCGATGCCCGACACAATTTTTCTCAGCGTTACAAAAGCCATCCGACATATCGATTTGCCCCCATGCGACATGACGGGAATGTGCCCAAAAAAGGCCGCCGCGACAACCGTTTTCGTTGGAATGCGCGCATGTGTGTGTGTGAGGAAACACTCTATTAATACACTGGGGCCGCTTTAGGTTTCACGGCCGGGGGCGGGCCACCACGCCATTGTGGAAAATGAAACCCTCCCGACCCGGCCCGCCGCTCAGCGTGCGAGCGACGTCGGGAGGAACGCGAGAGCAAGAGACCTGGTATGTTCGCGCCGGCGGTGATTCTGGTTAAAAATAAAACAAACACGCAGCCGTCGCCTAGCAACCACCCACCCTGCAGGCTTAGCTTCATTCATCGACAACGATTCCCCCGCCCCCCCTCTAAACTACCGTGTGTCTCAAACACAAGCGCCGCAAGCGAGGAGGAAGGAAGGGGCATTGCATCATCCTGCCGTTAAAGCCCTGAATGGAGACACGCAGGAGCGCTGTCAAAATAAACACGGCGTACTCCCACGACACGTTAACACCGGGAACGCCGCAAAGCCACCGCTGAGGCCATCACCCAAAAAAAAAAAAACAACAAAAAAAACACTTGTCGTCCCCCGCCCCGTGACCGCGGGATCGACCCCGAAACCCAGCCTCAGACGCATACGTTTGCCAAAAAAGCAGCAACTACAAAGGGGGAAGCAAAAGGTCGGGGTTGATTACATAACGCTGCGGAGTGTTGCTCTGAAGAGGCGACGCGGTTAGTGTAGAAGCTTCCAGCCACTAATTCCCATGGCTAATTTGTTTGGAGGTCTGCCATGCTGCGATGCACAGCGAACGCACACAATTTGGCAGTTTGTAGTCTGGGCGGGATGCTTAAGCGACCGTTTTTTTGGGTGGCCTCTGCCCGGCCAAATTTGAATTGAACAGACGCGCACCTTCAGTTTGGTGCCACATTAGCCGTTTTCAAATTCTTGTTCTCAGTCCAACAAAGTAGAAAGAATATACATCGGCCTCTGATGTATATTCCCTCGATGGTGTTTAGATACGCTGCTGCTCCAAGTGGGTAAAGTAGCAGTTGTTTGAAAACGTGCATCGTTGCCATAACATCTATGCTCATTTCCGTTAGCCTATCTATGGCGTGTCACTTTAGCATTAAACTCGCAAGCTAACTGTTATTAGATGAAATGACACCTTCGACCTAAAACGGTGTACAAATAGCCCACCCATCTCCTTCATGCTAAAGTGCGTATCTCTGCGACGCTTATCTGGTGTTATTGTCGTAAAGACGGGAGAAATTAGACTCTCCCATGAATTAAATCATTTTTTGCTGACCAACTTGTTGCTTAGGCAGCAGCCATGATGCATCAACTTTTTGGGGGTCTTTTTTTAAATCTGTGGGGTTTTTTGTACGATGCACACGCCCAACATCAGGTGAGGTCACAGACCCCTAAACTGTGCCACAGCTTGTGTTGACTCACTGTTTTACATTTACACCCTGCTTTTTTTAGTACGATTTGGTAAAGTTGTCATCAGGAACACTTCACAAGACTGCAAGTCAATGTTGAGTACGTTTGTAATTGGAGTGGATACGTTAAATGTCTTTCATCTTATTCATGGCTCATTTGCCTTTATTTTAGCATACAACTCACCGATAAAATCAAAACATTAAAATATAATAGATCTAGCATTTTTTAATTCTAACAGATTATAATTTTGCTTGTGCTTGTTTAAAAAAAAACACGGGAGAGGCCGTTGATTAAAAAAAAAAATCGCCTATTAAATAGCAGTCACCATATTGGTGGGGGGGGTTAGGATTATTTGCATTCTCTGAAAATCGTTCGGTGTGCGAGTGTAATCGCAGCATCGTTACAACCTGGAGGCTAAGCTAACCTGCTCCACAGTGACAATGACAAAAATGCGCTCGATTACATATCTGGCAGGCTTCGGGTCATTGCCCCACAACAAAAATAGCTTTACTGCTAACTATGTAGCTTGGCCCGTTTACGTCATCCCAACCCCGACTTTTAAAAACAACCTTTTTAATCGGAGCAACCGCGGCTGTTTATGACGACGAATGGTGATGATTGGGGGGGGGGGGGGGGGTAACTTTGAAAACTTCACTGTTGTCGTTAAAGACTTTTCAAACTCTTCTAGGCCTTGGCGTTAAAACGCACACATTAGGCATCCATTAACGCGCGCGTGTTTTCGTGCCAAAACCCAAAGATGAATTTAATTCAAATCCGAAAACGGAATGTAACTCAAATCGATCCCCGTGTTGCTGCGGAAAGGCCTACTTGCGAGTGACACTCCAATGCTAACGTGTTAGCACACTCACACATACACACACACAAGCGGATTTAGCATGGGCTACTTACGTTATCCCGTCGTTCCGCGATTCCGGATCCAATCTTTGCTGGCTTGTCGTCGTCGAAAAGCCCCGAGAAGCTTCTCTGCGGAGCTACGTTTCCTTATTTGAGCGAGAAGGACAAATCGGGGAAAGGGAAAAGAATAATGATTCGAGGTTGGCCTCAGTTGAGCGGCGTTAAATCCTCTCTCGGTGGTTCCCTGCTTGGATGGCGTTGATTTTTACGCATGTTTGACGCTATACTTCGGCCCCCCTCAGCACTGAATGCAAGAAAATTCCGTTTAAAAAAAGGTGGGGGAGAAGGAGAATTGGGTAATATTATACAACAGTGACAAACGTAACACTTTGCTCCATTGAAAGGCCCACGAGCAGAGCTTTCCTTCGACTTTGGGTGCTGAACAAGAGGAGGTGTTATTTTGGGTACGCGCTCGCTGATTGGTGGAAAGGTCCCCGGGTCGATCCGTCAGCTAATTTGCTGCCTTACATGTCAATTAGCCAAACACGACGCGCTCATTGGTTTATTATCTGATGCCTACCAACGCGCTCGTTCACTCATACCTGCGTGCACCGTCTTGGCGGAGTTCAAAAAGGGGGCGAAAACGTCAGCGCTCCCGAGGGTACAACTTTCATATCGACCCACAAAGGTGAAGTTAAAAAAAGCCTTTAAACGATAATGCAACACCTGTGGTTAGTTTAAATGTGTTGAAAAAGCTTCCGTGATGCTCCACATTTTATCGTAGGAGGGTCCCGATATGTAGAAATGAAGCGCCCCGCTCTCATGTCGAAAAATGTATTGAGTCATGCTTTTGACTTTTGTCTTTTTTGCACGGCTGGCTGCACCCACGACACTTTGCACATTGATCCCTGCTCACCTTATCATAAGGACACACACACACACAAGCAATCATTACTGTGCACAATGTCATCTCATGCGCAAGATGTATTTGAGCAGTGGTGGGCAGTCAAGAGCTGAAACGTTTCCAGAACCACTGAGCTGCATTTGCAACCTAAATTTTAGTATGTGTCCGTTAAAAATGTTTTATTTTATTCCTAACAGTTTATTCTCTTCATTTAGGGATTCCTTGGCTGCACTGCTTCGAGTATGAGCATCTCTTCTCAGATCACCAGGACGGTGCTAATATGAGTCATTCTATGCAGAGGACCAAGAATATATGACTTGAGTATTGTTATATTGTCTGGGTGCATGTTGTAGCTGTTGTTCAGTCCATTGCTTCAGGTGTTAAAGCACCGCCGCATATTTCATGTTAGCATTAGCCCTAAAGGCTACACCACATGGTTGTTTAAGATACACAAAGTCTAAAATAAGGCTTTTTCTTCTTCTTCAGTGAGTGCATCAATGGAGGCCACGCAAAGACATGACACTGGCGTGAATACGACGGATGAGGGGCGATTAAAGCTTAAAAAAATAGTATACGTGTGTATAAAGATGTCATGTTGGATATCAGGACTCTGTGTGCATGTGTGTGTGTGTGTGTCTGTGTGTGTGTCTGTGTGCGTGTGGGCTTATCCGTTGTCATTTTATGTTCCTCGCACAGGATTAGACTTGAGTCTTGTTAATGAAAAACTCATCAGATATCAGAACACGTCCCTAAGGAAGCAAGTGGGGTGATGAGACAGGTCAGATTAAGACCCACTTTTTCGGCCAATGTGTGCGTGTCAGGGTAAGTGTGTGTGTGTGTGTGTGTTTGTGTGTGTGTGTTGGAGCCGAGTGGTATTTAATTTTCCAAGATGAGGGATTATCAGTGGCAGAATTTGATCATTCCGCTCTGATCTTGCTGGATGTTCAATCACAGCTTATCCCAAATATTAAACTCTTGTTGTCTTTTGTCCCCCTTTTTTTTCCACTGACACACACACACACACACGCTCACACACTTCTCATCCGTTAAAGTGGCCCGCTGAGGATGGCGTGTGATTTGTTTAGCCACCTGGTCTACCAAAGGGGTTTACAGAAATCATGAGTGGGTATTTTTTCGGGAGGGTGCGGGTTCTTCGGTCCATCTCCAAAAGCTGAAGAGTAAATTAAAAAGAAAAGTGTCATGTGTAATCCAGAGCAAAGAGAGCACAAACTCCTAAAAATGTGACACACACACACACACACACCCTGCTGTTAAATACCCCCATGACCGGATGGTCGGGGCGGTTGGGGTAACAAGGGCCCCTGATCTGCACTCTCATTTTCAGCCTGCCGCCAGGACATCTGGGTCACGTCATTACTTCAATCTTCTGCTTGTTCATTCCCAGCTTTGCTCAGGCTTACAGAGACACACGCGGTATCGCTCCCTCTCTCTGTCACACACACACACACACACACACAATGATGAAAAAAAACAGGAATCATAATTGCAGAAAAAAAACAAACAGACGCAAGAAAGAAATGATGCAAGCAAATAATATACGAAAGTGAACAATTGAACAATAATAAAAACGCTGCGGAAATCAAAAACTCTTCACATGAAAGACAAAGGCAAGAAAAGAATGATGCAAGTACAATCAACCAGGGTTCGAGTCATGTAGTTATGCTGCTCTATTATGAAATTGTAAAAGATAATGTCCTATTGTTTAAAAAGAATTTAAGTGAAACGTACCTGTTTTCTCCAAAAGGTGGTCACGAATCAGCGCTCAGGCCTTTTCAGAGGATCTGCGATGCCCTCTAGTGTCCCAGCAAACTTCCATTTCTCCCTAAATTGTATCTTTTTTATTCTTTCCGTCGTTTTTTTTCCCCATTGGTGTGTTTGGGTTTTTTTTTTTTCTTTGCATTTGTTTTGTGTTTTGTAATGTTTACCTTCATCAAACATGTCTTTGTTTTGATTGTGCTTTTCCCTTTGCATCATTCCCGTTTTCAGCGTTTGCAGGATTTCTTATTTGCAGCGTTTTGTTCTTTTTTAGGTTGCGCGTGTGCGTCTGTTTTTTTTGTTTGCAATCTCTTTTTGTTCGATTGGACCGTGTTTGGTTCTATCGCACAAGCATTTTTCGAAGGCCACAATAATACTACCAGGGCGCTGAATTGTCATCCTCGTTAAGTGAAAGAGCGGACTCGTAAGCGACCTTCAATGGAGATCAAGGTTGAAACGGTTTGTGAGCATTTAAGTCTCCATCCAGGAACGTGTGTGGGACTTGTGCTTCACCAAAACTGTGCTCCAGGTGAGGCTCGAACTCACAACCTCGGCATTGCTTTGCTGAATACTGTCATATAAGTACCGCGCGCTAACCGATTGCGCCACTGGAGCTTGGGAAAAACGCCACATGGAGACGCCTTAACAAGGCTGTACACGACCTGTATTGGATCGGGAGAGTGCATTTCTTATTGACAAAGGTGCACTTGAACGCTATGAGGCGTTCTCGTGCTAAGGAAAAACACAACTCGAGTTGCAGTCGTGTTGTGTTTAAATGCCCCACCTGAAAATAGGAATTACTACAATCATGTCTTTTCTTCAGCAATGACATGTGGTGACAGATGCCGCTTATTTCAGGCTTTTCTCAAGCTGTCTAACCCCCGATTGTTCTCTTCCTTTCCATCTGTTGCCCACTTTCACCTCGACAGGAAAACTACAGTACTGTACATCCGAAACACGACTCAAGGGCTAAAAATAGACCAAGAGAAGATGAGGGCGTTTGCTTTATTATGACCATCATCAGCATATTCAGAATTCAACACGTGACATACGTACGAGAAAACACAAACATTCTCAATGAAGAAATCACAGGACCCTCGTGGTCACCTGAAAGTCATGCCGGATTTATTTTATTCTTTTTTGAAAACAAGATCCTAAATAATGAAAGTTGTAGGCCAAGTCCCGCGTTTCAGAGATGACTTGCTAAGTTGATAAAGCTCTAGAGGGGAGCTAAAACATGATTGGCCTTTAAAATATCATTCAGGAATCCTATAATGACAACACGAATTATTTGAATATTTATTGAAAATTATGAACGGAATGGACAAAAGTGTTATTGATGCGCGCAGATCAATAAACATGATTGAAAAAAATAACCAGCAAAAATTATGTGGATGTAACTTGCCTTGTCTATATCGGCTAACGCTAATGATGCCACTGCTCATTTTATATTACATATTAAAATACGTGCCTGAGGATGAGACTTTATTTGATTTTAAAGGGAAATGTAATTCTTTTTTTTTTCCCGAATGGATTTTAGTGGGGTTGATTTAAAAATAAAACAAAAAACAGTCAACCCAGTTAAAGCCATTTTAAGCTTTAGTCCTCCCCTGAAACGCAAAACTTTATACAAACTGACATCACTAGTCACAATCAACACACAACGTTCATATGCCCATTCCTAAAAAAACAATTTGGCATTTTGGCCCGTTGTTGCCATGACAACACACATACATCAACACAAGCTCGCACACTTTGATGTACTAAAATGCTTATGTGGTAACATGTTTTTTTTCCAATCAAGGTATACCTAATATATTGGCAAGTCGGGTTTTAAAGAGGAGACAAAAGGGGACAGGCGTTTGTGTGTACGTGTGTGTGTGTGTGTGTGTGTGGGGGAGGTGTCTCACGGTTGCCGAGGACTAAACGGGTCTGATGTCACGAGAGAAAAAGAAGGGAGAGAATGCGGCGGTTCAGTCGTGGATGACGATGGGGCCTCGCATCCTCAAGCTGGGGTGCGGGTGCGGGGGCCCCAGGACCAGGCCCTGCGGCGGAGGTGCCTGCGAGGCCCTCCGCAGGGTGATCTGCTCGCAAGGCTGCCGACAAGCATGCCGGAGCTGCGAGCGCGACAGCAGCCGTCTCGCCCTCCTACAGGGGGCGCAGCACGCACACGAGTCAATCAACACCGACTGGTAATGACATAAGGTCACATTTGAAATGTTTTTCTAGCCGTGCGGGGCTACTCGGGGTGTTTTGCATAATTAGGCTCCGACCGATTCATGTTTGAAACCAGCTGATTTAAACAATTTTTTTTTTTAATGATTTTAGCCATTCTTTTAAAACACATTAGTAACCACTTACGTGAGCAAAAATGCTTTGACTTAAGTGACCAAATTTGTCAATAATGTTTGGTGACCACTTAAGTGGAACTATATTTGGTATTTGAAGAGCAGCCTTAAGTCACCACATAGCGTTACAAAAAGGTTAGCAACTACGGTTCCACTTGCGCTACGTCACTGACCAAGTAAAATGGATATTATTAAACCGAAAGAGTCACACTTGGGTTTAGAAGAGCATTAATTCCGCCTCTTTGTTTTCTTTTATCCACCTCTTTGTCCCCCTCACCCGTGCTCTCCCTCTTTCACTCTCACTCCCATCTCTCTCGGCTGTGCCTCACGGCGTTGCTCACCACACTGAGAGAGAATGAGAGAGAGGGAGAAAGAGATGGAGGAGAAAACCAAGACGGCGTTGTCGTTAGCGAGAGGTGGCCTTTTCTCCCATCACAACCATTAACATGTAGTACTTCCTCATCAGCAGCATTATATACCTGTGTGTGTGTGTGTGTACTGTATTATCCCTGAACACACAAATACACACAGGCACGAACAAAGTGCTCCGAATCTACGCGAGCCCAGCAGGAGCCGCTAATGCGCTAATAACATTTCCACTCAGGACCCTGCTATGCGTGGCTCATCTGCACCAGTTAGCGGCGCTAATTTTAGCGGCAGCGGTGGCACTCTGAGAGGCAGCTGTGAGGGCCTGGTACCATGACTCAATTAGACCCCATTTAAATGGAAGAACATCTTCACCCTGCACATAGTTGTAATGAAGGGGAGCCTATTTGCAAACAACAGGAACGTCACTTGCAGAAAGCGTGTTGTGTTGGCGACGGAACCATGAACAGTAACCCGAGAGGAACCGTGTTTGACAGCTTATAAGTGGAACCATATTTGCTAACACAATCGGAACCCTATTTGGTAACCTAAGAGGGTGCATATTTGGTAAGAATTCAATTTGGTAGCTAAACGGAACCACTTTTGGTCAGCCACAAGGAAACCTGGTTAGCAAGCTGAACGGAACCACATTAAACTAAATGAATGCATATTTATTGAAATGTTAAATTAAATCAATTTGGTCACCTAAAAGGAACCATACTAGGACACATTTGACATGCTAAGTTGAAACGTGTTTAGCAGGTTAACGGAAACCATATTGGGGAGTGAAGCGGAACCTTTTGGTAATGTTTGCAGTACCCTAATTGGTAGCCCAACGTGAACCACATTTGGCAACCCAAGCGGCGCCATATTTACCAACTGAACCATAATTGGTACCGAAACGGAACCACATTTGGCACCGCGCCGGAAAACGCATTTGGTCACCCAAGTACCTTAAAAGGATGCTTTTTGGTACATGGGGATTTAAGTGCCTCGCTCAAAGGCATCTCAGCCATCATGATCCAAGGGAATCGAACCTACGGCCTTCCAGTCTGCAGGACACCCAGACTCACAGCACGATAGCGAGCACCCGGAGACATTACGTTTGGATGAAGACATTGAGGTATTTCTCGTTCCCATGCTCTGTAATTGCTCGCCTTCGTCATGTCTTCTTCCCTTGAGCAGGAGGCCATCACTGCTGCTGCTTTTTATTAGACCATTTTTTTTACCTCCACCCCCCTCAGCAAGGTTTTGTCATTTCTATGCAGTTCAATTCAAATGAGGTTTCGTGTGAATGTCTGGCATGGGGTTTTAATGTGGCAGCTTTTATGCGAGACAACCGTGAGACGGGCGTAGACGGCGCAAGGGATGGGGGGGTCGGGTGGGGGGCAACTTTAGCTTACCTGGTCTCCCGGGTGACGAGGAAGAAGCTGTCGTCCGGGGCGTCGATCCAGTTGGGGCGGCGCTTTCGGATCATAACGCCTCCGCGAGTGCTTCCCCCGCTGCTGCTGCGCCCGTTGTGCTGTCGAAAACATCAAGTATTACGGTGTCGGATTATCAACCATATTGGGCAGCCTAAGCCAAACCAGTAACTTGAGCGCAACCACATTTACAGCACAGAGGAATCATACGTCTGTATTTGGCAACCCTTTGTGGCAACATTACCCAACCGGAAGCATATCTGGTCACATCAGGAGAACCATATTGGGTAACCCAAGCAAAATCGTATTTGGTAACAAATTCGGTAACTTCCATCACCGCTATGTATGTCCACTCACCAGTAAGGCGCCACCTGTGGTTCCGGGGTTCTCTGCAACACAAAAAAAACCCGGCAGTGACAGACTTACATGACGCACTTCTGTGTCATTTTCACACGGATCTAAATTCCCTACCCGACGAGCGCCTGTCCTGCTCGGCTCCTCTGCTGTGGTGGTGAAAACTGCGCTTTCCCAGCATGCCGTGGGGTCCGTGCGGCAGCGAGGACAGCAGTCGACGCGGCGGAGGCGTCTGCAGGCCGGCCGTACGGTGCGAACGCGGCGCCAGCGATGCCGGACGGGACTCTGCAACCACCGGCAGAGTGGTGTCAACTGTTTGTCGCCATGGCAACGGGGCAAAAAATATATATCAGGGCAGCCTGGACTTACCTAGAAACTGCACCACGCTGGTCAGTGTGCTGCGCTGCGCCGCTCGGATTTTGGGGAGCCGGGTCCCGTGACCTTCAGACACCCTTGAGACATCTACACACACACAAACACACATATACATATCAGTAGAAGCTTCAAAGTCAAAACAAAATGGATGATGATGTCACTTACACTCGACACAGACATGAGGGCGTGGTGATGGCGCAACGATCCATGCGGCGGAGTGGGTGAGGGGGGTTTTGTGTCTTCAGTCGATGGACAAGTAACACACACGTGACACACGAAAGCACACAAGGACTCGTCGGAGATGCTTTCAACGCGGAACTTTATTTGGACGTCCGTGACACGGAGGACGACGACGAGGTAGATGGTGATGGATGGGTGACGAGAGTCCATTGACTGATTGACGGCAATGGCGTTATGATGTCATGGCCCGAGTGGGACGGAGGGAACGTTCTGCTCCAGTGGCAAGAATAGCTTTGCTCTCTAGAAAAAGGAAACATCGGATGGTGCGCAGTTCTTCCTGGTGACTCTGTAATGATTGAAACTCAAAGAGTGATGAGGACAGGCAGTCTTTATTGGAAATGAGGAGGCGGGTGGGGATCGGATCGGAACGGGAGAATACAAAAAACAACCCCAAAAATGAGCACAACAATAAAAACAGGAAGAGACAGACGGAGGGGGGTGCTGATGGGGGTGAGAATGTGCGTGTGTCCACGTTAGGAGGAATTGAATGCGCTCTTACACTCTGCCTTTATGGCGCCGCAGTTAATGGGGACAAAGGGGCGGCGAGCGGCGCGGCGCAGCCTGATGACGTCGCGGCACATGTGGCGCGCCAGCTTGGTGAGGCGGGTGGCCTGCAGCAGGAAGGCCTGCTTGGTCTTCATGGACGACTTGGGGCTGCCGCTGTTGCGCATGGGAATGTGGTTGGACTGGCGCGGGGCGTGACTCCGCGACCGCGGCTCCTGGGCAGGAGGGGAAAGCAGCAATGGCAAAGCAGATTTAAAGTGGACCCATATTCACTCACCCAAGCGCAACCTCATAACCATATTTTGGTCAACTAAGAGCAGCCAGTAATCTACGTTCCATTACTAAACACAAACATATTTGGTAACCTAAGCAAAACTGTTAGCTCAGGGGACCCACAAGTTATTAAATCGAGATACCGCTCCACCTTGTGATCGGACCGGTGATGGATTATTCTTATTTGTTTTTAACTCACTGATGGGTGATCTGCACGAAGAATTCTGGGTCGCGTATTCCCTAATTAGGCGAACATAATAGGAAACAGGACCCATAACCTAAAAGGAAACTGTAACGTTACGGTAATGAAACCATGTAACAAAGCCAACAAGGAACCACATTTGGCAACCAAAGCTGCAGAAGCCCACTGGAAGTCACGTTTTCTCTGGATTAAATAATCCTTCCACCTCAATTAACTTGCTGTAGTGTTGTTCCAAGTGCTTTCCCCTCGCACACCCCTTAAAAAAAAAATGCGCTGTGCTGAATGTATGAACATTGAACATGTGAGAGCTTTGCAGCGCACTGAATAATTCATGTTGACGCCTGCCACAATAAATCGCACAGTGTAGCTTCAACATCCACAAACATGTCCTCGAGTGCGCAAAGTGACGAGCCGCGGCGGCTGCTGGGACTCACGTTGGCAGCCGGGCTCGGGGACGTCCTCTCCTCGGGCGCCTCGGCTCGGCTGGGCATCTTCAGGCCGCCGTACTTCTTCCAGTACATCCAGCAGGACACGCACAAGCGGCACTGCATGTTGGGGGGGCCCCATGAGTACCACTGGGCAGACTGCATGGCTGCGGGAACACACGCCGGCGCGTTAGGGCGCGATTAGCGCAGCCTCAAGACGTTTATTGATCGCCGGCAACGTCCCCAAAGGACCACATCTACTCGCGAGCGCCCGATTGGTCTCGCTGAACGACGACCGCAAGCTGAAGGATCGCCACTGTACGAAGGAAAAAAATCGATACGCAAGTAGATTTTCATTCTCGCTTCATTTTCTGGTGCATTTGGTGTGGACAAATGTGATGCGAGCCTGCTAATTAAATAATTCTGGACTAGAACTCCTGTCTAATGAGGACATCTGGACAAGTGCAGGCTCCCAAATTTGTGAGAACGGTTTTGTCTGTCTATGTCATGATTGACATGTAATCAGACTAATGAATATGAAGTGTTGCAACTGGCCGATGACTGTTGTCGCACATTATGATTGGCACTGTCCTAAGACTTGAGTTCACAAAGAGCGTATTTCAGATCTTCATTCAGGGTGGTGTCGTTTGGCTTTCCTTTGGAACACAAACTTACTGTAGCAGCTCTCGCAGGCTCGACCCCCGCCAGCCGCGTGGAAGGTTCCGGGCCCTGCGCCGTTCACGGTTGCCATCTTGCCGTTGGTCAGCGAGATCTGGTTGGGGTTGGGCTTATTACTGTCAGAAAAAGAGCGGGGGGTGGGGGTGAGCAGAGGGGGGGGGGGGGGATTTAGACTTGGGCCGTGCATTCAATCAAAAGCATTCAATTATGCATGAATATTTCCATCTGGCGGCGACAATGGGGAACACTAATGATCCCGTCGTCGTCGCGAGGAAGGGGGGGGGGGGACTTACTATGTGGGAATATAAACTTGCTTCAGCTTGCTCTCGGCCTCGGCCGCCTTCAGCCTCTTCTGCAATCGCGCACACAAAACGTACATCGGATGGTGAGTCAACGCGATAATGATAAAGCGACAGCGCGTGCGGTCACAATTAATGTTTGGGGATATCAGAGGTTGATGTATGTTTTTCATTACAGTAGAACCAAAGGGAAAAAAAATCAAACTAATTTGGCTCGTTTGCAAGTTAAGCCCACCGCTAAGCTTGACGATATTTGCTAACCTAAGCGAAACCCAATTTCAAGTTAAACAGTTACATACAAAGGACAGTATTAATAAGTTGAACCCAAACCAAACTCCATTAGGGAACTGACGTAAAACCAGATTTGACTTACCGTAAATGCAATCCTTTTAGGGAACGTAAGAGGAACCATATTTGGTAACGTGCGCAGAACCGTACAAGGCAATCTAAGCAGATACAGTAAACTAAACAGCCCCACATTTGGTAACCTAACCAGGACCATATTTGGGTTATCCAAAAGGAACCATTTCCGGTAGCCTCTGCGGAATCATACATGGTCACCTAAGCGGAAATAGTTGTCGAAACAAGCCCATTTTTGGGCATAGTAAGAGGAACCCTATTGGGTAAAAAAAAAAAGTCTCTTTGGTAAGCTAAGGTGAAAGACTCACCAAAAGCAAAGCTGGAAATCCAAGTCAAAGCATATTTGGTCACCTGCCATGTATGATCATCAAAAATAATAATTACCAATTAAAAAAAACACGTGACCATGTCTCACCTGTTGCACGTATCTGTCTGTGGTCTTCCACATGTAGTAGTACTCTATGATGCTGGTCAGAGATTTCCAGGGAAGCTTGAGATGAGACAAAAGGAAGAAGTGGTGGGGGGGGGGGGGGGGCGAGACGGGAGCAAATTAACAATATTAATTTTTCATCTTCTTGCCATCTGGGCGTCCCTTCATGTATATTCATTCAGCGGCGTCGTGACCACGGGGGCTGAGAGGGCTTTTGGACCAGCAGAGCAGGGGGACAAAAAAAACAAAAACAAAACCAAACCAACCATGTCGGACACGTATTCATGACCACCTGGTGCCGACACGCCACAGGGGAAACACGAAAAATGGTGTCGATGATGTACAGGCACGACAACTGAATCAGGCAGCCACCGTGTTGAAGGCTTCAATGTTTGATGAAAACGGTGCCGTAGAAATAACGACAAGCATCGCGTCACCAATTAGCTGGCTATTTTGATTTAAAAGAATATTGTATCCATTTTGATGAACAAATTTGAGGGGGGAAAAAATGGCAAAATTAATCCAACTAATTACAGGACGATTGATCATGTCAAAGCCACTTTGACAGAGCTAAATTCCAAATGGTCTCAGCCTGCCTGCGCGCATCCTCCTCGCTCCCTTTCCAGTAACGAGTCGCCACAGCAGCAGATCAGCGCGCAGAGCCACTTACGAAGTCTTGTCGGATGTCGTTGAAGTCCTTGCCGTATTTCTCCAGCGCCTCCTCGAACATGGCCGCTTCCGAGGCGCTCCACTCCTCCATCTCGTCCCGGCAGAGCACGGGGCCACCCGCCGGCACCAGCACGCTCAACGCGCTCGACAGGTCGTAGTTGTGCGCGTGCAGCGTGTCCATGGCGTGGAACTGCGCGGAAAGTAACAGCAACCTTTTAGAAACGGTGAGTTTGTGTCGATGGCTTTGGTCTTTCTTTGGGAAGCAAAGTGTAATCATATTTGTTATGTTGCGCAACCACATTTGGTGACTGAAGTGAGACTATTTGGTAACCTACCAAACTGCGAACCTAAACCCGAAGCAGAACCATATTTTGTAACTACAGTGAAACTCCTCGACAACGACATCTACATGGGTGAAAATACCCCCTAGTGTGAAAAAATCTTCATGCATTAACACCATTCCCACTTTCCTGTTTCAAATTTGCGACAGTGAAAAACCCCCTGTTGTGAAAAAATTCTTGCTGCAAACATGATTTCGTTGTAGAGGAGTTTCACTGTATCGTGTAACCACGTTCACTAGCACGCAGCCCCAGTTGGGGGGGGCGTCCTGAGGGACTCACCAGCGTGATGTCACGTGACGCCGCCGCCGCGCTCATATGCAAGCTCGGCTGTCGGACCGAACTGCTGCAGTCGAGCGCCCGGGCAAAGGTGCCAACCGCCCTGCGAGAAGCACAAAGACAAAAACCATTTGATATTCCGGCACAAGTGCACAGAAATGCAATTTTCGTTTGGAAACACGGTAGCGCCGAGGTCGCATCTTACCGCGCCACCACAAGAAACTGGTCGATCTGTTTGTTGGTGAGCGGACACTCCGGATCCCAGAGTTTCTCCTCCAGTTTGGCCTGGTCCCTGTCGTCAGCTTGACCCGCTGAACACAGAACACACAGAACACCGCTTTTCCTTTCAAGACTAGACAAACATTTGTCCGGAAGTAGAATAAAAGCAAGCACTGCGCTGACCCTCCGGGAGCATTTCTGGCACGTCGGCCTGGAATCGTGGCCCCACTCGGATCTCGCCTTTGTCGGCCAGCAGGGTCTTCTGCGTGGGGTCGTACACGAGCGAGTAGAAGAAGGTATCCTGGTGGAAGACAGGCATTTGGCACTCTACTAACATCCCGATCGGAACAAGAAGGTTCTACTACAGAATTCCAAAGTCGACACACCTCCTTGTCGAGGTACGAAAGAACCGCTTCAGTTTCATTCAACAAGGCCACGCTGCACTTGCCCCTAAAGGGAGACACACAAGGCGGTGGCATTAGAAACGAGTGACCCTCGGCGGTTCAAGTCCGCTACTTTGGTGCTTTGAGGCTTCGTGGCGAGCCACGCACACACGCGTACCTGATGTGCGTGGCGGGTAAGCTCTCGTACTGCCGCGAGAGGAAGAGTTCTCTGTGGCGAAGTTGGTGCTTCTGTTTGTCTGTGAGCTCCGTCTCGGCGGGGCTCTCCTTCTCCTCCTCCAGCTCTTCTGCGCCGGCACAAAACACGAGAGGGTGAATGGAGACGCACAACAAAAGACTTTCGAGGAAACAAGATGGGACCCATTTTCCAAATAACAGCTTTGCAATTTTCTCAGAGGAAAATCTGCCGTTGCCGGGGCGACTCTCAATCATCTCCTCGAGTTGCCGGTGATCTTGGTGGACCCCGCTCGCTAGAAAAGCTCTCGTCAAAACAATTTGTTTCGCGCTGACTGTAGAAGCAGGTGTTTTCCCATCTTCTGAAGTAATATTGTCTCGAAAGCAGGCACCTTGCCATTATTTTTCACGTCACTCTTCTGTATAAATGGCACCCAGACTGAATGGTGGGCGATGAAGCTAACCTGGCAATTTTCCGCCTTCGGTGGTCGCGTCTGAAATTCATTTTAAACGGACAGAAAAATGTGGCAATATTGCGCTTATGTTCCCCCGTGTTGCAGAAAACAGCCCCGATGCTGAATGGGGGAAGACAAAGTCGACTTGCCCGTCGTCTTTCGTGGCGGTATCCAAAGTCTGTTTTAAACTCAATGGCATTTTTTGGCCTGCTTTTCCTTGTCCCTTTCCAGCATAAACGTATGAAGTGGACGAGAATTCTTTCTCTGCCAATCGTGGAAGTATCAAAAGCTCCTTTTATCCTGCCTCTACAGCTACGGTCATTTTTTTATGCCAAGATTTTATTTTTTTCCCCCCATCGGGCAGGAAGATGCCCATAAAGTGAACTGACAAGTTTCCGCCTCTGGTCATAGTATCAAAAGTCCCATTTATACTGCCTGCAAAGCCAGCATTTTCCGGCCATTTTTCATGTCGTGACTTAAGATAAAAGGCACCGGCACGCAAGGGGGCGAGCAGCCATTATGAAAATGACTGTAAAAGCTGACTTTGTCAACTTGTATAAAAATGCCGCAGACAGGAAATGCAAGAACCCAAAGTCATCTTTTGAGGTAGGGTCCAAACAACAGCTGATGCAGGGTGTCACTTTTGTGAAAGGAAATGCCACACACTTCTTCCACCCTCTTGTGTTTTGTCCAAAACGTAATTTCTATATCAAGCCAGATGTTGGGAGTCTTCGAACTATGTGATGTCACGTCGCTGAGTGGAGTTGAAGGCAGTGGCGGTAATGACCCATTGGTGGTTTCTGGCTAAAAGCTAAAGGCACCATCTCACAGTATTTCACAATCTCCTTCTTTCATCAGAGACTTTTATGGAAAAACGACGCTTTGCCCAGTTGTCAAAAACCCTGGAGCGAAGTGAGTGGCTGCACTGGGAGAAGCAGCAGGGTGGCATCTGGTGGTTTTAAAAATCCATTAGCGACGTAGCACAAAATAGGGGGGGGGGGGGGGCCCTTTTGTGTGCGTCGCGTCAATGCCTCTTTCTGTGTGTACAAAATGTTGCTTTCGCTGACTTGCCTTATGGACTGTCAATTCATGTAATTAAAAAAAAAAAAAAAAAAAGGGAGAGACTCTTATGTTTTGAATGGGTGAGAGCCGCCATTGTGACAGGCTTAATGGAGGTCACGTAGTTGCTCCCTTTTACAGGAATCATTCGAGATGGGAGAGAGTCATGTTTAGTCACAACCTTGCTCGTGTGCAGCTGTCGTCAAAACAGCAACACGGGGCGGAGGCGCGATGCTTTTTAAAAGCAGCAACAAAATGACAGCGCTTCCAAAAGACTCAATTTTTGGGTTGCTGTAGTTTTGTGCAGAAATGTCATTTTTCTCTTCCTTGCGGGGCATCTTAACAACTGAAAATAGTGATTTGATGAATGTGCAGCATTGAGAGGTCGCATTTGCCGAAATCAACGCAAAACGCCTTCACAAATCAAGTTCCATTTTCACAACTGAGGCCTGGACTGAGCAGAACTGCACTGCATCACGCAGAGAACCGATTCGAATTCCAAGTCGGCACTCGAGAGCCAGCAATTTGTTTCATCACCAGATTGCGCATCTAATTTAGTGGCTAATCAGGTCGTCAAAAAGTTCGCCGCTAATTCGAGAGAGGGAGGCGGGAGGCGTGTCACCGTGGTTCCACTTACTTGCATGTTTGTCTGCCAGCTGAATGAGGCTGTGCGAGATGTCCCGCCTCCTGTAGAAGCACACCACCTTGGCCTCCACATTCCCGCTGGCCGTCTGAAGAGGAGACACACGAGGGACATGGTGAAGAAAGGGTGGGGGGGGGAGTGAGGAACTACCCCCTCCCTTAACCCCCTCAATGCAGCCATCATATGACAAGCTTCTTAATTTCCCCGGAGAACCGCTCGCCTTTGTGTCCACGTCAGAGCGGCGATGACAATCGGACCGGGAGCGCTAACGGTGGCCATTTCACGACGACTGACTGATTGATTGATTGATTGTCTGGCTGTGATGAGGCCAACGGCACAAAAGAAAAACGTGCTCTATTCACGAAACAAAATGGATGACGGCTTATGAAGGTTTCTGTAAACTGTCGCCGCGTAACTGACGTGTGCCATATAACTTTTTGGGCGCCTAGCAGTTTGCGTATGATCCATAGCAGTGGGTTACCTAATGGGCAAGAAGACAGAAATACGCCCTCGCCGTAAATCTCGACAAGGACAATTCAATTTGGTACATTGGCACACAGTATCGACAATTACTTTTGTGTTATCCGTGCATCCACAAGCTTGTTGTCATGCAAACACACACAAAAAAAAAGACCACGAAAAAACTGACAGCATCAGAAACAAATTTGTGGTTAAAAGGCAACACTGCTCGAGCCGTTCTGCTTCCAACTAAAATTGCATCACGCTCATCATCACATCCATTAAGATCAATCAAAGTCTGTTTTTTTTTTTCCCAGCCTCAACAACACTCAGTACGTATTTGATGCACGGATGCCACTATTACACCATTACATCACCACGTCTGTCTTTGACAGTTCCGTCCTGGGCGCTCGTAATGCTGCATCGGAGCCGTTTAGCATGCAAAATGCAAATGCAGGGTGTCGATGAGAAGGAATCCTAAACATTCCCCCTCGGGCACAGATGGACACACGTGGAAAAAAAAAATGGGTGTGAAACACCTGAATACCTTGTTGAGCTCCTCTATTCGTCGGATCAGGTAAGGGTTACTGGAGGAGTTCTCGAAAAAGACGTAATCTGCAATGGGAGGACAGTATGTAAGTGTGTAAAGCATTCTGCAATCCACTGTGGTTTGGCCCTAATTCATACAAAAAAATACAGTCATACCAAGTAAAAATAATTGACCGTGTGCAGATTAGAAGGCATCCAAAAAGTAAAATGTCATCCGCAAAAGTTGACATCAAAGGGTTTCATGTGTCCTAGTGCTATTTAATCATTTTTTGTAATATCTCTCACTCTCAGCACTATGTTACTAGTGTACCAATGGTCAGGTTTATTTGCAAACTAGTGGGCCAAAAGGGGCACTAGTAGTAGAAAAATATTCCGAGTTAGATCCACATACAAATATTCACAGGAGGTAGTAGAGGTCAGTCTACTTGTGTCCCCGATTCATTCTCGTGTGCATGTGTGAAGACATGAGATTCCACTACTTTGGACCTTAGACAGGATATCAACATTATGGTTTGCTAGTAAGGTTTCGTTGCAAATTAGTTGGGGAAAAGCAGCACAACTAGGCGGTGGAAAACATGACCTTGATAGCCATCTTAAGGTCCACGTACAAACACTTTGTCTGCATTGGGAGGACAGCTTAGGTATATTAGTAAAATGCTACTGCAGGAAAAACTGCAGTATTTGCCAACTGCGTGTGAGGACCTCAACAAAAAAAGATGTCAACTAGTGCACTCTAACTACTGTCTCACTTAATTCACCCCAAATCTTAATTTGAACACAAAATGTAAAACTCATTTAACCTGATGTCTCTGGTTCAAGGGTGATGTGACCAAGTATAGTCTTCCCCTGTCACTTGTAATTTGTAGTTGTCCTTCAAGGATGCAGAAATGTCATACTTCCAATAGTGAGACATTCTTTCTAGTAGTGTGCTTGACTGTCTTACGAGTGAGGGCAATGAGAGCACTAGTTTGTTGGCTATGGACTAACTGCTGAAATGGCAACGTTGGTGCGTGAGGAAAGGTGTTCATTAAGGCCTTGACGCCATGAAGCGAGACAATCGCTTGATGATGAATTCCGGTGGGCATGCTAACGATTAGCCGAGGAGACTACGGCAATTTGGCCGAATTGACCGTACCGGCGGTGGGAAGTCGGGCGCGGGTGAGGGTGCGGATGGCCACACGGTGGAGCGGACCACGACGCCGGTGTCCCACGTTGCTAACTCTGGACCGGTGCCCCTCCAAAACGGAGCGGCGTCCTTTTGAGGCGCTAACGTTAGCTAAATAAGGACGGCACTAAATGGCTGCGTGCCAATGGAGGCAAATACAAAGGCAGCCTCTCACACACGTACTGCTGATTGCTCCGAAATCACATTAAGCGCCTATTTAAGGGGTTCAGGAGTAAGCGCAATCGCGTTGACACGTTTCAAATAAGCTATCAACATACAGTGAGCCCCCCCCCCCCCTAAAAAAAAATGTTTACATTTTATGCTAAGCTAGCTGGCGGCTAGCGGTGGCCAACGCGAGGCCTGACCCATTTTGGAGCCCAAATATTTAGAATTCTCTTCCAGCCCGCATCACGTCTAGTCCGGGGTGGGCAAAAGCTCACAATCAGCCGTCGGACGCGAGCGTAGCCGGTTATCGGCACTCGGGGGGGCCTCGGTCGACCCCCAAAATCCCAAATAAAAATTAAAAAATAAAGCACGGACGATAACACACGTCTACACTTTTGATACAAGAAACGATCCACATTGACGTACATACCTCCGACCCGGTACATGTTGGCCGCCATTTCTGCCCTCACGGAGTGTGAGCGTGAAACATTCACTAAGAAAACATAAGAATAAATTAATAAAAACTATATATTTAGAAAAAGAGAGTCCGGATGTGTGCACCCGATCGGGGGGGGGGGGATTAGTTTGGGTGTGTGTTTTTTTGGTTTGTTTTGTTTTGTCAATGGACCCCCCCCACCTGGTGTTCACACAGTAGCCCTCACAATACAGTCCCAACCCGAAAAAAAAATACACTGATGACGTCGAAGTCAGTGCGCACGCGCACTCGCACACGTACGCGCACAAGCACAGCACATAACAGTAGTAGTAAGAACAATTATTAGGGTATTTTTTTCATAAAGTACTGTATCTGGAAGTGATGTTGCGTTAAATCAGTTGTTCTCAAAACCTTTTCACCCCCCTAAAAAATAAAAATACAAAATAAAAATGCCCTACATTAAAACACAGTAGCATAATGGGCCTAAGTGTTAATTAAAAAAAATGTGTGTTTTGTTGTATAAGCCACTGTAACATTGTGCATAGTTAAAACATTGCCACTGCAAAAGAAAAATAAACTGTACTCAAATAATGACATGATAAAATGTAATATACAAGTTATATACATACTGAAACTAGTTTTGAAACAAACCGTTCTGTGAATTGTGAAACCATATCAATGTTTCATCACCTTCTCATATACACAACAAATGTATGGAAATCAGAAGTCGTTGTTCATCCACCCAGCCATCCATTCTTTAATCCGTTTATCCTCACTAACCAGAAAATGTTTGCAGTATCTGAACTTTATTGTTACATATAGCAGTTTGAAATTTTGTTACAGATTTCAGCAAGCATCACTGAAGCTGACATGACTTTTTACTCTTGCGGGCCACATAAAATAATGTGCCAAGCCAGAACTTTATCACAGAAAAGAACTTTGGTGGAGGTCAAAGTGTCCTTGCAGACTGTTACTTTTGGCATATATTTGGTGGCCCTAAGTATCAAATGAAATGTTCTTCTTATATTAAAGGTACTAAAATGTTGGAAGTAAAAGTCTGAATTTAATGTCCCACTTATGGGATAAGTGGTACATAAAATGGATGGATCGATAAAATCCAATTGGGAAGGTTATTCTCGCGTTTGTGCTCTCCAAAGTTCAGGCATTTTGTCGATTAACAATTTATTGTGATTTGTAATGAGTCACAAAGAAGGTTGGGGGAAATGGAGAAAAGTAAAGTATCCTTTTTATTCATGAAATGTAATGGAGGAAATGTTGCCAGAAATATAAAGTGAAATTGTACTTCAGTACAGTAATTGAAGTCATGAAGTAAAAAATATTTAGTTCCTATACTTGAGTAGGTGTTTAAGATGTACTTTATTTGAGCAATTATTTTTATAATGGCTTTTGCCACTGCATTTGTGGAGGTGGCTCGAGTACTCATATCGCACAAAAAAAAAAAGAAAAAGAAAGAAGACGGTAAAAGCACAAGTGCTGATTTAACTCTGGCACCGAAATGTAGGTAAAAAAAAAAGTACTCGGGTGTTTTGAGTACAAAACTCAAATGACATGTCCTCCATGGCACCCAGCTTTTAAGTCACTGATTCTGTCAAGTAGATGTCACATAGAATTGGGCTGAGAACTCCTATAAATAAACCGTCTCTCTATGAAACTTTGAAAAGAAGAGGTTCAGAACGAAATGGACACATTTGCACAACAAACACGGACTGGAAGTCCTGAACAACAAGTACAAGCCAAACCAAAGCTCCAGAAACAAGAAACAAGAGGCGAAATATCAAATCTACAATTTGGTCTCTTGGCAAATACATTTGCTGTTTGTTGATTAAAGAGTTTTATGCTTTGTTGTAAGTTGTCCTAATTTTGAAAGTGGAAGTTTGGTTGACACGGCAAGTGAAGAACCTGATTTATTCCAATGAACTTTCAAGGAGTGCAATCGTCACAGACAAGGAGGAGGCCAAGTGTACGTGTGTATGTATAATACAGCCTCCGGGCACACAACAGAAGGAGCAGCACAATGTCCATTGGAATGATGCAAAAACAACAACAACAACAACACACATTACAAAGCTGGTCAAAGCTGAGCTGTAATGGATTCATGTCACTTTGCTCTGTTATTGTTATGAGCGCAGTCAGAGACATAATTAAGATCGTATGTCAAGGCAACACGACACACACATCCGCTATGGTCTGTGCGAGACTTTTTCAGTGAAGGGATTGGCTGTCTCTGGCCCTGGGTGGAAAGAGATGGAGAGAGAGAGAGAGCGCGAGAGAGAGCGAGAGAGAGAGAGAGAGAGAGTGAGAGGGTCCTCTCTGGGGCTGCGGGAGAGGAGGGCAGAACAGCAGGGAGCCACAACGCCGATCGACCGACCGACTTGACTTCAACTGCACTCGGATCCCAACCACGCCCCGCGGGGGCAGGACAGGGCAGCATCCGCACGGGGAGGTGTAGCCCGACCGGCAGGTGTCCCAGCTTCCGCAATGGAAGCAGCAAAGAGCCGCTGAAGGAGAGGAGGGAGCCATGAAGTTCGGGAAGAGCATCTGCGTGCTGAACGTCGGGGGCACCCGGTACGCCTTCACCCGCGACGTGATCCGGGATTTCCCCCTGAGGCGCGTCAGCCGCCTCCACGCGTGCGCCACCGAAAAGGAGGTGCTGGAGCTGTGCGACGACTACGACCGCGAGCGCAACGAGTTTTTCTTCGACCGCCACGCGCAGGCTTTCGTCTTCATCATGCTCTACGTGCGCTCCGGGAAACTGCGCTTCGTCCCCGGCGTGTGCGAGCTGTCCTTCTACACCGAGATGCTGTACTGGGGGCTGGAGAGCGCGCACTTGGACTCCTGCTGCCAGAAGCGCCTGGACGAGCGGCTGTCCGAGGTCGGGCTGTCCGACGGCGGGCTCTCCCAGCAGGGGGACGCAAACGAGGGGGGCACCCAGAGCCCGGTGGGAGAACCGGCGGCGGTGTTGGAGCTCACCCGGCGCGCCAAGTGGCTGGAGGGGGCGCGCAGGGCGTTCGAGGAGCCCAACTCGTCGCTCGGGGCGCAGCTGCTGGCCACCGTGTCCGTCGTCTTTGTCATCGTTTCCATGGTCATGCTGTGCGCCAGTACACTGCCTGATTGGGACACTGCCAAGAGGAACACCGTGGAGGAGCACAGGTAATTTGGGAGCGCTCCATTTGTGTCAGTTGACGACAAAACTTGACAAAAGCCAAGGCATATGAGAAACATATTGTGGCATGACAACAATAACATAAATGTAAACATAAATCTCAATTTAGTCACAGATTTATTGAGGTGAACAAAATATATATCAGATACAATGGCCCATGATTGGCTGACCACCAGTTGAGGGGGTCCCCCACCTAAATCCACTCAGTCTTGTGCGGCTTTTCCACCCTGCCACAAGGAGGCGCTCTAGAGCAACCTCAGCAGCCTGAAGCCCCGCTCCACATGCTGCCCATCTCTCATTTCCATCTTTCTCTCTGTGAGTTGCGCACATTCATGACTGACAACGAGCCACTCTAAGGCGCCCATGTCAGCGGACTATCAAAAGGGAAGATTGATAGCTGACTGCATGTCCCAGTAGCGCTGAACGACCGCCTCTGAATTCACTTTATAGGGTCTTTCGTTTTAGTATATGCCGGAATCCGGAGTCCCCTTGAAGTCTGTGCTCGAGCCGTCATGAGATAACACATCGCCGTGTACTTTGCAGTTGCTGGTGGATGGATTTTTCGGGTGACTCTGTAATGCAGTTTGGCCTAATTGTGTTTGCCTGTGTGCTTGCACTAGGCTTAATTCACTTGTAATTGCCTTTCTAATCAATGGAGTAGTTAAACCCGGGGGCCGTCACCCTTCTCCCCCCTTGGCATACCCACCTTGACTCCTGCTATGCTCAAATGCCGGCAATTTTCACGTCCTTCATCTCAGTGGGATGTCGGTGGACGTAATTAGCCGGCAGAGTGATTCTGTCAATGCCGTCGAGGATAATGTGTCTCTCGTTTCCTGTTTACAGGATCGTGGAGGCCGTCTGCATCGGCTGGTTCACGGCCGAGTGCATCCTGCGCTTCCTTGTGGCGCGGGACAAGTGGGACTTCCTCCGCCGGCCGCTCAACATCATCGACGTGGTGGCCATTACGCCTTACTATGTCACCATGGCGATGGCCCGGGCGGGGATGCCCGGCGCCGGGCTCGGGGTGGCGGGCGTGTTCCTGCGTGCGCTGCGCATGATGCGAGTGTTCTGGCTGATGAAGCTGGCCCGCCACTTCCTGGGCCTGCAGACGCTGGGGCTGACTCTGCGCCGCTGCTACCGGGAGATGGTGATGCTGATGGTGTTTGTCTGCGTTGCCATGGCGATTTACAGTGCCCTGGCACAGCTACTGGAGCACGGCTTGGATTTGGGCGCACGCAACCAGGACTACGCGAGCATCCCCGCCGCCGCCTGGTGGGTCATCATCTCCATGACGACAGTGGGATACGGGGACGTTTACCCCATCACCATCGGGGGACGGGTCCTCGGGGGGATGTGCGTGGTGAGCGGCATCGTCCTTCTGGCGCTGCCCATCACGTTCATCTACCACAGTTTTGTGCAGTGCTACCACGAACTCAGACTACGCTCGGCCAGGTATGCTCGTAGTCTTTCGGTAGAAATACTACAGTGAACATTTTCCGGATGCCTTGCACAATTGAAATCAACAATATTCACAATAACCCCCCTCTTGCACGATAAAAATCAACCCAGTGTCGAGGGTTTCTGATGAAGGGAAAATCTAGGTAAAGTCTTGTTTTCCAATGGCCTCTTATATCGCGAGCGCGCCCCCTTGAAGCCTACAAATCATTATTTATTAAATCCGTTTTCCCTGCGGATGGTTGTTTACACTGCATTGCCAAGGTTACGACATGTACAGGCGTGTGTGTGTGTGTGTGTGTGTGTGTGTGTGTGTGTGTGTGTGTGTGTGTGTGTGCTGTGGCCTTCAGCCATTCACTTTGTCGGGCTGTGTATAAGGCTGACCTAGATGCATTTAGCATGTATCGAGGCAAGGATGAAGGGCAGACACACACACACACACACACACACACACACACACACACACACGTACATACAGGATATAACAAAATATGGAGAGAAAAATTGAAAATTGCCAAATCTAAACGATAAAAGGGATGAAGCAGATGAAAAACATGTGGCTAATAAAGCTAATAACAAAAAGAATAAATAGGCTCTGTGTGTGTGTGTGCGTGTGTGTGTGGATTGCCCGTTCAGTGCCACTATGAGTGAGTGAGGTGTTTTTTTGGGTACAGCATTTTCATCAAATAGGCCACATACACACACCGTCGTTGCAACACAAGAGGGAGGGATAAATGACATCACATGCACGCCAACGAAGGTTATGACGTTCCATGAATCACGCTGGCTTCTTAATGAAGAGCCTCATCTGCTCCCAAACAAAACAATCCAACACCTCACACCCACACCGCAGTCTCCCGCCACCCCGTTGCCATCAATCAAAGATCACGCTGGAGTTCATCTCTTTGTATTTAAGTGTCAATTTTTCATCTCTACCCACATTGATATTCCTTTTGTCTCTCTGGTGTGCTTTTCAAGTAGCATAAATGTGACTAAAGAGTTTAATCAGTACTGTATTATGGTTTTGACGGAGCACTTAATAGTCTTGCGACAAACACTTTTTTCATTTGTGATGTATTTTGTGGTTTTGGAAGAATAAAAGCAATCGTTGATCATTTGCTGTGTAGTCCACTTCTTACAAATTACACCTTCAAGAGCTGAAATTGAAATCAATGCAGGTGTCCTTTTACACAAAGCTTTCTGAACTTAACATTCTTATCAACACTGTAGAAACTACATTGTTATATTGCTTCAATGAAATTCTATCAATAGATTCCCATCAGTCTGTTCTCTTCATTTTGTAACATTGTAGCACTCCAGGGTTTCAGCATTTTCTGCACACTGGATTAAAACTTGCGACAGCCAACTTCAACTAGGAAAACAATCTCTTTGCACATATTAATACAACAAATTATTGTCATCTCCAGTGATCATTTTGTATTTTAATGTGTTTGTCAGTGATGGATAGATTTTCTTTTGCCAGCGACTCTCGGCCCTCCAATGAGAAAGGCCCGTTGGAGTCATCTGACCTTGACGTCACTTTCCCTCGACGTCCTAAACCGGAAACTCTTTCCGCCGGTTGGTTCTGTTGTGAACAGCGTGTCCCTGCGTCATTCTCCCACGAACAAAAATGTACTACAAATTCAGCGGTATCACACAGAAGCTTGCGGGGTCTTCTTCGTCGACGGCCTACGCCCCCCAGGTGAGTTCTAAAGTTGGCGAATGACTCAAAAGAAGGATGGTCACGTTTGGCGGTGACCTTCATGGCGCCGTGCTCGTACGCGTCCTTGCCTGCGTAAAATGCTAATTTGTCGTCAATCGACGCTGTGTAATCTCTTAAAACTGTGTTTTTACATTTCCATACACGATGAAATGTTCATGTTTCACCCCTTGATGATGTATTGCCGACTCCTCCCCTTCTCGGTGCTGGGTTTATTGTAGCATAATTAATCTCCAAAATATTGTAAGCATAGTTAATGAGTTTCTCCTCAGCATTTGTGTCGTGACAACCACCCCGTATTCGACCTTTCTCGTCCATCTTTTGTTTGTAAAGGTTATCTTTCACCAACTGGCTGTTGTGTAAGTTCAAATTCAATACCTACCAGATGTGTCCTTGTCATATCTGACCTTTTGATAAAGCCCCCTCGCCTAGTTGTCTTGCCCATTATTACATGTGAGCAGTGGTGCTCAATTTATGTATTTTAATTTTTCTGTTGTCGTTTAACACAGCAAACCGTTGAGTTACCCAGGAGTAAAAGGTTAATAGGATTTGAGGTGGGAAATAAAGGATCCTGTTTCTGCAGGTTGGCTTGAGGTCTACATGTCGTGGTGACTGTGAAGTTGTTGCATCTTAGCACCTTCGCACACGCTGTAATTATCACCTTTGCAAGCAGGTCATGTGACGACTTCATTATTTCAGGCACATTAATGCTCAGGGTGGGCTAGAAAACACTTGTGCCACGTTGCCTAAATTCCGTCGTAATGAGATGGATGCTCATATGTCTTTCTAGTTTATTACTTTAAATAGAAAATTGATGTGGTGCTGCTAGTCCAATTTATTTTGTTTAATTTTTTTGGTAAGTAAATGTCCACCTCACCAACCAAAATACCCAAGCGCAATCTAATTATCTGAATGCGTGTAGCCGCAGTGGCTGTGTCAAGGTGCATTTAAGTGACCTTGGTCCAAAAGTGGTTTCCTCGATATAAAGGTGCCTTGTAGACATTGTGACTTACTGGTTGCCCATTCATTGTGCAGGGTTTGAGGCCAGTCGTACCGGCCGAATCATCAACCATGATCTTTGCCACACCCACCAAAGTGGTGTCAGAAGCCGGACCCGTGGTGGAGTACTTGGGGGCCAACAAGGTGCCCGACTTTCAGCGGATATTCCAGGTAATCGTGTTTTCGAAAAGCAACACATTGCAGTACAGTTTCCACTTCGATTTAGTCGTGACGGATCAATCACGAGCGCACCACCAGGGGGGGGGCGTAGCAATCAATAACACAAGAGTAATTAGAGTATTGATGTTTCACTCTAATTGCAGCAACTTTCTTCATTCAAGCCAAGAAACTTTTTGTTCTGTTTTTTCCTCGTATGTTTTAGACATCGGACAATATCCCCGTTCACCTGAAGCGTGGCGTCCCTGACCGGATGTTGTACCGCACCACCATGGCCCTGACCGTAGGGGGCGCTCTCTACTGCCTGGTGGCGCTCTACTTCGCCGCTCAGCCCAGAAACAAGTGACCCCCATCACCCCAATCTGGTCCCCCACTTGACACTTTATCACCATGTTTTCCACCCAGCGGCACGGTTTAGCATAGCGCGATGACCTGCTCGCCGGAAACAACAACAGTGGCCGAGTTCTTGTCACTCAAAGACTGCCAAAAATGCAATCGTACCAGAGTGGTGAACTGCACCGTTTGGTGGAAACAGGGCGTGTGACATGCTGCTGCTCAGCAGGTCAACACAACAACGAGCCTCCTTTTTCCCATCGATGATAACTCTTGCAAATTTATGTCGCACAAACAAAACAATGTCCCATTTTGTTTTGTACAAAAGAAGATATTTAATTCAATAAATGTGCTCGCAAATAACCGTATTGGGGGTATATATTTTATTCTCTCTTATTGTCTCTCTCATATCGCCACGTTAAAAGCAAGCATGATGTGTTTGTATTGATCTTGCGACGGGGGGTCACGTGACGCAGCTTTACAACAACAGGTGGTCTCCGCCGAATCAACTTAGCAGTTCAGTCCTCTGTAAATACCGCCCCCTCTGCTCACGTGTAGCAAATAAATGTCGCTTCTTATTTACTTTGTCATTTGCGCTACTGGTGAATAGGTTTGATTCAACGTCATTAAAAGAGTTAATATGGACAAAAGCAAGGCAGGCACGATACAGGACAAGGACAAAGGTCAAGTTGGATCAATGCAAGTAAAACTAACGTCTGCCTGCAAACACTCACTAGCAATAACATTTAGGTACACATGATCAAGGCAACAACAGCTGGATTGCAAACAATCAAATGAATAAATTATAACCCCTGAAGCAAAGTTTCCAACCATTATTGAGTCAAGGCACATATTTTGCATTAGGCACATTTTACATATAGAAAACTAATCTCACGACACGCCATCATACAAAAATGTCACAAAAAGTGGATACAGGTCGATTTTATACCCTCTGCCATCCAGTGTAAAATAAATTCTTCCCCCATCACAATAAATTACTGGCATGTGGCTTGGAAACCACTGTAATGACTATTAACTACCTGTAGATGGCGATGTTGCGTTGGATTTGTGATCACAGCTTTTATATAAAAGATAAATAATTGGCGGCAAACCTGTCGCGTTGAGTATGATGAAGAAAAATGCCAAAATGGACGTCCAAAAAGTTTAGGCACCTCACACTTGAGCAGAGTATGTAAATGTGTGGTGGAAATGGAGTGAGAAAAGATGATGCGGTTCACGAGGTGAATGGTGAACACCATGTAAAAAAAAAAAAAAAAAAAGCCACCCATGTTCAATTTCTTGAAAGTTCCACCTGATTTGCGCTTGGTCACAACGCAAATAGACCAAGCAATGATTTGGGGCACCTGTTAAGTCAGGTCCTGCTCTCGTAAACAAAGGCCCCGTTTCAAATTAAAATCTGACCTGTTTGTGCAGACAGGAAGTCGAAAACAAGACGCCAAGTCAGAGCAGGAAGTGAGTGAGAAGGCGCCGAGCAAGGTTGCACTTCCCATTTGTTTTCTGATAAGTCTCACCCATCCTCCATTGCACAAAGATGTCATCTCACACTCCCTCCCCTCCCCCTCATACTCAGTCTGTCTCATCTCACCCCCACTTCCCTTGTCTGCTTCCAGCGTGTGCTCCCCATGCTTCGCTCACAGTTGGAGTGTCGTGTTACCGCTCGGCAAACGTTGTCATGCAGTTCTCCCGCCGAGCGACAACAAAGGGAGACGGCCATTGTTACCACAAAACAAGACTGCTCGAGTGGGCTCTGATGATGCAAGAGGGATAATTAAGATGATGGAGGGTCACGAGGATGGAGTGTTCCGGAAAGTGTACCTCTTGACCATTCAATACAAACAATATTGTGTTTTGAGTTTGTCTTTGAAGAAGACCCAGAAATGTGCAAAATTGCAGTAAAATGCCTGCTTCAAAACAAAGAGGCACACTTCCTGTGTGTCTTTTTGGACATGTCGTCTTGAGTCTACCAAATTTCATGTTGCGAAGTAAAACTCAAGTTTGGGAGTTTGCAGACTTACTTTTGATGCAGTTGTATTAAGAGAAGAAAAATAAGGTCTGTGCAGAAATCAAGGCCACTCTTTCTAGCCAGCCTTGACGCTGGAAACCGCAACGCTACGGGTTGACAAATCACCTCTGCTCGCCCCCAGAACATAATGAATAAATAACGTTCTCCCCGCATGCAACGAGGCACCGGAGACGCCCGGCCACAAATCCATCAGCCAGGTGTTAGCACTAACCTTTATAATATTATGTCAACCCCCCTCCCCCATTGTCACCCGCAATCCTAAAAATACACTTGATGGACAAAACGGCATGAGGTTAGATTAGAATTGGTGGACACAGCGAGAGATGGTAAAAATGGACTGATTGCTTTTGGCAGGGCCATTTTTATTTTCTTGCCTCCCTGTGTAGGAGGGTTCAAACATGGGACATAACGGACAGATGCGCCCAAGTGGAAGGAAAAATAATCCCATGAAAGACCATCACTCAAATCTGTCAAAGTAGAGTTTCAAGCCACGGAGAGAGTTTCAAATGATGGCTTCAAAACCGCATTTGGATTTCAAGTCCTGGCTCGAATTTAACGTTGGGGTTTTAACGTAGGTCTCAAGTCTATACTAAGAGTTTGAAATGAACGTTCCTAAAAATGAGAAGCCAACATGGGGGCCCAAGGAAAAGAGGAGAGATTAATGGCGATTTAAAAAAAGAACAACATTCCATCACGGCACTTTCAAGTTGCAAAAAAGTGTGTGTGTGTGTGCATGTGTGTGTCATTTCCCCTTATTCAATTACAGTTCATTTTACAAGTGCATAATGTTAGTGACTTTCGATGACAGGAATCTACTATTTTATTGCGAGTTTTAGATTTAAAAATCCGAAGTAAAAGCGTAATACAAAATATGCAATGTGAGGCGCAGGTATTGTTTTTGTCCACAAGGGTCACCATCTTCTTTCTAGTAAGTACTGTAGCATCTGTGACTTTGAAATTACATGTCTCCAACTTTTTATTCGTGTAAAACAGTACAAAACAAGGTGGGTTATATTACACTGGCATCGTCAATGTGTCAGGGTCCAAATAAATAGGAGAAATAAGCGAAAGGAATACAGCGGGTGCGTGTGGACAGTGAAGCTGGTCCATCATTTACACTTGTAAGTAAGCTGCTTACGATGATAGTGAATCCACGTTGGCGCCACCACCAGGCCCGATAGATATCCAAACATGGCGCCCAGGCTGCAGGATATCGGCCAAACCTGAGGGGAAAAAAAACAGCAATGATAAGTTAGCAAGGAAGGGAGGATATTTAATTTGAGGTGTGGCTGAATGAGGGATGATGTGTTCACCTGCCAAGGCCTGTTCCAGTCTAAAGGTATTGGGAAGGCTCCCATCCACGCGCCCAACACCGTCAAGGCTACTGTGATCTGGAGGCAAGTATCCCAAACAGACATTGCTCTGCGAAGCAAAGCCAAGACATTTTGTTAGTTTTTTTTTTTTTAAACAAACACATAAATCCATATATGGTGGGGTCTTTACTGAACTCAATTAACTGTTCCCTTTGAAATGAATCAAAACAGCTGGATGTTGTGAAGTTTGCTGCCGCCATCTAGCGGCGGAATGCTTGAAGCTCACTTGGGGTAGATATATTTTTCTGGCCACACAATACCCCAAAAATAAAATAAAAATATTGGCCAAGCAACGCTTCTTTAACTAAAAAAAAAAAACAGTTACCCATGACGACTAAAGACCCGGATCCAAGCTTGGACGTTTGGTCCGAGCACACAGAGACACCGAAGCGTAGTGAGCGAGGACAACAAGACGGCGAGAGAGAAGGTCTCCAAAGCCGATCTGTGGAAGGTGACAGATGTATCACATAAGAACAAATTTAAAATCAACCAGTTGTTTTCTTTTGCTACTCACTCGATGAGAGGAGCTCCGTAGAGAACCACCACGGTGTGGAAAAACATGCAGGACAGAAAGAAGTACAAACAGGAACGAAACAACCTGGACAGCTGGACAGAGGATGGAACATTGTTATAAAATAGTTTTTTCATTGAATGTCAAGCAAACGAAAGCTAGGCTCTCGTTGGTCCAGCAATACATGGGGCGGAATTAGGTCTGCATTGGAGCGATCGGACCCTAATTGGCTAATTCCAATGAATTACACAATGGCAAGAATATGTATTTAATTATTGATCCTTTATGTGTTTTGACGAAAGCATTCCACAAGGGGTATTCTGAATCCACCCCTCAAAAGCAAAACACAAACACGGTATGTCTCCTTTTAATATGCACTTTTGCTGCCTGTGTGTTCGTGAACCTTGTATCCCAGCGTGTGCTTCCTAGTCGGCGGCGAGATGCCGAGCAGCCAGAAGATGGCAACGGTGACTGCGGCGACGGCCCCGGACACCGAGTAGATCCACAGCATGTGGGTGCCGTACACTGAGAAGCCCGGAACGAGCGCCGCGGGGACGACAGTGGCCATGAGCATCGAGGCGGCGATGATGGCGTGGGTGCTCGCCATTGCTCGGATCTCGTGGTCCCACATGGCGATTGACGACACAAAAGTATTTTTAAGATCTTAAAATGGATACCAAAGGAAGGTTAGCAAAGGTGAACCGCCCGTCGATTATTGTGCATCTCTTCCGTAAATATGGAGTTGAGCATTCTTCCGCAAGCCAATCACAGTTCAGAATATGGCGACCATTGACCAATCTGATGTGAAGAGGCGTCACCAAAACGCAAAAGGTTAGGTCCACGGCTGTCTATCTGTGTTTGGTCTTCCAACCGTCCAACTGATTGGTTTAAAAATTAATTTCATGTTAAAATAATTTTAGAGTATGATTCTAGAACCCACAAAATAAAAGTAAATTTACAACCGATATCACAGGCTTTCGGCGATTATAAATTGACACAGTTATCAGCCAATCACATTTCGTAATCCCGCGACATTGACCAATCAAGTGTACCTTGTATTATTACATACGAACCGGTAGTTTAGATCATACCTGCTGATTATTATCGAAAACAACTATTGAATTAACTACAAAAGCTATTAAGTACAAGATGCTTTTAAAATAGAATCAACTGCTTTCGTATTTAGAATTAAACGACACAGCTGGCAGCCAATCACGTTCCAAAATCTCGCGACATTTGCCTGATCTGATGAGTGATGTCATCCATAACCGGACGTTTACAAACATAGCAATTACAACCAGCTAGCTCGTAAAACAGTAGGCATTCTGCGAGCTAGTGTTTTTTTTCAATCACTTGAAACAAACACCGCCACAAATAAGAAGGAAATATGGTCTGTGAAAAGTGTAAGTTTTCAGTAAACGACTGCCTGTCTTCAAATGTGAGCGAAATATTTAGTTTTCCCAAACGACGTACCATTCTCGTAAACTAACAAAGCTAACATGTTTGCTAGCTCAGAAAACTAAAACCAGAATGTAACTTTATGTCACTTCAGTGCGTGTAACGTGTGTATTTGTCTCAGGCGAGAAGAAGCTTGGTAGAGTCATCACTCCGGATACTTGGAAGGACGGAGCACGGAACACGATAGGTAAGGTGAAGGTTACAGATTCACGTAAAAGTGTCTAGGGATTTTCTATAATCCAAATTTGGAAATCCGATTGTTTGTTTGTTTGATTTTGTTTTCAAACTGGAGACACCATGTGAACAGGACTAATTTTGTGTGGAAAAAGTAAACACTGAAGTCCAGTTTCCTCAAATAACCTTTTGTGGTTGGTGTTTTATCTTCTAACATATTCTAAGTCTCAGGTAAAACCATCAGAGCCCAGTTCTGCATACTGAAATGAGGAATGTAATTAATGAGTATGTAGAATGCGCTTTAGTCATCAAAGGCTGTAAAATCCCATCGATGTTTTCCCACGCTGAGTCTACAACATGCTACCTGTCATCCAAATCCTTCATATGTGTCCAACTAAAACAAAAACATTTAGGAACATTTAGTCAGGCAATATCCTTGTCTTGTATATAAATTGTTGTGTCACCATCTTGTGGTATGTACAGCCAATTGCAATAATCTTAAAGTGGCTGGCGAATACAAGCGAGAACAAAGATTCACTGGAATGTGCTGTGAAAAGTGTTCTTTCTTCGTTCCAGAGAGTGGGGGTCGCAAGCGCAATGAAAATAAACTGCTGACTTCAAAAAAAGCCAGGTGAGCTTGAAGTCACCAATGGTGTATTTTTAGGAACAGGGAGCCACGTCATGGTCGCGGTCACCTGTTCAGGGACTCGCACACAGAATTGTAATCCTTCCACCACCATTTTTCAGGTTCGACCCATACAGCAAGACAGGCTTTGCTACGTGTCGCATCTGCAAGAGCTCCGTCCATCAGTCAGGCTCGCACTACTGCCAAGGCTGCGCTTACAAGAAAGGTTGGTACTATGTGTGAAGAAGTCACTGGGAAGCACAATGGTCCTTTTTTGTCCTTGAACGTAATGATTGCATTGGTGTTGTATGGAACTGATCGCTAAATAATCACCCAAAGCAACTGAAGCTAAATGAGTCGTCGTGAGTTTACGAGATGTTCCCTTTAAAAATGAATATAGGAAAACATTTCTGACAAGGAACTATGGGCTGAGATCTTTAGTTTCAAAATTGCTCTCAAGATTTGCATTTGCTGCACTGCCATAAAACCATGCCGATGTACATCTTTTGTTTTGTATGTTAAAGTTTCAATTTTTTAAAATAGATTTCACATTAAGGACTTGCGGTTTTTCTTACAAATAATTCAGCCTAACTGAATTTACGTTAACCTCTGCACCGTCATTTATCTTAGATGCAACAGCATAAACAGAGCATCTGTAGCAGACTTGCCTTATAGCCAGAAGACCCTGTTAAGTAGTTTTTCTTATCTGTTTGCGTTTTTGGTCATATGTTTCAAAACTGAATAGTTCCACTGTCTTTTTTTGTTGTTGTTTTTGTTGGATAGGATTCATCATACTTAAAATTCCTGATCAGTCATATATGTATCTTGAGGCTCAGCAGCAAGAACAAAGCATAAAGCACAATTGGCGCTTGGCCACAAGACCCTCAAGTCAACTGTATTTATAGAGCACCTAAAGAAAAAAAAAACACTGCATACAAAGTGCCTGCTGTACATTGAGCAATTTGTTTTTTCCTTGATATTTGTCCGACACAATTTCCAGAATGAAAATGCAGGAGCCTTGAATTTCACATATTTGCAATGTTATTTTGAATATGGACAGAAAAGAATCGAGTGTTTGAACGTGCACAAAAGGCATTTTACGAAACAACCCGCATAGGGTGTTTCCTTTTTAGTGTTTGCGGCTGCCTCACATGCTCCACTTCTTCATCCCCTCAGGAATCTGCGCCATGTGCGGGAAGAAGGTTCTCGACACCACCAACTACAAACAGACGTCGGTGTGACCCCGATGTATGCCGTAACGTATATCACATGTTGACCGCATGGTCCTCCGACGCCACGCTTGAATTCTATACTCAAGACTACAGTCATCTATTAACGAGTTTTCAAGTGTAACTCCCGAATTACATTTGGTTGTCATTGAGCCGTGAACATTTGTTGTTTTATTTTGTTGTTTATGAATTTGTTCAGTTGTACATATATGATGTGATTTACAATTTGGAGTAAAATCTTTAAAAAAAAAAAAAAAGGCAAACTCTGTTCACTTATTAAAAGAAAAAAAACGCACCATTCAATGAGCAAATAAGTGTTTAAATAAATACAAATTGCCAATTTACCCTTTCATGCACACTGTAACCTGATAAAATGATAAACTGTAGTAACCGCTGTCTCCTGAAAGGCTTAAGTGATTTTTTTTTTTAATCCATTAATTCAAAATGCCATTCACCAATTCAAATGGAAGATTTACTCTATATCAAGACACCCAAGTGGGACACAATTATGAAGTGGATTGAAAATACTAAAATCAAAACTGTTTTTTTTTTTTTAAAGAAAAAAACTGAAAAGTGTGTGATGCAAAATGTGTCTCTAACCGTTTTGCAGACCTAGAAACTGAAATCTTTGCCCATTCTTCCTTGCAAAAACGGGTCCAGCTCAACGGGTTGATGAGATGGAGAGTGTTTGTGAGAAGCAGCTTTCAGGTCTCTCCTCAGATTATATTTGGACTTTGACTTGGCCCTTCTTGGATGTGTTTAGTTTTGAACCTTTCCGTAGTCATTTTACCATGATTCTCAAGGTTTTTTTCTGACAGTTTCCAACAGGATTTCTTCTCAAACGGCTCTGTATCGGGCCCCTTCCATCTTCGAATCAACTCCAGCAATCTTCCCTGTCCCTGCAGAAGAAAAGCAGTCCCACACGATGGCAGTACCAACACCAGGTTTGACAGTGGGGCTGCTGTTTTCACAGGGTGATGTGCAGTGTTACAGTGACGCCAAACCGAACATCTTGCATTTAGCAACAGTTCACTTTTGGTCTCATCTGTCTTTGCGAAATGGCTTTGTTCTTGCCAGGGTTCCGTAAAGATCAGATCTGCCCAGAATAAAAAAAAAAAGTGTAAAATAGCGTATGAATTTCGTTCCACTTCATGATTGTGTCGTAGTTGGTGTTGAATTTTCTCATGCACCAAAAAAATGTAATTTGTGTTTAAAGCCAGAAATGTGGCAACAGGTCAAAAAATTCAAAGGGTGGTGGATGGGAGGGTTAGGGTTACTTTTGCAAGGCACATTTAAATGTGATTTCTCAGTTGCACAAAGAAGACCGGTGCATTCTGGTCATTTTTGTTGACTTTTTATTTGGGTAAATGTTAATCCAAGTACATGCTACAGATGACAAAAAAGAAAAACTCGTCCACTTTCTTCCTCCTCACGCAGAAATAACAGTTCATCTTTTTCAAATGCTTTACAAAGACATGCATTATTATGAAAGGAATTACAATTCTATCATCATGATTAAATGAAAAAGGGTTTATAACAGACAGCACAACTTGGCACCAGCACCAATGAAATTCCCATCAGGGTCGTAAAGGTAAAAAAAAAAAATGTTAGTGATGACATAGTTGTATACTTAACAGAAATACAGTATAAATATTTCGGTGGAGAGAAAAAAAAAAGGCACTTGGAATCACAGTGACCTTACAAATCATCAAAGCTGCGGCATTGAAATTCTTCAATCTGTGGTGTGTGTTTCTTGTATGTTTATGGATCCTCTCAGTTCTGGGTGAGGGACAGGAACTCCTCCCGAGTTTTGGGGTCATCTCGGTAGGCCCCCAACATGCAGCTGGTAACCGTGCGGCTGTTCATCTTCTGCACGCCGCGCATCACCATGCACATGTGCCTGCGCGCAAAAGGAGGCGGCCATTAAAAGATGGCGTATGCGTATATACGTATGTCCGTGCGGGCCGACTTACGCCGCCTGAATCACCACGGCGACGCCTCTGGGTTTCAGCGCCTCGGATAACCCGACGGCAATCTGCTTGGTGAGACGCTCTTGAACTGAGGAGGAGGGGGAAAAAAAAGACAATACAAGCCTAATGTTGACAAATGAACACTGGACCCATTTGGTGACATCACAGGTCAGAGCCGTGTGGGCTGGCGTCCAAATGTCCACGTAACAGCCGTCCGCTCGCCCTATGTCGAGACTGATCCACGATGGGTCACCCAATATTTAGAAGGAGAAGAGGCGCTTTGATCGGCCATGAAGTCAGCTGTGACCACTCTCACAGTTGCACAGCCCTCCCTCTCCCCTATTGCGGGACACGATGACAGTACGGTATTGCGTCTCACCTTGAAGCCTTCGACTGTAGATCTCCACAACCCTGCAAAGAGAAGAACCTTTTAGCTCACCACAAAGGCATTCATTTCACTCCCAACGATCTCCCTCTCAAATGCTTGGTCGTCCGTCGTTTCTCTCAGATTGTTGTCCTTTTGTCTGGTGTGACTTTTTCCCGTTATTTTCTCAGGCCAGGCTTTCTTTCTGTTCTTGTCATGGAAAATTGAAAATTGATTTTGGTGTGTTTTTGTATTTTTAATAGTGAATGCACAAGAATTGACTTCAGTCTGTCTGCTGAAGAATAGCAAAAGGTGGAGGTGCGAAAAGCAACCGCATGCATTCCCATGAGAAGTCTGCTTTTCATCTTGCCTTATTCGTCCCTTTTTTTGTTGCCATTTGTTCATGCTTTCCTTTTTTTTTTTTGCCAGATGCTTTTTCAACAACTGGCTAAAGGCAGCCATTTGGATGCCGGAGCCTCCACCCCGGCCAAGCTCCTGGGGTACTGGAGCCTGTCCGAATTTGGCTGTGATGACAAGCGCTGGTTCCCACGGGGGAACCTTCGCACGGGAGTTTTGAATTGAGAAACTTAAGCCCCGCAGGTCAATGCGGTGAAATAACAGAGAGACGCGCTGGACCGAGACCAATGCGGCAACCGCACAAACCACAATGTGTGTGTTTGAATCACCTCGCCAGTTTGCTCAGCCCCACCACTTTCTTGTTGGGAATATATCCGATGTGGACCTATGCAAACAAAGAGAGGGTGGGGGGGGGGGGTGATCAGTTGACTGACAAAGCGGAACCAAACAAACACACAAGGGAGCGCTTGGCGTTGTCGTCTGAGTCCCGAGGGAACTCACTTTTCCGAAAAAGGGCACCAGATGATGCTCGCACAGGGAGAACATGTCGATGTCCTTCACGATCACCATCTCGTCGTGGCCCTCGTCGAAGATGGCGTCGTTCAGCACGTCTGGTGAGACATCAAGATAGCGTTACAGTACTTTTTTTTTCTACTTTTTTTGGGTAGTTATAATTCAGTTCAATTGAATCCTAACCCGTTAGAATCCTTCAAATCGATGGTGGGCTACGCATTGTGTACATGGGAATAAATAGATGACAAGATGGCAACCGTTGCCATGTCGTCTCATTTAAGGAGAAATAGTGAAACGTGGTTAATAATGCAATAAAATTGCTTTTAAATTTTATTTAATGTATTTAAATTTAGTTCTTTTTAAGTTTAATATGCTTGGGCCACAAGGCAAAGTTCTTCATCTTACATGGTGAGAAAAGGGCGGAATTATTGAGTTTAAATAGTACATTACGATTCGTGTCAAATATTGCATGGTTGATTGTGAGTGGGAAACAGTGGAATATGATGCAAATACAAAAATACTACAGTATTGTGCATCTTGAATGCGAAATAGTGCATGCACTTTTCTGAAGCTCCACTGTGAAATAGTCCAATATAGCTAGAACCAAGGCAACGTTAAAAAAAAAAAAAAAGTTGCAATATGATTGCTTTTCTATGTGCAAATAATGCAATAGGAACTCAGATTGAGACGAGATGTTAAATAATGCGATGGCATCTTATGAATTGGAATGCGAGGGAAAGACGCAAGGTTATAGCTGTTTGAATTTGAGAGATGCTCTCAAGGCCAAATGCGTCCTTACCGTCCACGGTCTCGTGGTAGCCCTTGGTGAAGAACTGCATGGCTTTGGCGGCGCGCAGGGGCGTGCGGAGCAGGCCGTGGCGGTCGGTGTCCTCGCCGAGCTCCCGCAGGATGCTGGCGTAGGCGGCCTCAATGGAGGGCAGCCGGCACTGGTCCTCCTCCTCCTTGCGGGAGCTCTCTTGGAGGTTGCGGTGGGCCGCTTTCTTGACGCTCGGCTCGGGGAAAGCGTTGTTGCAGTGGAACTCCTCCGCGGCGACGCCGCTCGCCTTCCCGTTGCAGTGGCCGTTCATGATGATGATGCTGATGCTGCCGTCGGTGATGGAGCGTTGCCTCGCCTGTCCGGTGTCGTGCTTTTAAAGCAGGCAATTCCTCGCGCGCATCGTCATCGTCATCATCCAACCCGAACCGCATTGGTCACGTCGCCCGTATTGCTCACGTCACCTTCCCCATCACTTGACACGGGGTGTATGATCATTATCGATCTGCATCGATTCGTCTTGCCCCCATCTTCCCAGCAGCGCACGCACAGCTCGACGCGCGCGCAAAAGCGCATGACTTCACGCGGAAACGTGGGGCTCTCTACCATCTTTGTTACTGATTTGTTGATTTGCTTTACTGTTGTAGAGGTTAGTTGCTCCACGTACAGCACTTTGTGTGCAGTAATGGCTGTTTGAATGTGCTCTATAAATACATTTGAGTTGAGTTGAGTAACTTGACCACCCCCCCACCCCTCATTTTGGAATTTTTTTGGCTGCATAACTAAATTGATCTTCTCCCAGTGCCTCCCTGCCCAGCCTGCTCACGTCAAGTTTCACAACAGTCACTACACCGAATAGCCATTCAACAGTCTTTTTCTTCATAATTGTCAATCTGAGTCGCAAAGCTCATCGAGCGACAGCTCAAATCAAAGACCAGGGCTTTCCAAAGCTGGAAGGTATTTTCTCAACAGAGCCACAAAGTATGACGGTTATTAAAAAAAAAAAAAAAATCATGCTCCTTGAAATCCTTTTTGCCTCGCTGTTTCAAATTTGTCCCTATCAAAATGTTCCCATAGAAATCGACTGTGGCGTCATCCAGTCTTTGCTGGGGCCCATCACATGTTTACAAAACTCCGCGCATCACACCAATGACATTTCTCAATGTCCAGCAGAGGATGCGTTTGATTGACACGCCGTGCGCCTCATGATATTTTCCGTGGCACTGTTTCCTGGGAAATGATAAAGAATTGATTGCCTTTTTTCCACACATTGTTCACACGCAGATGAACTTGTGTGGAGCGCTATCATGAATATGGATTACTGAAGAGGCACCGGACAGACAACAATAGTTGCCAGTGTCTCAGTAATGACGTTGGCCCTGGAAACATTGGCCACGGCCGCAAGGATGATTTTTCACATTTGATTTGATCTCCTCTGCACAGCGCACTCTTAGATTGAGTGGATCGCTCTCAGTACAAATTTCACTTTGCTGAAAACTATCGTTGACCGCAGTACCCAGAGAAAACCCACCGACGCATCGGGGAGGATATGCGTGGAAATTCCACACAGGGAGGCCTGGTTCAGAATCCAACCCCGGAATCCACCGTGCCACCCAATTCAGTTGCATATATCTGTAATTCACAAAGTTGATACCTGCAACTAATTTGCGATATCTAAGACGGCTTTTTGACTCGTCATAGTTCCAGTTACAGATGTCCATAACATTATTTCACCTACTAAAACATGAGTCTTTGATTGAGGTTAATTACGGTTTTCTTGAACTGGAATTATGACTCATGAGATTTGGATTGTGTATTTCAAACTGACGTTAGTCACAGCTATCTCAAACATTCATTTTGACAGGGCAAATTTTAATTGCAGTTATTTGTAACACATCCAGTCAAGCTTCCTATTTTCAATGGGCACAGGTGAAGGCCTTTGCTAACCGTTAGTACTGTATATGTGACGTCATGGTGAGTTTTTTTTTTTATAGCGTTGTTAGACAGGAAGATAAAAAGATAAACAATTTGGTTCTTAAACAAAATCTCTACCCGTTAGATGCAATTTAAGGCCAAATGGGGGAAAGAAAAAAAAAAGATAAAGAAACAGCTCTCTGGCCAGCGTTCGGATGGCATTGAAAAGCGACGTCACTTCCTTTTCGGGCTCACTTGCCGTGGCGGGAGATTGCAGAATGGCTGTTCAGCCAAAACAAAACCTGTCCATGGACAGCGCGTCCGAACACGCCTTCCTCAACTTCTTCTTCTCCATGCCGGAGAAACCGGATACAACTTTCCGCATATTCGACCGCAGCGAGTACTACACGGTTCACGGGAAAGACGCAGCGTTCGCCGCCAAAGAAGTTTTCAAGACGAACGCCGTCATCAAGCAATTGGGCTCCGGTAAGCTAGCGGCGCGTAGCTTAGCATCAGATAGAGACATGCTAACAGACTCATTCAGCTGCTTTTTTGGGGCTTTCTTTCGTTCCAAAATGTGTGCACATGTTTAATTTGGATATGTGTCGGTCGCCAGGGAGTCGTAAATTAGACGGCGTGGTTTTGAGCAAGCTCAATTTTGAGGCTTTGGTGAAGGACCTGCTACTGGTCAGGCAGTACCGCGTCGAGGTGTACAGGAACCACAGCAAGAACAAGGAGCATGACTGGAAGATTGAGTTCAAGGTTTGTGCATACAGATTAAGCAAACATGGTACAGTATACAATAGGACCTTACATAAAAATACGGGTTTGTGTGTAAAAAAAAAAAATCTGCTAAATTCCACCTTAATATTCATCACAGGATAAATAACAGTACTGTCTCGCTACCTCTCACCATTGCTGTTTAATCCAATACCTGTCATGTCCACTGAGACCTTAAATCAGGATGTGGCTAACTGAAGCCAACTCGTCTTGGTAATCTATTCAATGTCCCCTGACTCTTTGAAACCACTGCATTCTGATTACTGTTACATTTGTGGGAAAAGAAGGAAGCACATCAATCCACACATTTTCAGCCATCTCAGCGGGCTGACATTTAGTTTGTTGAATTGTTGATCTCTCCCGCTTCATTTAGGCCTCTCCAGGAAACCTCACCCAGTTCGAAGAGATTCTGTTTGGCGGCGGAAATGGTGCTGAAGGCTGCACGGGTGTGGTGGCTGTGCGTGCCGCTTCCGGCGTGGTGGCTGTGGGCTACGTGGATGCGACGCAACGCACCCTGGGCGTGTGCGAGTTCCCCGACAACGAGGTCTTTTCCAACCTCGAGTCGCTGCTCGTACAGGTCGGCCCCAAGGAGTGTCTTCTCTCTCAAGGAGAGGACAGCAAGTTACGGGAGGTTTGTTTTTTCCTTCAGGAGATTTTTTTTTTGGTTTCCCCTGAAAGTGAAAGAGGTCCAGAGAACGTGTTCCAATCAAGCCCTGCAAAAATAAATGACAAAATATGACATTGTAGAATTCAAAACAAGTAAAAATTGATACAATAAAAAAGGCTACCATTCAATAAAAAGATGATACTCAGAAATACAGAAGATAAGCGCCAATACAATATAGAAAAATAAGATACAAAATGTGTCCAGTCCAGCACGAAGCATGCTATGATGGAATACAAAAAAACACAGCAATATGATCCAATTTAAAATGAATACAGCGCAATGTGATACCAAAAAAATATGTGCAGGTGGTGCAGCGCGGGGGCATGCTGGTGTCGGAGAGGAAGCGAACCGAGTTCAATAGCAAGGACGTGGTCCAGGACCTCAACAGGCTGCTGAGAGCCAAACGCGGTGAGACGGTGGCCAGCAACACCCTCCCGGAGCTCGACAAACAGGTGAAGGCCAACGGCGGGACCAACGCCGCAATTGGTTGCCAGATGATCGCCAAATGTGTGAAATTGATTTTTTTGCATAATAACATGCATGTCGGAATCATTTTTCAGTGGGGTTCTTTGAGCCTTTGCTGGCCCAATTTGTCAACAGAGGATCAGTTGTGCGCGTTTGAGAATTAGTCAACGTCGGCCGGCGCTCTATTCCGCTTTGCCCCAATAGGCGACGGCAACTTGGCTGGATTTGACCACATTGTCTCGTTGCGGTTTCCCGGGCAGGTGGCCATGTCCTGCTTGGCCGCAGTGGTGCGCTACCTGGAGCTTCTCTCCGACGAGTCCAACTTCAACGCCTTCAGCCTGACCTCGCTGGAGCTGGGTCAGTACATGAGGCTGGACAGCGCTGCTGTCAGGGCGCTCAACCTCTTCCAGGTGGGCTCCCAAAACACCCGCTCGCATATTTGGTGGGTTTTTGCCTTGACGCGTTTGCCTCTCGTGCAGGGTGCACCCGATGACACCAGCGGGGCTCACTCATTGGCCGGACTTTTGAACAAGTGTCGCACACCTCAGGGCCAGCGACTGGTCAACCAGTGGATTAAGCAGCCGCTCCTGGACGCGACTAAAATCGAGGAGAGGTAATATCTTGACGTTTTTTTTTTTTTTTCCCCATCGCTGGTGTGAACAAAAGTATGCGCTTATGCGTATGCAGGCTGGATCTGGTGGAGAGTTTGGTGTGCGATTCAGAGCTGAGGCAGACGTGCCAGGAGGACATTCTGCGGCGCTTCCCTGACCTCCAGCGACTGGCCAAGAAGTTCCACCGCCGCAACGCCACCTTGCAGGACTGCTACCGCGTGCACCAGGCCGTCGACCAAATCCCCGCACTCATCGCCGCACTGGAGAGATATTCGGGTAGCAAACTCGGTCGATGGCAAACCTCTCTTTTGGCCTCTTTTCCCTTTTTTTTTTTTTAATCATCTTAAAAAAAAAAAAGAGAGCCTGAAAATAAAATATTGCAATTTTCTGTCAAACAAAAAAACTGATGACCAATTCTAATGTTTTTTTTTCCCTCCTGGGGGGGAAAAAAACGAGGGGCGATAAGTCATGAATGTGTCATGTTGTCATGCACAGCGCTCGCTCCTCTACAGCATGTGATTTGGTGTTTGTTCCCTAGGCAACCACGAGGTCCTGCTCGAGGCGGTCTTGATCTCCCCGCTCAGGGACCTGCAGGGTGACTTCAGCAAGTACCAGGAGATGATCGAGACCACCCTGGATATGAACCAGGTGCGGCTTTCTCACACTTGGAGCGTTCTAAAATCAGTTACTCCGAGATCAAGGCGGCACGCTCGTTGGGAGCTGTCTTCAAGAGCTCTGCCGTGTTTTAATTTGTTAAATTTTTTGGTCATTTGTTTTGTCATATGATTTTTTTTTTTTTGTCCTTGTGGACGGTTCACAGCCTCTTTTTTTTTTTTGCTGCGTGCCCTTAATAGTCAGCATTTGCCATACCCCCGTCGAGTTCATCGGAGATTTTGCCCCTGTTTATGACCATGTCTGGGTGTCTAATTTGATCTGAGGTGTCATCTCGGGTCGCGGAATGACAACGTACGTAACGCTTATCTGAATTGGTGTCTCGCCTTTATGCTCGCGACGCTGATTGTGCCAACCCTATCGCAGATTGAACATCACGAGTTCCTGGTGAAAGCCTCATTCGATCCCGTGTTGAGTGAACTGCGGGAGAAGATGGACGACACGGAGAAGAGCATGCGGGCCGCGCTCAACGCCGCGGCAAGGGAGCTAGGTGACTACGGCGCGCATCCGATGGCGAGGGCATCCGCAGGTCATAAAAAAAAATGCCGAGGCGCCACATAACTTCGGTGAAACGGTCGTTTTGTCCCAAACCGTCGGACAGCCTGCCATGACGTCGGACAAGACGCGGCGTGGCAATGCGCGTTGCCATGGTGGCCCTGGGCGGAAAAATAAATGGGTCACGCATTGGCAGCCTCCGGCCGACATCAATATCTCGCGATAATATGGATGGAAAAATGTCTTTGAAGCGTCTGCAATAAATTTCAAACGCTTTGCACAACAGAGCTGACATTCACAGCGAAACCGGTCACGGCGTCACAGGTTTGGACGCCGGCAAGACGGTGAAGCTGGAGTCGAGCGGCGTGCTGGGCTTCTACCTGCGTGTCACCTGCAAGGAGGAGAAGAACCTGAGGAACAACAAGAAGTTCACCACACTGGACGTGCAGAAGAACGGCGTGCGCTTCACCAACGGGTTGGTGCCCCCCCCCCCCTCCCCCTCTTTGAAATCTTGTTTGGCCAACAAGTTTTCAAGTGGAATTTGCCGACTCTGGAGTCTCTCTCCCCCCAGGAAGTAGAAATATTTGGGCCAAATGAGGCAACGCTCCTCAATCTCATTTGATGTCAGATGTCTCCCGTGCATGCTTGTTTTTTTTTTTCTTTCATGTCTGTATTTGCACGTGGGTGCCCGCTTTGCCTGATCTGACCTGCCGTTCGCTCTCAGCAAGCTGAGCGCGCTCAACGAGGACTACGGCCGCAGCAGGGGGGAGTACGAGGAGGCGCAGAATGCCATCGTCAAAGAGATCATCAACATTGCCTCAGGTGCGGAATCCGCCGCGTGTGTTTTGACATTGCGTCATCCATGTGATTAGTTGGCGAGCAGTTTTTTGAACTTGAAAGAAAGTCAACCTTTACCAAACATCCACCGAAAACATCGTGGACTTTTCTGACTGTAGATCATTTCCGTTTCGTTTATTTTTATTCATGCGACGATGGGGATTTTTCATGTGGATTTCCCCCCCCAAACTTGAACTAGGCTACGTGGACCCCCTGCAGACACTTGGAGATGTGGTGGCGCTGCTGGACGCGGTGGTCAGCTTTGCCACGCGTCGGTCTCCGCCCCCGTGCCTTACGTACGTCCGCGCCTGCTGCCCGACGGGCCCCGTCGCCTGGAGCTGCGGCAAGCGCGCCATCCCTGCATGGAGACGGACGCGGACACTTGCTTCATACCCAACGACGTCGCGTTTGTGCAGGGGGAGAAGAGCTTCTACATTATCACAGGTAAGCGAGTGCCCAAATTGGTGCTCTCGTTTGTTTACATCATTTCTCGAAGTCCTGTCTAACAATGCAAATAAAATCTTGGCCCCAAGTAAAAATAAAAAAGCTTTTCCGTTGCGCCCTTTCAGCCAATCACAATGCCCAAACTAGCATGTGACCAAAAGTCATTTTCAGGATTTGTTAACCAAGTTATACGTCTGCCGTTTGGTCTTCAGGCCCAAATATGGGCGGAAAGTCGACGTTCATCCGTCAGGTCGGCGTCATCGCTTTGATGGCACAAATCGGCTGCTTCGTGCCGTGCGAGGAGGCCGAGCTGAGCGTGATTGACGGCATCCTTGCCCGGGTGGGAGCGGGAGACAGCCAGGTGAAGGGCGTGTCCACCTTCATGTCCGAGATGCTGGAGACGGCGGCCATCTTGCGGTAGGATCCCGCCCTCCGTCGGCGCCGTCTCGGTTCCCCCGGCCGTAACGTCCCGGTTCTTGGCCGCAGCTCCGCCACGGAGAAGTCGCTGGTCATCGTGGACGAGCTGGGCCGCGGCACGTCCACCTACGACGGCTTCGGCCTGGCCTGGGCCATCAGCGAGCACGTCGCCGCCGAGATCGGCTGCTTCTGTCTGTTTGCGACGCACTTCCACGAGCTGACGGCGCTGGCGGCGCAGCGTCTCGCCGTGCGAAACCTGCACGTCACGGCGCTGACGTCCCAGAACACGCTCACCATGCTCTACAGAGTCAAGCCAGGTCGGTCTCCGATAAGTTTAACGTACGTTTTTTTTTCTTTCTTTGGGGAGCGGAAGGCTTGCGCCATGTTGAGCACAATAATTGCAAACACATCTGCGGCTTGCTCGCTTCCATTGATGACAAAATGACGGGTCCAGTAAACGTGTGAACTGCACTTCTTAAGCACTAGCCGTATCGAGAAATGATGATAAATACGGTAAATATTTCCCAAAAAAAAGAACCCCCCCCCCCCGTGCGTGTGTGCGTGCGCGCGCATAGAGATGAATAGATACACATACAGCTTTCTGTTGTGAGGCCGGGTGTGTGCGCACGCTTGATTGAGCCGTGCGTCATCCAGCGCGACGTAGCGCTCATCACAGGGCTCTTTTGTTGACGCGGGGGGGGGGCCTCCCTCCCCCCCCTGGGGGAATCGATGCTCCACATGCGTCTCGCTGGTGAGACGAGGTTACACGCCGGCTCAAGTCTTGTGGAATTCGGGAAATTGTAGCCATGAAATCCTGGACTGCAAAAGCAACAGACTCGACAAACTCGTCTTGACTGTGCCTCAGCTTAAACGCTCACTTGCGAGGCGTCGCGTTGATCGATTGAATTCGCACGCGGCCGAGGTGAGCCGCATTCGCCGATGCCCTTGATGAGCGACGACGGCTTCCGGTGTCTTTTTCACGAGGCCGCGCCCCTTAAAGGCACGCATCATGTGTTGTGAATCAGGCAGGTAATTCTTTATTTAATTTTTTTTCTCTCTCTCTCTCTTCAATTACAACTTTCTGGCAGGTGTGTGCGACCAGAGTTTCGGGATCCACGTGGCAGAGTTGGCTTGTTTCCCTCCGTCGGTAGTCGCCATGGCCAAGGAGAAGGCTCAGGAACTGGAGGAGTTTCAGGAGTCGGCGGCGTCTGCCAGAGAGGGCGAGCCCGACGCCAAGAGGCGACGCAGCGACAAACAAGTAACGAGTTGTCGAGTCTTTGTGTAATATGTGTGTTGATATTAATAGCGTCATTGACAAAGTCGTTTTTAACTTGGCTGGTGCAAAAAAAAAGGTGTGCCAAAAAATGTTCCGTTTCCCGTGGCAATTTGAGGACAAAGCGGTTCGGAAGGTGAATGAATGAATGAATGAATTTGCAAAGGTGGACTCGGGGCTCACTTCTGTCCGTCTTCTCCCACCAGGTTGGAGAAGACTTGATCCGAGACTTCCTTGAGGAAGCCAAGTGTCTCCCCGCCGCCACCATGACGGAGGAGGAGGTGAGGGCGGCGTTAAGGCGCATGAAGACGGCGCTGCTCGGCAAAAACAACGCGTATGTCTCGGAGCTGCTCGCGCGCTCACTTCCTGTCACCCCGTCTTGATAGTTTGGACACCTAGCGTCACCTGTGGTAAATGACGAGATCCACCTTTTTGGGACTTTTTGCGAAACTCCAAAAACTCTTTTTCAGGTTGCCGCATTTTGAGGAACATTACACGTTTAATAAACTTTTTAATGCATAAAAGGAACAAAAACCATGTTCAAAACCAGTATTTTCATTTGAAAGAAAATGTTCTGTTTTGGGGAGCGGGGGGGAGTCAAAACTTTTTTTTTAATAAAGGAAAACTTCAAGTGGAGATACTCACGCCAATACACAAACATTTGTTTTGTGTAATGGAGGTAGATATTTTTTTTGTAGTGTTGGGGATATTAAAAGGAAACAATTGTTTTTGTCTTCAAACTTTTGAGTCTGATATTGTTCTCTATCCCCCCCCCCACCTTTTTAGACAAAACAAAGAAGTGTGAAACTGAATTTCTTAAATTCAAAACAGACATGTATTTATTTCTATTTCAGATAAATAAAAACATGTCAAAATAAACCTCCAAACATTATCACAAAAGAATGAACTTTTTTAAAAATTGCAGATTAATTTCTGCTTTGCTCACGGGCAACACCCGGGCCCGAACTTGGTTCGACCCGTATATTTATTTTAAATTGCCCAGAAGTTGTCACCGACAGCATTTCTCATACTGACCAGGTGAGGGCAACGACGTGGTGCTTGAGGACGATGAATATGTAACGAGAGCCGAGTTTGTATTTATGCCATGTTAATCACTTTGATTTTTGGGGGGTCTGAAAGTCAAGCCATTTCCGGGGTAAGCCAAAGCAGTCACCTGGCGGGTCAACGGGTGGCGCTAGTGTGTGCAAAACATCGTTGAACAAGCAGCCGAAGAAGAAGGGTGACTCGGATTGGCCGACGTGACGTCGTCAGGTGAGGTGTTGTTTTTGGACTTGAATAAAAATGTGAAGTGACCTCAAATGGTCTACCTTAAGCATTGGGGAGGAAGTACATGTACACATGCGGTTTTGTTTTGTTTTTGTTTTTTTGGGGGGGGCAGGGCGGAGTAGCTATTTCGGACAGGATGCACCAGAGCAGTATGAAGACTAGATTTGGACGAAAGCACTCTGCGGGATCCTGATAAATTGGAAGAGCGTGCAGAGGTAACAAAATGCATGACAATTGAAGTAACAAGGGGCACCCGCAAAAATTAATTTTTATTTTGGGGGTTGCAGGCCTCACATGGAGCTGAACGGGGGTGAGAAAAGGAGCAGTTCCACAAACTAAGCAAGCGGCACACCGATGAAGATCATCCGTCCATGGGCTGCCTGAAAAATTCTGAACAGGAGGGGCCAGGGGATTGAGCTTTGCGGTGCGCCTCGGTCGTCACTGTGGGCAGAGCAAGGTACAGTCACTGGTGGTGTAGAGGTATACACGCCGGCTCTCCGTGCAGCCAACCCGGGTTCAAATCCCGGCTAGTGATGTTTAAAACTACGACATCAAACACTTGGTTCCTTTTTCCAAGAAACCCTCCAAAGTGCATGTCAAATACGCCTATAGTGCAGGACAATTCACAGTCACTGGTGGTGTAGAGGTATACACGCCGGCTTTGGAAGCGGGCAGCGCGGGTTCGAATCCCGCTCAGTGATGTGTAAAAAATAACAGTTTTCTTGGAAATCCTCCAAAGTGCATGTCAAATACGCCTATAGTGCAGGACAATTCACAGTCACTGGTGGTGTAGAGGTATACACGCCGGCTTTGGAAGCGGGCAGCGCGGGTTCAAACCCCGTCCAGTGACAGCATAAAACTGCCAATGCTGGGATAGGCTCCAGCAAGAGCGAAATGGGACTTAGTCACTGGTGGTACGCGGGTACACCCACTAAAGGGGTACTCGCAGCGTGGGCTCAAATCCCACCCAGTGGCGGTCAAAATCGGTTCCGGAACGCCAACGCTGGGATAGGCTCCAGCCAGAGCGAGGCAGTTCCGGACACAGCGACCCATGAAGCCCCCCCCTTCCCCGGGGGGGTGGGGGGGGGAGGAGAAAAGGAGGGGGGACATGCACCCCGGGACGGAGAGGAGGGGGGCTGCTAGTGCAGAGAAGGAGGACAGCAGTGGGACATAGAAGAAAAACACTTATTGTTTTATTTATATGGGGTAGAGGATGTTGGGAAAACAAATTCCCCCTAAGTTTTTCCTCTTCCTCCTTCCTGCGGTAACACCCCTCCTCCTGTCCTTCGCCGGTCCATGTCCCCTCTCTTTTTCTCCTCCCCCCCCCACCCCCCCGGGACCAGGGGGGATGTTATGGCGCACTTTGTCCTCAACCGCCTCGCTCTGGCTGGAGCCTATCCCAGCGTTGGCATTCCGGAACCGATTTTGGCCGCCACTGGGTGGGATTTGAGCCCACGCTGCGAGTACCCCTTTAGTGGGTGTACCCGCGTACCACCAGTGACTAAGTCCCATTTCTCTCTTGCTGGAGCCTATCCCAGCATTGGCAGTTTTATGCTGTCACTGGACGGGGTTTGAACCCGCGCTGCCCGCTTCCAAAGCCGGCGTGTATACCTCTACACCACCAGTGACTGTGAATTGTCCTGCACTATAGGCGTATTTGACATGCGCTTTCGAGGATTTCCAAGAAAACTGTTATTTTTCACACATCACTGAGCGGGATTCGAACCCAGGTTGCCTGCTTCCAAAGCCGGCGTGTATACCTCTACACCACCAGTGACTGTGAATTGTCCTGCACTATAGGCGTATTTGACATGCGCTTTCGAGGGTTTCTTGGAAAAAGTATTCTGTCTTGTATTTTCAAACATCACTGAGCGGGATTCGAACCCAGGTTGCCCGCTTCCAAAGCCGGCGTGTATACCTCTACACCACCAGTGACTGTGACTTGCTCAGCACTATAGGCGTATTTGACATTCACTTTCGAGGGTTTTGGGGGAAAACTGTACTTTCACACATCAATGAGCAGGGTTTGAACCCAGAATGTCTGCTTCCAAAGGCGGCGTGTATACCTCTACACCACCAGTGCTCTGCACTTTAGGCATTTTTGACGCGCACAATTGAGGTTTCAAGTTATTTTCACACACTGACGTTTCACAGGAAAAAGTAACTCAAGTTTTATTTTCACAGGTCACCAAGCAGGGTTTGAACCCACACTGCCTGCACCCAACGCCAGCGTATATACCACTAGACTACCAATGACTGTAACTTGGTGTGCGCTTTCGTCATATTTGACACCAACTTTTTTTCACAGGAAATGAGATCCCAAGTGAAGTTGCATTTTCATAGACACTGCCAGCGTTGTTAAACCATCGGTGACAGTGTTGTATTTAGCCCAAAAAAACCAAACCATTAATCGTAAAGCCTGGGAAAAAAGATTATGTATAATAAAGTGCTTCAAGCCAAATATGGTGTTTTTTGCCCCCAAAAAATGACCATAAGGCACCTGCTCCAATTCATTTGCTCAGTGAATCCGAGCCAACCTTCTTCTGGGTTCGGTGTTTTGCGCAAATACAATTGCTTTGCCTTACCCCGGAAATTGCTTGACTTTCAGCCCCCCCCCCCAAAAATCGAAGTGATTAAATGGCATAAAATACGACAAAATCGGCTCTCGTTACATTTTCATTCTTCTTGGCGTCTTCAGGCGCCACGTTGTTGCCCTCACCTGGTCAGTATGAGAAATGCTGTCAGTGACAATTTCTGGGAAATACAAAATAAATAGACGAGTCAACCTAAGTTGGAGACCAGGTGTTGTCAGTTAGCAAAGCCTCTGTCATTTCGCTTGGATTTTTTTTCAGCACAATATCTTCACATTCACTTCCTCTTCAATCAAATGTTTTCAACCACAAACACCACTAAAGACAAGAAAATACTTCTCAGATCTAATAGTTTTATTTTCTTAGAAAAGGCCAGTTTCCTGATTTCTTTTTTTTTTTGCCTTCCAAAGAAAGTGGGGAAAAACGTGTACCCCCCTTTTTTTAATTCCAACTAGCATCTACATAATGGTTATAGAATACTTCACAATATATTAAGTCTAGATGTTATGGTACATGCATACGATTCAGGCTGCATGAGGAGCCACAGTCACCACGATACACTGGGGTGGGAGGGGGTGCGAATTTAAGGGGGGCTGCAGATCATGTCTTGGTGGTCCAGTATAAAGCCAAAAAAACAAAACAAAAAAAAAAGCTCTGGAGCATTCTATTCGAACCCTCTCCACAAAACACTGACTGCATCAATTTGTTCACTCATTCACACACACACACTTCACAAATTTGTACAAGAGTGGGCGGAGTTGCCCCACCTGCCAATCAAGCCAAAACACAGAGAGAGGGTTCCTTAATGTTTAAACCAGATTCTCTTTCATAGAAAGAACTCGAGCATTGGCTCACCAGGGATCATCTGCAGCCACTGAAAAGTGGGTTGGACAGGAGACAGGACAGGACGCTAACCAAAGAAATAATTATAATATATAATAAAATAAAAGACATTCAAATACAGTCAGCTTTTTGCTTTGAAATACAAAACTACATGATAAAGCATTGAAATAAAACCCATTGATCAGAATGTCTTTTTTTTCCTTTTCTTTTTTTCCTTAAAAATAGCAGAAGTGCTCCCCGCACACCAAAGCATACACACAGGTGAGAGGAATTTCAAGTGTTCCCTCTGCCTCCCCCTTGTGGAGCTTTTCCTGCATTTCCTCACCTTCTGCGCCGCACGTCTCAGCGTCTCTTTGGGGTGGTGGTGGTGGTGGTGGTGGTGGTGGTGGTAGAGGGGGGGGGGGGGGCGGCTTCTGCGTGTACGTGTGTGCGACGCGTTGATGCTTGTGTGCGCGATATCGTTCCGCCAGTCCAGTTTGCCGCCGCGTTCAATTATGTTGCAGGGTATTGGACTCGATAGGCGGCGCCGAGTCGTACAGAGTGTCCGTGTCGTGCGTGGGCTCGCCCGCCAGCGTGCACGGGTTGGACAACGTGCCCGCGCCACAGTCGCAGAAAAACCTGTCGTGGAGAGAGGGGGAAAACCAGGACACGTCAACAACGCTACGTCGGTGTTCCCACCTGTCCAAATGCTTCTCTTTTTGTGTGATTAAAAATAAATTAAAATAAAAAAATGTAATAAAAACCCACAACTCACCATTTCAACATTTTCCACCATTGTGACCTGCCCCTGTACAACTTAATTGCAGGAAGTTCACATGAGGCGTCAATAAAAAAATAACCCAGATGCGGTTGAACAAATGTGCAAAGCCGCTTCAAACCGGAGGCGTGGCCATGAGAAATGCACGTCAACACACAACTTCCACTGCTTCAAATGACCTCCGATTCACCCCAACTCTTCTAGTCCCCGCCGGCATTTGTGTGGTGACAGCTTCCCGCAAAAAATCAATATCTACTGTCCATAGACCATGGACAGGCATCAAGTGGGGGGAAAAAAAATAGGGCATAATAATGACATTAAGTATCGGACGCTCCCACTAAAACTGACCAAAGCGCGATAAGGGAACGGATTAGGGATTGAATGAGCGGCAGACATTTCTGGCAACAACCGGCTGCTCACGTGCTTGGGCTAAGGTGGCACGACAAAAGCCTTCTCATACCAAGAAAAAGAAACTTACTCAAGCATCGGAAACTATTTGAGGTTCATCACAGGTTTTGTTGAAAAAGTGGCACTTTGCGCTCCTTTTTGAACAGGACTTTTAAAGTAATGAGTTCCGATCATGTCGATTTGTCTCTTGGACGTTTCCTCACCGATCGTGGCGTATAAACTCCACGTCGTGTCCTTGGTGGCATTTCTTGATGCAGTTGACGCAGATGGCGTTCCTGTCTGTCGTGTTGCAAGTGTGACACCTGGACGACAAGGCGCCGCCGTCGTCAAGTCGGCCGAGCGCAGAGTCCACCAAAGGCGGGAATGTTCTCTGCTCACCTGTAGAAGTCGTGCATGGGGTAGCTGGTGTAGCTGGAGATCTTGTACAGGCACTGTCCTCGACTCACCGCTTTCTCGATGGCGTCCTGGTTGTTGTTGATCTTGTTGTCTGACAACGACAAAAGCTCGACTTCATTCCCCTCCGCCCCCCAAAATAAATGGCCGTTCTAAAACATGTGAGGGTTTTCGGATCCAATGGGGAGAGGGAGGGCGGGATCCCTCACATTTGGAGGGACATCATTTACGTTTTGGGCAAGCGATTGTACCTTTCATGGTGACGTTGACGCCCGACGCCAGAAAAAGTCCCCCGAAGCGGTTGTTGAAGATCTGGTTTCCCTCCAGGGTGGCGGTGGCGTGGTTGGTGATCTCGATACCTGCAGGGGAGGATGGCAGGTTTGAGCGGGGCGCTTTTTGGTGGACAGGACATTGGCAAGGAAGGGGGGGGTTACGGAGCTCGACGTTTTGGTGACCTGCGGCGAAGCCGTCAAATATGCGGTTCTTGCGCAGGATGGGGTGACTGTTGGTGCTGATCAGCACGCCCGCCTGAGCGTTGCGGAAGATGTCGTTCTCCTCCAGCAGGCCTGAGCGCAGGCACGCGCGTGGCAGATTGTCAGAGGCGCGCGCCCGCGCGTGCGTGCGGACGGACGGACGTGTGGCGCGGCGCCAAAGGCGACGGTACCTCTGCCTCCGTTGAAGATGCAAATGCCGCCGTCTCTGCCGTCGTGAATCTTGTTGCGCCTCAGCGTGGGGTTGCTGTCCGTCTTGATCCACACGCCCGCCATGGCATTGTCGAAGATTTCGTTGTCCTCGATGAAGCCCAGACCTAGCGCGTCACGCACACGGGGTCGGGGTGGGGGGGGGGGGGTCAGACGCGCGCGTTTGCGTGCGCTCCGAGCACAAATGGCGGGGACGCGGCGCGCAGACCTGAGTTGTAGACCAAAATGCCGCCATTTTGTCCACCCCAGATCTTATTGCGCCGGATCTTCGGGTTGCTGCCCGTCCTGGCGACCACAAACAAATGGCATGAAATCGTATTGACGCGACGGCAGGAACACCATACATGCACAGCAGAGAGCAAAAATGTTTAGGACTGCCCAAAGAGGCCAGACGATGGCGCCAACACGCTTCTGTCCTCATAGATGGGGGCGGGGGAGGGAAACCATCACTTCCCTTGCAAACCTGAACCCAAGGAGCAAAACCCAAACCCCCAACTCTACTTGCCAACCCTAAACGCAAGTTGGAAAAATCCTTAGCGCACACGCAAAGCCCGAGACGACTCGCAGATAATACAGACAATGGATATTACAGCCTGCCTGTTGTGAAGTGACGGTTACCTTATTTGTACGCCGGAGTACATGTGATTGTAGATGTCGTTGTCCTCCAGCACGCCGTGGCCGTTGTCGTAGAAATACACGCCCACCTGCAACACACCACACGGCGGCACCATGAATCCAATTGCTCATCTTGACACGATGTTTCTCCCTCCTATAGAAAAAAAATAAAAAAAATAAAACAGCTTCAAAAAAATTCTAAATCCAATGTACACACACGTGGAAACAAATGTCCGTCAAGATGGCCACACCGCGAAAACGCTGAAACGCCCCAAACACGAGACCGCCACTTACATTTCCGCATTCTTTTCTCAGAGCACAATTCATAACGTAGCTTGGCGCAGCTACCTGAGGTTTAATCGAAGCCGAAGCGCTCTCGCTCGCATATCAAGCACAGCATCTGCCAAAAGTGTACGCCAATAGTTGCATGCATGTGCGGCCGGGGGGGACCTGTTTGCCACTGTGGATGCGGTTCTTGCGCAGGACGGGCGTGCTCCCCGTGGTCACCCAGACGCCGGCCAGCGTGTTGCTGTACACCTCATTCTCCTCGATCACTCCTTGGCCTTTTTCGTGCTGCCGGTCGGTCATAATGTTTTGCATTAATACAAAAAGAGAGGGGGGGACAAAACACGTACAAAAAAAAAAAGCCACATTTACCACATAGATGCCGCCGTGCTGGCCGTCGTGGATCTTGTTGTGGCGCACGATGGGGCAGCTGTTGGTCCGGATCTGGATTCCCGCCAGGGCGTTGCCGTAGATGTCGTTGCTCTCGATTAAACCCCGCCCATCGCCGAATATGTACACGCCTCCCTGGTTGCCGTTGAAGATGGCGTTGCCTCTGTGTTGGCGACAAAAAAAGGTCAACGTCGCATCAACTTTGGGACTGTCGTATTCATGTGTTGGATGCGTGCCTGCGAGGGACCCGTCCGCCCTTGGCTTACCGTATCGTGGGGTCACTGTTGGACGTGATCCACACGCCGGCAAAGTTGTTGGCGTAGATCTTGTTCTCAATAAACTGTCCCCGCCCCTTCTCGTGCACATAGATGCCCCCCGTCTGGCCGTGGTGGATCTCGCAGCGCACCACCGTGGGGTTGGCGTACGCCTTCACTTCGAAGCCAGCGATGCGGTTCCGGTGGATGTTGCAGTTCTCGAAGTAGCCCTGGAAGGTCGCACATCCATCAAATGAGAACGTGGGCAAGGGCCGGCCGATAAGGCCATCAAGCCGCGCATCTTCAGCGGGTAAGGAGAAATTTTCATCCCCCCCCCCCCCGGATGACTGAGCTTCTTCTACACCCTTGAAGGGTGAACCCGGAAACGCTGAGGAAAGTCATTCGAACGGAGACTGGCTGCAAAAAAAAATGGTCATTCGAGTTCAACAGCAAGCGCAGAACAATAAGGTGAGACCATTAACATTTTTTTTTTTTTTTGGGGGGGGGGGGGGGGTGGGTGTGCACCCGTAATTTTAGCATTGATCTGTGTTTTTAAATAGCTCTTTAGATTATCATGTTTACCAGCGAGGACTTTCAAAAAGCTGAGCTAATCAAGTCACAGGACGGAAAATTGGCTAAATATAGCCACCAAATCACTTAAGTTGGCAACGCTTAGCACTGCGTTTGCGCCTCTTCTGTTCGCAGCCGCGTTTTTGGTGCAAGCGGTGCACATCGGCACGGGCGCGCTTTGAACGAGCAAAGTCGCTCAAAATCTCCTTTGAAAAACTGCCCCGATAAATCAACTTGAAGAGACGAATCAACTCCCCCGGCTGGGCCCAACGTGCGCACGTTCAATTTGCTTACCATGCCGTGATCGAACGTGAACACGCCGACGTCTCTCCCGTGGTGGATGTGGTTGCGTCGGATGATGGGGTTCCCGTGGTTCTTGACCCAAATGCCCGCCAGTGCGTTGTTGCTAATCTCGTTGTCTTCATAAATGCCCTGAAATGACGCATCGTGCGCATTAGCGTTCACTGGCCCCGCCCCCCTAACCCCCCCTTTTTTTTTTTTTTCGAGGAGCGCTTGCTTACCTGCGCGTGATCCGTGATGTAGAGGCCCACGTTTTCACAGTCGCTGATGTTACAGTGCTTGATGGTCGGGCACGCTCCCTGGCCGCTCACGCACACGGCGGAACCCACTGAAAAGCAAGATCGGACGTCAGCTCAAAGTACTTCTCACCAAGCAGAGACCGACCCGGCGCGCATCGCACTGCATCCTGTGAAACCAGCCCAACTTTTGGACGCAATCGTTCTACTCTCCCCTCACCGTGGCTGTTGTCTGTATTTGGTGTAAATGCTTCAACGGAGATCCGATTTGTTGACGACACAAACTCGCGGTCGAATGTGCTACGTCGTGGATAGGGAGCGTTTCCCCCAATGCGGCTTTACAGACCGCAGAGCGCGGCCTCGCCCGCTTACCTGTGCACGTGGAGCGTATGATGCAGTGGTCGATGTTGGGACTGCAGTTGACGGTGATCTCCAGACAGTGGTGCGCGTTGTGGTGCTGCGCCGACTTGTCGTCAGGGTTGAACTGAGGAGGGAGCCAAGAGTCGCAAGCCAAACGCAAAGAGACACTTTTTATTTTATTTTTTTTCCCCCCTCCCAACTAGTAGAAATAAATTGAGTTAAACAGAAAGTAGATTCTAAAGATATCTTGGAGTGAAGGGAGAATGAATAATTGGAAAGGTGCGAGGGGAAGAAGGAAGTTTGTGCCTCTCATCGGCGATATCCGTCTCACCTTTATGGTCATGTAGCCGACGTATGCGTCCTCCGAGCCCTCCATGAAGACAAACGTGGAATCTCTGGTGTTCTCTATCACAACCTTGTCCGCCACTTTCCCAGGCGCTGAGGGCGACGAGGAGAAGGCACTATTTACAGCGGAACCTTGGCTTACAAGTTTCATTTATACCTTGACCAGGCTTGTAATTCACATCAAATTTTGCCTGTCGGCATGAACTGAAATGACATTCATCGGTTCCAAACAAAACGCCACCATTTTTTAACTTTCGCACAAAAAAAAAAAAATAGGACTGAAGTGTAACCGTTGTACGTACCCGCGCCAATCATGGTAATGGGGGACTCGATGTAGATCCACTCATCCGTGTAGATGCCCGAGTGTACAAAAATGAGGCCCTCAAAGTGAGCCTCCTGCACACCGCCCAGCGCATCCTCGATGGTGTCGTAATACTGAAGGGGGAATGTTTTTGTTTTTTTTAATGGTCAAAAGTATTGGGACACTAGCTTACAACTCCACCAGCAGGACACATCTGACTTACCAACATGTTCTCCCTGCCCTTGTACCTGCTCGGGTTGCTGTAGAAGTGCTCGGCGAAGCCCGGCTTTACGTGTGCACCTTTGTACTGAGACAGAACCCAACACCCACACTTGTGTCAGTGAAACACGATCCTGGATGGACTTTTAAACTTTCAAGAAAATTCCTTGTTTGACAAAATCATTAGACAGAGAGAAGAAGAAGCCACTTACCAGCTGTTGAAAGCTCTCCTTCCAGGGGTTGGGGTGTTCGTGCTCCTCAGGGTTGACCTGGTAGAAGCGCCCTGGCTCTGGGTGCATCATGGGACGCGTGTACTCAAACACCTCCATGTACAGACGCTTCCTGAGAGATTCACGCCGCCCCGCCGCCGCCGCCACCGCCGCCACCACCCCCCACAAGAAGCAACAGACATCAGCTTGCTACATTGCAATCAAGTGAGCCATCAGTGGTATCCACTCACCATAGTATGGGGTCGTTGGCGAGCTGGCTGAAGCGCTTGCAAACGCACGCCGCCCTACAGAGATCCTGCTCCAGCAAGTAGGAGAAGATCTTCAGGACCACCTCGTCGGGGAGCTTCTGCTGCAGATATTGTTCTGCTGGCGCCGCTGCAATGGGACCACACCAAAGTGTCAGAAGGGAAGGGGAAAATGACGGCAACGTCGCAAATGAAATGGAGCGAATTTTGAAGACACAAACCTGGCAAGTCGTGGCTCTTACCGGATACGCGCGCTCGCTTGGCCCGATGGCCGAAGGCCTCTGTGGAGGACGTGGACGCTCCCTGCAGAGGAGGACAGTCCAGCTCACCACACTGATACACACACATACAAAAACACACACACACATTCACATACGCTGCGACGAATAAGCTCAAACCTCCATCAGGCCCTTGCTGGGGCAGGCGGAGGCAGCGGCGGGGGCTGTGGCGCTCCTCTTGGGGAGCAGCGTCTTGCGTCTGAGTTGGTAAGGACTGTTCTGAGCTCCTGGACCAGACTCCTCAATCGCCATCTCTGCGGCAGCTGCTGCGGGAGCCTCCTCATCTGCACACATCATCAATGTATTTATAACACGCACACACATTGAGTGGAACAAAAGGTGCGGTACAGAACATGAACTGCAGTGTTTAAGAATGACAAATAAGAGCATTTTTGCGTCAAGTTCCCATACGGTAGCTCACGTGAGGTAGACAAAGGTTGGTCATGATTGATAATTCTGTAATGGGGTCTATCACGCACACCTTCATTTTGCTGCTGTGTGAGCAGTGCGATTGTGATGCAGCCCAACGAAAACGGGCCGCACATTTTTAGGGGGGGATAAGAGGCGAGGCTAAAGGCTCCGAAAGCCAAGTGCGCAGCAGTCAAATTCGCGGTGTAAACAAATGCAGCTAGCTGCGGAGGCTAGCACGCAGAACAAGGAAGGAAGCAAGCAAAGGGGGGTTAACAAAGTCTACAAACCCCCGCACAAAATGGACACTGTCAAATCAGCTGCAAAGCCACGTAGACCCGTGTCCGTGCGGCGACTTTGGCGCAGTGTTAGCCGAGCGTCGTCGCCCCAATGACGGCCGCTTAATGTTTTTGTTCCACCCCAAAGATGGCAGTGTTGCGGGACGTCGCAGATTTACACCCTCGGAATCGTTAGTGACAGCTGGGAATGCGGCGACACAGAAAGCGTAGGGGGAGGGGGGCATGGCGAGGGTGTCCGAAAAGGACAGCCCCTTTCTCCCTCCAGCACAAGCCGAGATAAGAGGGCCGATATCGGCAGTGAAACGTCGGCCGTCTGGCTACGGAGGCATTACGTTCAGCGGAGACAACCCACCCCCCAACCTTCCGCTAGCTTGTAGCCTAGCCGCGCTACAGTCAAGCTAAACAAAGCGCGGCCTGGCCTAGGCTATATACAGCTAAGCCTCGAGCTTTCCTAGTGGGACCGGGCGTCGAGCGCCGGGCCCGCCTCGGGAAACTCGCCGGGCTCGCTGTCCCGCTCGACGCGGCTCTCAAGCCCACCGGGGGGCCTTGTCTTACCTCGGTCCCCGTTGTTCCGCTCGGGCTGCACCGGGCGCGGCCTCGACACTCGCCTGGGTCTCCGGTTGGTGGCTCTGACGGAGTTCATCTGGGGAGTTGGTCGCTGGTTAAAAACACGGAGCTGTCCTCGAGCCGAGACGCGTCTAAATTTAACCCTCAGCTCCGTACTAGAGCCCGGGCGGCCTCTCTCGGGTTACAGCGAGACAACTGCGACAGACAACCCGCAAGTACTTGGGGTGTAACTGGCCGTTTTTCTCCGCCGCGTTCCTGCTTCCCCCCGTAACGCCGCTCGAGCCAGCTCCGTCTCCGTCCGTAGCAGGAGGAGCCATTAACTCACACGGGAAACAATCGCGAGAAAAAAAAATGAGCCATGACCTCTTAGGCCAATCGCAGTGGAGCTTTCATACTCTTCCCACGAGCCGGCCAATCGGGTGACGCCGAACAAGGAGGCTTCTTTTCGACTTACTGATGGCGTTGAGATTTAACCAGCCTGACAAATAAATACTGTACAGTCAATATACTTAAGCTTTTTAATTTTATTTATTTATAAAGGACGATACAATAAAAAAACATTTTCATTTAAATAGACAAATGACGCAGCGCATCATTCATCTTCGCGAGATAGCATACTGCGTCACACTACTGACTTGAAATCGATAATTTAATTTCCGGTATCGTCCAGTGACATTTTTTCTATTAATTCGTCAAATGACACTTGGAATAAAACAACAGCAACGCGAATTTATTGCTGTAGTTACTTAAATCATTCCAAACGAAGACGAGAAACACGCTCGTGACGTCAAGGATTCGTACTGACGTCCGAAATTCGTCAGAATAATGTAATTTAGCCAATTATGTGGTTTTTTTGTCAATTAATCACTAAATTGGTGTACAAATGTTTATCGTTTATGTTCACCGCCCAATTTGGAGTTTTGATTCCCTTTTTTAACATACAGCACTATAACGGATCAAATCGCAAACTTCTCGTATTCTATTTCACCACTTGGGGTCGACATTTAGCTGCTATTTTGTTTCCCGTATCTGAGCACGATAAGAAACATTAAATACTAGATTAATAACGGTGTCACGAGACAATCAAAATGCAGTAATAAGACATTATTACTTACGGTGCGATTAAAATAAGCGAATGGCGTGACACCAGATGGCAACACACACGAATTGGAAAAAAACAACACTGATTGTGCAGTGGTACACTCACCAGACTTGTGTGCGTGCATTATGGGATCAGTTCCCACTCGGTGACAGTATGGATGTGGGTGTGAATGGTCGCTTGTCTCTATATGTGTCCTGTGACTAACTGGCGACCTGTTCAGGGTGTAGTCTGCCTTCCGCCCAAAGTCAGCTGGTGTAGGCTCCCGCACCCTACCGCGACCCTGTTCAGGATAAGCGGTGTTGAAATGCTGCTGTAAGGAGGAGAATAAATATCAGCTTATTTTGGTCCGTGAATGCCTCACGATAATGACAGCTCGCTCTCTCACGCTCACATGCACGCACCAACGAACGAACGCAAATTGCTCAGGCTGATGTGTTTGAAGAAAGCATCTTTATAAAGGCTATAATAACAACAGAACATATAAATACATTTGCAATTGGTACATGTTACACAAGATAAACACTAACACTGTTAATGAGTTTGTGTTCCATGGTTCTTTCAAAGAACATACGGACACTTATCAATATGGAATGTGCAGTACAATGCTTATGAGAATGGCATTATTATTCAACGTGATATGCAAATATGAATACTAAAAGTGTAACTGTATTTTTTTCCCCCCTACTTTGTCATCGTTCAGTTCATGTTTATGCCTCCCAACGGTGAATCCGTTTGGCAACCGGATGGCGCACGCAACAGAGATTGTCTAAACACAGCTGTGAATAGCCCCTCAGATGTTTCATTCTGCTCTTCAGAAAAGGTTGGAAATAAAGCGTCAATCAATCCATCAGTACTTGTCTGCTGTCCTTTCAAAGGCGTTTCCATCACACATCGGATGTGACGGAACCGCCGAGGTGTAGCGAACGTCGCATCGTCACCAGTCGCCGCCGCGGCCGGCCGACGTCAAGCACATGTTGACGGGGCCGCTCTTGAGCGCCCCCCAGGCCGGCTGCTGGCACGACGAGCTGTCGGCGCGGTAGCCGTGGGCGCGCGCCTTGCACAGGCCGAAGCGCGCCACCAACAGGACGAAGTCGCGGCGGAAGGCGCGTGTGAAGAAGGCGTAGAGGAAGGGGTTGGCGCACGAGTTGATGGGGTAGAAAAGCACCAGGAGCAGTTTGGCGTCGGTCACGGTGATGAGCGGCCGCTTGAGCGCCGCCGACACGGCGAAAAAGGAGATGGGCGCCATGCACAGGAAGTCGGTGAACACCAGCACGGCCATGCGCTGCGCTACGCGGGCGTCGGCGCGGGCCGTCGCGCCCGACGGGTGGCGCACCGCCAGGTAGATGCTGAGGTAGCAGGCGCACACGCACGCGAAGGCGGCCATGTTGAGAAGAAGCAGAGAAACCACGTATACCTGCGACCACACCGACTCCACGTCCATGGGCAGGCAGATGCTCACCTGTCCATCGAACGCTCAATTAGGGACACCATCTTTTTTCCCCAAATATTGTACAAAATGTAAATAAACATCTCAAAATATTCTCTAAGCGATCAATTGAGAATGCAATCAAAATGCTTTTTAATTTGTCAATAAAAATGTACATTGTTATTCTATTACTTCCTGCAAACTACAACCACAACAACAAACACTGTAACATCCACGTGTCAGTCAAAAGTGAGCGTTATGATCCGTTGTCCTCGACGGCAGGCGTACCTAATGATGTGGCTGACGTGCGGGCGCGCCTCACCTTGCTGTAGCTGCTGACGCCCAGCGTGGGCATCGTCGCGGCGAGGCAGGAGAAGATCCAACCGGCCGTCATGACCGCACAGGCGTGTCTCAGGCGGAACTTGCGGTCCAGGCGCAGGGCGTGCGTGATAGTGTGCCAGCGCTCTAGCGTGATGGCCGTTAGCGTGAACACTGACAGCTCGCTGGCAAACACCTGACGCACGCATGAAAATGCCATTCATTTATTTCAGCCTGCGCAAAATAAGCAGTTTTTTTCTCGAGTTGCCTCGCGGCAAATACGCACTGTGAAGAATCCGGCGGCCTCGCATCCCAGGCCCGTCTGCCAGTCGATGGCGTGGTTGTGGTAGTGTCCCCGGGTCAGCGTGTCCATGGCGGCGATGACCAGGAGGTACACGCCCATGCACAGGTCGGCGAACGCCAGGTGGCACATGAGAAAGCGCGGCACCGTCAGCTTGGACGCGCTGCCTGCGTGGAACCCGGACAGCGGCACGCATTTCGTTAGAGAGGGGGAGGCGCAAACAACAACAATGCTGCTCGACACCGTCAAGGAGCTCCTGCTACGAGTCGTGAAGCAACGACTTCATAAGGGTCGGTAAGGTGTAGTTAATTCATTTACCACCACACAATTTAGACAATGCTTTTATTGTATAGTATGGTTAGTTACGTGCATAAATAGATGCAGAACTAAATACTTGTAAACTATAATATGTGTCAAAATCCCAGCAGTAAATGTAAGAACGCAACAACAACACAGTACTGACACTGCGCGCGGCTGTCTGCTGCCGCCGCTGCTTTTAGTGGTGGAGTGTCTGAAGCTCTCTCGATTACCTGTCCAGTAAATCTCTCCGAATGTGCGCCTCGCTAGACCGAGTAGGGCGGCCGGCCGACAGCGTTACCTAACAAGACGAGCAGCACGACCACGTTTCCGAGCACAGCCAGCACGGACACCACCCAGATGAGGCCGCGCAGCGAGGCGGAGATCATGATGTCTTCGCAAGGGTTGAAGGCGTCGGGCGCCGGGCTGCAGGTGACGTTGAAGCTCCCCAAGCAGTGGTCCCCGAAGAAAGCGGCGTTCTCGCGGGCCTGTCGCAGAGAGCACAGCGGATGCTTGGAACTGAAAAAAAGAACAAAGGGTACGGCGATCAGTATATAGTCGATTGTCCGTTCATCCAATCCGTACATGCATACCTGTTTCTTTGCATGGGCAGGAAGATGCAGCAGTGCGACGGGTAGGTGACGCGGGCCTCGTGCAGCTTGGCGAAGGCTCGCTGAGGAGGAAATTCCTTCAGGCGGACCGCAGACTCGGCAATCAGACTGCGGAGGTTGCCCAAGATGGCGTCCGGCAGCGAGCTCAGCGCCGTTTGCGAGATGTCACTAAAAAAGCCAAGGGACATCTATCCATGGGGTCCGAATCGGTTGATTTCAAAGCATGATGGCGGAAGTAGCAATGTACATTTTCCTCGAGTCTACGTGTTGACTCACGCTTACATTACGACCAACTCACTGGAACTGGCAAAGGCGTTTGGATGGATGTAACTCAGTTGCCGGTTGCCTTTCAGCGACCTCACAGACAGAGCGGGGGAGAAATATCATTAGGATTCGGTTCGTGGCTCCAAAATGTTCCATCGTTGCGACTCACAATCTGTGCATCTTTGTGCCGTTGAAGGCGTCTCTCGCCACCGTCTTGATGCCGTTCCTGGTCAGCCGTCTGTCGCCACCAACGCGAGGCCCAAAAAAAAAAAAAAAAAAAGCTCACGTTTTATGTGTTGGCTCAGCCATGCTAATTGGAGCTCCTTTTTTGCAGCTCCGACTTGAGGAAATGGAGTCAGGATAAAAATGATAGCGCTCAAAAAATGAAGAAAATGTCTACTTTGCATCGATTAAATGTGGGCCCCCCCTTCAAACTTGGTAAAGGTGCGGCTAATTTAATGAAGGAAAGTGTCTCACATGTCTCTGATAGCTTGCGTGCACGCGCCGTTGAAGGCGTTGGCGGGTATCTTCTGCATGCGGCTGTTGTCGTGCAGGTCGCTAGGCAACGCACAAGGAATGGAAACGCATATTCAAATCCCCAAAAATGTCAGTCGGTGCCCAAGTGTGTTTATGCGCTTACAGCATCAAGTAGTCGGCGGCCGAGTGCATCTTGGAGAAATCGGGCAAGGCCATGATTCCCGTGTTGGAGATGATCCTGCAAAGGGCACAGCGCCACCAAGTGCCCAAAAAGTTGCTGCAGTGATGTGTGTACTTTTGATAACAGAGACTTGTACTTTCTCCGAATTACTTTGTTAAAAATAGGCTTTTTTCAAACAGCTCAAAAAGTAGCTACCGTTGTAGTCCTCATAAAGTATTGGTGAAAATAAAACCCAGGTTGCGTTCTTCAGTTTGAGTACTTTGTGTGTGTGTCTTGTTTTGAGCTGGGAATGAATGGCAACTCACAGACGTCGCAGCTTGACGAGGTCTTTGAAGGCATCTGGGTGGATGTATGTCAGATGTTTGGACTTGGCGATGGTCCTGGAAGATGCAGAATAGCGCAACGAGATTCACTCACTTCAAACAGTTACATCTTTGTTTTATATGAAATTGATTGCATTTTTTTTTTTTCTTCCCTTCACGGCAACATTGGCAGCAGAACTCACAGCTCGATGAGTTCGGGGAGATCCGAGAACGCGAAGGCTCCGATTGACTCCAACGCGGCGTTTTGCGAGATGAAGCTGCGAGAAACAGGGGGGTTGGGTGTAACTATTATCTTAAATTTGGGGGGGGACAAAAAGCAGACACACTTCTGCCATCTGCATGACGGGAGTGGAATAGCATCACCAAGCACAAGTATAAAACGAGTCAGCCGGACACGCTTGGCCTTGGCACAGGTTGCGATTAGATCCAAAATATTTGCGGTGGTCTACGCGGCACACACAAAGTCTCACGGGACTGTCATTGCCTCTTTATCCTGTTTAGACTGGAGCTCGGCGACCGGCCGGCCGCCTTTCAGCGTACCCCTCGTTCCGCAGCAAAGACGAAACACTGCGGATCAAAGTCAAATACATAACAATCGCTCACGTGTCGCTTACATGTTGGCCAGACGTGGAAGGCGGGAGAAAGCAAAGTCGGCCACAGTCTCCAGGACGTCGTTGTCGACAATGTAACTGCGGTTGAGCACAAATGCTGGATATTGAGTCAGATTTTTGAACCTCCCCCCACCAAAAAAAAGCCATTGTTTAAGATTGCCGTGTCATTAATTCCATAAAGCCAACAAAACCTTTGCTCGTAAATTTTACTGAATTATTATAATTAGTGAAGTGTTTGGCGGCAATTTGATTTCTTGCTGAATTCCCATGACGGGTGAAAAGCATTTTCTGCACACACTCGCTGGTAAATGAGTGCAGATTTCTGTGTGATTCCCTGCAAAATTCTCATGACTGATTTAAAGCATTTTGTGTGTGTACCCCCATCTGGAAAAAAAAAAAAAATTGCATCATTTTTGGTTGTCTTCCTTCTAAATTGACATTGTCCATTCAACACATGTTTTTGTGCCCTCCTAAAGTCGCCCAAAGCTTTTTTTCTTCATGTTTTTTTTTGGGGGGGGGTATTAGCTCCACCAAAATGATCATGATTGATTGAAAGAAGATGTCATTTGTACTCACACTCTCCTGAGATTGTGAAGGCCAGTGAAGGCACTGCCACGGATCACTGGGATTCGGGTCCTCTTCACCTCCCTGTTGACACACACTTGAATCACTGCTTCATGTCGTTTCGTGTGTGTGTGTGTGTGTGTGTGTGTGTGTGTATGCAATCAGGGAGGTTTGTCCTTCACATTTTTTTTTTTTTTTTTTTGGCGCTAGCTCACACCTGCACTGCTGCCTTGACCTTGGAAGGAACACACACATCGCCAGCTGGGCAACTTGCACCAACAAGGGAGTGCAAATATGCGTGTGCGGATTTACCGATGGTGGCTGTCCTATATACAGTCATTTAATTTTTTTTTTTTTTCCAGACCACATATATCGTTAAATATGACATCAATTTGTGGCTCGTATATTTCCCGAATAAATCAATGAGTCAATTTGTAAATATTTGTCATGTGGACTGGAAAGATACTTTTTGTGATGCTGCGGTGGGTGTAATAGTCGAATTAGAAAAGATAATACAAAAGACCAAAAAAAAAAGCATATAATGCTGCCCCCCCCCAAACTAAAAACCTTGAATTCTGTTTATAAGTGGACAAAATGTAAAATGTTGAAATAACAGTGTGAAAAAAAAATGGAAGAATGGATGTGTGTGTGTGTGTGTGTGTGTGTGTGTGTGTGTGTGTGTACTCACAGGCATTGCGTGGAGGAGGAAAGGCCGCTTGGGATTTCAAAGTCTGACGTGTGGATGTTGCGACACAAGTTCACAGCTTGTGGTGAAAGATCCTTCATTTGGACCCCCATGGTGACGGCGACCGTCAAAATCATCATCATCATCATCATCATCATCATCTCCGTCTCATCCTGGTCACAACACGGCAATTGTCGCCAAATGTCTTTCTCCTCGTCACTCTAACGCAGCGAGGACATCTTCCGCAAAAACACTCTGGCTTGAGAATGAGGTGGGATGAGAAACACAAGTTTTGGTGTTGGTGGGTGGGTTGTTCTCACGTCCCTCCCTCTGCATCAGCAACTTACAAGGCAAATAGAAGAAATAAATAATGAAATCACTTTTCGATTGTTTTTTTTTTTGGGGGGGGGGGGGGTATGATTTAGTGGATGTCTTCTTCGCAACTATCCAAACTTTTTATTTGATCAAATAGGAATAAATCCACTCTGACGTTGCTAAAAGCCAAGTGAGCCTGATATTTTGTCCTAATATTAGCAAATCTGAACCACACATACGAGACAGTTGGCTGATGTTTGCCATGACGTGTGGGCACGGAAGGAACATTTCTCGCGCTCTCTCTGATCGACAGGCTCGTGTTGTTTGGCTTTCAGGGTGACACCGGGGAAGGGACCGAGAAAAACGGGACCGTTTTGTGAACCGTTTGTGTCTCACTGGAAGCAATACAGTCGACAATAAAAGGAGGACATGTTGCGTCTTGACAAAATGTTCCGTTTGCTTCCAAGGACGCCGTGTGTGCGCGCCGACACACGGACGGGGCCGCGAGTAACGCAATTAGAATGCAGCGGCGCTCTCCAACAAACGCGCGGATGCATAAAGAGGTTTCAGAGGAGATGTGCTGCAGCTTGTGTGTGTGTGTGTGTGTGTGTGTATGTGTGCATGATGACATGAGCGACTTGATTAAAATGTTGCTGATTCTTGTGAATCTGTGCAACGGGGAAAGTATTAACGCGACAGTCTTCATTTTCCCCACATTTTGTAAACAAGGCTGGAACATATGCAAATAAATCTGCTCGTATTGCTTCACTTTTTGGAGCGTGAACACCTTCTAGAGGGGGAATGGAGGAATCTTGACTTTATTTTTATTTTTTTGGGGGGTCCAATTATATTTCAGTCTCAACGAGTTGCCACGCCAATTTCACAATCACTCGTGCCGGCCAAGGTAACTTCAACTATATTCGCAGGTCCCAGCTGCTTGCGGTCAAGGTCGCCACAGATGGCGACCAACAAAAAGCCTTCAGGCCAAGACGAAAGAAAGCAAAAGAAAAGGAAAAGACAGAAAAGGAAAAGAAAGGAAGAAGTGTTCACCCAACACTCGCACACCAGCGGCCGGCTCACTTGGGTAATATTTTATTTACTCATGAATCTTCAAAATTATTATTTCTTTTTTTCCAATAATAAATTTCCACTTTTCATGTTCATCAAAGAACCGTAACAATAAAAAGCAACGCAATGTACCGTAGAAAAAGTGTAGACATGTAGAAAAATCATAGCATGGTCGATGGGAGAACCCGCGGCGGACGCTTGGAGTGGAGAAGACCGAGAAGAAGAGAGAAGAGAGAAGCCGCGTGGCGGGACGGCGAGGACATGAAGCAGGGAGGAAAGGAAAAAGACAAGAAAGACGGCAGGTCGGACACGACGGTCATCTCACTCACACGTTTCGTCGGGTTGCGTTCTGCCGGCATGCATGGCGTGGAAGAACTGGAAAACAGGCATTATGGCACCGTTACGCGTGGGGATACGCGGCGGTACCTTGACTTACAAGTGTCGCGGCCTAAAAAGGTTGTCGCGCTGCGATTTTGTTGCTTGCCGTTTGACGTACGATTGCGCTTTTGACACTCCGTCATGAGATGGCGGCACTATCGGTTGGTGTGGGTTACGTCCGTGTATCTTTTGGGATTTGTGCTCACATTTTCCATTTCTTGTGCAAAAATTAAGTGCGTGCTGAAAAGAAGTGGACAATATGTATGTAGTGTAATATTTTTCGCATAAAAAAAAAACGTGCAACAAATTTTTGTGGGTCTTATTTAGTGGACTGGAACGGATTGTTGCATTCCCATTCATTTCAATGGGGAAAGTTGATTTGAGATATGACGGATTTGAGCGTGAATTCGATTTGTAAGTCAAGGTAACAGTACAACGCATTCAGGGTTTTGGGCAGAGGGGAGGGGTACAAAAAAAACAGAAAAAAACAACAATGAAAACAAAGACAAAAAGGAGTCAAGAGCCAATGGCGTCAACCCAAGTTTTCTCCACAGGCTCCGTGGAGGACATTTCGTTCCTTCCGCGATGGGGAATCGTCTCCTCCGCCTGTCTGCGGTACAAATCCACAACTTCAACGTGCAATGACAAACAACTCCCCCGGAGAGTCAGTACTTCCTTCATCCTCATTGTTGTCTTCTTTTTTTTTTAAGAAAGTGCAGGTCCTCGTACAGTATGTGAAGTGTGTAGGTAGCATGTGAAGTTCTCCCAGGGGTAAAAATCTCCCGCGCAGTTTGTGTCAAAAGCAAAGCATCTGGCGGCTTTTGGCAAGCCGCACCCTGATTTCCCCGTCTCGTCGCTCATGTGCTTGTTCCTTTTGTTGTTGTTGTTGCTGTCGGGAAGATACTTGAAAGGACTTGGATCATCTTGTTGCTTCCGAGTTTTTTTTTTTTGGGCTACTCCCGCTACACACACACGCGTGCGCCAACTTTCTCCGGTATGTGCTTCAGGTTCTTAAAGGGGGGGGGAAGGGTCAGTCGTCAACTTGATGTTTGTCTAGAAGGAAGATGATATGAATGGAAGGGTGGCTGCACTCAGCGCAATCAGTCCGATATATACCGCAGTGCTAACAAGGGGCTACAGGAGATCGTGGGCTATACACACACACACACTGATAATTGGGGCGAATTTCAACCTGGTCAACACTGTCAATCACAAATCATCACCAAATTTCGCTCAAAGTCCGCTGAGAGAGGCTCCAGCGCACCTGTGACCCTAATGGGGGACACGCACGACGATAAATGGAGGGGCAGATGGATTGTAAAGTCCCCCAAAAATTGACGACTGACAGTCTGAAGCAATGAATGAGCCCCCCCGCCCCGAATCTCTCCTGGGCGCAGACTGCGGCTTTCATGCTGTCATCTCCGTGGAGCATCTGGAATGGTTTGCAGCGGGTCATAAAAGGAGCCTGGTCCTGGGGCTCATCTCGTTTTGTACATTTTGTCCCTTCAAAAGCAGTCTGTGTACATGTTTGTGCTTGAATGTGTGTACTGTTGAGTAATCGTCCACGCGCATGTGTGTGTGTGTGTGTTTTGTCAGGAAGAATATACCTATTTATGTACATCAAGCCTTTAGTTTTTGGGGAGATATATTTATGTAGTGTATATATATATATAAGTGGATAAAGGTTAGACATAGTATTCCTTGTCCTTGTTCTTCTTGTTCTTGGAGATCTTGGTGATGCCAAGCGGCTTGTCCTTGGCGCTGCCGTTGGGCTGCGTGGCCGAGTTGCTGATGTAATTGCGGCTCTCGTCCACGTGGTACGAGCCCTCGTCGCGGTTGCGGTACTTGTACATGGCGTAGAGCAGGATGAGGATGCAGAGGGCCGCCGCCGCCACGATGCCCACCACCATGCCCGTGGTGCTGCTGCTCTCGCGCACCACCTCCGAAGGGCCGGGGAACACCTTCACCTCGGGGAGCGGGGGCGCGCTGGTGGTGGGGGGGAAGGCGGACAACCATATTAAAATCCCAAAATGCCTTTGTGGCATACACAAGGCGGCATACAATGTCTTAGAACATTTTTGGTGAATTCTATTTGAAGTGCGGCACTCCAACATCAGCGTTACAGATGCCACGTCTGCTCGGCGGGTGAGGCGAGCTGCCAAATTTGAGGTAATAAATGATCTGGGCATGACCACAGCAGGGGCTACAAAATGTGCCACTGCCGCGTGCCAGCGCATAAAACGCAAAATCATTTGCATGCAAATCCTCCCGGGGCTGAAAAACGACGGGAAAGAGGAGAAAGAAGAAGGGAGGAGCTGAAAGGCATCAACGAGGAGGGAGGATGAGAGGAAGTGAGGCACGTGGGCGGGCGAGAGGTGTTAGGTAATGCCTGCAGGCGCAAAACCAGGAAAAGGAGCCTGTGAATAATTCATTGTGGCGACAAAAAAAAAAAAAGAAGAAAAGAGGAGAGTGAAGGACGCGTGTGAAACAACTTAGACACGCGTGAGGATGGGGGAGGATTTTGGGGAGGATAGTGGGGGGGGTCACCTGAGCTGGGATCGCACGGGTCGATGTCTTCGTCGTCGCTCGGGCACTCGGCCGACGCCACCAGGATGTCGTCCGCTGACTGCAAAGAGAAGGTCAGCATTAGCGGCAATGTTGTTTTTTTTTTGGTGGTTCCCTGTTGTGGCTGCACGGGAAGCAATTACTGGCCCCTGTTAAGTCCCCCCGGCGCAGGCGGATGCTTATTATCGCTCTCGTCTCATCATCAAAACACAAAGGCTCGTGACACCAGTGATTTCCGAACCGTGAGAGAGCAACTCCAAAAAAAAACGTGCAGTCGCTTTGTTCATCTTTGTCTCGCTACATCGCGGTGTATTTGCGGGAGATTTTTCATCACACTTTTGTGCCCTTTGATCCGTCACAAAAACAGAGTAAAGACAAGCGCATAATCAGGCCACCCGCCGATGGCCCAGACTAACGCCGTCAGTCAGTTGAGTGTCAACGTTTCATTCTCATTGAGGGCAACACGCATTTAACGTCACAGATACTGCAGTGGATGGTCACCACAAGTTTACATGGTGACCAGTGAACATCGTTGTTGGCATTGCGTCCACAGTCAAAGCAACGGCCGTGCCCCACTTTAACGCTCAGCACCTCTAACCCAGATCGATCCCCCCTCCCCACCCCCCCCACCCCACCAATACCCATGTCCCTGTCTGCCCTTGTTGCCATGGCACGCCAACTTCAGGCTAAAAATAAATAAATAAAGGTTGGCGGGTGGGTGTGGTCGTGATGGTTTGAAGTAGCGAGGAGGGGATGCAGCACCAAACACGCCGCTGTAGTCACAAGCATGAGACGTGTGTCTGTGTGTGTGTGTGTGTGTGCGTGTGGAGCGCAAAATTAAAATTGGATTGTGATGCATTGCAGTAGATGTCGGCCGGGATAAAAGCGGAAGAAGGGAGCGAGTGACACGGCTGAACAATAGAGGGGCTTTTCAGGGAGATTTGTCTTGAAAAACAGCCTTGGGAAAAGCACAAATGAAGCCGGAGCGCACGTCATCTGTGGAGTGCATTTGCAGCCTCCCCGCTAATAGCCTGCCTTACTGTTTGCTTGAAAAGCAAGCCAACATTCAAGGCACGTGCTCAGTAAAATGCATTTAAATAATTTTTATCGACGCGTCACAGTTTTGATTTGTTCAGCAAAGTAGGTGTTGGATACTGGAGCATTACAAATATTATTTGGGTTGCAGTGATTTCAAATACTGCTGTTATAATCATTCCAGAAACATTTTTTTTTTAAGGTTCGGTTCACTTTAGGGCATGCATTGGCCGTTTGTCAAGAAATGCTCATTTAATACTCTGTGAAGTAAATTTTAATAGCTTTTTAATGGCTTTCGTTTTGGCAATTGTACTTTCTACGACGTAGAATTAAACATGACCTGATGCAAACTCAGTCATAAAGTCCCAAGTACAGTAAATATTTGTCTAAAAACTTGCAATCAAACAATCCAATGACAAGTGAAACACTACGGCGGTAACTCAGCACCTCACGCAAACGAGAAGATTATTCAATGTCAAAGAATAAAAACAGTTCAAAATATCAAGACGAAGTTGCCATTTTGCATAAGCCCACATAAAATTGCAGAGAACACACACACACACGCAAAAAAAGCGACTTTAAAAATGCACTGTGGCCCGGAATAATTTTTTTTCCCCCTAGATTGCTTTTCCAATCATTTCTGCCCAACAAGTTTGAAAAAAAAAGTGAACCACTCAAGCCTCATCTGAGCAGCTGATCACCACCCAATCTGCACTTCCCAAAAATGAGCAAACAATAATTTTTTTTTACAATATCAAGCTTTCTTATCATGAAATGGAAGCAAGACAAAAAAAAAAAAAGACAGATTTGCGCAGACTGAATTGATCAGTTGTTTTTTTTCATCAACTGCCACGAAAAGCAAAATCCAAAATTTACCGCGCTAAACAAACGTCAGCCTTCATATTGTGTCTCGCCGCGCAAGTTGAGCAGAATTCAAAACACCAGATCTCTACCTGAGCGGCCGAACAGTGCCAGCGACCATCCAAGCCTCCCTGACTGCCAAGTTCACACATGGTCACTCCACTTTTTAAATTTTTTATCCCCTCCCCAGGTGATTGGTTGCCGCAGAAAGTCACGCCGCCGGCTCCATTGCTCCCGTGGATGAGCGGCAGGAGGACAACCACAAAGGAGCGCCCGCCGACGCCAGGAGGAGAGGAAAGAAACGAGATGTACGAGCGCAGATGGTGAGATAGGAACACGCAGCCAATCGCGCGGCTCGATGTGGAGGAGTGGGAGGGGGAGGCAAGAGGGCAACGAGGAAGAGGAGGAGGAGGAGGAGGGTGATGGATGCTAATTTATTTTTAAAAATAAATAACAGGAAAAAGTAAGAAAGGCTGAAAAGTAGCTCCGGAAGACGTTCGAGAGCTTGGAAGAAAATATATAAAAAAAAATATAATTATAAAATAAAAAATCCTGATTCCATCAGCTGACTCCCAACAGCCAATCAGACGACATGCTTTCACTCCATCAGTGCCAATACACCAGAGTCAAATCTCAAGAAAAAGAAAAGACGGGTTGTCTACATAAGCTGAGCCCCAAAAACCCAATCACAGCCGCTGAACATCGCAGAACCACCACAAAATAATGCGGCATGTGCCTTTAAGAGGCGGGTCTCGGGTGGCCCGCCCATGGAACAGATTCACGACATTTCAATGCCCTTTCCATGAGCATAATTGACGTGACAAAGTCAATTTGTTAGAAGCCCCAATGAATGAAACGCGGCGCGAGATGTGCTCTGACGGGGCTGAGCACCAAACGGGCGTAGCGTGCGACTGCGAGCCTCCAGCATCAACACTCCCAACGGCCGCTCGGCTCCTCTTCACTCTTCCTCGCCTGTCATGCATTTTTAATCGGCTTTTTTTTTTTTTTTTTTTGCTGCCTCTCATCATGCCAGAATAGGAAAAGAACGCTCACACACAAGCTTGTGCGTCCAATCTTTACATGCAGATGTCTCTCACCGTGATGCAAGGATGCTGCAACTGCACTCGCTCCACCTGTGTGCGTGTGTTGCCAAGCAACAAGCGGCAGGAGCTGCTTCAAGTAGACAAATGATTTTTTTTTTTTTTTTTTTCCGGGGTGAAATTTGCGCAGTACAGCGAGCATGCGACCCAGTTCTCATGACGGCTACCCGCCGAGCACTCCCGCGATTAGCGCTGACGTCGGGGTACAAAAGTTGGCACGCCCGGGCGGAGACTGACGGGTGACAGCGCTGTCATCCATTATTGATGCCTGAGGCCAAGCTGGCGGCGTTTTATTATTTATGGTTGAATAAAAGCAAGGCGGTGGGGTGCACAGAGGAGCGATTCCACCGGGGGTGGGCAGCAGGAAGCGGATGGGGTGGGGGGGGGCTTGCTATCACCATGGCAACTTGCAGAGAAATTCATCGGGTGCAGCAGTGAGAGCTTATTTCGCGGAGCTGCGCCGACACGCCAACGGCTTGACAGCAGCCCGCACGTGCGCAAACATTTGGATTTTTCTGAGTTTGTTCCGGAAGACGGCAGCGTTTGTGTTGAATTTCACAATTCATCAATGTCAAAAAAGAAAAGCACATTTAGATATGTCAATTATTCGCATGTTCTGGAACAATAGCTTGACGAATCTGACCTGTTGCGTGGCGCCCTGCTTCCTGTTGCTGGCGGTGGTGGTGCTGACGTCCCCGGTGGCGGGCGCCGAGTCGGAGCGGTTGCTCCCGGCGGCGGCGGCGCTGGACTGCGGCGTGATGGAGGAGGACGGCATGTCGCCCACCAGCCGGGCGCTGCCCTCCACGCGGATGTGCGGGTGGCCCTCGGCCGCCATGTTGAGAATGCGCAGGCCGTTGTAGTACAGGCCCGACAGCTGGCCCTGGAACATGCCGGCGCGCCGCTCGCCGCCGCCGCCGCCCACGCGCACCGTCGTCTGGCTGTTGAAGATGGTCAGCTGCCGACCTGTCCGTTCACACACGCGCGCACACACACACACACACACGCAGGCGCACCGGGGAAGAAATCGGACACGCACGCAAACACACAAAAGCAAAGGTTTGAGTGTTACACAATCCCGCACGCCTCCGAGACAAGGTGAGAGGATGGCGGAGATGAGGCGATGTGCAGAGAAGCCATGGACGAGAGAAACGAGAGCCAAGAGGAAGAGGACGGGAAGGGAAGGGAAGGGGCCGCCGAAGGACACAGATGGTTGCCGTGGTGATGGGCCGACAGACAAGACAGATGGGGAGATGTGGTGGACAGCGCTGAGAAGCATGCACAATATTGTCAAGTGCTGTTAAAGGGACTAGAGGCTACTTGCACTGCTTGCGTTTAGGACGAATAAAACTGCAGCTGCTAGACGTCAAGTCTGGACATTTAATTGGATGACACAATGTCACATGGGAAGAAGCAAGCTAAAAACACATTATTTACCTTGCACCTTTTATCAGTTTTATCAGCATTTAAATCTCTCCATCGTCCCTTTAACCTGATATTATTCAGGTGCAGACTAACAACAGGCACTACAGTTATTACACACGACAGCTTTTAAAGACTTAATTATGGATTTAGAGTTTTAGAATGTTAGTCGATGGTGCACAAGATAATATATGTATATATATATATGTGTGTATATAGATATAGGTGTATGAATAATCATATTGAACTGTTTTAAAGCTTTTAAGGAATTTTAATCAGGGTTTTTACCTTTGTCGAGTAGCCAATCGTCAACTACTCGACCGAGCCGATAGGGGATTCGCTGTCTGGCGATGGCCAGGCGCTCGTTATCAATGTTGCCTTTAATTTAGAGATGAGAACACAGTAGTAATTACGCAGATCCCAAAATCGTGGCACAGGAGCTGGATACACAAAGAAGAGCAATGAAAAGAAAGTAACGGTCCGCTCATGCTTAGTGTGGGGGGCGTGGGGGGGGGCAAACGGACTTCGGCGTGCTGGCAGCGGGACGGGAGCACAGACATCAAATACGCCGGAGCCCCACCGCGTTACTGCGGTCGCCATATTGGATGTGTCAGATTTGCCCGTGAGCTACGGACTAAAATTTCAGAAGGTGACAATTGAGACCACCAAGATCACGCTTCTCATTCAGCAATTCTCACACCCGAGGATATATAGAGCGATATCTGGATATCTAAAACGGAAAAAAAGTCTCGTTTAAAATGTATTGCCCATAAATATAACAAAATAATAAAAAAAGACACCTAAAAATGTTTGCGAACAAAAATTTAAGATTAACTGCACATTTATTGCACCTAAAATTTAAATACAACTGAACCTTAAAAAAAAAAAACTGGATTCCCCGAAAGTTTAAGCCACTGTGACATTATGCACAGTTTGAACAGTTATTCTGCGTTACTTTTGTACGCCACTAGAGGGAGCCAGCGTATCACAACTCATGTGCAGAATCCTGTTTGTATTTGAGGATGTTTTGGGGTGGGCAGTATGTGGATGGTTGAGTTACATTTTGTCCTGTTTTTTTTTTTTTTTTTAATCTTGTCCTTGAGTCAAAAGTAAAAAAAAATAAAAATAAAAAGCCAATGAGATCTGGGCTTGAGAGTACAACAGATTCACTCTTCCACAGCCAATACGGCGGCGACACTGACGCAGGGCTGAGTGTTGTGCATTTGATGTCTATGGTATGGAGTGTGTCGCAGCGGTGGCGGCTGCGTTGGTGCCAATTGACAGGCGGAGACGTTTCCACTGAGCGGACTCTTACTCTCTGTTCATTGGCTTTAATCTAAAGAGACATTTCAGGGGTTAACATCTGCAAGAGCACAGGGAAATAACGTTACAGCTGCCACATCACTGGCTTTGGTTCTTACAGTGGTACATGTACAGGACACACACCTCACAACAACTAGCATTAAGCATTGGTTTTAGACGACTACCTAAAGATTTAGCACTTTAAAGAGAATAGAACAGGACAAAAGGGAAGAAGAAAACAAACAACATTTGTTCCTTATTTTTTCTCACTAGTTAAACATAGGACATGATTTTTAAACGTTTTTTTTTTTTACTGTCTCCCAAAAATGCACCAACTGTTATTATTCTCTTTTAATGGTGAGAAAAAACACTGAATTAAATATTACCTTTTAACACTATTTAACAGGCCTAGCTATGCATCAAGCATAAACAGTAACACTTTTATGGTTTAAAAAGTTTCAAATCAAGCAAAAAAAAAAAAAAAAAAAGGCAAATATGCGGTCAGAATTGGCGCGCCCGCCCGATGCTTACCTGAGGGGTAGCGCTCGATGACGGGCAGGTCGTCCAGCTGCAGCGTGGCGTTGCCGCCGCTGCGGGTGAAGCGCACGATGTGGTACTTCCCGTCGTTGACGAACTTGGAGCTCTCCTCGATGTTGATGTCGTCCGTGCCCACGTTGAACACCACACGGATGTTGCCCTTGTCCTGCGCAAAACACACATTGAGTCACGTAGCGGTTTTTGCACTTACCGGCTGTCGCTTGGCCAATTTCTCACTTTATGGCGCGAGACTAAATTTCAGGGTTCTAATCGGACGCAAATATTTTCAACCGCTCAATTCCACATTTGGGCGAAACGCTCGCGTTACGAAACGTACTATCTGCAGCTGGAGGTAGTCTCCCAGGCCGGACGCGCTGTCCACACGTAGCAGGATGGCGTGTTTCTGCTGCGTGCTGAAACCCAGGGCCAGCCGGTCGGCCCGTGTGCTGGGGCGCTCGTTGGGGGGCCACGTGTAGACCACCACGCCGCCGTCGCGGCTGAAAATGTACGTGGTGCCGGCTGCCGTGAAGCCAAAAAAAAAAAAAAAAAATTGTCAGTGTTGAACAGACAAACATGGGGCGGACCTACCAAGTGTCGCGGGCGGGGCTCACCATCGTTGCAGAGCGGTCCGGCGTATGACGTCATGCTGCAGTCGCAAGTGAATCCCTCCCACTGCTGCAGGCAAACGCCCTGATTGGAGCACGAGTCCTCTTGGCATGTCGTGCTGGGACCTGCATTGAACACGCGTTTTGGCGACGCAAAGGTCATTTCATCTCGAGGATCGGGCCAGAAGGACTTTCATGACACCCATAAGTACATTCAGCACAGTCCATTCATACAGTCGGGTATTGTTCAGGTCTGTGACTGTTGTCGTAGTCATAAATGAGGGTGTGGACCGGCATCAAAACAAAGTGGACGGTCTGTTAAGGGCGTACTCACACTAGGCCATTTCAACGCCATTTCTCCTTGTTTGCGTTGATTCCTATTGCGTAATTTTGGTGAATAAATAATGATGGACTTTCTTTTGACTATGGACTATTTCTAGTCGTTCTGACTTTAACCGTACTACTTTTGACTCTGTGGATTATTTCTATAGTCAGTCTTGGGTATGCTGAGGCAAATGTATGGGGCTCGCGGTGTCAAGCGGGCACAGATGGCCTAGCGGCAGACCCAAAGAGTCCAAAATGGAGAGCATGCGGGTGTGGTGAGTCCGGATGAGGACAGCAGGAGGAGTTAAACATAACAGTTATGTTTAAAGGCCCCGGTGGTCTCCTGTCTCGCCGTTCTCTTCCTGCCTCATGCTAGCCACAGCTCGTGTGGAATGATCAGAACGGGACGGGATTCGGAAGAAGATGGCATGCTGCTGTTTGCGGTGGAGCTGTGGTCATCCCGGGACAAGCTGTGGACTGACTGACTGACTGACTGACTGTGGCGGTGGTGCGGATGTCACCACTCAAGAGAGGACGGGTCACCTGGGACCTTTTTTTCGACTCGGGATCACCGGGATCCACACAAGACTGCACAGCACTGGGGAGTTCAGACGCAAGCGAACGTACATGCCGGGGCGGGCAAACCTTTCGGCTCAAAGGGCCACATTTGAGGTGGAAAAAATCAAAATCGACGGATGGGCCAATGGCATTAAAAATAATCTATTATAATAAATGATCATTCTTCATTTTATTCCTGAAATATTTCATTAAAAAAAAAAAACAAGAATTGAAATGTAAATATTTCGAAAATATGGAGCAATGCAACATTTACAGGGTGGGCCAAAAGTAGTTTTTTATTCCACTATTTATTATTATTTGCATTCTTCAGTTTGTAAACAGCAGCAAAGCTGGTTTTAGAGAATGGAGGAAGGCTGAAAAGATACATGAAAGAAAAACAGGACATGTGATGGAATGAAGGACAGAAGGAAGGAAGGAAGAAAGAAAGAAAGGAAGGAAGGAATGAGTCAGTTACTTTAAGAAGGGAAGGTTGGAGGTCAGGAAGGGAAAGCTCAATCAGTTCAGAGAAGAAGGAAGGCGGACCAGCAGGTTTGAGTGAAGGAAAGGAAGGAAGGACGTGAGGATGCATGAATGAAACAGCTGCTCTGAGGGAAGGAAGGAATGAAGGATGTCAGGATCTGGGGTAAGGAAGGAAGAAAGGAATCAAAAGCACAAATGAGGAGAAAGAAAAAGGAAAGAATGCAAAAAGGAAGGTCGGAGGGATGTATTTTGGGAGAAGGAAGGAAGGAAAAAGGGTAGGTTTCAAAGTAGGAAGAATAGAAAGCAAGTGAGGAAAAGGAAGGAAGATCGTAGGGAGGAAAACAAATGCAAAGGAAAATAAAATGAAAAACTGTAAACGTGTATTGCTATTTTTTGACCCACGCTGTGTATGCCAAATCTTGCTTCTTTTTTTTTTTTTTTTTAAGTTACAAGTAGGCGTGTCGTTGTAATTGAAGGACAAAGCGGTCCGTATGTCTCCCGCGGGCCATCCTTTGCCCTCCCCTGGTATGTGCAGCGCACACAAAAAGCGAGATACCTTGCAAGTCAGCTTTCATCAATGAAACTTTTGTGGGCCCAACAAAAACAAAACAAAAAGCAAACCAAGTTAGATGGTTAGTCGATGAACACAGATGCTTGTCAAGTGCAGAAAGATGACACAACCTTCCCCCTGGGTTAGTGGGTTAAATTCCCCCCCCCCCATCCCCAAACAGAGATGACTTGAATGGACAACGGAAAGAGAGAAAAAATAAACCCAAAAAATGATGGAAGCCCACCCGCCGCGCAACGCTTAGCGGCGGCCCGCTCACCTTCGCAGCCCCGCTCCACCTGCCCCACGGTGGCCAGCGCGTCGGCCAGGAGGTCGGGCAAGCGGCCGTTTAGGTCGACGGTGGCCAGGCAGCCCTGGAAGCCCTCGCGGGAGTGCACCAGCTTGGGGAGGTCGCGGTACATCTCTTTGGACACGCCCCCGATGTATAAGTCACCTGTGGCGGGAGACAGGCGGACAGTCAATGAGTGACGGCTTTCTGGACTCAAGTCACTGTCGAGGAAGTTTTGATGCAGAAACTTTTCAATGAACATCCGATTGAAGACTTTGGGCGGCTTCAAAGCAGAGTTCCCCACAGTCTGAACGAGTCAGGTTTGTTGAACTGCTTGGAGATGGCGTACCCTTCAAGTCGAGGTTCTTGGCGCCCATGGTGGTCTGAGTGGTGACTTTGGTGTCGATCTTGACGGTGTGGAGGTTGTTGGTATCCCGGGAGATGTGCACGTTGTGCCAGTGGTTGTCGTTCAGGGGGCTGTTGGAGTTGCCCTTGATCAGGTGGGCCCCGTTGCCCAGGTCCGAGATGTAGTGAAGGTATCTAAAGAATTTTTAAAAAAAAAAAAATGGATTCGAGAACTTTCACCATGACGTACTTTTAAGGTGGTGAAGGTTCTGATGTCACCATTCGAAAAACACAACATATTTGAGCGCGCCAAACAGTGACTTGAGTGATTATTTTAGCTTTCTTCTCAACCACCCGAGTATAAATGTGTGACGCGTCATTCGAAATCAACATGGAAATAGGATGGGAGATGATCACTCGCAGAATTTGGCATCACATACAAAATATGATACGAACTCGCAGGCTCTTGATTGCATCGATTGATCATCATCGTCGTCCTCCCGGCGGCGAATGCTCACCCTTTGACCAGTTCCACCACGATGAAATCGTTGCCGTTGCCGCGGTTGAAGAGGACGAGGCCGTCGGGCGAGGTGGTCTTGAACTGCATGAAGAGGTGCATGGAGTAGTAGGCCTGCAGCGTGGGCAGCGTGACGAAGCTGGAGCGCGATCGGAAAGTGACCGGGTCGGCCACGATGCTCTTGTAGCCGATGACGGCGTTGAGCTCGCAGTAGTCAATGTCGCCGTTCTTGCACAGGTCGATGTAGGGCATGCCGTTGAGCGCCAGGCCCTGCAAGGTGCCCGATGAAGTTGGACGGCACGGCCGGCATGAAGCGCTTCTCCGTCACGATGCCCGTCTCCACGTTGTGGAACTCCAGTTGCGTGTGGTCGCCCGCCATTTGACCTGGGGGTGGCCACAGTCACACGCCTGAGATCTGTTCCGCGTGGATCATTTATGCAGGACATTGGTTTGTCTAACTGAAAACAAGTGGTTTGCTGCCATCTTGTGGAACACTTTGGCAATTACAAACCATTTAGCATGGGCATAATGTGTATCTTTAGCTATTTCTCGATATCTCTCTCTATAGCGGGGGTTTCACAGTATCTCCAAGTAGTGCAAATAAAGTCTACTTGATTGGCGGGTTACCTTCGACGGGCTGCAGGTCGTCCACGGTGAGCTTGAGGCCCTTGCCGCGCCGGACCACCCGCACCGTGTGCCACTCATTATCATTGAGACCCGAGCCCGCAAAGATGGTCTCTGGGCCTTTACCTACACATAGCCCAGAGCACCGTTACACATATGCACACAGGGAGGCGCCGCAGAGACAAGACAGGAGATGCGAGACAGGGAGAAACGGACGGAGACAGAAGAAGAAGAAGAAGAAGAAGAAGAAGAAGAAGAAGACGACTGTGCAGGCTGGATTGGTGACGGTGAGGAAAAGAAAAATGAAGATGCAATCTCACACCCACAGACATTTCCATCAATTCAGCTTCCGTCTCTCTTGAATTTCATTTCCAGTGCAGTATGCCAACAAACCACATGGTGGAGCTACTGTGCAAAAATGTTTTGGTTATGCTCATAAAATAATAGCCATTGTATTTTCTCATATTACCACATCATTCTTGTTAAATGAAGGCCACCAATTTTTTTTTTTCTTGTACCATCACAATATTTTTGCCATATCAGAACATTCAATTGCCATTTCCTTCAAAAAAAAGTATTTAAACAACATTGCTTTAAAAATAGATATATATTTACACCCAACCCCCCCCCCCCCCCCATGTCTTTTCTAGTGCAGTACTCCAACCATGCTCATGGTGGCACTAGACACACACGCACACATACAGCGCATCGACCGCGGATCTCTCCTTGGCGCTGAGGCGCCCACGCCAGCTCCCAATCTGCCTTCGTCCGCTGCGCAGTTGACAGCCTCGAGTCGCGCCATCCCCACCCGCCAAAGCTCGACAGCGGAGCGCGCCCACCACAAGCCACCCCCCCCCCCCCGAGCCCCCACCGCCATGCGCTTCTGCCCTCCCCCTCCCCCCTGCAAGCCTCGGTGGTTGGAGTGAGTCTGCCGATGCTGACCTATGGGCGGTAATGACAGGGGGGGCGGGCGAGAAGTAAACTGACCTCAACCCATCCTGCTGCGGAAAATGTTAACAATCATTCATGCATACACACACACACACACACACGTGACACCATGGTAGGGATCTTCACATGTGCCACTTGCAAAAGCCGAGTACAAGTACCAAACAGTTGAGTACGCCATATCAGGCACTTTCCATAAAAATGTGTTCAAAAACACAAACGTGGAATTACAATACAAGTAAAAACCTTGCAATATGATACCTTTATGCTCGTGAAAGAGCACTTTTAATAATTGAAGTAAAAATTGTGGACAACGTAATTTTTCGCCACAGGGTGCCAATATGCTATGAATTTTATGAAACAACTTCTGATTTCAATAGGCGAGGAGGGCCGGGGGACCACAACCCAATCGGCTGCTGGAAATGTCAAGCATCGCAAAAACACAAACCGGAACAGACACACACACACACACGCACACACACACACACACAGTCAATCCCACATACAAAACACAAGGTGGCGAGTGAAAGTGCAAAACACAGAAACGCAATTAACGAGAGCGTGTTGCCCATTTCCGCCCGCTGCAAAACGAATGTGCCGCGTTGTGTAGTGCGGTGCAGCTCGTTCACCGGAGGAGACTCAGCTGTGCTCCAGGCATGAGCATCTCATCCTGTTAGCATGGATCACTGCGCTACACCGTGCGAGACAGTCAATACGATCGTGGACGTGTGGGTTTGTGTGTGTGTGTGTGCCTGCGCGCACACGTGTGCCAACGTGGGTGCTTTTTTTTTTTTTTGGTCTTGCAATGCATTATGAAAAAAAATGATTGGGGGAGACTGCTGTGAGGGAGATGCGGTGATCTGTGTCAACCACATGCACACAGGCACAGGCGCGCACTCGCACACACTTCAGAAAATTCAACATGTACTCGTGTAAAATTTTGCCTCCATTCTGATTTTTTAAAAAACAAAAATTCTCCTGATAATACCAAATAATTTTCATAAAATTTGGACTTTAGTCTCAGAAAAAAAAAACTCTTTCCTCAATACATCACAAATAGGAAAGTGTGGCACAGGTGCCGATTGAAGAGTAGCGTGTCTAAAATTTGTCCGACAGAGATTGGATGCAGGACAGTGTGGCTAGCTAGCGCCGTTTCTATGGCAACTGCGGTCGTCCATTTCACCACCTCGTTGCCGTCATGGAGCATTCGTCTCCCGCTCCCACCCCTAACTCCCAACCCCCCCCCCCCACCCCCACCCCCGCTCCCTGTCTTCCTCACTCTGTGGTCGTGACAGACACAAACGCCACGCCAGGGAATTCAATTTCATCTGGGATTCGACTGCACTTGCAGCAGCATGACGGGAAAGTCGCAAGCGCCAAACACACACTCACGCACCTTAACATCCCTCATGTGGCCGCGAACAAATAAAAGCCCCCCCCCCCAACCCCCACACCGTGGAGATGCAGGCACATATTTTTAATCAACTCACGTGTCGTCGTGGCACGTTAGCTCGTTAACTCAAGCTTTCATTCCAAACGTCCCTATCTGCGCTAAAATGGCCGACCGGCACGCACACACACTCAAACACACACTTTTTGAATGACAGATTGCTTTCAGATGAGTGAAGGCACAACATTGGGAAGAGGAAGAAAAAGAGGATGAGGAGGTGGTTATGTGAGATGGAGGCTGACTTACTGGCGGTACAGTTTATCCTGATACAGTCTGGAGGGAGAGCAGAGCAGAGGGTTAATGCCGCACACACGCGCACGCGGCCTCCACGCCCTGGGGACGCACACGTCGACACACCGCCAGCGCCTCGCAAATCTCGGGCTCGGGCGACGACCCGACCGGACGGCCACACACATAGAAGGTCTCGCGCCCGTGTCGTCGTCGTCGCCGCCGCCCGAGCCCGGGAGTCGCACAACAAATCGACTCATTCGTTGGATTGATTCGTTTGTGATTTTATTTTATTTTTTTCCCCCCCCTCCCTTTTTGTTACTCGATGTGTCGCGTGGCGTCAACCGCAGAGAAGACGTGGCTGCAGACAACCAGAGACCCACACATGTGCCCCACTGTGAGATGTGTTTAGCTAAGAGGGGTACACACGGAGCGACCATCGGGATAATTGGAGCGTTTTCCAATCAGGAAGCTCGCCACTAGTTATGTCGTGCGTTTTAAGTATCTTGCCTCAAGTCACTCGCCACAATTAAAATGACAAGCACAGATCGGCAATGGTCGACTAGCTGCTTCCATTTCTTCTTTTATTCCTCATTGTTGCCTGGTGGCGTCACGCTGCCCTCACTGGTCAGTCTCGGAACAACAGCTGATGTGATCGTGTGTGTGTGTGTGTGTGTGTGTGTGGTATGCTGTGGGGTTTATCTCCAGTATGCCACATTGGGAGACCTTTTTTATTTCCTGGTCTTGTTAGCAACGTCGCTATGTGTGTACCCCGCTTCGTTTGGTGAATTGTGATGTTGTCAAATGGTTGTGTTTGCGTTGCTGGGGGATGCACAGGTCCACTGGCAGTAAGCAGAGAGTGCAGCTTGAAGCTCGGACCCTCTGTTCAACATTATTACACACAAAAAAAAAACAACAACAAACAAAACACCACAACTAACCTTTGTTGGCCTTAGTGGAATTTCAAACACCCATTAAAAGTTACCAGAACAGCTCGTAACAAAAAAACAAAACAAAACAAATCATGCCTTTGGCCTTGCTGAAGCAGCATGTGGCTCGTGACATGAATTGCATGTTTGCCATCGTGAAAATCGGAGGGGACGTGCGTGCGTGCGAGTACCAAGGTTGACGGTGAGGCGCACGCGGCCGCCGTCCAGCTCCAGGCGCAGGGTGTCGGCCGAGTTGCGGGACGTGGTTGCCATGAGAACGCCGTAGGCCCGCTGGGAGCGGAAGCGCAGCGACACGTCCTCCGCCTCCGTATGCATGGCCATGGGCAGCTGCACCTTCATAAACTTGCTGCCGTCGTACGACAGGATGGTCGCGTCTGCGGGCGACAGAGGAGAGGCGGGGTGATTTTCAAACTCTCTCTTCAAAGTATTTGCGCACATTTGAATTGTTTAGCATTATGGGACTGATTTATTAACAGCTTGCTGAGTGTGAGGACACGGATGCGGCTCGCTGCCCGGGCTGGGCAATCTATCAAAATCAAATTGTGATTTTTTTGGCTTCTTACAATCGTGTGAACATTCGAATAAAAAAATAAATAAAAATGGGCGTGCAGCTTATTGCCCAAAATCGTTTTCAAACTCCGAATGACACAATTGCATGTTGGCGCTCTGTCCACATTCTCCTGGAGAAACGACTCTCGACAATATAGAAAACGCTGCCACAACAGATCGCATGCCTGAATCGACACCCCAGCAGCCCCGCTAAAAATAGCATCGGCTAGCTGCCGGCTTTCGGTGATCAGGTTGCATCAGAATATGCGGCGGCGGCGGCGGAGAAACGCTGGCAGCCCGAAAGCCCCGCAGCCACCGTGCAACAAGCTCAGGTGATCCCATCTGCGCACTCGTTTGCATACTCATTTGCATATCCATCATGTTCTCACCCGCGCTACCTGCTGGGGCCAAATCCTCGGCTCCTAAACTGTTTACCTCGGAGGCAACGTTCTTTATTGGACAATTACATACGAGGCTAAACACGCTCTCATTTCTTTCTTTCCCTCTGCGATGGCTCTTTCGCTCGCTCTCTCTCTCCGTTCCTACTTTGCTTTCTGCCCCCTTCGCTCTTCCTGTTTCCGCGGGAGACGGCGGGAGCCAAGGCAAAAACAACAGAACAGGAAGACAGGGAGGCTCATGCATACTGATGAGTAGGAGGGAGGGAGGGAGAAAGTGTGCATGTGTGTGTCAGAAGAAGTGAGCGAATTTATGTGTGAACAGAGGAGGGTTTAGTTAAGTGAGGGAGGCGGAAGCTGTTGGTTAAAATGCAAATGAAGCCTCATTAACGGTGAGGCAAGAAGAAGATGAAGATGGTGGCATGGCGTGAAACGCGCTGGAGAAAGGGAGAGCGGCACATCCTGTTGTTCACGACTATTGGCTTTGACTGGCAATGCAATATCCACTTTGATTGCTTCGCTTTTGTTACCACGGAGACCAGACCGGACGAGGACGGAGAGCCACGCACGTCCGTGTCCTGACTCGACACTTGGGCTCAAAGTATATCAAATCATCACTCCCCCTATTGGTTCATTTGTGAGAGCGTGATTTTTTTTTATACTGCCCCTCGGTGGCCAAGTGGCACACGGCAAGGGGAGCTGCGATTAAGGCGCACAATTTTGAATTATTCAATTTGATTATGCAATTTTTTGTAATTTTTTTTTTTTCAAGGCACCACTGCAGGATGAGAACCGTCGATAAACGCCAGCGTTTTCTATGCATTGCTCCGTCGGGACGGCACACCAACATCGAATCCGTTGACCAAGTCAACTGTGCAATTTTGCAGCCCCTTTCACGCTGCCTGTCAACGGCGGTGCCGGATCGCGGCGTCCAATAATCCTTTCAAAGAGGAAGCAGTGACGGGAAACATGTCCGCTCTTTGGAGAGTAAACATCGGTGGTGGCGGCGGTGTTTCGTTGAAGAAGGGAGGGGGTGGAACAAAGAGCAGCAGAGGAGGACGAGGGAGGGAGCGATGGAGGATGTAATAAAAAAAAAGAAAAAGGAAAAGAAAAAAGGGAGGAAGAAACCACAGGTAGAAGGCGTAAACACGGCCAATCACGCTCTCCATCTGCTTCGCCATCTGTGCTTCCTTTAATCCAGCGACGCAGCAGTTAGTGACCCCTCAATGCGCGCACTCTCTCACACACACTTTCACACACACACACACACACACGCACACAGACTTGGGATGAGAAAGACTCTCGAGTCCAGCGACAATCGCCGCCGCTTTTTCTTGTCTGACTCCATCTCTCCGGCTATATCAGTCCCACCGGCGCTGTTCCCTCTTTCAATTCATGGGCTCTTTTTTCTTCTTTTTTTTTTTGCTCCCTCGCATCTCGCTGCCGAGATTCCCTCCCGTGGTCCCCTCACCTGCTGTCACGTCGAGATGGTTCCGAGCCAGCGCCTCGATTGCGCCGCTCCTACCAACTGTGGCCCCTCGCTCCGATCTCGCCGCTCTTTTTACGCTCCCCCCCCCCCCCCCCCGAATAAAAATAAGGCGCTGAGCTATTCTTACCAAGGGCTGCTGCGGATGGGTCGCCATTTTCTCATCAATCTTTACAAGACTGATTTTTTTTTTTCCTGAGTGGCTAGTAAGTGCTGCCGCGGAATTTGTTTTTGGGGCTCACCTCTCTCGCAGGAGCGTCCCAAGTATCCGGTGCCGGAGCAGTCGCAGACGTAGCGGTTCCATCCCTCGCGGCAGACGCCGTTGTGCTGGCAGGGGTTGGACAGGCACTGCTTGGGGGGCTCCCTGGAGCACGACGGCTTCACGCCCACCGCGCGCTGGGCCTCGGCCAGCCGCCGGATGTCTTTGCTTTGGCCGTCCACAAACAGGTCGCGGATGCAGCCCACATAGCCATAGTTCAACAGCGCCGTCCACACCTGAGGCAGGCGAAGGGGGATGCGGGGGGGGGGGGGGGGTCACTCGTATGTTATGTTGTTTTTTTTTTTCCTCCCCAAATTATCTTGACGCACCTCCGTGGGGAAGATGAGTCCGGCGCGGTCCTCGGGAAGACCCCCGAGGTAAAGCGTGTCATCCAGGTCCAGGATCTCGTTGTCACCGGGCGCCGTGTACGCCGTTCTCACACTGTTCACCGAGATGGTCCCTGAGTGCAGCACACACACATCGCCACAATGACCTTCAGCCACCACCACCACCGCGATCATCATCATCATCATCATCATCATCGTCGTCATCTCGCCTCTCTCTTTGTAGTCCTCCGGACGACAAGCGGCACAAATGTGCGCCCTCGTCTGTGAGTCATCAGCAGCAGCAGCGGCGGCGGCGAGCGAGCATCGTCCACCATTTTGTCATCAATAAATCACGGCCGGTTTATTGTTAGTCACGGCCGCCGCCAACAATTGAGAAGTAACGAGGGCGGAATGAGAAAAGCGAGTGTGCTGTTTGCAATTACAAAGTCATAAACAACGCGAGTGCATATTGATTGTGTGGAGTGTCGGATTCAATCAGCTGTCGTTTGTTTTCTGACAACAGACAACGGGCAGACAAACGGGATTACTGCTTTTTCCACAGGGGAGCGGCAAAGCGGACAAAATTTAGCTCGGGCCCCGTCGTGCCAACAGCGCCGTCCAAAAAGTGACGCGCTAGAAGAGACGAGCGAGGGAGAGGCGGGGCGCCGCCGCAACCTCCCCCCCCCCCCCCATCCCCGAATCTATTCTGCCATCTTGCCTCGTTTATCACATGACATGCATGAGAGAACATTTCAAATTTGGCACATCAAGTTCAACGATATAAGACACACGGGAAAGTACCTGAGCGTCCGTCCCTCTGAAAGTCCACGTGGTACCATTCCCCGTCATTGACCTTCCTGTCGATGGCTTTCGTTTTGGTGGTCCCTGAGCCCATGTCCAGCAGCAGGTACAAGTGGCCGTCCAGCATCTCGATGGCAAAGAAATCCACCTGAAACAGCCAGCGCGTTAGAAACGAGTCAAATGTAAAAACAAAACAAAAACAAAAACAAAAAAACACTCGTTGCTTGTTCTGATTGAATAATCTTCCTGCCGTTTACCTTAACGGTGGGCGGCGTGCGAGGGTCCTTGCGCTGCATCTGCCGGGGCTTCCCATGGCTGAAGAGCATCAAGCCATTGGGCTCGGTGGTCCTGAAGTCGAAGGAGATGGAGCCCGCCTTCTTGGCCGTCCACTTGCTGAGCGCCACGAAGGACTCGGGCGTGTCGAAGGTGACCGGATCCAGCGTGGCCACGCTCTCGCACTTGAAGGAAACCACGCCGCTAACCTGGGGGGGGAATCGGTGTAATGAGTCATCGCATCGAGCTTATCGCTAACAAAACGCAATCCTTTTGGGATTGAAACGACGCCAGGTTCGGCTCGCGGCCACATTTTAACAACATAATCCCATTAAGCGAGAGGAGAAAGTCTTGAAAGATGGAGTAGAATCAACCCCTGATTATCGCGGGGGGAGATTTTCCAGACACACACGCGATAAGTGAAAATTTGCAATATCGAGAGACCATGTTAATAATGCCGAGCTATTTTACACAGTATATTATCATCTATAGCTCAAGGTTAGTATAGTTAACGGAAACAAAATACGTAAAAAAAATATTTTTGCTCATCAAATAAAAAAAAAGACAAATTTTATGTGTAAAAACCTAACAATAAATATTGCAAACATGTTTTCGTCTGTATTTAATTCTGTATTACTGTTCAGCCGTGGGAATTATAGTTCACTTTATAGCACAATGAGGAGTGGCCTTTTTTGGACTCAACAAATATTCCTAAAAACAAAAAAAATGATACTAGGAAAGAGTTCACATGAGCAAAGAATTCTCAATTGATTGGAAAAAAAAAAAAAACTACATATATATTGAAAAAAAAAAACCTATTCTAATACCCAGACAGCTATGAGGGGGAAAAAAATTAAGAGTCCACGGCGAAATAGTGCATCAGAATCTGTCTCCCCTTTCCCGCATACAAGGCCATGACAGTCAGTCACGAGATGTACTTTGAAAAAAGAAAAGAAAAAAAAAAATCATCCCAAAGGGAGCGGCACTCTAAAATAGGCTTATTAGTGGCAAAATGTCTCCTTTGCAGATTGAAATGACAGCAGGTTGCGCCCGTGGCAACATTTCAACAACATAATTCCATTTAGTCAGAGGAGAGCGTCTCTAAAGCTGCCGTGGGACAATAAAGAAAAGTCTGCAGTTGTATAAGAAGATAAGACCATGTGGCTGACACTACCTTCATCTTTGGGTCTCCCTGTTTAGCGAGTCTAGACAGCTCCAGCCGCACATCGTTATTCTTGTACACCACCTTTGGGGGATTTAAAAAAAAAAGAGAGACAAAGAGAGAGAGAGAGAGAGAGAGACTTATGAGGAGAAAGGATGTAACATGAAATCACTTTTGAATCCCAAAAGATAGAACCTTTTATTTTGAAAAACCTCTTGGGAGTCATTTCAAACACTCGTAATTGGACATCGGGGAGCGCTCTCCGGTTATCACCCTGCGTCAGAACCGGCCACCGAAAAAAAAAAAAGACTTTTGCGAGCCCAAGGACGCCACCCATACCGCTTTTTAAAAAAATCTTTTTTTCACACCAAGCACAAGTACTTACATTTGTGTATATCCTGCAGTTTTGCTTAAATACTTTTCAGAGTAACCGACATTCTACAATTGTGTCTCGATTGAAAGAAAACCACACTTGGGGACTCTTAAATAGTGGGTGGGGGAATACAAGACATGTCTCGTTGAATTTCACGTATTTATCGGCTCGTGACGATTTTGAGTGAAGCCGGTGGTTTGTGACACAGAACGCTCTCTGACGGAGCGGCAGAAGACGGCGCTTGTGCCGAGCATTCTGATGCGCCGAGCGCAAAGACAGGCTCGGCTTTATGAACCCGGAGCTCCTCCTTCCGCCCGCCTCCTTCAGCTTTGGAGGCCCTTTGACACGTTCTTAACCATTGGCCACGGCAAGTATTACAATCAATATAGAGTATATCTAAGCACAATGAGCCAAACGCAAGTCGACAGAATAAAAGATAAAAACGATATATAAAAAATGCGAAAAAATAATTTGAGGCTTTTTTTTTTCTCTCCAAATGCAATTAAATCCGACCCCCCAGCCCCAAACGTGATGTTATTAAATATGGAAATGTGCCATCGCAGACCCCGCTTTAAACGCGATCCATCTTAATGGATACATCCCAGCTCTCTCTTTGGCACGTCATCTGTCGCCTCGTTTGTTTACGCCGCTCGCTTGCTAAGTGAATGAAAGACACACTCCGTGTGTTTACGTCTCCTCGGTACGGGGGGGGGGGGGGGGGGGGGGGGGTTTGCGTTTGAGAATCACGTGAGTCGCTGCCGGGCTAATTAGCATGCGGCGAGTCCCTCAACGACAGTCCACATCAGCAATTCTCTCTGATGTGGGCAAGGTGTCTGGGACTTTGGGTGAGAATCAGCCGGTTGGAAGGGTCTCTGTTTGTGGACGTGCTGTTTTTTTTTTTCCTATGAAGAGAATGTCTGTAAAATATGAGGAAAGGACATAGAAGCAACTGACACGGTTGTGACCATTTGCAGTCAACCTCGTCATTGGAAGAAATATCATTTTTAATATTTTTTTTTTTTTTTAGCCACAACTACCCACTGATGAATTGATTTTTGGGGGAAAATCTTTTTAATTCAGGATCAGGATTGAATGCTATGGCAAGTACGGTTAGTTTCATTTTAAAGGGGCAATTGGAAAAACTCAGAGTTCCTGTATAAGACAAAAGACCCGTAAAAAGCACTTGAAATCGGTGAAAGAGAATTCTCTGAATGTCTTTACATGGACGTCAGGAGTTATTTTTCAATTTGGCGGCGAACGCGACGTGCGGCTGCATGAGGGATGTAAGTCCAAGAGATTTGTGACAGGATTAGTCCCGTCTAGGGACGCGCAAGCTATCGTCAGAGACTGAATCGCTCAGATGGAAGATGTAACTCAGCTAAGGAGCATACAAATAGATCATTTAAGTAGCGTGCGCGGTTTGAAGAGCCTGAAAAGTGAATCCAGACAATTGTTTTGAAACGCATTCGACGATGTTTGAAGATCATGCTGAAACCTCAACGAAGACATGAAACTTCTTTGCTGCGTTGATATCTTGCCGAGAGTTTGGCAACGTAAAAACCTCCTCCCACCTCTTTCAAACAGCCCATGAAGTTGTTGCTGACTGGAGAGCCGGGCAGGTCGGCCGTGCTGGGGCTCCCGCCCACGTAGAAGAAGTCGTCGGAGCCCAGCATGGTGTAGTCCTCCTGGGTGTAGCCCGTGGTGGTCAGGATGCCGTCCACCGAGATGGTCACCTAACACAACAAAGCACAGGGAAAGGACACGCTATATATTCACAGCCAAAGGCGCAGCTAGCCGTTAGCTAGGCGCAGACCAGCCAAATTAGCCCCCCGTTACTCTGGCAACCAAATGTGATTGTGGCGGAAGGGTGGTGGCCTGATTGGTTCGGGGGAACCCCTGTGTGTTGCTGCATTCCGTGTGGCGCGCCGTGTCAGAGGGGGAGTCTGTTGTCGCGTGAGGTTTTCCACAGTGTGGGTAAGCGTGATAGAGTGGGCCGTCACGCCAGTTCTGGCGACAATATCTTGTTGCGGTCGGGTTACTGGCGTCAGAGGCCTTGGTCAAGGCTCCACCCTCGACCCACCCAGGACGTGTCAAAGTTTTTCAAACCAATACCCGGGATGGTTAGCCCTGATGCAAAGATCCGCCTAGCCTGCCTCTTAGTTGCCGCGGTCAAGGTTTTCTCAACCCAACGGACTAATCGATCTGCAGCGAGACTCCTCTGTGAGAAAAACGGCGCCAGAAGTAGGATTCCTCGCCGTCAATCCATCCACGGCGAGCCCGTTTGAGCTAGACACCCCCTGACAAAACTAAACGTCGCAAACAAGTTAACCAGGATGTGCCAGTGGACTAATCCAACGCCACTTGAGCCATTATTGATCTTGGGGACCGAGAAACCATTTAGCACTATGGCCGATATTCGTGTCCACGACAAGGTTCACTTTGTCATCCGACGCCTTCAATACGAATAATGGAAGATTGCCCGACAAACGCAGACTCCAACTTGTAACAGCCTGGCTCGCTCGACACGCGAGCGGTCCCTTTTGCCATCCGACAGGCTCCCGATTCGGTCACTTGAAGGCCATCATTAGCATTCCGACTGTTTGTATACAGCGGAGGGTGGAAGGTGTTAGTCGAGTCGGCAGGCTTTTCTTCGTGCTCGTTAGTAGTGAGGATGTACCGAGATCAGGGTGGATGAAGTTAGTAAAAGCTGCGATGGCGTCAGTGTGTCGTTAGTTGCGATGATGTTGTTAGTGGGGGAGGTTTGCCATCTTGGGGGGGGGGGGTATTTTATTTTCAGCTCGGATGACACCCTGACAACGAGCACACACACGTTTGGATTACGACACACACAGTTCGTTCCACGTGCGTTGGATGGGTCACAGCTCATTGCACAAGCAGCTCGAAAAACATGCGGCGCGGCTGCTCATTCCGCATGCGCAAAGAGGGTGACGGGGGTGATGGGAAGCATGCAGTTGCAGCCGGAAAAACGAAAATAATTCAAGCTACAGGCAGCGCTGAACCCCCAATTTGTCAATGCCACTCCTCTTTGACGCCATATTTTATTTAGCTCTGGCCTGTCTTTCTTGGATACCTGCTTCAAAACGGAGACTTTTCACCCGAATTAGTTTGAAGAGTGGCTGCTTCAACCTAAACTGTCCCACTGTTTTGCTTTGGTTGTGATTGACACGACCGCACAATCTGTTGGTCAAGGCACGAGCTGTGGAATTTGCCCAAAATGGCTTTCGAAGCCTAAAATGACTTCCTTTTCAATTTTGCTCCTCAAAGTACAAACTGTGGAATTTATTCTGGTCAACATGTCCATCCAATTGTGTAATTCTGAGACCTGTGACGGGAGCTGATTTTTTTTTTTTCCCCCCCCCGCACTTGAACTTTCACTGAAAGAAGGAGACACACGCTCAAATACTTAGTTGCAGAATATTTGCGAAAAACGGATGAAATTTCAGGCATGTTAAGGTACCCTCCCCCCTGAACAAAAGTTCACTGGAAGTATATTATCCAAACCGAAGGATTCCACGAGGGGTTCGCACTACCTAGTTCTTGGGCCGTGAAAAAAGAAGCAAAGTCGGAAGTCCGTTTTTGTGCATGCAAAGGAGGAGGCGGGACACTGGCATGCAGGTGAGACGTGACCCAATCGGATGTCATGAGGCGGGGAAAAAACACCGGTAATGGAGGAGAAAGTGGGAATAACGAAAAAAAAAAAAAAAGTAGTGGCAGAGGGCTGGGTGAGGAAGGGATTGGGGTTTTTTTTTCTTAAACTTGAAAAAAATGTTTAACAACCGCACTTATCCTTTCATTGCTTACTCGTTTTGCTGTCGTAAAAAGGAAATAAGACACGGGGGGTGGGGGGGGCAAAAGCCAAACTAAGAAACAATTAGAATGGGATCTACCGAACAATGGAGTTTGTTTACCATAGCGTGTCCAATGCCTGAGTGCTTTGTAGGGAGAGGGGGGAAGAAAGGAAAGCAAATCAAAAACTGTGAACAGAAGGAATTGGAGGAAAGGAAAAAAAAAAAAAAAGGGGGGGGGGGGGGAAAGATCGAAAAAGAAGGCCCTCTGGTGAGGAGTGCTTTTCGCTAGGAGAAGGGCACAGGTTAGTAGTATGAATCATTCCATGGATGGTGTTAGTTAGTTCTGCCGGCAGGTTAGTAACAAGTTAGTCGTCGCAGCACGTTAGTCGTCGTGATCACTCACTCACTCGGTTGGATGAGAAGAAGCACTCACCTGCGAGAGCTGCAGGACGGCCGAAAACTAACGACAACGCATTGGCGGTGCCGAGCACACACTACTTTGCGGAGGTTCCACACGAGCGTTCGCGGGGACCCTTGTCGGGCTTCCGTGTGCCCGGCGGCAGGGAGAACTCACCCCGCGCTGCTCCAAAGTCAAATACACAGTGCGTGGAAATACCATGTTGGAGGTTTGCCAGCGGAAAATGACCGAGGCTTGGGATTGCGTCATCAACGCCGCCGACAAGAACCGCTTATTGCATCATGAAAATACATTTCATAAATTGTAGTCTTAAAACCTGTTGCAGACGCTTGACAAAAAGTTCTCAACAATCACCGAAAAGCCTCGGCGGCGGAGGTCAGTGCCGTGCGAGCGCTGCGTTTTGTTTTTGTTTTTAGCGTTAGGAAGCGCGTGCACGGCGGGGCTGCGCGTTTACCTGTCTGAGGTTGCGGGTGACCTTGACGTCGTGCCAGGCGTTGTCGTTGAACTTGCCGTTGACGGGCTCCACCAGGGCCTCGAAGGCGCCCGAGCCCAGGTTGATGACCAGCGACACGGCGCCGTTCTTCAGCGCCAGGTTGACGTAGTCGGCCGACTTGCCCGTGTGCAGCATCAGGCCGTTGCGCTGCAGCGTCTTGAAGGAGAGCGTGATCTCGTCGCTGCTCGACTGGATGGGGTTGGGCGACAGGTCGTAGCAGAAGAACTCGGAGCCCTTGAAGGTGGCCACGTACTCCTCGCGTGCTGTCGAAAAGAAGAGGGGACAAAAAAAATATACTCAGTCTCGCCGCCATATTTGTTTTTTCTTTCTTTCAACCAGTGGTTTTAGTCCTAACGCTGCGGTAGAGATTTTTTTTTGTTTGTTTTGCATTCGCTCGTTGAGTGCTAATCTCTAAAAAAAATTGCAAAAAGAAAGACGACAAATTGCATTTGACAAGATAACGAGAGTGATTAGTACATTTCCCGGGCCGCGTCGCCTTATCCCCCCCCCACCCCCCCACGCGTTTTGCTCCGAGGTGACAAAACGGTGGGTGTTGATCACAACTAGCCGAGGCAAACAAAGCTTGGAAAATATTCTTTAAGAAGCTCCCAATGTTTGTTATTGTCACGCAAATCTGCACTGACGAATTAAAAAAACACACACACACACACACACACACGCGCGCACTCACACACGGTGCTACGGCGCTAATTGTAGCATAGTGCGGCGCGTAAACAAGCTTTGATCACCCGTGTGGGTTTGCAGCTTCCCCGGAGCGGGACGCCAGTGCGACACACGAGTCGCGAGTGTCGTTACGACAGCCACTCGCGCCAACATGTCGCCGGGAGAACAAGCGCAACCACTGACGCTCGCGTTTGACGTGCAAGAAAATGTCCATTTAATTTTTAAAAAGGTATTTTTTAAAAATATTTGTGAACTACAAAATATACTCAAGATATTATTAAAAATAAGTACAAATTTAGAATATTTTACAATTACAATTCAAATAGATATTTAGATCAAATCATCGACCACGGGAAAAATGAATTGACCAAGTGTCGTGATGACATGCCGACGCGAGACTTTCCCCGTTGCCACTCATCAAACGCCGCAAAGACGGAGAACGGCGGGCCAAGCGCAGCACAAGCGGCCAATTAAAATTCCGCACCACGTGGAGTCGACCAATGGCAGGTCGCCTGGCACACTATTGGTGACCCCCCCCCCCCCCAAGGACATTAGCCCAAGGTTTGGCAATTCATCATCCTTAAGCTCTCGGGCCTCTTATCAAGCCGCGCTTGTGCACGCACGCACGCACGCACGCACGCACATCCGCGCGAAAAGTCATCGAGCGTTGCATACACAAGCGGGCGGCGACGCGTTTCCCCCGTGCCTTCCGCCGCAGCCACCATCTTGCGTACGGGTCGGGCCAGGGTAAGAGGACGAGAGGAGGGGCGGCCGTGTCATAAATAGAGTCAAGTGTAAAAGCATGTTACGGCTGAGACGCAGAAGAGCGGCCGAATGGAAATGGGGCCGCACTCCAACCGGTGAGGAGAACGGAGGGAATAATGAGGAGGGGGAAAGGGGGTGGGGGGGGAATGGCGAGGCGAGGGGGCGCCAGTGAGAATGTGTCACGATTCAAAGGCCAATTATGGCAAATTGTCTTCCTTTTACGTGAAGAAGTAGGAAAAGATGAAGTGCCAATGTGTCGCCTGCCAGTCGCGCTGGCAATATTAACTATCGTCTGTGTGTGTGTGTGTGTGTGGATAAGTCTAGGTTATTTATGTGCTGGTGATATCTTAACAGGGTCGGCGTGCGGCGCACCTCTACGCTCCCCCCCCCCCCCCCGGCAAATTTACACCCGCCAACAACAGCGCGCGTAAAGCATCCCCGGCGCTCGATGACCCCGAAACGCTCACGCTTCCTCTTCCTGTTGCAAATCCTCACATCACAGCGCGTCTGCAGCATATGGAAGAGCATACGTGGATATATATATATATATATATATATATATATATATATATATATATATATATATATATATATATATATACACACACACATAGACAAACACACATTTTTTTGGCACACCTGACGCACTCGCTGCGAGTGGATCATCTCGGATTAATCCAGTGAGTCAGTATTAGCTTGGTGTGAACACAGTAAGACACAAAACGCATGGGAAGGAAATGCTGCCTTACAAGGAATGACAGAATTATTTAAATAAAGACAAAAAATAAAGCGCACCAAATGGGGAGGGCATAGCTGTCGTAACTGGACACACGAAAATCCCTCAAGGACCCATGCCCAAAATTCAACAGGATTGAGTGAGGCGCACATGATCCCAGACAGCTGCACTGAATCAAAATGGCGGCCAGAGGCGGCTGGGCGCACATCAGGGGAGCGCACATTACGCCATACCTAATGGTGGCGAGGTGTGTATGGGAAGGGGGCTGTTTAATAAGACAGCGGGCTGGCAAACAACATGGAGGGAAAAGGATGGATGAAGAGGTGAAGGAGGGAGGGGGGCAGAAAAAAAATTCTGCTCCATCTACAGTAAATCCCAGTGCGGCGGGCTTCAATCAAAGCGCCCCTGTCATTGTGGAGATAGCACGCTGCAATTCCCCCACTACCCCCCCCCCACCACCACCACCAACCTCCACTCGTTTTTAGCCCACGATGCAGTTTTGCTATCAGCCGCCAACACACAAACACACACACACACACACACGCACACGCTGTCTAAGGCATCGCCTCTTTAATAACCGGCAGGTGGATTAACTCCACGCTTAACTAGCGCAAACAGATATACGAGCAATGGCTTGCAAATGTATGTAAATGTATGCGAAGCGGGTAAACTGTCGGGGGGGAAAAAATAAATAGAAATCGAAGCTGTCAGAAGTCACTCACTGGCAGCTGCTCGCCGAGAAGAACGGCGGCTCACCCGTTGCTGCGAGCGGGAGGATGTTGGCTTGTCGCTGCGGCGCTGGACAGATTGGCTCTAGCTGACTTTTTTTTTTTTTAATACTGAAAGCTTTTAAATGCCGGGGGGGGAAAAAAGGGGGGGCTTTTAAGTGTAAAAATAGCCACACTAACTGCCGATATGTTAAGGGAGAACACTTGCCCTAATAATGAATGTTTCTTTTGTCCAAAAATACTGATTGCTTCGGCATCATCTTGTGACATGTTAGGGCCAAGGAATATGTTGGGGTGATGGGAGGATTTTTTTTTTTTTTTAAATCAGGCCATAGTCTGATCTAACAGGAAAAAGATGCATTGCTGCCATCTTGTGGCATCTCTGCAGCAGGCAATCCAAAACATTCTGAAGAAAAAAAAAAAAAGCCAAAGTAAAAGCACTTCTTCGGTGTTGCTCATTCAATGTGTTGTAAGACAAAACGAGTCATCGGCCAAGAAGCCGCAGCTGACCATGAAGTGACTAATTTCAGCTTTTTATTGTCAGGGCCAAGAAGACTCCGTTTGCCGACGGGCGACACAAGTGAGTAACGCTGATTGGCACTGATTAAAATGGCCGCCGTCAGGAATCCGTATCGATTCAACGGGTAATGGCGGCTTCCTTGATTGCGCGGCACGGTGAGACCAAATGAAACTTTGGTTGAGAAAAACAAGAAAGGGCTGAGGGGCTACCTGGGAATTTCAAGGTTGACTTGTTTTAATACGTTGGCTGCACATTTTACACTGAAAACACCATTTCGCTCTGTCGTCACAAAAGCGTACTTGTCATTTGACCAAGGTAGTGCCAGTGGGGGGGGGGTGGACGTGAATGGCTTGAAGAAGGATTTTAGCAGTCTTTGCTCCCGCCGTCGTTTGAATATTTGACGTGTCAGTCAAAAAGATGCTGATTACGCAAGGTATCGTTTTGTTGAGCTCAACATTTACTGTCAATAAAAGGCCAAATATTGTGCCGATCACTTTTAGATGTTCACAGGTTGAAGCGGACAACAGCCGGAACGAGCATATGAACTTTGGCGGCGGCCGGTCGCCGTTTTTTAACCACTTGGTGACTTGACTGAACGTGCCTAAAACGAGCCAGGAAACGATATTACGATGCTTCGCTCTTGACTTCGCTCACGTCGCCCGTTTGATGTGTCAAGCATGTAGTCTCCTCCCATTTTGGGGTGTGACAACTTGTGCTAAAATTGCCTCTATTGATCTATAGATCTATTGAGTCGCGGCGAGCTCACAGTGCCTTCTGGACTGTAGCTCACAGTGACCAAATGGAGGAAAAGGCGGCGGGGGGGGGGGGGGGGGGGCGTATAAATCAACCGAGAAATACCACCAAGTCTTGCGCATTTCAAGGTTGGCTGCTTCTGATACGTGGCTGGCGCGTTTAGCGCCGTATTAAATCTTTTGAGTTCTTGTTCCATTTTGTATTTTTTTGGGGGGTGGGGTGTCTCTATCTGCGTTCATCCCCCCCCCCCCCCCACCCTCTGCCTGTTTCGGTGTGTAGCGCCGCTTTGGCCGCATCCCCGCCGGTACCCAGGGAAACCGGCTTGTTTCCATGACAATGTCTGCGGGCGGAACAATGTGTTTGTCTTAAAGTGGGATAAGATCACAGCTACTTTCATCCTTTTTAGTCACACATGCGCGCACACGCGCACACAAGCCCCGGATGCTATATGCTTTGTACAAAACGACATACACACACACACACACCCACACACACTTGATGAAGCCGTCTTGTTCGCAAATAATAAGCAACCTCTTTCCGAGCGGGGGGAAATGAAATGGCTCCTTAATGGATGCCGCGGCTATTTCAGTTGTTGTGTTAATGCCAGACAAGCGCCAAAAATAATTGAGTTTTTGTCATGTGTGTGTGTGTGTGTGTGTGTGCCCGTTCTGGCAAACAGCAAAAGAAATGAACTTCAAATGCCAGATGGGGCACTGGAGTGAATCGTCGATTGCAGAAAGGCTTCGATGCAGCATTGTGGATGCGGTGAAACCAAAAAAAAAAATAAAAAAAAAAAAAGCTTTGTGGCGACACGTAAGCGAGTGGAGGAACAAGTGGAAGAAACTCCGCAGTGAGGCTATAAAAAAAACGTGTGAAAGACAATAGGAGTGCGAGCGAGTGAGTGAGTGAGTGAGTGAGTGAGTATGTGCGTCAGCAGCTTGGGTGAGGTATCTGCATCGCTGATGAATCCCAACCGCGTCCATGGAGAGAGAATCCCTGCAGTCTAATCTCACTTCCTGTCTCCCTTTTGTGTCTCCGACCTTCTCCAGCCGTATCTGCGCTCACCATCGCTTTGCTAGCCCCCCCCCCCCCCGACTAACCGGCGCCACAATGGCTGCTGTCTATCTACAGGCGCCTTTAAATGGTTCAATGTCGCCCGTTAACGATGTACACTTGTTCATAAAAATGAGACTTAAAAAAAAAAAAAATCTTGTATCTGTGACAAGAATGACACCTGGCGAGAAAATATCTGAATATTGCGATTAAAAAAAATTTTTTTTTTTTTAAAAGGTGGAGCTCTGCTGCAAAAACCTGAAGGTCTACGGATAACACATATCAAAAAGCACCCACACCATGCATCTCGCATCTTGAACCCATGCAACATAAATGGACTGTTTAAAAATAAACGGTACTACGATAATGGCGCTGGCATGGGAATTCGAGCCCCCCCGCTGCGAATGATGAAATTCTGCAAACGAATCGAATCGATCATAAAGCAACGCCGCAATGCATCCAGCATGTGCACAATCACCAGCGCATGTTACATAAGCAACACTATTGAGTCATCAAAATGACTCAACACCACCAAGCCACTTTCATGTCGGGCTCATTAACATTTGCTCGCATACGAGCCTGAATAACATACGAGTGGCTGTCGTAGGCTACAGGTAGACGATAACGGAAAATATTTCAGAATTTTTTTATTTATTTTTTTTGCGCGTCGGGTTTGAGATCGAAGGCCAGCAGTCTCAATGACTGCAGGGGGGGGGGGGGGCACCGCTCCGTCTTGGCAGTTTTATTTTCACGGCCTCAAGTTGCGAAAATCACACGGAACCATCAGTCCACACTCGGCCTTTTAACGCCGGAATGCCCTCACAGCTCCTCTCGCCCGCTGCTCACTCACTCGTGCGAGTGTCGCGTCCGTCGGTGTACTTTTAGCCGCGGCGCCGTTTGGCGGTCGGTACGACGTGGACATGATTTCAGTGTTTTGACTTTGGGTGAGATTTTTTTTTTTAAACTGATTTTAAGTACGAAGCTATCAAGAACTTCGGATAAATGCACAAACGAACCGCTGGCCCAAAACGAACAAAGACCCTTCTGGTTCTTAAGTGGCGGGGGCTGGGGTGACTCATACTGGACTCCAAAGTGAGTCACATAATGGGGGGGTGGGGGGGCAAGAGTCAGAATCAAACTTTTTTTTTCCCTCCCCATATATCATTGAACTTACTATCCTGTGGATCTTGAAAATGTCAGTTAAGATCCATTTAATGACGCCGAGCTTCACTTCATTTTCATTTTCCCCATCGGTTGCCCAACACGCTAAAAACTTCTATGACGAATACAATTTTTCCTCCTTTGAGCCTCGGCAAAGCTGAATTTGATTAAACCTGAATCAGGTCTGTGCAACTTTTATGAGCCCTCTGGGATAAGGATGAGTAAGAGGTACAGGACATGTTGTACCTTACTGGTACCGACTGGTTCTCTGCGTCTTGGCGCCTGTTACCGGCCTCGCGCGGGCATATGGCGGCGGAGTCAGCAAAGAGCTTTCCGTGTGCGCGCGTGTGTGTGTGTGTGTGTCCCGGAGTGAGGAGGAGGCGGAGGCGGTAGGAAAAGACAACAGGCCGATTTTGACACAAACGCGCCGGCGAAGCGCCCGTCCATCTGTGCGCTCCGCTCGTCACAAGACAAACGTGTTGGGGGCGGGGGGGGGGGGGGGTACTGGCTCGGTTTGCCGACGCTTTATGTGTCACAAGCGATGACTCACAACCCGCCGCCTCCCCTGAGCTTCGCAAACGCTCACACCAGGCACGCACGACGGGCCGGCCGGCGCGCACTCACTTCGTCCTCGCTCCCGCGCCTTTCGTCTGCTGACCGTGAAGAATTTGTGCGGGCAGCCTTACTCATGCATATTTACACACACGCGCGCGCGCACACACACACACACACACACACACACTCTCACCTACTCAGCAGGCCCTCTTTTAAAGGTTATTGTGTGTCGGCGTCGAGCGCGCGTGTCATTTGGTCTCCCCGCTTCATGTACACGTTTAAAGGTCACCTCGCTGACCACTTGACTACGCCGCGCGCGGATTTGATGTGGAGAACCCTCCACCGACGAGCGCTATTAGCCGGACAAACGGGCTCTGGAGGTAGCGCGCAAAATGAATCACGATAAACAGGCCAATGAGACGCAAGGCGCTGTTGGAGACGCTCCAAGTCGCCGCTCCAATGGCCGCTTGACCTCGGAAGACTTTGCGGATGATGAAGTAAAGGCCGCGTATTCGCAATCAGTCAACCAAAACGCAAACCGTGAAACGTGAACAAGCTGCACTAAATGCACTACAAATTACAGTAATCCCTCATTTATCGCGGTTAATGGGGACCAAAACCACCCGCGATAAACGAAAATCCGCGAAGTAGCGACCAATTAACATATACTGGTAAAAAAAATTTTTTTTTTTACTTTTTATTAAAATTCGTGGACTTTTTGCGGACTTGAAAAAACAACTAAATAAAAAATTAATGAATATGTTTGAAAAAATCTGCGATGCACCAAAGCCGCGATAAACGAACCGCGAAATAGCGAGGGATCACTGTATCTACAAATAAGCAGTCGCTTTGGAATTTTGGATTGCCAATAGAAAAACGCTACGAAGAAATGATGCGCGGGTTCTCGATGCTTTGCGGAATGAAACGAAAAATCCACTTAGGCCGCACCTCTGTCGTGCGAGCGTTTTCACGCCCTCACTCAAAGTGCTGTGTTTTTTCCTAGGGCGGAAAGATAGCAGTGTTTTATACGTAGGAGGGGAAAGGTCTGGGACACGCCATCAGGGCCGTCATCCCCCCCCCAGGGGGCCAAAGGAGCGAGGCCCCGCAGGGCAGACCGCAGCATTGCTGCGCCTTTGCAGATACCAGCCGCTCGCCGCACATCACAGGGAGGCGAGCCGGCTGGCTTTATCACCGCCGCGGTTCCTCCGCCTTTTCCTCAATTGCTCCCGCTCGCAGACACGCGTGCCGTATATCTTTCAAAGACACTCTGCCCCGCCACCCCCCCTAAAAGAAAGTCATTTGGGCTTTGCGGGCTCCTCAGAAAGCCTCTTCATGCCCAGCTAACCTAGGCGAGGCTCCGTCGGCACCGTTTTACGACCTTCGCGTCGAACAGACACGGCCGTGTGTGTTCGGTCGCAGATAGAGCGCAAGGGGGGGCGCAGAAAAGTTCTACTCCATCAAACAAGAAACTGGTCTGATCTAGTTTGCCACGTTGCTCAACAGGGATGGGACCAGCATAAAAGCAGGTAGCGTTCGGTACGCCCGACACGGCACAATTCGCCCTTACGGACCCGTTTGGCATTTAGGCTAAATAATTGGAGTGATCGTTTAGTTTCGGTTAGTTTTCTTTTTTTTTTTTAAACATTTGTCTTTTATATTGGGTTTTTTTTTCATTAACGAAAATAACCCTGGTTCAAGTATTTCAAAATGCGGAGGAGGATGAAGGAATTTCGCTTTCAGCGGCGCTCTCTTCTCGAGGACTCGGCGGCACACGACTCACACACTCAGATACCGTCGGCAATCCGAAAACCAGAAAAAAAGAAGAAAAAAAAGCTTTTGAATCGTGACGTTGTGATTGCTGATTACGGGCGTCATTTGCGTCATTCAAGCTATTTCGGTTCCCTCCAGTTCTTTCATCGAACCGTATCGGAGACGTGGCGACCGTCATCACGTTGGCCTGTCCAATCAAAGGTCGCAGTGGGACAGGGTGGAGGTCATGTGGGCCAATCAGTGCATTCATCAGAGTCATGCGGCGCGGCACCTACCGTTTGGAACGGCGCCCCCTTGGGTCGGCGCTCGCAATCATTCGCACGGGTGCGGGCACGCGAATGGGCAACTTCAGACATGCACGCTATGCGCACGCGCATGCAGCAGCAGCTTACCTGCGTGTTCAAATAATACCACTAAAGCGATGAGCTGGAAGGTTTCAACCAGTGGTGGGCAAACTTTGCTGCTCAAGGGCAACGTTGGATTACGACAGTTGATTGGCAGATTACGTTTCAAATACAGAAATACATTTGAGTCTAAAAGGTGTCAATTAGATCATGGTCAAATAATTCATTTGAATTCTTTGATTTGCACGGTTTAATTATAATTCAATGGTTACGAATTATTAAAAGTAAAATATTAAACATGCAAAAAAAAAAAAAATGCTTTACTTATTCCATTATTAAACGCAACAAGCTGAATGCCCACCCCTGCTGATGGTATAAGTGCATTGCATGGCAAAACCACGGAGGGCCACAAAAAGGAAAATCAGTGCAATACCTCGCAGCTTTCCTAAATTCACACAGTGAGCAGTCCAAAGACAGCACAGGGAAGGGGGGGGGGGGGAAAAAATGCAAACATTTGGCATTGTGAGTCAGCGGCACTTGGTTTTTGGGGCGTGTTCAAAAAAAAAAAAAAAAAAAAAAAAAGAAGGGGAATGGGGGGGGACAGACTACCTCGGAATTGCTTTCATATACTGCAGGAACATCTGCTCGGAGAGACATGACACCCCCCACCCCCAGACCCCCAACACTAGTGTATGGGCATCATGGAAGGCGATGAAAAGGCGGCAAAAACACGGGGATGAATGCCCATACCGGGAGAGTTGCCACATTTGTCCACGTGCATGCACGCACACACACACACACACATGACGACAGCTGCAGAGGTGGAAGCATAAAAGCCCCCCCCCCAAAAAAAAACAGCCAAGCAATGCAAAGGCGCTCCCATGTCACTGAACGAGGTACAAGGCGACCAGGTGACGCACTGCTGTACCTAATTAAGTGAGCTGGCCAGAAGTTGCGCGCCTCTGAATTCATCCTGAAAAGCCGCATTTAGGAGTTCCAGCGCCAACGCTGAACTCATCCATTTGGGCTTCAATTAAAAAGCCAATAATCGTTTCCACGGCACCGTTTAAAAGGGAGAAGGCAGCGGAGGAAAAACCTCGATTACAGGAAAGAACTGACCTTGGTTCTGCGCCTAGAGAGACAACTTCCTCCCTGCGCCATGTGGTGATGAAGATGGAGATGGCTGGGTAAAGGGCAGGGGTGGGGGGGGGGGGGGGGCTCATATGTGTGTGTGTGCATGTTGGGGGTGGCCGGTATGTAGCAGAGTAACAAGAGGAAGTGAAGTAAAAAGAGCCCATACCTTGGTCGCCAATCATCAGGTGTGCCAGACCTTAAAAGGAAGACAAGAGCACAGTCAGCACAGCAAAGGATCATGGGGGGGGCGGGGGGGGCGTCAAGTGTGCCGTTAGGTACGCTAAGCTAGACGTGCGCGTCGAAACAACTACAAAGATCTCGCTGAGGCGTTCCACACTTACTCGTCCCGATGCAGCAACGGAAGCCGACTGCTAACGGGATACTTGGCGCTAAGTGCGCGTCTAACATGTCACCTTGAAACAGAGAAACGCAGCACTTACCGCTCGGCTTTAAGCCTTTATATGGCCACACCGTGCATTTCGAGCAAGGCCAAGTCGTAGACCCAAAACAATGACGGATGACGACGTAGTTAAAAAAATAAAATAAAATCAAAAAAACTCAAGAGTAGTGCAATTGAACTTTTATACATGAAAGAGAAGGAATGAGCAACTGAAACTACAGATGACTATGTGCTAGGAAGATGGATCGAGAGAAGCAATGAATTGCTGCATTTCCTCACATAGTGGGCGATTTTTTTAGGCGTCAGGCGCTAAAACGAGACAAATGGTCTTCGTTTGCGTTTGCTTACTCCACAGCATGGCATTGATTAGCGGCGAGGTGCTTATTTATACCAAAGCACACGGCTTTGTCTTGATTGACTTAAAAGTAGAGACCATTACATGTCTATTATTAGGAAGGTGAATTTTATGCTTATTTACGCAGCTACAAAGGACACCAAATATATACTACGAGTAAGGCGCTAACTTATACAAATGGGTTTCATTTGTGCTCACTGACTGGACAATTGTCTTGTTAGGAGTCAGGCACTCCCCTCAGACAAAGAGTACGAGGCATCTTTTGGGAGAAAGGGCGCTTAGCTTATTTCTACAAATGCATTTCCTTTTGGCTCACTGACTCAAGAGCAGAGTACCAAGTGTCTATTGGGGGTAAGGTGCTTACTGATCTCAATGCGTCATTTGTGTCCACGCACAAACAACAAGTGTTATTAAGAGTAAGGCTCTCTTTCAGTTTAATCTGCGCTCATTTATTGACCCTCGGGAGGAAGTCCGCTGTGCCTGAAAGAGTTCAATTTGTGTTCATTTACTGCAACTTGCAAAGCCTTTATTGTACCAAAGTGTTTTTTGTTGTTTTTTTATAAAAACGCATGCAGCAACTCTTTGGAGTACGCTGCTCATGTGCCTGGTTGGCTTTGTCTTATTGACAAAGTGTTACAGTGAAAACACATTGGCGTTCTCTTTCCACGATCTATTTCAGGTGCGGTATCACGCCCGGCATGCGTCGGTGCTGAACACCCGCTATTTGAGGAAATGACGGCGTCAGCAGAACCAGCCGCAGGAGATCAAGGGTGCGTCAGGGCGACCTACCTGGGGTGTAGCTGTGCTCTGGGGCGGGTGTCACGGCCAGGCGAGGAGAGAGAGAGACAGACATTCATTAACATGCATGCCAAGTCGTCGGGTTACCATGGCTACTACTTACTGTACATGCACACCGATCTGGGGTTACCGCGGCAACGCGCATGCAGACGCCACCATTTGATTGGTCCACACACACACACACACACTAACGCGCATAGCTGCATTAAAAAAAATCAATAAAAAAAGCATGTGGACTCACTTCCTCACACACTTGTGGGTAGAGAGCAACATTGTACACGTTCCTACCTGCAGGTTAGGGTTGGAGAGCCAGTCACCCTCCAGACTTACCTTGAGGCCGCTTCCTTTCCCTCGAGCCCACCCCGAGACAGATAGCATGCGTACACATGGGCTTGCGCACACACACGCACGCACACACGAGCACGCACACACACACTCGCAGACAAATGATGTCATTATAATGATGTGAAATTGCAGGAAGGGATGGAGTCGCAGTGCAGGAAGGGGCATGCAAGGTTCAACACCGGCGTGACATTGTGTGCGTGTTTAGCACTGGAGCATGTGTGTATGTATTTACATGTGTGTTTGTGCCCTTGTGCTCGTCGCGTGGCAGGAACAGGTGGAGCGATTAGCATGCTTACTACGCGCGAGGCCTCAAGGACAAGGGAGCCGCGGTTCACTGTGACTTCACCGGAGGGGCGCGCTGGGGTCGGTCAATCATCTGCCGCCACCATACGTGATTTTTATTATTTTTTTTATGACATTGGCAATATCCCAATGTGGTGAATCTTCATGATTCGAAAAGCGTCGGTGACCTCGCTTTCACATGTGGACATTCAATAGTTTATTGCATTTGTGCTGCTACCAACATGTATACTTTCATTTGCAAACTAAAATTTGGTGGTATGATGGCTTGCTCCATCGCAGTATTTCATGCATCAACTTATTTGACACATTTTGCCGCTTTCATCAACTGAGAAAAATTGAACGACGTCTCTCTATTTTCAATTGGTAAAAAAAAAAAAAATCAATATTGACCTTCCAGGGCCAGTAAATGTTCTTGCAGATGAAAATAGCGGATTCCTTTATGCCGTTAAGGCGCTCGAGTACATCGAAAATACTCAAGTAGCCACTGAATTCATTCGCTTGAGTTTCACGTTTGTTTCCAATGACTTTATCGCCACCTCGTTCAGAGCGACAGGCCAGCGGTTGGCTAATGAGCAAGGAGAACACGTTTGGCAGACGCGCCGCTATCGCGCTGGCATATGCAAATGTGGCCGAGGAGTTCTTGACTGGAGACACGCTACGAGGCGCTCAAAGTAATAATTGAGAGCGGAGTGTAGGCCCGTGGCTGATAATTCGGCCATTTCGTTTCCTCTTGGCTCACGTTAGAAAAAAAAAAAAAGAAATGCAGCGAATGAGCGTAACAAGCTTTCAAAACAAATCGCACTGGTTGAGGCAAATTAAAACGAAAAGAGGACAGAGTGACACATTCCGAAAGTCGCCGACGTCGCAACAGAATGCCGTTGTAAGCAAGGGCACAAAACATGACGAAATGTCAAGCCCCTTGTGGATTGTTGCGAGTATTAAATGAATGAAATGTCGATCTGTTCTGCGTTGGCCGTATGAAAACAAAGCATTCTGGTCAAGTGAAAAAAGAAACATTTGGACCGTGTGACTAATCTCCCTGGCGATTTGCAGACGAACCAAATGACCTTTTCTGCCTATTAGATCTTTCTGCACATTTACGGGACCTTTCTCTTTTGCTCCATTACAGCTGGATTGTGTAACGCTCCGAGACAAGTCTCGGCCAAGATTTCTGGGTTGAACCGTGCCAGCTGGGCCGGAGTTTAACATCAACAGATTCCTTCCCGAAAAGGCCAACTCGCAGAGAAAAAGGACGATTGGGTAACTGGAAACCTTGCTTGTGTAAAAAGCACCTCAAGGAACGACTCCTTTATGCGCTTGTTATTGAACATACCGCGGCTTTGACTGTTTGACATTCATTGCCGAGCGGTGCTTTTGACGTTAGCACAGGTCAGTCAGAAATCCACCAACGCCTGCACGTACTAAAATACGGTACGGTGAAACTCCTCTACAACGAAATCTACATGGGTGAAAATACCCCCCTAGTGTGAAAAAAAACTTCATGCATTAACACCATTCCCACTTTCCAGTTTCAAATTTGCTACAGTGAAAAACCCCCTGTTGTGAAAAATTCTTGCTGCAAACATGATTTCGTTGTAGAGGAGTTTCACTGTATTAGCATAATAAAAATTTGCAACGGGAACACTAGTTGTTTCCTCAGTCTAGCGTGCGACAAAGGTTACAAACAAAATGAAACCTCTGCGCATATTGCCGACATAAGTGGATTCTTTTCTCTCCCCCCACCTCCATTTTAAAGGAACGGCCACTATTAAAGCGCTCCTGCTGCGAGGAGATCGCTTCCCGGCGGCAACATCAATCGCAATAGAAATGTGAATCCATCTGTATGCAAATAAAAGAGGCCATTAAAAGTAGCCGTTGCACGCCGTACGGTATACTATATCAGCCTGGGTGTAAAATGTACGTCGACTTGCGTTTTGCCAGCAGAGCCGCACGAATGCTGTGATTAATGCCGGAGCCTTGCGGAACGTGCTAATGTGTTTCTCCGTGGCCGCGCATGCGCACGTGGTCCTGAATGTTTGTGTGTAGCTGCAGCGATTGCACGTAATTCCCGAGCTTCTGCAGGACCATTGATCAATGGTCCGCCTTCCTCTCACCTAGTAAACACATAGATGGCACTCAACGCTGCAACTACACATTCACACCCATTGACTGGCCACCATTGGTTTCTCGGATATCAGTCAGTCAGTCACTTAGTCAATAAAGCCGCGGACGCCCAGTTTGCAAATAGAAACCGCACTAAGATTTAAATGCTTTGAAATAATGAAACCCTTGCCTCACTTCATCTTCACTAGATTTTTAATTTTTTTTAATTTTTTTTTTTTTAAAACGCCCCACGGCAAATAGTGAAACGCAGCGGGCGGTCCAACTAGTCTGATGTAATTATCTTCCCTGTAATTGAAAGCACCACTTGTTGCAGTCATTCACACAGCATGCGCTTGTCTGCGTGGCATCTGTAAAGCTGAAGATAACATCACACTGTACGTAATCTTATTTTAATTAAGTAGCAATAGTTCTTGGTGTAGTACCTCGGTTCATCTCGACTTAAATAAAACAACTCGCAACAAATAGGGGATGGATCTAAATATTTTTGTGAGTTCGCCATTTGTCCAAAAGATGTTGACAACAGTCATTCTAACCTGCTCATCAGTTGTGATTAGAAACAGTCGATAACTTTAGGCAGCAGCAGGACTAACGGGGAATGGGGGGCAAAGGAATGGCGATGGGGACAGGAAGCACAAGGACGGAGATACGCTGCCGGCATGAGGTCTCCCCTATTAGTGCTGTCTCCATGGTAACACTGGCCAGTCTGTGCTAAAGGCTCCGGGAAATTTAAAGGGAGAGGGCGCGGGGCGGGGGGCGGAGGGTGTCGAAAGGGAAACGCGTAGGGGTGTGAAGGTGTGAAGTCCTCTCGGAGACAATCGGCCACATTGACATTTTTTGGCGAGTGCGTCGGCGTCTATCGCTGAAATCGACGGCTTGCACGTTCAGCCGAGATGTCGTAAAATGGCCTATTGATTAGGAACGCAGATTTCTATGGGAGGTGAGCACATCAAATCGGATGACGGCGTGGGGCGCGTCCTACGTTCGAGGGTAGGCTCGGCAGCCAACAGGGTGCCACCACATCCCATTCTGCAGTTGCTCCATCACAGAGGAAGGGAGAAGGATTTTTGATGGGGGGAAACCAACAAATGCGTCTTAGGAAAATCGGCGAATGTAATTTGGAAATCTGGGAAGTTGGAGAACTCAAGTCGAGACATCCGATAGACACACTTGATTGCGACCAACACGGGCGGAGGCTTTCTCGTAGAAGCTCCGGCACCGATCGTATATCAACAATCTCAGCCGTGACATTCGTTATCTCTCTGGAACCGTTCCCCCAACAACGACGAACTGCGAAGCTATTTTGCCGATGCCACTTAACGAGAAAAGGCAAAAGTGTGACGATTTGGAAGATCTGCCGCGAAAAGTGGGTCCGGGGGCTTGTTGTTTTTTTTTTTTTTTTCCAGAATCGCGTGGTGAGCAGGATCCAAAGTCGCTGGAGGGCTTTGGCTGCCTCCTGCTATGTGCAGTACTCACCGTAAAATAAGATTCCTTATAGTGGCACTTGTTTTGGCCCGAGGCTGATTTGACCGTATTAAACAAGGGGCCACTAGAAAACATCCAGTGAAGAACATAATATTTACCTCTGTTGTCCCTTGTCTGTTTCTGAGCTCGTTTTCGGTCTGTTGAACATTCTTCTTCGACTTCTGAGCGAATACATGAATCGCGATGCAATTTGGTGCAGATCCAAATGACGGTTGTTAGGCCTCTCCGAAGCGCTATTCTCATTTTAATGGGACTCTGCAGTATTTAATGATTTGTAACTGGCACGAGGACACGCACGCCCCGTGTCTTGAAACGCCTTCAAAGTATTGGCAAGGCCAAAAGATCGTCTGTTCAGCTACGTTCTGGGTGCGGGGGCGAAGGCCGAGCGGGATCGATGGGAATGCATTAGCAGGTGACAGGCGTGGAAGTGGCGTTCATTTTTCAGCCTCTTCAACCAAGTCCAATTCAAGTCTGGCCAATGGGAGCATCCATACGGTCGTCAATTTAGAATCTTCCGCTTCGACTAGCACATGGCTACGCTTCACAAAGGCAGGCTGCAGTGTTTCCCAACCTTGATTGTGCCAAGGCACATCAACAAATCTGTTGGCCTACCGCCAAACAAAAACGTCGCAAAAAGTAAGGAGAAATGATATCGTCTCGGTTTGTGACGTCGTTTTCAGTTCAGCGAGGGGCAAAATGGCCGCCGCCCCCTTGTCATCGGATAATAAGGGATGGATTTCACGGCTTAAGTCCTATTCCACAAACGCAATATTAATCAGAATAGCATGTTTAGACTCATGGGGCTGTATTGAACAAATTATTGTTCAGGAATGAAAAAGAAAAGTGTAAACGTAACCATGCTAGTTTTCCTTCATGAACAAAGAAATATGCCACTGTTCTATACTACTGCTTTTTATATGAAGTCCGACGGAGCCGAGTGTCAGAACACATTACTTTCAACAAAGCTTTATAATGTGATCATTTCCCGCAGCGCACCCGATGATCTCCCACGGCAACCGCGGTGGGTTGGGAATCACGATCATGGAGGGAAGGGCCCACATATTAAATAATTGCGGGCACGGCAACAACAACAAAAATCAATTTACGGCAGCATTAGAATGCAACGCTTGTCATGTTTGTGAAGGCTGCCGGTCCACAGACACCGAGAGAAGCTGCAGCAGTGTGAAAAATGCATGTGTGTGTGTGTGCGTGTGTGTGTGTGTGTGGATTGTGGGCCTGGAACTAATGACTTCCACTTCCATTTATTTAAATGGCAAAGATTGCTTGGGTTCGTTAGGAGCACCTTTTTCTTCTAATCAAATTTTGTAACCGAGGTTTCACCGCATTTGGAACGTGTGCGATTTTCTTTGATTGTTTGCGTGTGTGTGTGTGTGTGTGATGAGATGCATGTCAAGAGGTCAGCAGGGTTGTTGACGCTTACCTTCGCTGCAGTCGTTGCCTTGGTAACCGGTGTCAGAGCAGTCGCAGACGGCCCGGTCGTCGACGAGGCTGCACACGCCCCCGTTCTGGCACGGGTGCTCCGGCCCGCAGCCCGCCGTCACCGTCACGCCCTCGGAGGCATCCAGCGCGGCCAGCGAGCCGTTGATGCTCAGCGCCCCCATCCAGCCGCGGAAGGCGGGGTGGTCGCGCACCGACGGCGCGGTGAGACGGAGAGGCGAGGCCCGCAGCTCGGCCGTCACCCCGCCCACGTAGGTGTGGCTGAACACAGTCATATCTCTCCGCTTGCTCTTCACCTCCGCCCAACCCTCCAGCCGCCCGTCCACTTCCAGAGAGGTGTTCTTCCAGTCCCGCCGGACGCGCACCGCGTGCCAGCGGCCGTCGCTCAGCGCGACGCCCGAGCGCAGCTCGGCCGGCTCGGCGCAGAAGATGGAGAAGCGCAGGCGCAGGTGGCCGCGCAGCAGCAGCAGCTCCAGGAAGTCGCAGAAGCCCTCGTCGTCCAGGTAGAGCAGTAGGCCCTCTTGGCTGTGCGTCCGCAGGCTGAAGCTCAGCACGCTCTCGCAGCACGCGTTCCACACGGGGAAGCGGCCCCACTGGCTGGACACGCCGCCGAACTCCAGCACCTCGCCTTGGGCATGGCCCCCCGCGCTGCACAGGCAAAGGCCCAGGAAGAGCAGAGGGGCCGCCGCCCAGGCGCACATGGCCATCACACTCATGCACACGCTTGCTGTGCAGCTCACACACACACACACTCACGCGCGCACGCACACACACACACTTTGTGGGGAAGGGGTTGGGGGCGGAGGCTAGCGCTGGACAGCTAGCCTCATTGCGCTCTATGTCGAAGACCCTGGCTCCTGGGTTGTGCTCTGGGCTCACGCCGAAGCTCCTTTTCGCATCTTTCACTGCATCGAGCTCTCTCAGTCTTGTGCCAGGTGAGCACGTCTGCCTGTGCTGGGCGCCAACTCCATCTTGGTGGCCTAGATCAGGCCCTCTCTGCCCCCCCTGCAGGAAACTCCTCACGGAGCTTAGCACCGATATTTGTGTGTGTGTGTGTTGCTCACACGCTGCTAATAGAGAGAAATAACACAGTCATTGCAGGATTCTCCTCCTCGTCCTCCTTACTCAGTAGGGGCAAGGTTGCAAGTGTGTGTGAGGAGGGGGGGGGGGGAATCAGGTGTGCCTTGTCATCACTCTCCAGCCACCTACCGAGAAAGCAAGATGGTACAATCAGGTTACTTTACAATTACATTCAGAATGGACCCAAAGTGTCTTCTCACAGCTGCTGAGAGCATTCCAGAACCCCCTCTTTACAAAACTACCTTTTTATTTTTTTTTGGTGTGGCTGTCGGATCGATACGACATCTTGCGGCACCGTTAAGGCTTTTTTCTCCCGCTTTCTTTTTTTTTTTTTTTTTTTTTTAAGGGTTTGATCACCAAAGACAAAAGCGGCGCTGCGGCGAATGACTATCGTCGATTTAACAAATCGTCTCGCGCGCACACACACACACACGTATGCGACGAATAAAGCCAGAAGATGGGGGGGGGGCGACATGCTTGTTCTTGAGAGACGGCGGGAACGACTGCGGTTGAAATATCGATTGTCGATTTGCGGCCATTGCTTCCATTTCCCTTTCTCCGCGATTCAATTCGTCGTGTCCTAGCTTCCACGTTAATTGCCCTTTTCAACCACGAAAACAGAGACGTGGAATACATCATTCTCATGTGTATGATTTTTTTAGAACGGAAGCAAAAGGGTCCACTTACCTCGCGAGCATCCTGTGGCGTCCACACACCCCCCCGGCCACCCCTTCGCCCGTTTTCACGCCACCGCCGGAGGTGAACCCCACCGCGGCTAACACGCCAGGCGGTAGTCGGTGCTTGGTGGGTGGCTAACGCGGCAGTTCGAAAGCCGCTCCAATCACACACAAATGACCACACGGATGTCCTCACGGATGTCCTCACCTACTAACCGTTTCTCGGTCTACTCCCCGGGAGGAGGAAAAGGTGCAGTCGGATGATGCTCATGCTCCGAGAGAGAGGGGGGAAAGACGCACGCGCGCACGGAGAGGGCGAGAGATGATCACGTGAGAGAGGGAGCGACACAGGCGCAAAACAGAGGGAGAGAAGTGAAAAAGAAAGAGGGGAGGGGGGGGGGGAGACAGAGCTAGAGACGGATCCAGACAGAGAGAGCGGAACGTAAAGAGACGGAGGGAAGGAAAAAGATCGTGGGAGAGTGAGACAGATGAGGAGAAGTGATAGAAGCACAACTTTGAGTGAGATGGTAAGAGAACAGATGACCAACAGAGAGCGAGAAAGACAAACAGAGACAGATTTTCGTGCCCAGTACCAAGTCTAGTGCCAAGTGCGGTCCAACTACGCGCATGGATGGACATTTCTCTCTTTTGCCATTTTCGTAGACATCCGCAGCGAGAATTGGGAGTTTGCGCCATTGCGGGAGTGAACACAGCCGACTTGATTCCTGGCCTGGCGTGCAAAGTACTTTTTATAAGACACATAAGGACTTGTGATGTCACCTGGTCAAAAGTCTCGTCTTCCTTCTGTCACCAAAATGTCAGGTGCCATGAGGGTCGTTAAATAGAAAACGCCCAAGGTCTGCCTATCAAGTGTGCCCTCTACGAAAACGCACAACGTGCGCATCGGTTACCTCCCGATTCTCCAAGTCAGGTGACCACAGCAATGTTTAGGGGAAACAGGGACTGGGGGAGCGGGAGGATTACTATGGTAACAATCTCAGCATCAGCACCGTTTGCATTTCCAATGGACATACCAACACCCCTCATCAAACTAACTGCTTGGCTTTCCTCTCCGTCCTCGCCCTACCCAGGCCAAGTTGACCTTTTGGAGCCAAAGGTGTTCTCAAATAACGCTCCCTCCATGTTTTCCCAAGAGCGGCGTAAATCACTGCAGAAAGGATGCACAAATCGACGCCGATCAATTAGACTCAACCCACATTTTATGGCCATCAATTAGTTTCCAATTTGGAGTTTTTGCAACATTTAAACAGCTTAAATTCCCACGGATATTTACATGAAAATGTCCACCCGTTTGGAAGACTAAAATGGACACATCCATCCATCCATCCATCCAATCATCCAGCCTCCCCCTTGAATTCACGTCATTCCCTTTGACAAGCTGACAGCAACCACTGGCCTCTGACTCTTCGCCTACTCTGCAATCAGAAGGTCATGGTGCACACATTACATATAGTGTATGGGAGTGCATGTGTGTGTGTGTGTGTGTGTGTGTGTGTGTGTATGGGGGTAGGGTAACGTGTTGGAATATAGTGCCCCAAATAAAAATTCAACCATCAGCATCCTTGTGCATGCAAGCCCGAGTGTGAGCAAGCCACACTTGGTATGTGTGTGTCAGTTTTCTGCGCAACACACTCACACATACCAGTTGGCTGCAGGGCTGCTGATATGATAGAACGAAGCAGCATGCGTAAAACATGAAAACACGGCACGAGGGGCGTCTCACTCGCACACACCTGCTGTGAAAGGGGTGCGTGTGTGTGTGTGTGTGTGTGCGCGGACCCGAGTTAGTGCCACTGCGCTTGATGGGCAGCCACCTCGTCCTAAATGAGATTAAACGGAAGGTTTGCCTCTAATCGCGGTTTAATGAGTTTCTGTGTAGCTCGTACATTCACTAATTCCACTTGCCAATAGTGCAAACAGCCATGTGGGCGCGCATGCGCGCGCGCGCGAGAGAGCGAGCGAGGTCACCGGACTGCAATCTCTTGCTCATTTATAACAATGGCGACGTGCCGTCCTTATCAAAGGATTGCAAGCTGTAGCTTTAGCAGATGTGCGCTAAACTTGGACATGCACACAGACACACATTGTCCATCCCGGTGTCATTAAAAGTCTCATCAGGAAGTAGCACTGATCGGCTGGCCAGCAGATGGAGAGTGACTGTTCAACAAGAGACAGAATCAAACTAAAACGTGACAACTTGCTCATCGGCTTGGCTGTTTATTAGCTGCTCTGAAAGTGAGCACACACACACACACAAAAAAAAACCTTTAACCCTGACCACAGCTGAAAGGAAGTTGCTGCGTCGGCATGACAACCTGCGGAAGGCTGGTCGCTGTTGATGATTTGCTAAGAAGTAGGAAACATACCACTTGGTGTTTGAAAGTAAATTAAAAAAAATAAGTGACCAAATCTTCATGGCTCTTTGGCATATGTGATGGGTGCCCCATGAAATTTGCCTGGCAATTCATCACTACTAGAATATATACAGCGTAATACATATAATATGGATGTCCTCGGCGGAGATCACGAATAAATGGTATAACGCAGTCGAAGGAAAAAGAGAGGAAAAAGCACAATCATAGATTTCATTGACTCAACAAAACAAGTTTACGTGCAGGTGTGGCAAGGCAGGGGGTGGTGGGTGGGTGGGGGGGGGGGGGGTGTTCCTGAAAGGGGCTCACAGTTCAGGAAGAGTGGGCAGGGAAAGGAGGGTTACTATGGCGACGACATAGGAGATGCTAATTGTCCATTTTCTACCCTCCATAAAGTTTAAGAGCCTCCATGGCTGCTGGCGTTATTCTAACCCAGTCACGGAGACCTCCTCTGGGATCCACAGCCCCCCCTTCACCCCATCCCACCAGGTTCTCCGAGCATCTCTATAGATGCAGTGTAACTTTTCCACAATTTGTGATATGACACTCTTAATTCAAAATTAATTACATCCATTTCAGTGTCTAAGATTGAACACATGTCAAACCCAAATTCGTGGGGTTTACTGTATTTCATGATGTTACTTATTTCAAAATGGATTCAATTCATTTTTTCCACAAAATTCTTCACACCGCACCCCATCATGACAACTACAAAAACATTTTAAAATATATGCTTGCAAATCTATTTAAAAGTGGGGGTGAAAAAAAAACACTGCCCCGCTTAAGCACTTTGTTCCCGCTTTAAGATAAAGATAATTCAATCAGCTGCTGGCGTCACCATGGCAGCGCCATGTTCTATTTCTAGTGCCATAGTATCAACACAATGACACACGCGAGCTGGTGATTTGACACACACACTCTTACTTCCTATCGTCCATTTACTCCTTCTCCAGGCCTCTGCGCGTCTTCCTTTTTGCTCACTCGCTCTCCTCCTCCTTCGTCGTCGTCGTCCTCGCCATCAGCTGGTTGCTTAGCAACTGGGATCATTGATCTGCAGGAGCGCTGTCATGAAAACACGCACACACACACAGCATCTACATAAATGCACACGTAATTAGATAAGTAGAGCCTACAGTGAAGGCGTCCTCACGGTGTAAAGACCAACGCGAAGATGAGAAAACGACTGCTCGCTCTCTCTTTATGTAAATAAATACAATAACTTTATGCATCGTTTTATTGATTAGACTGATAATTGCGAGGCGATAAAGACTTTATTGACCTTTACTTTTTAATTCATCTCTTCAGCAAGGGGAAAACATGCACATTAAAACCAATATCAAAACAAGCCTTGTGATCACACACAAGATCGGGGGAGAAAAAAAAAACAACTCTCGTAAAGGTTCCAATGACTCCAATTTTGCTTTGTACTGTAGCTCATTAAAAATTAAATGACAAAGAAAATCAATCATTTAACTTGCTGACGGAGCTTCTTCTGTCCGATATCGGCCGGAGAGAGAAAGCCAGGCGACGCTTCTTTATTCTCCAACAAATTAAGATCAGCACAAATCTCTTTCGCACACACCCGCTTTGTCTTAAAAAACACGGACACGGCAACACATCGAGAAAACAAATAAAAACAAAAAACGTTTTGGGTTGTTTTTTTTTTAACGTGAAATTTGTTGTGCTTGTCAGCTTCTCCGCTTGCTTAATGGATGGACCAGCTCACACCGCAGATGACATTCGAGATTTTGGCTGCAGGGTAACTAATAGCATGGGACACACTGGGGACGGTCTTCACGAGGTAGTTCGAAAACAGTCCCGAGAACTTTGTGTCTTCCCCACATTTGCATAGATTCCCTCAGACACATACACCTGTTGGTTTTTTAGTGGATATTTTATAACTCACCATAATTCAACACATAACTTGATGCGATAACGGAAATAAAATGTGACACATCCTAACAAGACTCAGTTCAGAAATGTTCCATCTTTTTTAATTTTTCTTTATATATTTTGTCGTTTACTAGTCAGTGGAGAGCGCGCATATTGGCTTTCTTATCATGCATCCGCCTCACTACGGTGTTACATGGTCACAATACGCCCTTTCAGGGATGTCAAGAGAGCACATTTGGATCAACGCTTCCCGAGATGGGAGTCAGAGGATCAAGAGCGTCCTTTTTTGGCATGCATTTGGACTTTTTTTGGGAGGACCATTTATCCAGGCCAACCCTGTCCCTGACCTTAATTTCAGCAGGAGTAGCATGAAATCAACGAGGTTAGTTGGGTGGATGCCGGATGTTCAAATGTTAAAATGTATTTTAAAAGCTGACTAAATAACACAATTTACATTAAATATTCTTCCACTTCCTTCTGATACGTTGACAATCATGTTCAGATTGGCCTTTGGCATGGGGGTTGATGGTATTTGTATGGGACGATGTTGTTGCCACATTGGTGATGAAATGCTGCATCCACATGTGAAAATGCAATGGAATTTCTCTGGGCACATGATAAAGAGAGCGAGACAGGAAAAAAAAAAAGTGAACTGCTTGTTGAGGGGGGAAAAAAACATACGTAGGGGGGCACCCGTTATTAATTCACGGTAAAGTCAGCGACCCCTGGCGTCCGGGCGCTGAAATGACCATATGTGTGAAGTGCACTGACGCCATAAAAAGATTCAAAAGGCGACCTGAGCAATGACGTCTGAAAAAGTGACGAAATAATAATACACACCATATAACGGGTGAGCACGGTGACAAAAAAAAAACTCTGCTCATCGGCCGCGATGTCGCACATAGACAGGTGCTTGTTAGCTCTAGCTTGAGCTCCGTTTCCTGCAGTGACAGAGCTGACTTCAAAATAAAAAAAACTATTCGCGTTGAGCGACGCACTGTTTACACAATGTCTGTAATGACCCTCGGTAATTGATATGTACATTTTTATAAATTATTTGTAGCGATTTTAGAGGGTGCTATGCCTCAAAATGCAGCTTCCCCTCGACCATTGATCCTTTAATCGTGAAACGCAACCGGACATAGTAACGCCAGCTACCTCAGCCTGTGCCCTACACACGGTTTTGTAATGTCCGAAATATTGCTGATGATTTTATGACGACGTATGTTTCCATTGAAGCTTTTTTTTTTTTAATATCACAGCGCAATTGGGCTATTTTGGGGGTTGTCATGTGGGTGTTTGGCTACGGCTCGCTAATTTGGAAGGTGGACTTTCCCTACGAGGAGAAGCGAATCGGTTACGTTAACGGTTTCAGTCGACGCTTTTGGCAGGGCAGCACAGACCACCGCGGAGTGCCGGGGAAGGTGAGTCTGACGTCATTACACACCATGCTCGTTCACTATAACGTCATGTTGCATCATCTCACAAAAAGTAGCTTGACATTAAGCATGTCAAGAGACTGTAAAGTACACTACTGGATGTAATATATTAAAGGCAAAAGTAGGGGTAGGAAAAACCTCAAAGGCCACGTTTGAGTTTGAAAACAGAAGGGAAATTTTCACACCTACGTCATTCGTAGAATGTAAAATAGTCATAATTCATTCTCACTTTTAAATTACATTTGTAATTACATAACAATGACTCAACCAATTGATAGAACTATAAAAATGTGTTTATTTTAATGATAGAGTATTGCTTTGAGATGCAAGTGCCTTACCTGACAATTATTTTGAGATACTTGCCACAGTTTGGTCACTTGGGTCACTTTTTTTCCCTCTCAAGTTCTGAGGAAAAATATTAGTCATATGAGTGTGTCGGTTAGACTCCCATAACAAGTATCACATTTAGCCAGCATCAATTAACATTGGTTTCCTTTCATGGGAAGTTAGTGACGCAAATGCACCATGATGCTGGTTTCTCAAGCGTACTGCAAAAAAGGATGATTAAAAAAAAAAAAGAATTCATTTAATCGACACATCCACCTTTTCTTTTCACAGCCGGGTCGCGTGGTGACACTGGTGGAGGACCCTGAGGTAAGGAAACGGCAGCGAATCAAAATGACCTGTGTGGAAATGAAATGCCTATTTTACAGATAGTTGATCAGAAAATGAACTTAAAAGCAGTCCAAACTTGAATACATTAAATCGAATGAAGCAGTGAATCTTGACTATTTTAGCAGAAAAGGCCCTGGTTAGTCTTTCCACCCCCCATCTGAGCACAAGGCCAGATCCTCGATGTTTATGACATCAGCTTCTCTTCACTATCATAGCAGATGAAGATTAATGAAACAACGCCTCGTTATACAGCCGTAAAACGCCAATTAGCGGCTGATGTTCTTAACGTTTACTACCTTGTAAGCTGTCACTCTATGAGCGCATTTTCTGACCCGAGCAGCATACAAAAGAGCTCCGTTGTAAAACTGCTCCAAGGTCACGGCACGCACAAAAAAAGACGTTATCTCGTATCCCGCTGAAACGAAAGAGAGGATGACGCCTCATACCGCAACCTTGGATGAGAGATAATTTTTCCCACTCATCTGGGGGAGGCGATAACGCTTAGAAAATCTGCATTGAAGAGACCAGTGATGCATATCTTTGAATACTGCTGCATATAGTTGTGTAAAGTTAGCCTTACTTTTGCATGTCGTTTCCGGAAAAGTACAATTCAATTTTTAAATTGGAGGGCGAAAAACAGTAGATAGAAAATCCTAAAACAAAGAGCCTGACACATTGTGTAATTAAAACATAATTCTATTCTGGTCATTTCGTAGCATTGTTTGTGTTTAAAACCCTATTTATGATCATTATTAATCAGGGTCGTGTTTGGGGAGTGGCCTACAAGCTCCCCACGGGCCGGGAGCAGGAAGTGAAGCGCCAACTAGACCACCGGGAAAAGGCCGGCTACCGCGTGATGGCTGTGGCCTTCAACCCGCGACCGCCGCTGACACCGCCGCCCTGCCAGACCCTACTTTACATTGGCTCGCAGGACAACCCCGACTATCTGGGCCCCGCCCCCTTGGAGGAGATAGCCAATCAGATCGTGGGCTCCGCGGGGCCCAGCGGCCGGAACACGGAGTATCTCTTTCAGTTGGCCGACGCCGTCAGGAACATCCTGCCCGAGGACGACGACGCGCAGTTGTTTCGCTTGGAGATGCTCGTACGCCAGAGACTAGAGGACGACTGCTCCCCCAAATCATCATCCGAATAACAAGTTTGTGTTTATTCATACATGCAAAACAATAAATTAGCCTTACCTGAACCTCGGGTTTGAAATGCTGACTTTTCTTTTGCAAGATGAGCGCTTGAGCCAACGGACTGTCTGCAACATTGACTTAAAGAGGACATCTCTGGGCACAATTGCAGATGATCAATTTATTCGGCAATGTACACCATTTCAATTACGCCAAGATATCACATCATTGCATACATATTTACAAAGAAATATTGGTGTTTAGCAAACAACCTGTATGCTATGTTACACCTTGACTAATCTCACATGAGGCATTCTCATGAGTATGACAATTAAAATTTACTTTTAAAAGATGAACCCTAACCGGTTTTCCTCTGTAGCGTTTTGTCCCTGTCTTCATCTGGTTAAGAAGGTGGAGGTTAAGTCACTGGGCAGCCTCCCAGCAGCGATGCACACAGCTTCATTAAATTTCACTCGAAGAAACAGACAACGGGAAAAAGAAAAACACTTCTTAGCATTCAGGTCCCCCCCCTCACTCAAGCGTAGTAGCACGGCGACACCAGCAAGTCAGTGAGCACCAGCAGCTGGTCGTCGGTGAAACGCTGCCGATGCTCTTGCCAGTTGTCGTGGTGCGTGCGGCGAAACTCAGATAAGGTCTTCTTCACCGTCATCTTGAAAGCAAATAAATCACACGTCCAACTGTTGAGATCCAGGCCTCCAATTTTGTGGCGACATAATTTGTCTACAGTTTGATATCAGGAGAAAGAGTTCATCCTCATTTGGTTCTTCTCCAAGCAAAGGGGGGGAAAAAACAATTTAAAAATTGGTACGCTGATTTGTTTTTGGGGTGGGGGGGGGGGCTTTTAAGGCTATAAAAGTCAAACCTCAGTCTTTCGAGCGAGCCTTGTTTGAGATTAAAAACTAACAAGCAGGCTTCTCATTTATTGATGCTAAAAGGCCACGTGCTAGCCTTGGAATTAGTGTCTCAGTGCAAGAGAGGGTGGAAGAAAAAAAATTATAAATAATCCCACGTAGCCAGAGCACAAAATGGCGATCACAATGGGTTAAGATGTACTCATGAGTTATGGATGGGCCACGTTCATTTGAATAAAAGATCGACACCAAACCGGGCACCTGCAAAACTTGTTTTTTTTCTTCTCTCCAATGAAGTGGGCTTGGTGTCTAAAATGAACTGAATTGTGTTGTTTGACTTTGCAGCACAATGAGCCACTGAATGATTATCTCTGGCTGGCCCGCCGCACTCATTTATTATTTACTCTCATTGATGACCTTGTGTGCGTCTGAGACCCGGGGCACTAGACTCTCCTCAAGTGGCCCACCAAGTCATCATTTTTTGGGGGGGGGGATTTGTTTTTCTTTTAAAGGCAAATAAATACCTCAATGGGCTGCGGGTCGTTGAGGTGGTCACTCAGGTCCATCAGAATCTGCGGCATCCATTTGGGGACGTCGTAAGGACTGGACAGGATGCACGCGCTCAGGCCCAATACTCCCGCGTGCCGATGCACCAAATCTGCAGCAGTCATGTTCAATTTGTTCAGTTTCAAAAAGGTTGGTGAGCTTTGATCTGTAGCACAGGTATCAAACTCTGGCCCTCGAACCTGTGACCTGTGTACATTGTATCAGTGTGTTGCTTGCGATTACCCGTGGAAGCCAGCTCTCCTCTGGCCTTGGATAGGCGCGTGTGACTCAGCGCCTGTAGTTGAGTCTGCAGACTGTGATCCAGAGGGAAAAAGTGGCACTGCAGCAAACCACTCAGGGTGGTGCCCGCCATGTCCCTCACCTACACACAGGAAAGCAGATTTAGGACAGGATTGGGGGCCGGGGGGAGGGTACACCTTGAACTGGTTGCCAGCCAATCGCACGGCACACATAAACAACCATTCACACTCACACTTAGGAACAATTTAGAGTATCAGTTGCTGAAAATATCGACTTGGACGGTTTTAATGTGATTGAGATCAACACATGCTCTCCACTCACTCAAAATGAGAAAGCACAGCCATTTTTATTGCTTTAAATAATAAAAAAAAATAAAATCATGTCCCATTATATTACCAGTCAATCAACTCCGTGTGAAGTGTCTTTTGATGTTTAAAATTAGATTGTCTACAAAAGGACACTGTGCTTGCAACTGCCCAGGGAACAAGTGGATTTATTTATTTATTTATTTTTAACGTCACCTCGAGTTGCTCGTCCAGCAGCAGACGCATCACCAGCTTGCGGATGCGCTGCACCTCCACGGGCACGCTGAGCAGCGTGAATAAGTTGGAGAAGACGGTAATCTGTAGGTAGGTCAGCACAGAGTAGCGCGCGTGCCACGACCTGCTGCCGGCCATCTGTAAAAGCAAACGTGAATGCGCCGGTTAGCGTTTGCGTAGAGACGCCACGTCCATATCTAGCGCCGATCGCCTCGTGTGCTCATGTAGAGAACCTTCCAATGTCAAAGCATGTTAATAAGCGGGAGCGTGAAGAACGAGGCCGTTCTCGACCAGCTATGCGACACATAATTCAGAAGCTTATCAGATGGAATTATGTGTAGGGCTTCATACATGTTCACACACAAGCTGGAGGACAGTAACAGACACTCACATTTGTGACATTGCGTGAAAATGGAAAAACATCAAAGCTAGAGGCATAGATTTGTTTTTAATTATCTTTTTAAGAGCATTTAAACTAGATTACGCTTGATTTCACTTTCCTATCAGGACAGTTCAAATCTATTGGTGCAGTTTATATATAAAGGCAAATGAAATCACACACAAAAAAAAAAATGTCACGTGTGAGTGACCTCTTCCAGGGCTGCCAAGACGAGAGGGATGTGTTGCGGAGAGAGCAGGCCCTGGGACATCAGAGAGAGGCATGTGCGAGCGTCCTGTTTCATCTCATCATAACTCTCATCAATCTCCACCGGGGCAATCTGCGGGGAGGGGTGAGAGCGGGGCGAGAGACAAAGAGAATGACAGACAGAATGAGAAAGAGTGAGAGGGAAAGAGGTGCGGAAAAGGTAGGGCGACAGCGGCGTGGCAGCGTTGTGAGTAAATGAAGAGAGAAATGGAGTCTAATGGCCAAGTAAGATGGAGTGGGTAATAACGCTGCACTGGGACTCTTTGCGTGTGCGTGTGTGTGTGTGTGCGTTTGCCTTGAAGAGCAGAGGCAGGAGTTGAAGTTGCTGCTGAACAGGCGTGGTGAAAGTCCGCCCGGCGCTCGCCATCAGCCATTTTAGGACTAAAAAAATAAAATAAAATAGAAAGAGACTCACATGCATCCACAGACACACAATGAAAAGCAATTTCATCAAGTAAAGCTGCCACGGTGACCTCACTGGGACGCCGTCACCACAGCAGGACATTCATCATCATTTTACAAAGCAACAATTGAGTTAACGGCAGTCGATAGTATCATTCGGACCGCTGAAAGTTTTTTTTTTTTCATGCTTCTGCCGTAAATGTGAATTCAGGCATGCTCCAGAAAAGTAGAAGTTGTAGCATCTATTTTTTTTTTATCTTGGTTTTTAATTTTAAAAAGTAGAGGATTTGTTTTACATAGAAAAAAATGTTTTTTAAACAGTATAGCTCAGCATAAATAATTAAAATATAAAACTGCGCTACAATTTTTTTATAAAATAGATTAATGAATATTTTTGACTCAAATAATTAATCCAATTTAACCAGCAATATGCAAACTGTGTTGGCTACAGGGAACTCAACTCACATTACACATCATTAAATCAAATTGTAATCCAACCTGAATAAAATGGTGGCAAACGGACCGACAGGGTGGCTCAGAGCACTTTTTTTTTTTTTAATGTAGTCTATTTTTGTAGTGACCATGATTAATAGATTCTAATGCATACTGCAGCACTTTATGACCGGGAGCACGGGCTAAAATTAGGCCTGTAAAATCTTTTTGTAAGCTTCCCACCTGACGACCCGTTATGTTTTGTTTTTTGGAGTAGTAATAGTTTTGTTTTTTCAGTTTTGCAAGACACAGGAAAGAATCTGTATTCTGACCCGTCTTGAGCAGCTTGACAGCCTGTGTGCGCTCGTCGGCGGACTCGGGGGCGTTCTCCTCGTGCACGTGGTTGCGGATCTCTGCCTCGGACGTGAGGGGCTTAAGCCGCTCCAGCACCCGGGTGACGAAGTCGGCCACGTGGGGGGAGGAGGTGGGATGCGTGTGGGGCAGGGCCACGTCCATCATGAAGATGTAGGTCAGGACACTGGAGGGGGGAAAAGAAAACGAAAAAAAAGAACAAACACAAGTTCAGACAGACATCGGAAAAAAAAAAAACAGTGCATGTTAATCAGCTGCAACTATCTTTGCCTTTTTAATCAAATGTCCTGTAATGATCGCACCTGTTTTGACATTGACAAAAACGTCAACGCCGTGTCAAATCGATTGAGAAATGAATCAATACTGGCTTCATTTGAGCATAGCACGACATGACATTATGTACATTAAGTGTATCACATGTCGTTACCTGCCGATGCGCTCGCGTACGTTCTTGTACACTTGCGCCAGTTTGGGTTCCAGGTAAGTTAGAAGCCTGTGCAGGAGTTCCGACACTCGCCACTGCTGCTGGGCCAGGCCGCCTTGAAGCACGTACAGCAAACTGAGGCGCACAAGCGCGAGGTTACAAATTGCAAAAGAGCGCCAACGACGACGTGAACGAGTAAGCACCTGGCGTCTCGGAAAGAGCTCCCCTCGCCGATGAGCGGTGTCTCCATCAGCAACTCGAATAGCCAGTGGAGCTTCCTGGGGTCGCGACCCTCCTATGGACATTTTGGGGTTAGATTTCTTTCACGTGACGTGAAGAAAGGAGCAATGTTGGTGTTTTTTCCTCACGCATGCGGTGGCGATGCAGGTGCCCCAATCGGTGTACGTTTCCACCGTGATGTTGGTCAACGCCATCTTGATCAGCGGGCACAAAATGCTCCACAGCTTGTCCACCTAGACAAACTCACAATTAATATTGAGTGGTCTTATCAAATGGAAGAGTGCTAGCTTGACTTTCATGTTTAACCAATCAATCTTAGAACGTTTACTCATGTCAAATCTATTTGCTATATGGGAAACAATTTGGTTTTAGTCAGACTCTTTGGGAACAAATTCAAAAGCAAGGTTCCACAGTCCCGTGTATATGCAGCCTATGCGACTAGCGTGTGCAGTGCCTTGCTAAAACTCCACAGCTTGCTGCCTCTGATGAGCCCGGCGGTGATTTCGCAAACGCAATGCTGCGAGCTCTCGTGCGGGTCGGCGGCCAGCTGTTCCAGGTGCGGCCACAACACAGGTAGGAACACGTCGCCGTAGTTGCGAAACAGGCCCTGTCGAACAATCACCAGCGTAGGTCAGTCGGGTTCAGGCCGCGCCGGGGTCTCGGGCCAAACTACGAGCTGTACCTTAAAGAGATAGAAGCGCCGCGGGTTGAAGCTGCCTTTGCGTTCTTCCAGGGAGAGGAAATCCATGAGCTGCTCGATAAACTCTGGGTCGGAGAAATATTCAAAGATGATCTTCTCTGCCTAAAAAATAAAATAATACTGACAATTATGAGACATTCCTTCCGCTTTATATGCGTGCGTGCGTGCGTACCTCATTCATCTCTTCATACGGCAGGTCATCTTTTAGTTTGTGCGAAGGAGCGTAGATCATCATTTCTCTAGAAAGAAGCACAAAAGTGATGAAAATAAGCTTTTTTTAGGGGGGGGGGACACTTCTTTATCTTTATTATTATTTATTGATCTTTATTTTCATTTTATTTTTGAGTGTCCAAAAAACAGTGGCTAAAGATATATATATTTTTTTTAAAGCTGCCATTCTAAACGGCAATGTGTGGACTTTTAATATCCCTCATGAGATAAGAACACCAAGGCAGAAGACATGGACGAGGCATTATCCTGTCTGGGGGATAAGAGGCGAGGATGAATGAATGAATGAAAAAGTCCATTAGTCAGCAAGTTGCCCGCATCCGGGGACAGGAAGTACCGCCCCTGTACTTGTCTTATCTGGGCCAGGCTGCAAGTCATCCGGTCAGGCTTTTAATATCTAGGCCAGGCCATGCGGTGGCTCCATCTCATTAGCGCGCCGTCGCCGTTAAAAAGACATGAACGTTCCCCTTCCCGTCTTCCCCAAACCTCCAATCAACACCGCCGACGGCAGTTTCCTCCTCACCTCGGCCACGAGTAGTATCCCACGTGCGTTTTCTCCACGTGCAGCTGCGAGTCCCACGTCTTCTCGTTGAGCGGCAGGTCGGCGGTGCGGTACTGCAGCCAGCTGTTGGCCTGGCGGTCCCCAGCCCACATGCCATCCGGGTCCGCCACTTCGTCTGCGTGGGCAAATTAAAACGCCGAGTGGCCTCAATTCGAAACTCAGACACTGCTTCTTTGACATAATAGTTTAATTTATTCTGCGAACAAGCTTGTGATATACATTTATAAACTGTAATTACTTGTACACACTGTAGTGTTTGTATGTCTGAGGTCTGCCTTGAAGGGGCGGCAGTCTCGTCCGATGAGTGTTTTCATTCTGAATGCGTGTGTGTTTGGCCGTCCTTTTCGCTAAACGGCTATAATTGCATCAGCAGCTGTGTCTCTCCTTTGCACCAAGAGATCAACAGCGGCACCTGCGTGGCATATTAGTGCCACGCAAACTTAATTAGGAACATCAATAAGTGTACTCTTCTTCTACTCACTAATGTCAGATGGCTTGACTGCTACTTTCTTTCTTGGTCTTTTGAGCTGTTTCAGGATACCCGCCACTGCAGCTATTGCCACCTGAGCGAGAAAGAACATCATACCGAATATAAAACTATAAACTGTACAGTGAAGCGCGCCGATTATTCACATTTCCCATTCACTAATTTCCTTCCGTTTTTTTGTTCTGCATGGCACTCTGACAATTTACTGAAAAACTGATCTGTGACTGTGATGCCCTAAGATGGCACGAGAGGCCAAAAGACCATTTCGAATGTTCTCACAACTGGTATACTGTGACATGTTAGATGAGGGCAGACCTTGCGTATGCTGATGGAGTCGTGCACGAGGCTCTGCGTGAAATAGAGGACGGCGTCCGGCGGCAGCGGGTGGTCATCCCTCAGCAGCAGTGACAGCAAGTCTGCGGCCGTGTGCTCAAACTTCCACGGCCTAGAGCACCGGACAGGAAGAGAGAATTGAGGACAAATATCAGGCTACTAAGTATAATCAAAATCACTCCGTATCCACTTTGTCTCAAAAGTTTAAGAAGCAGTGTTTTAAGGCATCCACCCCTTTGTGGGCATCGATTCAAGTGCAACACTCACAGCTCTCTGTCTTCAAGGCAGTCCAATAGGTCATTTACCAGCTTCTCATATTTCCTGAACAAGCAAATAACGTTTCGTTATTAACGAGATGACTTTTTGTCTATATTACTGCGAGTCATGAGATATGAATTGCAACCGTTTTGTCCTACCGCGCATTAACAACATTTCTGATTCGCTGGCGTTGAAGCCCCTCCTTCAGCTCCTCAACCGAGGGCGCCACCAAAGTATGCGACGGTGCCATTTTCTTGGCTATCTCCACGCAGCTCTCAGATACCTGAAGAGGTAGGTGGGAGGTGGGGAGGGGGGCACACGCTTTAGCACGATGAGGTACAAAGGAATGCAATCAGAAAGAGGCTTGCTCACGGTGAAAAAGATGCCGATGGTGTCGTGCTGCCGGTGGATCCGGTCGACGATGTCGTCCAGGAGTTGGCCCACGGAGTGCTCGTCCAGGGTCGTGGCGGGTGACAGTCCACAGCGGACAAGCGCCGGCCACACGGCCCCCACGCAATCCCAGTCGCGCAGGCTCGCCAGGCACATGCCGCTGTGAGCCACCAGCAGGCAGTACAGCGCTCCCTTGAGGGTGAAACTGGGGTTAGACTCAGGAAGTTTGTGAAAACTAGGCCAAAAGAAATTACAAGGGAATAAGCCTTAAAACAAACAAGAGGGCTAACAACACCAAACTGGAACGATGAAGTGAGTGTGAGCTTGACCTTGAATTGCTGCTGCGCGCCGGCAGCGTGTTGCGGTGACAAGAGTTGCACAATTCGGGGAATCAGGTCTCGGTAGGAGAAGTTGTAGGTTCCCAGCGCGGTGGTCAGCACGTTCTGGGCCCTGCTACGTACCTGCCAGGGGGGAGGGTGGGGGTGGGGGTTGATTACAATTTGAAATAAAGTTTGAATATACATTAAAATGTGATGTATTATTTTTTGTATGCATCCGTGCACGTTGTACCTGGCTGTAAGTGCTAGTTGACAGCAGCAGTAGATCGCACAGCAGCTCTTGGTGGACTTCTTTGTATTCGCTGCCCTCCACCACCAGTGTCCTCATCTTTTTATCCAAAAAGACATGACATTTTAAAGTATATAATAAATTCCAACCCTTAATATACAGTATTACTTTTGATGGCATCTTTATTTACCTCATGCTGTAGCAAGACCCGGTCGATGAGCAGCGCCCGAATGTGCTTCTTCTGCCCGTAAAGCTGTGCAAAAAACGACAACAACAACAACAAAAAGAAAAGCGTTGGTTCTTCCCCGTTAAAAGGCTTTGGTGACAGCTTTCCTCGGCATCCCGGCTCACCCGGTTTTCCATTGACTTCTTGACCAGCGTGAAGCTCTTCCAGCGGGAGTCAAACTCCTTCTTGTGCGTGCCTCGGAAAAACAGGATGTCGCTGATGATCTGCGGTCACGAGCCGTCAAAGAGTTGATCAGAATTTTGGTCCAGAGCCCACAGAGGAACACATTTCAAGTTTAATAATGGCCCTCAACATGGCTTTGTCGCCTGCCATAATCCGAATGGCCATATCCTAATAACAGAGACAAAGCACCTTAATGATGGCAAAGAGTGACTTGATGTCATCCTCTGTGTGCTCCAGGATGTGATCTGATTTGTGGGAAAGGAAGCTCACGTTACAGTAGCATGCAGGTTGTGTGCGAGGTTTGTTTTTGTGCGCGTGCGTGTGTTGTCACTTACGCAGCAGCAGCCTCATGGTGCGGCAGATCGACTCTCGATAGTTCTCGCGCAAATCATCTATACGAGCAAAGGGGGGCGAAAAATGAGCGAGGTCACACAGGGGGGCAGCCATCCTTATTTGCACCGTATGTTCCATCTCACCGTACTCCACCCCAATGTGCAGTTTGAACTCCCCCAGGTTCACCATGGAGGGCACTCTGAAGCCAGGCAGAGAGGAAGAAACACGCACTGAGGCCCTGTGGGCGTTTTAAGTGCGCGTGTGGGCATGGGCGAAACTCACAGGTCGGCGACGTGAGGTCCATCCAGAGGGGGCAGCAAGCTGCCCGCCCCGAGGAGGCAGTGCTGCACGATGGCAAGGCTCTGCAACAGTTCCTCCCTGTGGACAAAGACACACATTACACCACGGGCAAATAGATAACTCTGATTAAACCCATTCATTTATTGATTAAATGTTCAAAATGGACGCAATCAAATCCCGTCTCAACAACCCCAAAATATTTTTTTCACACCTGCTCATCGGCTGGTCTCCCGAGACGTGGCCCCTGATTCGCCCCAGCTCGGGCTTCAGCAGGCGGGACAAGAGCTGGAAAACAAAGTTCTCTTCCTCCGGGCTGGGGACGTGCCAGCACACACCCAAAGCGGCAACATCACCGGGCCGACCCCAGTCCTGGACAAAGAACCATAAATTATAGGCGCTTTCCTATGTTGGGGGGGGAAAAAAAAAATACTGTTTGCTTATAGATGAGTGATCAGATGTTTCGAAACATCACAATAATGAGCAGTTGTACAACCACCAATGATAATCAATTAAGTTATCAGGTTCATTTTTGTAGAGTGGGCGAGTGACCCACTCGTATTGGGAGGTCGTCAGGGAAGCCGCCGGCCGTGCTGCGATACTCGGTGGGGTAGATGAGCGAGAGCGAGCGCAGCGTGTGCTCCAGCAGGACCGAGGCCAGCGCGTACGCCCGTTTGCAGCGCAGGCGCACACACGTGCTCAGGACGCGCTCCAGCTCGCCGCCATATCTCAACAGCTGCTCGCCGTCCACGCGGGTCACCTGAAAACACCAGCGTCCGCGCGCACACACACACACACACACAAACAAACACATCGTTGAACAGTGCAGTAAGTCATAGCGTTTGGCTCCCTCTTCTCCCGGGAGTAATAAAACACAACAGAGAAAGGTAACAATATGTTCTGCTTCGCGACAAAGTGGCCCGATATTTACGAGAGCGTGGCACGCCGGGGGAATCGCTGCAACAAAAAAATGGTGCGTGGTCATCATTTTTTTCACTAGCCTTCCATCTTTCTCAAGCAATATCAGAAACTTTCAGCAGAGATAAAACATCTCTCGGCATGCCCAAGGGCGGCACATCTGCCTCACATACACATGCACATGCGCACTCTCACCTCAGACAGCAGCTGGAGGTTCCACAGCAGCTCCTTATCTAGCTCCTCTTCACCCTGGAGATCCTCATCTACACACACATACACAAAATCAGATTGATTTTCTCGACCATTTGCTGAGCTTTCGAATTACGGATTTACCAGAGGCCGTTTCATCAAATGAATCTAAAATTAGCATTTAGTTTATATATATTAGATATACTCGCACAGCAGTGAGACAATGGGCAGAAATGTCTCATTTGTACTCGGCCACCCCAAAATACATTTCCAATTAAAAAAATAAAAATAGTTGCACTATAAATTGACTGAACAGTACTTTTGTAATTGCATTGTATTGATTGTTTTTTTCCCCCCTCTATGGTTAAATGTGTAGTGGGTCACATTGACAATGAACAAGTGTTAAAGCAAAGACTTGAGTCACAGCCAGCGAGTGCGGACAGCATTATGAAAACTTGTTGACCTAGCAGGTTTGACAATAAGCGTCATCTAATTCATATATGTATAAACATACAGATACAATGTCACACTGACTTTCAGTAATTTGGAAAATGAGGCTGCAGCAATGCGGGACAAAGAGCCGAAGAGATTCAGCAGGATGACACTGAAAAGGTAAACACAGAGACACACAAAAGCACATTGAGATGCACAAGAAAGAAAAAGGAAAGAAAGCATCAGTCAACAAAAGAGGAGGCAAATTGAATAGAAAAGTGCGGAAGACAAGAAAGGTGTTGAAAATGCAAGAGTTATATAGCAATTTGCTATTTTGAGGATGAAGATTTTCTGTAAATGTGATGACTAGCCACTAAAACATGAGTGCACACACACACACACACAGACAGACAGTAACCCTAACACACGCACACACTCACTTTTGCAGCCGCTCTGCACATGTCAGCCACCATCCTGCCCGACACGCACGTCTCAAAGATGTTGGAGGTGGCAAAGTTGTATACTTTCTGCAGTGCCACCTAACACGATAAGACAGAAAAGTGTCAGATGTTACGCTGTCCATGTGTGTGTGTGTGTGTGTGTGTGTGTGCGCGTGTTACCATGTAGATGTGTGTGGAGCACTGCGTGAGGACGGTGCTGACGGTGGAGGACAGGCCCAGTTCCACCAGGCTCTCCAGCTGCGTCCGAGTGTCCGTCTCCGTGTCGTCCCGCGTCTGCTCCAGAGTGCTGCTGTCTATCACAGCAAAGCACCTGCACAAACAAACAAAAAAAAAAAACATGGCCAATTTGGCAACAAACATGAAACGACAAGTGTCTGATTTGATGCTACCTGTCCAGAAATTGCAGGACAAAGTCTTCAAACTCAGCAGAAGCAAAACACAAGTCTTTTTCCATCTGAAAAGCAGAAGAGAGACGCACCTATGATTGCTTCTCTGTTGATTTGATGGCATTAAAGGCAGCTCGCAGGACATTAACATTTTCTGAATCTGCCCTCATTTATTGAGCGCAAGAAAGTGGTAGCGAAAGGTACCTCTGAAAGATGGCTGTGTCGGGCTGGAGCTGACGAACAGTCAACCAAAGGCACCAGCGTGGTGAAGGTGGTGATGAACTGGAAGGTGATCTGGAAAGCGGCCGCCAGAGTCAACGTGGTCTCATGTTAAAATTCCAAATCAAACGCGGTTCTCCCCACCATGCACTTGCTGAAGTCGTTGGGGTCCACGCCCTGCAGCGAGCCCATGAGCAGCGGCAGCACGTGGGCGCGGCCCTGCGGGTAGTGCTCGCTGGGGGCCACCAGGCTCCGCGCCATGCCGATCATGCAGCCGAGCGTGGCGGTGAGGGCGTGGGGCTCCGTCAGGGTCTCCATCGCCGCGTACGTTCTGCACAAGTCACGTGCGAGTCAGGCGGAAGGGTCGCATTTCAGCCAAGGTAGAAATTTGTCAGCGGGATTGGGAGGCTCACTTCTCGAGCACGGGCGGAATGGCCAGTTGCGGTGCGAGGAGGGCCAAGTTCTGCAGGGCGAAGGCGGCGTCCGTACTGCCGGTCTTACTGCACATCAAATTAGACTCAATTAATTGTATGAAGAAAAAAAAAAACTTAATCCGTTACATTTTATTAAATTTGATGATAAACTGTTTCATTTGAAGTAAGATTTCCTATCCGGATCAAATCCAAATTGGAGTCCTAATTATGAAGAAAAAAAATCCAAACATTGAACATGTCTATATCCACTCGATGCGAATAAACTATATTTGATTCTCAATGACCACTAAATTGCCTTCAAGTGTCAGGAAATTATCACAATTGAAAGTTTGAATCGGAACGGAGCCAGATTGGACAGTACCTGAACATGGCCAGCAGCGCAGCACCTGTGAGGCTGCGCGTGAACTCCTGCAGGTCCTCGTCGGTCAGCCGCTGACTTTCGGGCACCGGCGTGATCCAGCCGGGGGCGGCGTGACGTTCGCGATGCGCCCGGCGCACCACGCTCGGCGGCAGACGTTGGAGTAACCGCATGAGGCGACACTGTTTGCGCACAGACACGCTCAATTTTAGCGTTAGCGGCCAGAGGCACACAACCGGCAAACGTTGTGCATTATGATGCCGAGAATGAGCCGAGCTTCGAATGACAGGTTATAAATCTAACCAGAGTAACAGTTATCACTTCAAATGTATGTGCATGCTTCTGAGGTCGATGCTAACCTGCCAGCGACCGTGATTGGAAGGATGATAAAAGGAGGCGATGCTGTTAAACAGGCGGCTCAACTCTTTCTGTGCCAGATTTCCTGGTCCACCCTGCACATCAGAGAGAGAGAGGAAAAAAAAAAAGTTAGTACTCCACACCTTAGCATTCATCTCCGAATTGGTCATATTTTTTTCACAAAGTTTCTTCAATTTGTGAATAACGAGAGTGAACTCTAAAAAAAATCGAGAGAATTTCGATTCATTTTGACACACGCCTAACCTAACTAATAAATTTCAACGCGAGAATACCAGCAGGGCCGTGATCCACAGCACCAGGTGTCCGATGTCATAGGAGTTGGTAAGGTAGCGCAGCCCCACCATGTGGCTGACGCCCACGGGGAGGTTCAGACTGCGCAGGATCCTGGTGAAGATCTAAACACACAAAAGACAAAAACACCCTCTGCTGGACGGATGGAACCTGATTCAGTGATTGCGTGGTTCCAGTAAAAAAAAAAAAACTTACTGTGGGGATGTATGGGGTCCAGTCAACGTAGCCGATGTTGTCATTGGCAAGGCGAGCGAATAGGTTCACCAAGTGCTGCGAAGGAAAAACGAAACAAATCAAAAAAACACAAGCGCTCACAATCAGTCTGGCGAGCATGCGCGTCACAAGAGATGACTCCATCATTTCGAGGAATTTTAAAGGCGACGTGATTCATGGCTCAAATAACATGGAAATATTTTCAGAGGCCTCACAGGTTTATGGGGAAGAAATGAGCATATAAATCGCAACCAATATGAATATTAATATTGCATTTGCACATCAACGGGACAAGTGTGCACATGTTGGTGTGGTTTTTGACTCACCCCTTCCCAGCTGGGCTGATTCTGAACAGACAGCCAAAATTCCATCAATTCATCGAACCACAGCCTGGAAAATGGACAAATAAACATTACGTGAAATGAAGTGGTGATTTGTCATGAAGGCAAAGTGGAGAACTGTCCCGTCAAAACCATCTCGCTGCAAGGTTGACTGTTATCAGCTAATGGCATTTTCACGACAGAATGAGTGGCTTACATAATTTTGCCCAACCAATTTGCAACAAGCGATCATGGACATTTTTGATTATAATTATATTTTCTAAATATTTTTTGAAAAAGATAGCCAGCCAGTACATGGTTGCTGCACAGCATTTGGTAAAAATATAACACACGACATTATCAACAATGTCTTCCCATCTCCAACCGCCCCCCAAAAAAAATTTAACTGCCTCCCACGAAACTGTCAACTGTGGAGCAGAATGGAAAAAAGGAGAGTAATAAAATTGATGTACTGCAGGAAGCTGCTCCAAGACTAGGTGCAGATAAATGTCTCTGTAAAGGCCAAACACGGTGAAGAAACTGACTCAGAGATCTTGTTGCCTGCTGCTAGGAGCTGGAACTCAACTTGGCCGCTGGGATTGAGGAAGGAGAGGGGGAAAAAAAAAAAAAAAAAAAGTGGCTCGAGCGTTTCCCAAGAAATCCAGCTGTTAGCCCGACATGACCGAGGGAAGCGTGATTGATGGCCAGAATATTATTTATGGTGCAAAGGTGCTGATGGAGCCTGCGGTTTTTGTAAGACATGACGCATGCTCAGATCTGTTCGAAGGCTTACAAGGAAGCAATCCAACAGCCTCTGATTCTCTGTCAAGTGAAAATAAATACGCCGTCTAAATTTGACACACCACGGAGAGATTTAAGAATTGTTAAGCCAGCCAAATGTGAATGCTGATCAAATTTGGGAAATTACGGCTTCAAAAAAAGGAAACTACAAATAAATCAATTTTGTCTGCTCCGAGATGCTGTTGGCTGAATGTGCCTGAAACCCCGCCCCACTCAAATGGCATCTGTCAATCAATCCTCGGGTAACTGGAATATATCTCAGAGTCATTGCAAAGGTTTTCCACACTAAGACAATGAGGCGCTCTAAAGTGATGACAACAACCAAGCGCCTGTCCAATTATAAATGAGAAAATTCACTTAAATTTGAATATTTTATGACAACAATAATGGATGGAAGTGAAGAAAAAAAGGGGAAACAAAAGTTTAAATATATTTTTATATAATTGAATTTGGGGATGAGAACAAGCAAGGCGAAACCCACCGAAAGCCTTGGGCGTGCTCCTCAGGGGGCATGATGGTGGGCAGGAAGAGCTCCATGGTGCTGATGGCCTTCTGCATGACCGAGTCAAACACGCACAGCAGGGGGCGCCACTCGTCCAGCATCTCCTTGGTGGAGGACGCTGGGAAGTATCTAGAGAAAAAAAACATGGACTGGACCGCTGAAGGCAATGCCAAAAGATGGTGAGAGTGATAATCACGAAGAAAAAACTTACGGTCTGCAGCTTTTGACCAAAGCCTTCAGGATGTGATCCACTGAACTTTAAACAAAGACCAAGCCCAGTTGACTCGAACAGAACGGCAAAACACACCAACACTGTCATGTCATTTCATTAACAGTTAGCGCAACTCACTTGGGGAACCAGACGAGTCCCAGATGCTCCGTTTTGGAGTAGACCACCTTCTCATAGAGCTGGTGGAGCGGTCGCCATGGCAATTGGAGGTCGTCCCTTGAAAGCAGTTCCTTTTTCCTGTTTGGCCAGGAAAATTGTTACACCCTTGCTGGCTTTTTCTTGGCGCTACGACAGGACGTCAAGTGCGTTTCTATTTCTGAACAATAGCCAAATGTTCACAATCCAAATACATAAATATGGAGTAAAGTTATTGATTGATAGGCATTTTGAAAATGGAGTATTTTGAGACTGACAAAGGGCTTTTGGTGAAAAAAACTAAGAAACAGACCGTGAGATATGCTGCCTGACCACAGGGCTCCTCAAATTGAATGTCAATGGGTTATAATATTCATGTACACGCTGTGTTTGAATGTGAGGTGCCAAAACTTCCAACTTGTTGGCATTTTTCCTTCAAAAACTACTCGATAAGCCTAGATTGAGTCCCGAATCTTAATCTTTTACGCAAAAACGCTGCCATCAACACGCAACTGTTAGCTATTACAGCAGTTTACAAACTTGAATTTCACAAGCAAGGAGACGAGAGAAAAACATTTCATTGATGAATATATTCATTAGTGCCAGTAAACGGGTGGATTCCAGTTGCCATCTATAAACGTCCAAAGGAGTTCCTTGACGAATTCAATGGAAAATTTAAAGGGGGGAGAAAAAAAATGTAATTCACTGTTAAATAGGCATACAATTTGATGGCTTATTGCTCAGCCCGTGCTGGGCTCATTTGCCAAGTTCTGCCCCTGTAGTTAACTTTATAAATCCTTCAGAAAAAGCTTGCCAGACCCACCGCTATTTCTGTCCAGCAAATGAGGAGCAGACGCTCATTGGGAAGATTTGGGGAAAATAAGCCACAATAAGGTGGAAGAGCAATGGACTAAAACACAACAGCCATCTTTCTCCTGCGAGCTGCGGTAGCTCCAATTGAGTCGTTGACGTTTACGTGAAGATGCGATGGCAGAGTGATGGATGCGGTCGTCACGGCAACAACCTCGAGACAAAGGCCAAGTGATGAATGTTGACGTGGCACTGGCATCTGATTTAAGAGGCATCGTTGCGTGTGTGTGAAAAGCCCGCACTGGAGACAACTCACTTTATAGCAGTGGGTGGGCCAACATTGGTGCTCAAGGGCGCATTTAGTTTTCATAATGGACCAATAGCCCAGGTCATTTGAACATTGGTCAATTTATTATAGTACAAAATGTCGCCGCTGTCAGCCAGAATGCTTGCAGCTTTTGTTTTTCAGGAATTAGAAAATACAGCATGTTATTTGTGTCTTTCAATTTCTCAAGATATTTTAGACAGATTGGTTAATAATTAGGATAAGTAACGCACTGACCAATCGTATCAATTTATGAAAAAATAGCCAAGTGACAAAAGCAGAACATGTTTGTGACACCCACTTGAGGAGCTGAATAAGCAGCCGGGCGTAGCTCTGCATCATGTGGGGCTCCAGCCCAGGCACAGTCACCAACTCATAGAGCAGCTTAATGAAAAGAATGTGGTCGTCCTTGCTGAACCGCCGGCCGTAGAGCTTTAGGAACCTGCGAGGACGTGAAAGTAGGTGAGGTTAGGTGAGGTCAGGCGACGGGTGGGCCACACTGTAAAGTTAATCAGGTGCTTCCTGCCACTAAGCCATATTGTCAAAGATGACATTCTTGTATATGTACAGGACATGTTGGATGTCACTTTATGTCACCCTCAAGGTATACCTTACTACTACTTTTCATTAGCAAAAAGTATAAGTAGCTTTTCTAGCTTTTAGAGCTTGATCTAGAGCAGTGGTTCTCAATTATTTTCGGTGAAAGGTGAAGGGAAAAAAACTGCTTCAAAACTCTTTATGTCTATAAAATTGAATCTTCTTAACCTATAACAGCGATTCAAACACAATACTCTTTGAAATTGTCATTATTTTTTGGGGGGGGATTAAGAGAATCAAATTTGGGCAATTTAAATTGGGCATTTAAATGGCCGCCTGTTCGTCATACCATGGCAAAGTAATTGAAAATGGCCGCATGTACCCAAATACAGATCAACATTTTATGAAAATATATTTCCAAATATTAAATATTAGAGTCGTCTAGTTTGTTGGCAAGCTCATCACCTTTATCTATGCCGAGTTTCGTCACTTACGACAAGAGTTTCTTGCACCAGAAAGCGACCCCGGGCCAAAGTTCCCGGAGGAGGACAGCCCTGGACAGATTTGACTTGATCTCCGCCAAAAGATCCGCGGCTTCTCGGTCCAACCGGTCGGAGTACGGCAGCAGTCCATTGTAGACAAGCTCCTTCTGAGGAACTAACACGGAGGGGTCGGCGGAAAGTGTCATATCGGAATATTTGTCACAGAGAGAAGGGTTGAGGTGTTGTCATGAAAGCGCTTTGCTAGCCGGGACGACTTAATCCACGCGGCCACGCAGGGCGGATGTCACGTGACCTGTCCAGGGCGGGAAAGTGGGTCACCGCTAATTGAGCAAAGCCACCTGGCAGCTTCCGTTTCCGCAATGACGCTCACGCTGACCCGCAACGGCAGGTGCTGCGTCACCCCTTACGCGTCATGACGCACGACGCCAGCGCCCCAAAAGATTTGACCCAAACTACCAAACCAACGGTGCCAAAAGTGTTCTAAGTATATAATAAAATAAAAAAGAGCGCATCAAAACTGTCTCAACTGTCTTTTTTTTTTTAATTAAGTTTTTTTTTTTTTTTTTTAACGAAACGTGATACTCCACGTTTCTACCTGACTACGTCAAGTGCAGCAGTGGTTCAAACTTAAAGCAGGTCAACAAATCAAACCTTTAACAGAGTATTAGAAGACCAAAGAGTCATCTTGTGCAATTGTCATCACAACTTGATAATAAACTCAATTAACATCCCCACTAATGTGTTAAACACTACTACTGTATGCAGCCAGCTATGGTCAAGCGCCTATTTGGCAATACATTTCCCAGCACCCCCTTCAGCCTGCATGTTTCGGTTAATCTGCAGAATATTAGGATCATGGCCTGTTAACTGGATTACTGTCTCTCTGCTTGTCCACTGACCCTGAACTGACTGATTGGATAAACTCGCTCGCTCGCTCACTCACTCACTCAGCCTAATTCAACAAAAATGAAGTGAAAGTACCCTTTCGTTGCAATACGATCAGCTCGTGGCATTAATTATTTATCAATCAATATCTAAGGGACAATGGCATGGCCTGAGAGATCTAGTCCGGCTTGTGATTGATTAGTTGATTAATGAAGAGGCCTTTATCGCAATACTAGGCTCAGTCAAGATCGGGAAATTTGATGATGGTGAAATTTGTTCGTGTGCACGTGTTGGCATGGGCACGGCGGGCGCATTCTTGCATGCGTGCACACATCTGTGCGGTTCCTTGCAGTCTGGAGTGATGGAACAAATGATTCATGAGGATGATGATGGTGATGATGCACGTTTCACTCAGCATGACAGCGAGAAGGGAAAGATGAGACCATGATCCCAACCTGTCCAAATGGCCAAAACTGAACCCCCTTGAAAATTGCTGTTTCGTGCCATTGGCACCCGATCATCGATTAACGATCAACATTCTTCCTCATCGCTTCGTTAGCTCTCAAAGACAAATGAACTTCATTGACCACTATGTTGACCAAACAAGATAAATGACTAAAACTACCGTAAATCCCATCAAGGGAACCACCATCCATCCATCCCACCATCTCTCTCTCTCTCTCTCTCTCGCTCGCCCCCCCCCTCACAGTGCAACAACATTACTAATTTGCTCTGAACTCACAGCGCTCTTCCCCCTCTCAACCAGCGGCGACTCGGAAAACTAACAGAAGGAGTCATACGTGAAGAGGGATGATGAGCGGGCTGACGGCCTTTCCCCGGCTGCTCCTCTACGCGGCCGCCGCGTGCGCAGGTACCACACTTTGAACACACTAGTCGCTTCATGAGTGACATTATCGAAAATGCATGTCAAATGATACTTCCTATCAGAGGTCGTCATGTAATGATGTTTATTGTCGCAGTAGTTTATTCACCCACCAAAGTGGCCGATGTGTGCAAATTGAACATTCTGTCTTACCGCACACATAACACTCACGCGCGCTGATACGCAGGCGTGCGCTGCGCCGACATGGCCAACGGGACATCGGCGGTGTGCCGTCATCCGTGCAAGGAGCTGGTCCAGTTGCTCGCCGACATCCACGACATGCGAGTGGTCACCGGAAACCTGCTGGAAGACCTGGACAGAGTGGTCAGATTGATTTATTTCCATTTACCTGCACAAAGACGGATTACACATCACATGCAAAGGGTTGGCTCACTATTTGGCAAGGAGTGTGTCACTCTTATTTATTTATTGCACTTGACAATGATGATTGAAATAGTTTACATGGGAAATGTTTTGGAATGGCTCAACGTGAATTGTGAATTATGAACGAACAAAAGTGGAATGATAAAATACATGATCGAAAGAAGTCGTTGAGCATTTATTTCGCAATTGTAAAACTTGACTCCTCTCCGAATGTTCATAATGTGTCACATGGAATTCGATGGGACTAAGATCACATTTCAAAAGCAAAAGTCAATTAGAATCGTGGTCCAAAAACATTTTGACTTGATCAAATCTGTTTATAAAAATGATAAATCTGTCAAATCTCATCTCATCAAGACTTTTGCTCATTTTGCATGATTGACACAAATACTCTCAGTTCGGTTTTCTCATGGTTGGTACTCACTTGGAGTTAAAAGTCCAAAAAGTGACGGGTTTTTTTTAAGGAGTGGAAGCTGATTGGAAACATACGAAAATGCCCACCGCTGACGTCTCTGTCAGACTGTGTGCTCAGCTGATGCCAAGCTGAGGTTTGTGCGGCCGAAAAAGAAAGCAGCGCAAATGGAACAAGTATTAACATCCTGCGTCGGTGGAAGCCACTCTCGTTTCAAAAGTCGGGTGAAAGAATAGCCACACTGTTTCTCCGCCGACCGCAAATCCCTTCTCAGATGTCGTCCTAACTTGATGGTACATCGAAAACTCACATTCGAGTCTGGATTTCCACACTACTAATCTTTTTCTCTTTTTTTTCTTTTTTTTTGTGGTCTCGTCAGTCAAAAGAAAACGAAGAGATGCGCGTGACGATGGCCGGGCTCGGCGTGAGCGGCGGCGAGAACGAGATCTCGTGCGTGCAGGACGGACGAGTGTTCGAACACGGCGAGGACTGGGACGTGGACAGCTGCGTGTCCTGCGCCTGCCAGGTGGGTCGTGCATTGACGATGTTGCCACTTGGGGTGGACAAAAAAAAAAAAAAAAGTGCCGCAAAACGCTTTTGGAGGACATGACAACCCATTGGATGAATAAACAGCCTGAAGGTTAAATAGCGTTATGTCCGCCACATCTGTTACATACTATCCTTGTTCTGTACAGCACTTATTGTTTAATATGCGTCCACGTTGAGTCTCTTTTACTTGATTATGTCTGTCATGATCTCATTCCTCAAAGTTACATCTGGCAAAACAGTGGGAGGTGGGGGGGGGCGCGCTATTGCTCTATGTTTAATTATTTGCGTCTAGTATGGCAGGGTGCTGTGTCATCAGGCGTCGTGCGCCCCCGTGTCCTGCGTCAACCCGTCCTTTGTCGAGGGAGAGTGCTGCCCCGTCTGCCTTAGTGAGTCAACTTCTACCTGCAATCATCAGACGATTACGAGTTTGCTCTGTGTTGATGTCTCAAGCAACTCCATTGGGCGAGGAAAATGGACTATTTGGTTCTGTCCAATTAAACAGGACAGGAAAAAAATGTACACTGAATGTGTCATTCACAGAACCAGGACCTCCCATCTATGAACCCAGAACTTGCAACCAAACCTAACTAGCACCTGCCACAAACAAAATCAGAAATTCCCACAAAAAAAAAACAAACAAACAAAAAACAGAACTTCCCACCTAATAGAACCAGAAACTCCCAGAAACTGAACCAGAAGCTCCCCCGCGGTAAAGAAAACCTGAACTTCCCAGAAAAAGAATCAGAACCTTGCATAAACAGAACCAGAACCTTAATGAGTTGTTTCAGACTACAGTGAAACTCCTCTACAACGAAATCTACATGGGTGAAAATACCCCCTAGTGTGAAAAAAACCTTCATGCATTAACACCATTCCCACTTTCCTGTTTCAAATGTGAAACTCCTCTACAACGAAATCATGTTTGCAGCAAGAAATTTTTCACAACAGGAGGGTTTTCACTGTAGCAAATTTGAAACGGGAAAGTGGCAATGGTGTTAATGCATGAAGATTTTTTCACACTAGGGGGTATTTTCACCCATGTAGATTTCGTTGTAGAGGAGTTTCACTGTACAGTGAAAAAAACCCCTGTTGTGAAAAATTTCTTGCTGCAAACATGATTTCGTTGTAGAGGAGTTTCACTGTATAAGAAAGTTCAACCCTGTTCGGAGTGAATTGTGGGTATGGCGGAATCATTTCATGCGACGGCCCAAAACGAGTCTTTCCTTTACGTTTGTCAAGACCAAGCAGACGGCTGGTCCCGATGGTCCCAGTGGACCGAGTGCTCGTCCACCTGCGGCCGGGGCGCGCAGCGGCGGGGCCGCTCGTGCAACAACGCGGCGTCCTGCCCGGGGCCGTTGCTTCAAACCCGCGGCTGCACGCCGAGCAAGTGCGAAGGCGCCGGTAACGTATAGCAGCACATCAGCACATCGCAACACGCCCTGAACTCATCGCCTTTGTTTATTTGACTTCTCCTTCTGATTGACGGCGCACGTGTGCGCTGTTTCGCTCTGTTCTGTTCTCTCTAAGGACGCCTTACTTGTCTTTAATAGGCACAACACTGGAAGCACAAGTAGTAACTCAGCGTAACATCGGGCGAAACGTGACCCAAAGAGCAACAACTCTATCTAACAATACTATTGTTACATCTCAATTTAAAGCATTGACATAATGTAATCATATAACTTTCTTAGGACATATTCGAAAATAATGACATGCCTAACTGTCTATTGGGACACCTCCTTCCATGTTCACTACTTGAAACAGCACTCGGTACAGTTTATCATTTCTGTTTTATCTTGACTCGACACTGGCCCAATGGACGACATGACCAGAACTTTGTCAGAATGTTCCAACCTCACATCTGCATTACAGCTCGACAGTCTATTTGAAACTTAACTTGTCTCGTGTCACATTCCAGCAAATAGATGGACTCATCTGATTCACTTTCTCTTCTGTCACCATTTTATGGGTTATCATCAGAACATCTTCATATTTGTCTTTATCTTGCTCCTCAACAGCATTTAGTGCTCTGTCATTCTTACTGTGCGTCTTACACATTACAGGATTATCCTTTCCACATTTTTTACACTTTTTTCCGAAAGCAGGACACTTCTTTTTATTTCTCTCGTGTGTCTTGCCACAAAATTTACAGCAAACCTCACTTTTGCTTGTCTTCTCCTGCTCGAGTGAACACACTTCATTCTCTGTCCGCCCTTGCAATGTCTTACAGTTTTCTCTCGACAGTTCTGATGCTCTGCAAATCTTGATGCAAACGTCAGATTATCTTCTCTTAGCAGTCTTTCTCTTAGCCCATTGTCGTTTGTGCCACACACGATTCTATCTTTTATCAAGGAGTCTTTTAACTGCTCGAAATTACAGGTGCTGGCCAAAACTCTTAATTCTGTGACGTACTTGTCCACATTTTCTCCCGTTGTTTGATCTCTCCTGAAGAACTTGTATCTCTCCACAGTTTCGTTTAGCTTAGGGTTACAATGTTCATCAAACTTTCTCATCATATCCCTCACGGTGTTCGTTGGAGACACATCATCGCTCAGCCAGGTGTTCATCAGTTCTCTACCTTCTTCTCCGATGAGGTAGTGTAACAGCTTGCATCTCGTGGCTTCCTCAGTGTTGGGCATCGTCAGGTCCACGTACAATGTGAATTCACGTCTTCCATGTCTTTGCCAGATTGCTTGAATTCAAAGAAAGAATCGGCGGTGGTCTCAGGCCTTCCATCGTAGCCTCTGTCCGCAGTTAGCTTCCGTGCTAACGTCCGCAGTTAGCATCGAGCTAGCGTTTCGTTCAACACTCTCTTCACGTTGCCAATCCCTACACACACGCTGCCACCATGTTTCGCTCTGTTCTGTTCTCTCTAAACAAACAGAGTGGACGCGCTTACTTGTCTTTAATAGGCACAACACTGGAAGCACAAGTACGTAACTCAGTCTCGTAACATCGTCACTTCCGGTTCCCTCACCCAAAGCGGTCCCCCTAGCAACAACTCTATCTAACAATACTATTGTTACATGCGCCAAGGACGCCGCTTCTGCGAGCGCGCCACGTGAGACTTTCAACTTCACTCAAAGCGCATTGGGGAACTGATTATCCTAATTGGAAGCATGTTTTTGCTCTTCGACTGTCTGCTCATGCAGCGAGGATGTGACGCGCGTGGAGAATTTTGCGGGCTTCAGGAAGCCACGTGCAGGACTTCTTTAGGAAAACGTCCAAACTTTGTCGTCACGCTCTGCCCACACACAATGACAAGAACTCAAATTCCTGGCAATTTAGCCTGCCTATTTAGCGAGTACACGTGGTCCAAGTACTTCTGATTCAGTTCCCGTTTGAATGACCCCTGAAATTGGTCAAATTTATAAATACACACACACACACACACACACCCGTGTTTAGAACGCGCTGACGGAAACTGGAGTGTGTGGTCCCCTTGGTCTCCGTGCACAACCACGTGCGGACGCGGAAACATCACACGCGTGCGACTCTGCAACAATCCGCCGAAGCAGAAAGGAGGCAGAGGATGTGCGGGCATCTCCGCCGAGACAAAGCCCTGCAACAACACATTGTGCCCAGGTGAGGGCAGCCATGAGCTTCCTTTTTGTGGTAAAATGGTGACTGGTCGTGTACGTGCGTGTGTGTGTGTGCGCAGTGCCGGGAGGCTGGACATCCTGGTCCGAGTGGGGCCCGTGCTCCAAATCGTGCGGGGGTGGCCTTTTGAGTCGAGAGAGGAAGTGTTCGAACCCCGCACCGCAATATGGCGGGAAGCTTTGTGCTGGAGACGCTTCCGACTATGAAGCTTGCAACAAACAAACGTGTCTTTTAGGTAAAACCATCACTCAGCACTCAACTGTAGAACGAGCTCGCTCTCACTCAATTTAGATGATGGGGTGCCCCATGGTTCTTATGTCATCCCACTTGGACTTCGGGAAAATTTTCAAAGACAAGACTCTTAAAATGAGCGGGTAACAAATGTTACTCGTTCACACCGCCTATCAAAAACGGCCCTCTGTTGATGTTGATTCACCTCTTGTGTTTGTTTTCAGACCCGTGTCTGCTGTTAACGCCGTGCTTTCCCGGGGTGCCGTGCACGTCAGGTAGCGACGGCTCGTGGCAGTGCGGGGAGTGTCCCGTGGGTTCCCACGGCAACGGCACTCACTGCGAAGATGACAATGAGGTCAAGCGGAGTACCGATTTTTTTTTTTTTTTGGGTAACTCTGTCTTCTCAAGAAACATGGCGACAAAGCCAAACTGTTTTTACATGTGTTTTTGCAGTGTGACGTAAAAGGAGTGTGCGTGACGCCGTGTGTGAACACAAACCCTGGTTTCTACTGTCTCCCCTGTCCTCCTCGATACAAAGGCACGCAGCCCTTCGGTCTCGGCCTGAAGGAAGCCCAAAGGACCCGGCAAGTATGTTTTCTATTTTTTTTACCTCCATGGATGTCTCGTCTTGGGCTCGGAAGTCCAAGTCCTGAGGCGGCTTTCACTTTGGTTGCAGGTGTGCACGCCGTACAATCCCTGCAAAGACAGCACACACGCCTGCCACGAGCACGCCGACTGTTTCTACTTGGGGCTGGCCTCGGAGGTCTTGTACAAGTGCGTGTGCGCCGTCGGCTTTGCGGGCGACGGCTTTCTCTGCGGGGAGGACGCCGATCTGGACGGATGGCCAAACGGCGGACTGACCTGCAAAAGGAACGGAACATACCACTGCCAAATGGTAAGGTCACAAAAACAACAAAGAGGGGTCAAAACCACGTCATCCAACCGCCGATTGGCTGCAGGACAACTGCCCGTCGGTCCCCAACTCCGGACAGGAGGACCTCGACGTGGACGGACAAGGCGATGCCTGCGATCCAGACGATGACAACGACGACATCGTCGACGAACGGGTACCCTCAATGTGCTCTCTGTCACAATATGTCAGTGGCATAGATAGCAAAAAAAAAATGTTTTTGGTCGAAAATATATCGTGATTTCCAAACCAGTTTGGTGAAATCCGATCATTTCACTGCACACTGCTGTACAACGGCACAGTGACTGGGAATCAATAATTGCTTCGCAAATGACAACCGAATGCTAATAAGTGTTTGTCACAGGACAACTGCCCCCTGGTGTACAACCCTCGACAGTTCGACACCGACCGGGACGGCGCCGGGGACCGCTGTGACAACTGTCCCTTTGACAGCAACTCGCTGCAGACGGACACCGACGGCGACGGCGAGGGAGACGCCTGCAGCGTTGACATGGACGGCGATGGTACGAAGGCTAGCTTAACACCGGACCGGTGTTAAAAGGCTTCAAGCCTCGGCTAAGGTTTTCGGACGTCAAACTTAGAAAGCGGCGCCATCTGATATTGGCGTACTTGTCCGGATTCCTTGACCAGGGGTTCCAAATGATCGCGACAACTGCGCTTTGGTCTACAACGCCGAGCAGAGAGACACCGACTTGGACGGCGTCGGTGACCAGTGCGACAACTGTCCTCTCCTACACAACCCACGGCAGGTAAGCAACGCACAGTGAGGGGGGGAAACGCAAAGAAGAATGAAAAGCAACATCGACCGTATGTACACTTGGCGGGGGGGTGGGGGGGGGCTCCCGTTTCGTAGTGGGACTCCGACAACGACCTGGTGGGAGACCGGTGTGATGACAACGAGGACATTGACGAGGACGGCCAGCAAAACTCCCGGGACAACTGCCCCTACGTCGCCAACAGCAACCAGGCCGACCACGACGGCGACGGCAAAGGCGACGCCTGCGACCACGACGACGACAACGACGGCGTGCCCGACGACAGGGACAACTGCAGGCTGGTGGCCAACCCGAAGCAGTCGGACGTCGACGGTGAGCGCGAGCAGTTTTTTCCCCTCTTCTTATCGATCATCATCGTCACATAGGTGAGTTTGCGGATGCTAAATGTGAAATCGGGTGCCAGGCGATGGCAGCGGAGACGCCTGTTTCGACGACTTTGACAACGACGACATTCCCGACGCGCTCGATCCCTGTCCGCTCAACCGCGACATCAAGTCGACAGACTTCCGCAAGTTCCAGGTGGTTGTGCTGGACCCCAAAGGCACCGCCCAGACCGATCCGCTGTGGGTGATCCGCAGCCAGGGCACCGAGCTGCTGCAGGCCGCCAACTCGGACCCCGGCATCGCTTTGGGTGGGCCTCAGCCCGACGCCTGCAAATTCCGATCACAGCATTGTAAGAATATGAAATAATGGTGAAATATTTTTGACAGGATATGACAAATTCAACGCGGTGGACTTCAGCGTGACGTTTTACGTGAACACCAACCGGGATGACGACTACGCCGGCATCGTCTTCGCCTATCAGTCCAGTCGACGCTTCTACGTTGTCATGTGGAAACAGGTGTGAGCGTTCGATAGCAGTCTAGCTAACTGTCTGTGCTCATTCGTCGCGGCAATCAAAGCAACTCCCAACTTGCTTTCTGAGAACAGGTGTCTCAGGCCTATTGGGAAAAGAAGCCCTCCAAGGCTTTCGGAACAGCGGGGGTCTCCGTTAAACTGGTCAACTCCAGCACGGGGCCGGGAGAATACCTGCGCAACGCCCTGTGGCACACCGGCAACACCCGCAACCAGGCATTGACTCTTTTGTAGACATTTTCGTGATGCGGAATGGGTGGAGGGCGAAAGGCGAAAGGCTCATGTCAAGCCGGTTTTCTCAATCGGGCCAGAAGGACGCGTGAGCTCCGACAAAACACGCGTGTGCTTTCCCCCCCGTCAGGTCCGGACACTGTGGCACGATCCCAACAAAACGGGCTGGAAGGATTACACGGCGTACCGCATGCACCTCATCCACAGACCTAAGACGGGCTTCATCAGGTATGGAAATGTGAAACGTGATTCACACCGATGGTCGATCATGAGCAGTGAAATGGACAAACTTCGGATGGGAGCAAAATAAGCTTCTGCACATGCGATGTTTTTCCTCGCACAGGGTGGTGGTTTACGAGGGCAGGGAGATCCTGTCGGACTCGGGCGCCGTTTACGACCACACGCTGGCCGGTGGCCGGCTGGGAATGTTTGTCTTCTCCCAGGAACACGTGCTCTTCTCTGACCTCAGATACGAGTGCAGAGGTAGGGGAAGAAATCACCACAAATCCTGCCTCATCTTGACTTGTGAAAATCTCTGCCATTTTGCTTTCCACCTTCAGATAACTGACGTTTGCTGGGACAAGAGAAACCATCCGCCATCATTTGGTCCATTATCCCCTTTTCTGTGTGTCAAAGGTCATTTGCTGATTTTTACAACTTCCAAGTGTAAATAACTATTTATTGCCGAATGTGAATGAAAATGCATTCCAGTATTTGGCAACTGTGACCATGGGAACGTGGTCTGCACTGCCATCTAGTGGTCACTTCGAGGCAAGATCAACTTCAGTCGGTTGGCTTCCACTCTGAAAATTAGAGCCCTCGTTACCTATAAACAACTCGGTATTTATTCTCTATTGTGCCTTTTTAAAGTTACATTTATTAAATGTAACAAGTGTTTAGACGGGTGGGAACCGTGAGGTGGTGGTGGTGAGGTCGTACTGGCTTAATAGAAGCGTGAATGTCATTATGCTCTGTTTATTTCAAGTGTATTCGAGTGCGATTTTCCTCATTAAAAACACGACATTTTTGTTGGTTATTTTGAGGGGGAGGCTGGAATTGATCAGTGGCATTGGGCATGGCCACAGAATGGCGGCAAAGCACAACTTTTGACTCGGTGAACCTTTTCAATTCAGTTTAACGTAGTTTGATTGTTCGGCAAAAAGAAAACCTGACAATGGGCGAGGGTTTATTGCACAAGATTTGAATAAAGATGTTTTGTTTTGTGGCCAAATAAAGGAGCAAGACATTGATTGGTTTGGAATGTGCAAACGGCTCATAAAGTGTCCCGTCTGTCTGTCCATTGTTGTGATTTCAAACAAACCCAGTTAAACCGGTTCCAGACGATTGCGCGTATCGCCATGTGATGACTGAAACCGGCCTTAAATAACAAAACCAAAAGTCACAAACCAAAGTTACCAGCCGTAAAGCAAGGATGGAAGAATAACAACTTGTTTTATTGCGGTCAATAGAGTCAAACTGTCTTTTAAAATGTGCACCTGTCCAGGCAGGTAAGTGACGTCACCGCTTCCTCCTCGGTGATGTAATGAACCAGGAAGAAGTCTCCGCCGCCGCTCGCTCTTTCCATTTCCCCCCACCCCACCCCGCCCGGGTTTTCATTTTCGCCGTGCATTTCGTGTCCATTTCCACGCTATGGGGGGCGTCTGCGCTCGCTTCGCCGAGGACCACCGGCCGACGTTCAACTTTGCTCTGCTGGTGGTCACCTACGCCGCTTACCTGGTCGTCGGCGCCGGCATCTTCTCCTCCGTGGAGCTGCCCTACGAGGTCCGACTCCGCGATCAGCTGGAGGCGAGTCGCCGTGACTTCCTGGCCAACAATACGTGCGTGTCGGACGAGAGCCTCCGCCAGCTCCTGGCGCACGCGCTGGAGGCCAACAACTACGGGGTGTCGGTGCTGGGCAAAAGTAGCCGCCGCAACTGGGACTTCATATCCTCGCTGTTCTTCACCAGCACCGTGCTGACCACCACGGGTGAGACTTGGGGAGACTCGAGGGGCCCACGCGAGCGCTCCATTTTGGGCGACCACACTGGAAAGGGGTGGGGTGGGGGGTGGGGGGGGGGGTGTCTGTATACAAAACGGCCACCCATCAGAGGCCATTAAATAATAATTGATCTTTAAAAAAAAAAAAAAAGACTATCGATGGATGTAATGGAAACGAATATGATAATGACCAAATGATTAGGAATACATTTTGAGCTAAAATAAATGACAGTATTTTTTTCCCCCAATCCATCCATCCACACACAAAATCCTTTCGAAAAAGGGAAGTAAAAATAAGTGAGTGGTTGCAAAATGTGCACACATTCATAAACCGGGCATGTGGCTGTTTTGTCATGATTATCAATTCAAAGAATCTAGTCGGCCGTTGCTGACATTTTTAGAGTCACACCTTACGGGACAAGACATTGTGATCTTGCCATTTTAATCGGGGTGTGTAAACATTTTTACAGGCCCTGTCGGTGATACTTTTTATGGAGAAAGGAAGTTTCGAGCTGACAATGGTCCCAAAACGCAAACATGTTTTGTTTGAAATGATATGAAAGTCAGTTAAAGGTCAAAGCAATTTTTTAATGGTTCTCTAATGGGATGTGTGACATTTATTAACAACCACACACTGCCCAGTTTTAAAGGCCTTGCTTATAACTTGTTCACCAAGTTGACTGAGCGAGTGAGTGAGCTGCCACGCAATGAAGAAGAAAAAAAAGCCTTTGAATTGAATTGAATTGAATACAACTTTATTGTCAAATGTGCTTGTACATATGTGTAACATACGGCACAGATGAAATTTCTTCCCCCTCAACATAAAACAAGAGGAGCCGCTGCGGGTGTCCGCGCCGCCATCAAAAGAAAAGTTGACCAAAAAAAAAAAAAAGACAAAATAATACAAGACAACACATGAAACACAGACAATTGTGCAATCTTAACCACTTTCCTGCATACACTTTGTCGTTTGAAGCCGTAATAGATGGAAAGAGGAGCCGAATCAAAGTGTCCTTTTCACCAGTGGATCAAGACGTCATGCGGCAATGTGCACACATCTTTGTTGGCTTCCTTTGAAGTCGTAGGGTAACAGTTGCGTTTGTGTCTAGGTTACGGCCATACCGTTCCCCTGTCGGACGAAGGGAAGGCCTTCTGCATCATCTACTCGGTGGTGGGAATCCCCCTTACCCTCTTCTTCCTGTCCGCCGTGGTGCAGAGGATCATGGTGGTGGTCACCCGCCGTCCCCTCGCCCACTTCCCGCGCCGCTGGGCCATGTCCAAGGCCAAGTTCGCCGCCGGTCACGCGGTGGCCCTCGTCGTGGTGGTGACCCTTGTGGTCCTCATCGTCCCGGCGTGTATCTTCTTCACCGTGGAGCACGACTGGAACTTTCTGGAGTCCCTCTACTTCTGCTTCATCTCCTTGACCACCATCGGGCTCGGAGATTACGTCCCGGGAGAGACTGTGGGGACGGAGGACGACCCTCACCGGGACCTCTACAAGCTGGTCATCACGTGTAAGGCCACGCGTCGCTATTTGAAAAGACCTTCTCTATTGGGGGTTGTTATTGTGCCTGGGGCCCCAAAGCCAATTCTTATTTTACGAACGTGTCATTGAACTGTGAGGCGGAGCCTCATTTAGTCAGGTCATAGGTCAATTTCTCACCGATCTGGGCTATTTACAGGTCAATCTGTTGAGACGAATGTTTGGCCAAAGGATCTCATAGAAATAAAAACTTGGATTAGCTTCAGATCAGGGTTGGTTTTAATCTACTACTTTTGTGGCCTCCATAGTTCAACTCAACTACTGCTTATATTAACAAAATGGTTGCTAACAGGTTTTATTATTAATTTTTTTTACAAAAGTGTGTGTGTGTGTGTGTTTGTGTGTGTTTCAGTGTACCTGCTGATGGGTCTGGTGTGCAATCTGGTGCTGATGGAGACGTGCGTGGAGCTGCCACAGATGAAGCGCCTGCGCCAGCGCTTCTACCGGGACGACGTACGCGAGCTGGACTCCGAGACGGCCAACATCATCGAGCGGGAACACACCGCCGACGCGTCCGAACACGTCATCCCGTCCGTTTCGGAGCACACCGACACCGCGCGGGACGGCGGCAGGCCGGCGGTGCCGTACATGCTTGCGCCCAGCCTCAACGGGAAGCTCAACTAGCACGATGGAAAACGATCACCTGCTGTGCAATGGGCGGAGTTTACATGTTTTTTGAGGGACCGGCTGAAATGGGACGTTTCTGTTGCTCGGATTCATGGCAAAGTGGCCTTTTGACGTGGGAATGGATAGCGAGCGCAACAGTTGATTTGAGCTAGCAGGCTAGGAAATGCTTCTCACAAATCTGATAAGGTGTTGGAAAAGTACTGTGATTTTTTTTCTTGTCAGAATTTTCCCTCCTGATAAGAGCTGGGGCGTGAATGCCAAGGAAGGGCTGCTAACTTTCCGCTTCCTGTCAAAATGGGGGCTGGTAGAGCAAGTGGGCCATGACACTACCTCGTATTCCAAAACACCGACTTGCACGCTGTAGCCTGACGTCACTTCATTTACCAACCAAAAATATGACCAAGTGGTTCTCGATCGACAGCACACATCTGCTAAGAGGCTGCCAAGATTATGCACGAGTTACTGAAAAGCAGACAAAAAAAAATAAAAATAAAAGCAGTCTTACAAAGTCACACGGTTAAACCAAATAGGTTTACTTTAGTCAGAAACAAAGTGCAAAATCATTTCCTTAAAAGTGTGGCTGATAAAAACACACGATTCCAATAACCGAAGTCGGTTTTACAGCCTCGTTTCGACAAGAGGTAGTGAGGAACATTGTTATGAAAATCCAAAACTGTTACCAACTTTGCAAAGGCACATCGTTTTTTTCATGTGCAATATGGGTTTGAACACAAGAGGGCAGCAGATTTAAGCTCTCAACGAGGTAGTGCTGGACAATCGATGCACTTCCATAGCCTGTAAATAACACCTTGTTTTGTTCACCACAAACATCTGATTTATGAAATGAAATGAAATGGATCCCACCCTTGAAGCAATTAACTTTCTTATCCTCTGCGGCTCACTAAACCTGCTTAAAACAAAGCCACATATGCCGTTTGGTACATTACATGGATCTACCCCCCCCCCAAAAAAAACCCCCCAACTGATTAAAATACTTATTAGGAATCAGTGTGTGTGTGTATAAACAGTGGGCTATTTGATTTGTACAGCCATATATTCATGTACAGGTTCATGTGTAGTCCTTTGAAGGGCGTGCGGCTATACGACGCGCGGCTGCTTGGAGCAGCTCGGCCTGATGGCGTGCGCGATGAACAAGAAGAGAACCACGAGTAAGATGACGATGACCGTGACGACGACCACGTAGCCGGCGTAGGGCAGCGGCGGTTCGTTGGGAGCCTCGGCTGGAATCATGTTGGTCAGGTTGAGCATGTACCCCAGAGTCCAGCCCGCGTCGCTTCCTTTGATCTGGGAAGCACACGATGGATAAGTGATCTCATCAGCACGCTTTTTTTTTTTTTTTTTTTTACACGGTCATCAAACATTTGATCCCAAGGAGACTAAGGGCAGCACCAAAATGGGGGGCGTTGTTGCAAAAATGGAGATTGTACATTATATGGTTATTTACAAAGGGCCGGGATACATTTTATCCAAGAGGAGACTAAGGGCAACGTACCTTGTGTATGAATTTGATGTTGGAGTAGGTTTCGGAGGTGAAGTTGTATCCATCCGTCAGCAGCGTGAGGAGGTAGGTGCCGGCAAAGCAGTACCCCACCAAATACTTCAGTTTGATGCCTGGATTCTGCTGCTTCACCTGGGTGGAAAAGTACGTGTCTACATTACAGTATATCTATCCACACATGTACATTCATATACAGAGAGTAAGGAGATACACACACACACACACACACACACACAGGCAGTATATATGCCATATAGCTAACCTGCTGCCAGGGTGTGGCGCAAAAGCGTGCTATCCTTTCCTTGACCGCGTCCAAAGGGATGGACGTGTCTGTGAGGTTGAAGAAGTCCATGATGTAGTAGTAAGCTGAGAACGCCTAGCGCCACACACAAGACACCAACAAAATATTAAAAAGCATAATCAATGCTATAATGACTTCCACTCAAAATGCATTTTTATGATAATGTGCTAAGTTGCAAATATATACTGCAATAATTTAGATCATCATTTTCAGAGCAGGACTTTGGCTTTATTTGAGCCAATTCATTTTTTTTAGGAATTTGAGATTTTTTCACGTCACTCCATATTTTAGCATGTTGGCTAAAGACTGATAGAAATCTTTGGTGAATGCTAACATCTCTGTCAAAAATAATAATAATCAAAGAGTCGTAAAAGAATGGATGTCAACTGTGGTTTGGGGCTGCTTTGCATCCTCAAGACCTAGACATTGCTCAATAAAATCCTCAAGTTTACCAAGAAATTTCACAGGAGAATTTAGAACCAACTGTCAGCCAAATGAAGCCGAACTGGAATATTTTCTAGTAGTTTGTCCATTGCCACATTGACAGATTTGCGCTTGTCTCCAGAGCCTCCTTACCCCAAAAAACCCCTGCAGAGGTGGCTGGTAGACCCCGTTCAAAGAGCACTGGCTATATTTGCATTGGCTGGAGTTGAAAAGGGTCCGGACTACGTCCTGACATTGTTGGAAGTTTCCTATTCCCGTGTGCTGGAAAAATGCGGGGGCTCCCTGAGGCTTCCTGTCCGACACACAGGGGCTGTCATAGAGCTTCGAGTACTCCTTGGTTTCGACGTATTCAGGGTGGAAGCACGGGTCATTTATTGCTGGGGGACCTGACTGGGGGAGAACGAGGAGAAGAAGGGAAATGAAAATTATCCACAACAAAAATAAGGTAATTTTTTTTTTAACCATTATTTTTCAGTGAAAATCCGACTCAACTGAGCAAAACCGGACTTTTTTTTATCTTAGAGCTAAAAAAAATAAATAAAGGAAAACTTTTCCTGTTAAAAAAAACAAGAATTTTCTTGTATAAACAATTCCCAGTGCTCAAAATAAAATCGATAACTAAGATGAACCAAAAATGAGCCACGCCTCTGACCTTACAAGTCTAATGAATGAATGCCCCCCCCCCCAAAAAGTCAGGAGCTGAAAGGGCGTCTACCTGAGTTTGTTGTGCCAGCGCCATTTTGAGGGCCTGATCCTTCCCGTAGCACAGGAAGCTGTGTGTGTAAAGGTTGTAGTCGTTTCCGTATAGCCGGAAGGTCACCGAGTTGCCTGGCGACTCGCTGCCGTCAAACATTTTGGACACAAAGCTGATCTGGGTGGACGCCCCGCCGAGGTCCAGGGCCCCCGTGGTCTCCAGACCCTGCAGCCGTGCACACACGCAGACACAGACGCATCAAAGTCAGATGTGCGCCAGAACTTGGCCAATAAAACGACAAACGAGATCCACAAACATGACAGCCATTACCGAGTAACTAATCACGAGCCACACGTGAACACATGTAGTAGCAATTACGCAATAAAGCTACTACTTAATCTGTTCACTTTTTATTTCTAGCGCTCTAGAAATGTTTTTCCTTCTCCCCCGCAAAACTAACTGGACTTCAGGACTTGCGTCAAGGACCTGTTTGAGGCGGTCGTCCAAGTAGTTGACAGTGATCCATCCGAAGGCGCCCTCCTCCTGGCCGCTCAGGATCCTGGCGCCCTGGTAGGAGAACGGGAAGGTCTGCAGGGTCTCCGACACGGCCCGGAACACCTCATCGGATGCCGAGCTGTTCTGCAAACTACGCACAAACAAATTAATGCGTTAGCTTCCATCGATCGATGGCTTGCTAATCATTTCGTGTGAAAGATTTCGAAAACGACAGGGCCTCCTTGATGATTTTTTTTTTGTTGGTATCTTGGGTGAACAAAAATTCACATTCGCAGGAAAGCAGCAAAATTGACAGCGGGGGACATTCCTGCCTGAATGGATGGCGTCCTTCCTTACTCGAGCAATCTCATCCCGGCGGTGGCTCCCAAGTAGAGCGGCGTCTGGGCGTGTCGCTTCTTTGGAATGGTCTTCTCGGCCTCCCGCATGCACTCCCGCAAGGCCTGGCCGGCCTTCCACGGTGTCCCCGCGTAGCTGGAGATACCTGGACCTGCCACCGCGGAAAGTTCACATTCATGTTTTAGTTCAGGTCAAGTCAAGTCAGCGCACTGGTACGACCGCTTGGGCATGCTTGTAGTTTGTTTTTGTTTTTTGAATCTTAAAATTGATATTAAGGTGATCAAAATTACTGTTCAAATCGCAAAGAACCAATGGAGGGGCTGTATTGGGATGTTTGAACCCAATACTGTTTTCCTTTTTAGTTAAAAAAAAAAAAAAAAAAAATCAATTCTAACCTGAGTGAAACTACCAAAAACGGTTTTGAAATGTAAATCCGCCGAAGCAGCCAATGCGTGAAAAAGTGCGTCGGCACTATACCCTTGACATTGCAGGAGTGTTTCTGCTCGGCTCGCCCCGTGTTGTTGTCCTTCTCGGCGGGCCACTCGTAAATGAAGACAGTCGTGTGCGACGAGCCGGCGTCCAGTACGATCCCGTACTGTTGGCGGATGGGGGGAGGAAATACATTTCCGCTGAAAACATCTTCTGAATGTGTGCGTGTCGGGGGAGTGGTGATGGGATGCGCTGATACTTAACAAGCGTGACAAATGATTCATTGAGCATTTGCAGACACGTGGATAAACAGTTTAGTGCAACTGCGAGTGTTTACTTAAACAGCTTCGGAGTTGTTGCTAATGTAGACCAGATGTGACGCCAGGGATTGTCAAGTCATGACATCATCAGCCATTAGAGCTCTCTCTCTTTTTTTGGTTTTGTTTTACATGCTACTCAACAGTTTGAAGTTGTGTTGGAACGAAACTGGACGCTTCCCTTGGCAACTTGACGGCCAGGTGGCCCACTGGCCAGAAAAAGGACTTCACAGACACGCAGTAGGAACATTTTGTTGTTTTAAGGCTTAAGAATATATCAATAAAAGATACACGGAGCTAAAAAAAAAAATAAAAAAAAATAAAGTTATTGTCACTATGCAAGAATTCATATGGGCCCAATCTGGTGTACACATGCAAGTAATGCAAAAACCGCCGCGTTAAGCTCAGACTTGAGCATCCTGCATGAATTCCCCAATTTCACGGGTTCTCCGTATGAACGATAAAAGAAAAACCCGATGCCGACGCTTACCACTCGTTCATAAGTGCCGGATGTTGCCATCTTACCTTGTACTTTTGTGGCAGGGGCATGTTCTGGACCACCAAGACCACCACCAGGGCAACCACGGCGACCACGGCAATCACCGCCACAATCACAATCCCAGACTTGTGCCACGGGTTCTTCTCTTTCATGCCTGGGGGTGGGGGGTATGGGGTGGGGGTGGGGGGTGGGGGGGGGGTGCATCACCAGACGGAGAGGAAGCAAAGGTCAGAGGGACCAAAGAAGGAGAAGTTAGTATTAGCATTAAACCAGCTTGTGCCCAGATGCGCCTGTGCTTGCGTGCGAATTTTGTAGCTGAGTCACCAAAAGAGAGGAAGCGGACGGACTGTGCCGTCCTCCGGTCATTTTCTTATTTTTAATTGAGCATCCCCCCTCATAAGAATTTGACAGGATTGGATTTGGGGGTTGCGGCACAGATAGTGTTTGAAGTGACGCCATGTATGCGAAATCCCACAAAATAATTATATTATATCACGCAAAATTCTATTGAAATCAAGGGATTGTTTCCTTTGAACGAACCAAGAAATGGTGCAGTTTTACTTGGTTTTTTTTTCCCGCCCCAAATGAATGCAAGTATATTCATAAGAGAGGATGTTCCGTTGACGCCTGGTTATTCAACCTGAACAGAAAAGGTTACGCCTGCTATATTTTTTTTACGATACCAAGAAACAGGCCGGATTTCCTCGTCTTTCCCGTGTGTTTAGGGCTTTCCGACTGTTTACTGATGGGGAAAACACACACCCGTACACGTACACACACACACACGCGCGCATATAGTATAGCCGGTGTGCCGTTTGCACAAGGAGGAGAAAAAAAAACCACAAAAAAAAAACTGAGAAAGATGAGAAAGTGTCGCTTCCTTACCTGCTTTGTGGACTCAAGTCAAGTGAAAGAAAAGCGAGAGCCCTCCACCATGACAAGTGGGCCACTGTGTGAGCGCGTGAGTGAGTTTGGAATGGACAACCCGCCGCCTTCCTCAAGGTTTCCATGGCGACACCTTCACTCCCGCCAACCAATGAGAGCAGCCGTGCCTCCATGGAGGAAGCAGGGGACTCCCTTGTTTGGCTCTTGTTTAGCACCCAGATGATGTCATCACTGTGACGGATCGGGATCCCCTGCCTGTATCCCTCTGTGTGTGTGTGTGTGTGTGTGTGTGTGACCGGCCTGCAAATTTGTGGAGTCATTCATAAAAGCGCTCTGTTTGTTTCCTCCATTTTTTGCCGCTACGTAAGAGGAAGTGTGGCGACGGCAAGAAGAAGAGGAGATGTAAAGAAAGGGGAAGTGAGAAGAGCAAGGGGTCAAGTGTGTCACAAGGTCCCCCGCCCCCAAGTCAAGTCCGACGCGGCACCGAGGTTTATTTAGGGCAGGACACCACTGTGAAACTTTGAAAGAAAAAAAAAAAAAAAAAAAAACATTTGCAGGTTCATCAAGAAAGATTCTCAACACGACCAAATCGACACTTTTATGTCCATGGCCTCAGTGCACTCACTCACTCACTCACTCACTCAAGTCGCGTCTCGCTCAGCGAAATGGCCTTCATCTGCTTGGGCCCTCCCCCAAAAACATCACAGTTGTTTTGTCATCTATTTCTGCTTCCACACCAAAGCGTCAAAGCAATCCATTTTGAGCCAAACAAATGGAATCAACGATGACGAACCTAAAAGGCTCGATGACAGAATGGATACTTTGATGGCAGATGATGGCTGAGCAGATGGATGGATGCAAGACTGAAAGATTGACAAGATGGCAGACAAACTGGTAGATGTACCGAGGCACAGAGAAAGGCTTGTAGGTGACGGTTGGAAGAAACAATGGTAGGAGGAAGAAGGAAATATTTGCCCCCAACAAAAATATTTGTTATCCGTGAACCTAACATTAAAGTAACCCAAAATGAAATACAAAGCAACGCGCAAAGCATAACTGCAAAAAAAAACCAAACAACAACAACAGCTTTGTGCTCACACTAATAAGAGCGCCACTGCCACCTACTGTAGTGGGTGTGCAGTGGCACTTTCTTTTAGTACAGAGAAAAAAAAAATCACAAGTGCGACCGTGATTAAAACTAACACACAGGCGCAAACACACCCAGCATGGTCAAGCAATGATCTGATTGATTTAACACAAGCTGCCCATTAACTCAGCCACAACACACACACACACACACACACACCACCTGTTTTCACACAGACCTCCTTGTTTGTCTGTGTTATCAGTGCACTCACCTCTTTGTGCAGACATCTCAGCAGCAACACAATTGTGTGTCTATCCCCTTCTCTCTCTCTCTCTTTTAAAGCCGCTCTCTCTCTCTTTCTGACTTCCTCTTCCTGTCTCTCTCACTCTCTCTCCCACTCTCTCACATGCACTTGCTGCTCAACCCCCTCCTCCTTCTTTAGACTCACCCGACACCTTCATCACCACCCTCAATTCCTTAACTTTCTGTCCGCTTCTGCTCCACCCCCCCACCCCACCCCCACCCCACTCCACCAACCCCCTCCCCGCTCTCACCGTCTTTCTCTGTAAAACGTGGCACACACATCGTGGTACCAAAATCCTGGAAAGCGAAGGACATCATCAGCCTTATCACCGCCCATTTAAAATGGAAGTGGGAGGCGGGGTGGGCGCAGTGGGAGTTGTTATGCAACTAAATTCCAGTCCGATGGGAAAACCTTGAGTCCACGGACATATCAAGGTCCGCAGGAACTTCAGGGGTTCCGGGCTTGTTTGTGACAATGCGCTTCATTGTCATGTGAAGCGAGCTGTGGGACTGTATCATTTAAAAATATTTTTTTTTTCTCGCATGGGGCATATCCCACAAATGGCACTGTGGTGGGAAACCCCCCCCCCCCCCCCCATTGTGTGGCAACAGGAATACGATGGTGGGGCAGTGCCCTAGCAAACCAGTAGATGGCACTGTTAGGGCACACTGGGAGGGCAAATCGTCAATTTCTCCCTCTAACGCAATCGATGAAATCGTACGTTTGACCACATTTTACAGAGTGAGGCCTGTTTAACCCAAGCTCAACAAAGTGAGAGCATTTGGGATTCATTTTTGTAAGCCGCGGAATCGACAAATTTCCCTTGAGGCGTTCTAACATGAGCCTGTTTGGTTTTTTTTTTTTCTTCCAATGACAATCCAAATATTTGAGGGGGGGGGGGGTTTGAAGGCCTTTTAAATGTCAAAGCGATCTAACGAGTGCGCGCACACATGGAAAAAAGTGTTTTGCGGACCCGCCCCGTTAGTCACCGCTTAGTCCGTAGCTGATTTGGATTTACACATTCGGCCGCAATGTCAAGGCGACGCCACACGTCTCGCCGGATCTCCTCTTTCCAGTTCTGATTGTGTCTGAATGTGTTCAACAGACACCGTGAAGGCTTGTCAGACTCACTTGGTGTTTGCCGCTGACATTTTCCTTGACTGAAAGCTTCAAAGCGATTACGGTTTCAAAGTCATTGAAATGTGAATGGGTTAAAAATAACATTTCAGCGACGTTGAAATTCGAGCCATTTTTTAGAAACCGCTCAGCCTCTTCTTGTCTGTGATTTGAGGAACCGGTGCCATTATAATAGCATCCGTCTTCACATCCGTCGTATCACCTAACAATATTAACATCACATAAAATATTCATATCACATTACGAGGGCAATGTACTTCCCTTTGCACTAAAAGCTAAAAAATTTAATTAGAGAACAGATCATATCTATCTGCTACGGCGGAGAATGCTACTGATAGCTCCCACACTTCTGGGAAGACTTTCTCCAAGAAGTCGTGACAGGGCTTCCCGAAAATTGGACCACGACTTCTTTCGCATTAGGCCCCGCCTACTCCTGACTGCGGAATTTGTCATGAGTCAGTCAACGTGTCACTTAATCCAAGCATCATCTGCGACTGCCGGCAAAGGTAGCGAAATGCGCCTTCGCGTCAGAGTTCTTCAGGGTTCGTTCAAGGTCGCAAATGTTCGCAAAGCGTCCGCAAAGCCCCTTTTTTTTTCTTGCCGCAAGAAAATTTTAGAACATTGCAGCAAGAAAAGTCTGCGAGCGACTGGGAAACATCTGCGACCATGAACAAACCCTGACAAATCTGAGAAGCCACTTCACTCGCTCTGCGGGAGCCGTGCCGCAGCACGTCGCCTGAAGAACCAAAGTCGGGATCCCCCCGCCCCCCTGCTTTATTTATTGCATCACTCTCGGCTCCAAAAGCATGTAAGCATTTAGGGCTTTTCGTCCGGTCGGGTATGCCTTATTTCAATGGGTGCAGAGTATGAAACTGGGGGTCGTGTTGACGTTGCCATGCAACTGTAAATGTCCACTATGCCACCTTCGATGTTTGCGGAATTGTCAATGAAAGTCCAAGAGCATCGCGAGCGGAAAGAAAGTCGAAAATAGAAGATCAAGCAACAACAGCGGGGTTAATTCATAATTCATACGACCCCGAGACACACGGCTGACCTTCAATTGGGGCAAGGGGCAGGGGGGGGGGGGGAGGCTGGTGGCGCGTTACCGTGGCAATGAGGACCCCGAGGAAGTGTTATGAGGAGTCCACAATGAAGCTTTTGGATGGTCTGCAACATAAGAAACAGGATTGTTGGACACGTGCTCAAATTGTGACACGAGTGTCAAGATGGCGTGGCTTCAAGCTGCCGTGCCACATGCTTCGATACTCACCCCAAACTCAAATGTCATCACACCAACAACTCGCACTTGTTTTAACGAAAGCAATATGCTGATTGGGAAGGCAGAAAGGCACTCGAGGTGGCCCCGAAGAGGAAGCAACACTGCCCCCAGCTGGTTTGAAGTATTAACAACAACAACAACAAAATTAGTCATGACTATTGTTGTAATTGAGGAAAAATGTAAACGGCATGCATGAGCGCGCGCACGCACACACACACACACACACACACACAGGCAATAAGTTTGTCCAATGAAATTCTTCCCAAAGTTGAGTTTAATGCGGTCGCCAAGTTATTTTGGAAGCTTTACAATCAGACAAGCCGTCAAGTCTCTTACAGGTTTCAAATAACTTGAATCAAAGGTGTGTTGTCGGTGTTACTTTTGAAATCATTGACTCTTACTGCATTCTAATTTGTGCTTTTCTTTCCGTTTGAATTAATAGTCGGTAAAATTAGTGTTCACAAAAAAAAAAAAAAGCACCCCAAAAAGTCTAACATGTAAGTTTTTGGTTGTAAAAGGCTGAGTTTTATGTGCTTTTTTTTCTTGATTTAAATGGTGTGCGAGGTACACAACGAAGCCTGAATCATATTTGAGGACTTGATGAACATGTCACGCAGTCATCAAAAAATGCCACGGGGGAAAAAACAAACAAAACAAAACAAAAAAAAAGGTTCACAAACAAAAGGTGGCTTTCGGTAGATAAATACATTTACAACTTAAAAAAATATTACATGGACATAAACATTGCAAGGTATAATATTATACAATAATAACAACTGAACTTATCAGACAATTATCATACATACTGCAAAATATAAATTACCACTTTGTTTTATTTAACCCATGTACAATTCTTTTTATATATAATACAGGCTGGGCGGAGGTTTAGTTGATGTTAGGACAAGTGCATAGCAAAAAATACATCGTTTACCAACCGGCTTTAGAGAGAGAGAGAGAGAGAGAGAAAAAAAAAAAAGAAATATAAAAAAACTAAAGAGGACAACGACAACATTGATAAGGCAAAGAATCAGCTCATTTAAAGTTGGCATAGTCAGAGAAAATGTCCACAAAGTCTTGTACCACCCTGTAGCAGAAGTCGTACTGCTCCTGTCAGCCATAAACACACACACACACACACAAACAAACAAAAGAAATTGTCCATTTAATTGTTTGATTTCACTCACGTTGGTCTTTCAATTTAGGAAAAAAAAAAAATGCACCCATAGTGGATTTGTACGGAATGAGTTTTTTTTTAGGTAACAAACTACAAATGAAAATAAATATATTTTGTGCTGGTACTCACCACCGTCTGGACCATGTGCGGCCTCTGCATTCGTAAACTCTTGACAGTTTGGAAGACGTCGAGCAGGCCTTCCGCTTTGACGCGCTCCAAGATGTTGCTCAGTGCAATGAACGTACCGGTCCGACCGGCGCCGGCGCTACAAAGCGCGCCACAAAGCCACATTGGGACGTTAACACCACATGCAGCACCAAAAACATTTTCAGTTTGAATTGAGGTCAGTGGGCTTCCGTTAATTTTCTGCCATGTCTGTAACCCGTCGGCGACCGTTTCGGACCATTGTGAAAAGGTCCACAGCGCCCTCTAGTGCGTGTACCTGCAATGCACCACAATGGGATGGTTGCCCGACTGCTGTTGCTGCCGCTGCACCGCCGCGATGATGTCGATCATGCCCCGCCCCTCGGCCGGGATGCCCACCTCGGGCCAGCCGTGGAAGTGGAAGTGCCGGATCACGCGCGTCACCTTCTCCTATTGTACGAAAGCCGTGTCAAGAGGAATTGAAGTCGGCGACTGACTGTATTTTTACCAAATCCAAATTGTTTTCCACGAATGATGAAAAAGCCTTCTTACCGGCAGGAAGGTGAGTACCAAGTCTCGTAGGCTGAAGGCGTCGCACAAGGCGTCGCCCTTCATCTCCACGCTGTAATCGCCGTACGTCTGCGACTCCTCACTGGGCCAATACTGGTAACACTTGTCCTGAAAACACACACACACGTCTTTAACCCTCACATCATGTTTCTTTTTCACGCACACGCAACATGTTTGTCGTCAATTTGTTACCGGCACAGACGACGACGGCATACCTGCTCCCTCTCCTGCAGCTCGGTCAGCATGACGATGGAGTGACACTTCCACTCCCACACCATCCTCCAGAAGTCCTCCACCGTGTGCTGCAGCGGGCCCTGCGTGGCAATGAAGTAGTCCTTCTGCCGGTAGCCCTGTCGACATAAGAAAAAGAAAAAAAATAATCATTTTTTGGGAATGCGTGCAAAGAGCAAAAGAAGTGCTCCGGTAGACGCATGCATCAAAGAGAGGATCTTACGTCTATAAAGGATGCGTTGACGTAATCGGTAAATTCCTGACCTCTCCTCATGGAGAGAATCACTCTGTTGAAGTCATCTAAAAGTAGAAGGGGGGGAAAAAAAAAAAACGGCTTCAAAATCAAACAGAAGATCGCATTTCCTCTGCGCGATTGTTCCTCGTCCTCTTCTCTTACACGGAATGATTTGCAGCACCCTGTTCTTCTTCATGTTGGCGGGCAGGTTCCCCGTTCTCATGTTCTCCTTCATGATACGCATGTTGGTCAGTTTCTGAGACGCAAACACAACATGGAGAATCCTCCAAATAAGCAGCAGCGCCCTAAAATGTCGGCTTCCAATCAAAACGGACAATCTTGATCCATGTGTCCTGTCAGCGTGTCCACTGAACTTTTTGTCAATCAGTGAAAAAGGCGTCAGAAGGCTGATATTTGTTTTTTTTTTCCCCCCTTCCCGATTACCTTGAACTCCTCCTCTAGGCCGACGCGGTCGCCTTGGTTGAAGGTGTTGTGCAGCTTGTGCAGGTGTCCCTCCAAAGACGACACGTCCAGCTCCGTGTCTCCGTAGAGGAAGTACTCCAGCAGCGCCTGGTAGATGAACGAGTACTGCATCTGCGGGACGGAAAGGAACGTGTGAAAATTGACCACGCACCGCGCCGCACGTACGAAGAGACGTTTTGGGGCGGCGCCCCGACTCACGTCCGTCTGGATGAGCTGCGAACGCTGCTCTCGGATTTTCGAAACCAAGCCAAACACGTCCACTTTCTGCTCGGCGTGCATCATGTCGATCATGCCGTCAATCACGATGAACGTGCCCGTCCGACCGACGCCGGCGCTGGGGGAGGGGTCAACATCAGGCATGTCAATTTTGGATTGATGCCGTCAAGAGATATGAATGGAACTGTATATTGATTTATTATTGGGGTTGGACAGACCTGAGCATTCTATTTTGAATATTAGCCAGACAAATATTTTGAAGCGCGACGCCATTCGTGTACCTGCAGTGGACCACGATGGGCCCCGCAAAGGCCGGATTGAGCGACTTGACTTTCTTGAGGAACTTGAGCATGCCGATGGGCGAGAAGGGCACGCCGAAGTCGGGCCAGCTGGTGAAGTGGAGCTGCGTGACCAAACGCAGCATCTTGCCGGCGTCGCTGGATTGCTACGAGCAGAAGGTAACAAAGTGTTGGCGTGGCGAGCGTAGCACAGAATGAGCCGTTTGGCGCTCACGCCAGCGTACGTATTGGATGCAGAACTTGCGGATGGTGTAATCCACCAGCACGGTGAAGTCCTCCACTGCCACGCGCACGTTCCCGTAGGTCCAGCAGCCCTGATCCGGCCAGTACTGGTAACACTTGTCCTACACGGCAATGGACAACATCTTCCATTTCGTACAGATCACAATTTGAGAGCGCTTAGAAGGTTCATTTTACACCATCGCTTTTTTTATTCCTCTTGACACTCACAACACAAAATAATTTGAGTTCTAACTTGTCAAAATTAGGGTCCGACCCGAATGGAATTTTTGGGAGGATTGTGGGTATCAGAAGCCCCTTTTTTCCACCTCCTTCAATGCGTGATAACCACTCACTTCCTTCCTCTCCTTCAGGTTGGTCAGCATGACAACAGTCGACACCTTCTGCTCCCAAATCATCCTCCAGAAATCGGCTACCGTGTCCTCCTTTGGACCTGGCAAAAAAAATCTCGTTGGTTTGTTTGTTTGAAGTAACTTTAATCACGTGAACATCAACGTACCTTGTGCTGCTATGAATTTGTTCTTTATGGTGAAACCCTGTTCAAGGAAAACATGTGTCATCATGTAAAATAGCTGGGGGGGGGAAAAAAATTTTAAAAAATCACATGATTATTTTCCACTCACGTCGATGTAGGAGGCGTTGATGTAGTCGCAGGCGGGGCATCCTTCCAGCTGAGTCAGCACCACCCTGGAATGATCATCTGAGGGCCGAAATTCAATTCATTAATTAGAACATCCAAGAAATAAGTCAAATATGTCACAGGCCCCTGTGATGGTGTGGTTAGCTTAGCTTAGCACGGAGCGACCAAACCGCATATTCTTTGTTGAAATGTACCCACTTCCGGCGCCGTGAATACTCACAGGGAAGAATGTTGGGATATCTGTTCTTGTCCTTGTTGTTCTCCTTGTTGGCCTCCTCGTACGTTCCCTGGGCGTGCCCTCCCGGCAGCGACTGTCAAACAAACAAATTGTCAACATGTCAATTGAGCCCACGTGCATGTGACACTAAAAGCAGACGACAGACTATTGAGCTGCTGCGCTGCGTTGGTGATTCCAGTTGAGTCATTTCCTCTGCTACCAGCACCCATCGCACCTCCTTCGTTAGTTCATGTGTGCGCTTCCTCTATTGATGGCGCACGCTAAATAAAAGTCACGTACGCAACGTTATACTGACTCAAATGCTGAAAGAGGAAAGGGGTATTTTTCATGCGAAGATGTATGCATGTGTCACGAAAAGAAAAAAAAAAAAAAGAAAAAAGTCTCAGTAGTTTTCCCCAGTCGAGTCATTGAATTCAGGTTCGTGAATGAACTGGTCCCTGTAGATGGCGGCGTTGCACCACTTTGGATATCAGATCTACACAGATGAATTTTTGATTGTCAGGGCGATTATGGGGGAGAGCAATGCCGTCTCTCGTGTTGATCCCCAAAGCACAGAAAAGGCGAGAAACAAACTTTTTGTCCGACAAATTGGATGCTCACAAAGGCACAGAGTGAGCAAGTCCTAAAAGTCCGGCTAATCGGGCAAGTCTGCTGGCAGAGAATGAGTTAACAACAAACAGCACTGATTCGCATGTTGGCGTGGCCCTCGATAACTTTTCCAGTTTCTCATTTGGCCGACTGTTTTGTATAAACAGCACTGACGAGAAAGGGGAGGGACAAAGTCCACCTGGCAGTTTTCCATATTTAGTGTTAGTCTAAGAAGGTCCCTTGACGTTGCCTGTGAGGGCCTCCATTTTTCCATGTCCCTACTCCGTATCAAAGACCACTCAGGGAACGGGGAGACAAAACGGACTCCATTGGTGACTTTGAGTGTGTATGGCTTGAAAAGCAGAGTTGCTAGCTGCTAGCGGGCTAACAGTGAGTTGTGGCCATCGCGTATGAATATTTATTTGTGATATTCGAGTAATCGCTGCAGCATGATGACAGACTCAATGTCGGCGGCATCGGCAAGAGGGCTTACGTTGTACTCCTCCCGGAAGAGTTTTCCGTCGTCAGCCGAGCGCAGCCTGTACTCGTCCTCCAGGTGTTCCACGGCGAGCGGCGGGTAGTTCTTGGCGGCGGAGGGGGATCTGGGCAGGAGGACCACCGTCGCGTCTGCGTCCAACAAAATGATTGCGAGAATGTGTCGCTGTGTTTTTGTCAAGTTGTCGACGGGAAGTCGAGGACGACCACAATGAAGCCACAGGAGAGAGCCACGCAGCGGCTGCTCTTGTCACATTCTCTTCCCTTCCATCACAATCGAGCGCTTTCACTTTCACTTGCCTTGCTCCTCCAGGTTGCCATTTGGTAGCTTCTTGTCGACTGTGGTGACCGCCGCTTTCCTCTGGTTTTTTAACCTAACACACGCCAACGTTCAAATCAAAGCAAATCCAGAAAAACATGCAACACACACAGAAAAAAAAAAATCAAACTTCCTACCATCTGAAGCTGGAGAAGGTCGTCTTTCTCATGAGCTAACGCCTTTTTGTGTTCTTTCACTCTGCTCTGTTAACAAGCGGCTGACCGACAGACCGACCGACTGACTGACTGACTGACTGACTGACTGACAGAGTGGCTTGCTCGGCTGTCAGAGGGAGGCAATGAGCGCCGCTTCCTGACTCGGGCCCCGCCTCGGCGACTAGAGGAGGAAGTGTTTGTCACCCGGAGCTCTGCCTCGGAATCTGGCTACGAGCCAATCAGTGAGGGCCCACGGTCGAGGAGGAGGGGTAAGACAGCGGCGTTTGTTTATAGATAGATATATAAAGGCCGCATACTTTCGCTTCCAATGTGCTAAGCCGCAATCGAGTCGACATGGTTCAGTAATACGCTCAAAACAACAGAATTGTTCAGATTCTTTTTGTTGCCTGTGACTAGGAAGAATCGGTGCTATCCTGCCCGCTCAGTCCCAAAAAAAAAAAAAAACAACAGTGGGAACTGGATTTACAAAGTTTAGCTTTTCAGTCTGTTAACACGAAATAACATCTATGTTGCGGTGCTTTAACACTTTACAACAGACATAGACAGACGCAGAGCCATATATTCTTTATCCTATGCGAAGAACGACTAATATTAGTGCCGTACTGATGAGCTGAGAGTATTTGAGACATTCCCATCGAGAATGTATCCGTACGTATGTCATAGACCGCAAACGCCAGACCAAAAACTGTCATTGATTTTCTATTTGATTATGTCATGACTGTTTGCTTTTATGAGGTCCTGTCTGAGAGCAGCGTTGAGTGTGAAAAAAAAAGTGTTCGGGTTCTGTTGCAGCCAGGGTGGCGTTTACCTGAGGAGGTACCAGGCCAGCAGCACGACGATGAGCAGCAGCAGGGACAGGACCAGGACAGTTGGGAGGACGTGGTGGCCAGTGGACGGAACGCCCTCTGAGGAGGAAGGTGTGAGAATACTTTTTCATCAAAAAGCTCCTCCAACACATTTTGAGTTAATATTACAAGGCGATCCAAATAAAACGTAAACTTTTGTGGTCTATCTGGTCGCGCTCAAATTCAGATGAGGTCATGGATAGTCACCCAGAAGTACGTTGCCGCCCGTTGTTTACAAACTTTAGGAAGCGGTCCACTTAGCGCATTGTTAAGCCCTAAGTGACTGCAATGGAGTTAAGTGATGACTAACTCGTGTGCTGCTTACCTTGTGTGTGGTTGCCATTGCTGCTCAAATTGGATGATGTTGTGGTTGCCACCAAAAACAGAAGCATTGTGACTGCGGGGGAAAAACAACAACAAGGCGGATATTAAATTTCCCCGCATGGGAACGCCAAAGGGAGAATCGCCCCATTCAGATCGGAGGAATGTGCTCATCCAGTGAGAAGGAGTCACAATGGAGCGATACGCTCACATCCTGCTCATTCATTCGAGCCGCGCTCGAGTAAAAGGGGCGCGCGCTGCGTGCGGCCACAAGGAGGCGCAATTGCGCAACGTTTGGAAGCGAAGGCTCAGCAGGGTGGCTTGTTTTCATTGAGAAAACGCAACTGAAAAGCGGTCAAGATGAACAATTACAATAAAATAACTGACTTTTTTTCCGGCCCGGTGTCTAGTGGTTAGCGCGTCGACCTCATAGTGAAGAGTTTCTGGGTTTGATTCCGGCTCCGGCCTCCCTGTGTGACGTTTGCACGTTCTCCCCGCGCCTGCGTGGGTTTTCTCCGGTTTCCTCCCACATTCCAAAAACAGGCACGGCAGGTTAATTGGAACAAGCGTGCATCCCAAGGAAACAGGGCAAAAAAAAATAAAGCTAACAAGGAGCAAATGAAGAGCGGTCATTTCCTTGTCGAGACTGTAAGGAAAGAAGACCGTCCATAAAACATGCACGCGTGAGCGACGCATGATTAATAATCAATAAAACGAGCGGAACGTGTCCACGCGCACCAACGCGAGGCCGCCGAAACCGACGTCTCGCAACGTCGCTTTTAAGCATCTCGCGTCGACACGACATTTAAGGCCTGCTGCTGCCAGGAGAGGACTTAAAACGCAACAGACCTTGAGAGCTTTCATTGTGTTTTCCCGAGCACTAAAAAGTCACGACGCGTTCCAGCCGCTGGAGAAACCGCATCACCTCAAGGCTGCAGGTGTGCGCAGCAGCAGCAGCTGCGCTAAGAAAAGATGAAGGGCTGAGTGTATAATCAATGAGGTGTTTGTGTTGCGGGGAGCTGCCAGGCCGTGCTGCGGCATCCCATAAAAGGGGATCGGCGGGGTGTGGGTGAGGGGGGGGCACGTGAAGAGGGGACGCCGGCGGAATTTTGGAGTCAGCAGTCGGCTGAGCGAGGGAGCAGGAGCATCACGTCAATAACACTTCCCGGGGCCATCAATAAAGCGCCGCATGCGAGGAGACCCCCGCCGAAAGACTGATGACGGCGTTCTAATGAGGAGAGCAGAGGAGGCGGGAGCGAAGACCCTCATCTGGTTCCTTCTGATCTCGGCTTCGGCACCGCCACCCCCCTTCCTCCCTCCCTCTCGCTAGGCTCTCCGGGAAGTTCCAACAGCCCTGGATGAAGGTTGCACATTCAGGAGGGTTCGTGATGTCATACGCTGGACTGGAAAGTCCCAAAATTGAGATTTAACTGGCTGTCCTTGCGCCCCCCACACCCGCCGACCGACTTCTCGTCATCTGTTAACGCTTTTGCATCACCTCACTGCGTGTCCTGACCAAAGCCAATTCTGTCTGTCTTCCTTCCCTTCCGGAATATCCTCGATATTGCTATTTACAAAGCGGCATCCTATTCCAGTAAGCGTCTCATTTTTCAGCGTCAGGCGGCCATACAGCGCAAGTCTCACATTAGAATGTTCCCCCCCCCCCCCCCCCGCCAAATATGACAAATATGCACCCAAAGCAGATGTACGGGCAGCAAAGATGTTCTCGTAACGCCTTCCGCTAACAACCAGAGTCAAACTTAGCTGCAGTTGAGATCAAGTTTATCACCGCTCCCCTATTTGGAAGGATGATGGGGCCAAATTTGACACGAGGGAAAGCTGCTCCCACAAAGCGATTAAACAACACATCGACATAGTGCCATCCCGAGCAACGATATGTATGATTAACATCGCATCGAGGGAAAGCAATCAGTTAACACGCAGCGCCTTCACAATAGAAAATGGATGTTTAATCAAAGCCTTTTGTCCTCTGTCTTTGTTCGGTACAGTGTGAGAACTCCGATTCAGAGTAACTCAGGACAAAAAAAAAAAAAAAAGAAAACGCTTTAACCGCCCCCCCACTGGACCGAGACGCCACCCAGACCAAGTGGTGGTCTCGCTCGCCTTCAAAAGCGTTTTCCTGCGCGCAAGAGCGGCATCCAGAACAGCCGAACGTGGTTTTCGCCGGGCAACAAAGCGTCTCTGTCTCCTCGCATACATCGGCCGGGGAATTCGCAATGTGGGCGGCGGGTGTCGCGGGGAATGTGAGGAGCTTGCAGGCAAGGTACACGATGTGCTCGAAAAAAGCCTCCAGCTGCTTGTTTACCCGTTAGGACGCTTCTATCTGCGACCTGAGGTGACTTCATACAGTTTCCTTTTCGATTGCGTGGGCATCTTTACAAACGGCGTTACCGCGCCAAAACACACACACACACACAAAACGGAAAGTCAATAATCAAGCACTACAATATTGCCTGATGCTAATCGCCAAAAATGCTGCAAAGGTGCATTCAGTGTGCCCCGTTATCCATGGATGATAAGGACCGATGTCTGCCACTAATAGAAATTCGGCGCTCCTTTGAAAAGATTTAGAATCGCCTGAAGCAGACGCAAAATGTCAACAAGGCACCCCATGGAGCTCCGCGACTCACTTCAAAATAGTTCCGAGGCACCAAAATACGGCATCAAATCAATACGATACAATGATCTGATCAAACAGGAATGTAGAATGAGCACCAAACAGCGAAACTATCGCACTAGTACATCGGAAGAAGCAGTATTCTGTCGGCCACTGCAGCGCTCCAATGTGGGTCGCTGGCCCCTGCTGAGCTCCCTTGCACACTGTCCATGAATCAATCCCGCCTCCTTCCCAGGGGCTTCGACTCTGCCGACTCTAATGACCTTGGAGACCCGCCGGCTGACGCGCTGCGGTATCAACTGCGCCCCACCTACCCGTCAGCTCCACCTTCAAAATCTTGGAAGGCAACAGCGAAATGCGCGGGGTGACACGCTTGCATGTGGCGAGTAAAGCAAATAAAATACAGATGAGAAATTAGCGTCTGGTTGACAAGCTGCCGTGTCTGCATGCAGAGTATGTAAAGCTTGACTTCCCCCCCCCCCACCCCCCACCAAATCTGCTTCCGCACTGTCATGAAAACAAAAACAAACGCACGTGTCAGTAATCATTCTCCTCGTGCTTAATCATCCACATGCGCGCGTGCGCATACATGTGCGCGTTAGGGTTTAAAATACCTCCGATGTGTTCGACAAAAGTCCCATTTCCCGATTTGAATGGACATTTTTCACCCGTTGCTAATAAAAAAAAAAAAAAAGCAAATCCAACTTCTCCTCCCACTTCTGGCGAGCCAATTTGCAATCGTTCCGAGCCACGCGGAGCACCCGAGGTGAGGCGTGGTGGCTGGGCGGAAAATTGCCAAAGCGGCGGCTGTGACGTGTGTCATGACGAGCGAGCACCGCTGCGATTACCCGCGGCGGCAAACGGCTATTACGGTGCGTGAAGGCACGTCGGCCGCTGAAGTGAGGGACACGGCGGGAAGTAAAGCATCCGTCAATGATTTGGCCTAAGAATAGATTTTGCTTGATTGAAAAATCGACCACGTGAAATGAGTTTGACGAATCAGTGATCTCGCGGAGCCGCAAAACGTGACCCGTGATAAGGTGAAGGACGACCGTATCGTTGCGTTTTTGGTCATAAACGGACGAGCTGACGAGAAAATATGCATCCGGCGGTTTCTTCTCGATGGTGGTCTATATTTAGCCCTTTTCAACTGGGGCAAACTCCCACTTGTCGTGGCATCCATCCTCCGTAATAACAGAATGCCTCCATGGCCTGAGTCAAAGCATGCAGCGAGATACGGAGGCAAGTGAGTGAGGGGAGGGAGGGAGGGAGGGAGGCAGGGAGGGCAGCGGTGGAGAAAAGAGCGATAAGCGCCGCCGCCGCCGAACAAAAAGCCTCTTGATTCTCGAAGGAGGAGAGGAGGCGACGTGGGGACCAGAGGGGGGTCAAAGTGAAGGGCCCATGCCGAGGAACCTTGTTTGACAAAACTCTCTCTTGGAGGGGAAAAAAAAAAAGCACCTCTGGCCAACTGGGGGGGAGGGTCATGTGACTTGAGGGCAAACAATTGCTGTTGCCATGGCGAAGAGACACAGTATCGCGCTTCATCTCCCAGATGAACCAAACCCCGCTGCCTGCTTCCTTATCGCACTCGCCCGACAATGCCGCATTTTCAGCGCATTTTTTTTTTCTCTCTCCCCGCATTCTGCGGAAGAACGAGCAATTGTAAAAGACAAGCTGTGTTTAAAAAAAACACACCGCCGGTAAAAAAAAAAAAAGTAGCGCTTGGGAACACAGCTTTTAGTCCCAGATAAAGATGAGGGTGTGAATCGCGTTGAGGCAAAGAAACGCCGACGTTGGCAGTCGTGGAGACAACCTCACACTCGAGAGAGAGTACGCCGGGATGAATGTGTTTGGCGTACTTAGCGGAAACTCTGTGGGTGACGACGGTGAGAAAAGACGATGGAGTTGATGGAGCGAATGGCGAACGCCAGGGAAGATTGCCACGTGAAATCTCTGCAAGTACATGATTACTTTGACATCAAAAGCTCGTCTTATTTCGCCTGTTGTATCGTGTGAGGTGTCGGTATCGTTTTTCTGACAAAGTTTGACATGTTTCCTTTTCCAAAAAGCCTGTTCAGGGCTCCCAAAAGCAGTTGACCGGAAAACAGTCGCTAGACGTGCAAAGGAAGCGAATCTTGAGGAAGAAGGCCTCTGGTACAAAACGCAATCTTGCTTCTATGGACGCCAGTTGTGTGGCAACATGTGTGCACTAGTGTGTGTGTGTGTGTGTGTAACTGTGCAGTGTAAGCACACGCCGTCCTCCATCTGCTGCGCGACACACAGTTTCCTGTCCTTTGCAGCCAACCAGCAAGTCGGGCCTTCCTGTAAAGCACAGCGCTGTGCTACAGGGGAAATGGGAGCGGGACAGCCACACGCACACGCATACAGAAAATTCCTGATCTATATGAGATACGAACGCGGCAAAAAAAAAAAACGCACACAAATCGCCATCCGTTCTCTTTGGTGAAGCGTCGCCGGGTGTTCCCTTGGTGCTCGTTTGATCACAGACGCACAGCTTCAGAAGTCATCAAACGCCACAGCGGGGGTTTACGAGTTACCTCGACAAAAACGAGGCCCAATAGGGGAAAAGAAATAAAAAATAAAAAAAGTCTCAGCGGATGACTTTTACGGTTTAAAAATCGGGCCATCTCTTTCCTTCTACCGGTTGTCATGCAAAGCATAGTGCAGAAATCGACGATTAAAACAATCGACATATTCGCTGCTTCCGCCGGCAACATGGCTGCAGAGCTAGCTTACGGAAGCACAATTAGCGTTGCCAAGTTAGCTATTTGGTGGATATTCGCCGATATTTTCTAACAATTTTTTGGCAATAATTTTTGAAACAAACGACATGCAAATCGAGCGGAACGACCTTGTCAGTGTTTTCTCAACGACCCCCCACAGAGTCACCCAAATCCATTCCAGTTCAATATTGTATTTTTTTGTGGAAAACTTCCTTACCCAAGACACTGCCTGTTAAAGCGAGCCGAATCTGACTTCCATAACAGCCGGGTCACATGATGCTGGAAGACTTCCGGTGGTCACATGGTCCTCGGCCGCCCTGGGCGTCAGGAAGCGGGTGAGGCAACTCTGCAGGCCCTCAAGGGACGTGCACCACCTAAAGTGTCGGGAAGAAGAAAGAATAGTTTTCTGAAAAGATTCATTGGGTCATCTGTGTTTCACTGAACCCTTGACATTCTACGAATATGTTGTGTTTTTAATTGCCCCCAGAGGACACAGAATTGCAGGAAAGGACTACTTTTGTCTAACTGAAGCTACTCAACTCACTTCAAATGGTTCCAAGTTGGCCAAAGCGCAAATGGAGCTCAGTGTCCATTGAATTGAAGCCATAAATTTTGCGGATTTTTTGTTCTTTTTCTTGACATTCTATTGATGTCACAACTGTATGTTATTATCAAGAACAATATTATGGAGTGCTGGAATTAAATCACAGCATTCCCATTGGTTTCCAATTGGGAAATCAATGTTGAAAATATTTCTGGGAGGGAATTCTACGACAACGGGAATTGGTGTTTGTTTTTCAAAGAGAACTGCGGCGAGGAGGAGAGAATGCCTGTGGGAGTGGACTGTGGGCGACAGTTGCTGCATAATTATGTCGTTGAGCTCCAAGGGGAGCCTCATAAAATGGCGAAGATGGTCACACGACGTAAATGCGGCGAGGAGGCGACATTCAAATTAGCCGAAAGAGTTCAACAAGTTTGTTTTGTTTTTTTAAACCCGGCCACTGTTGCTCCAACTGTAAAAACCAAAATAATAACAAAATCCTCCCAGATTTGTAGCCCAGTTCCACGTCAAGCTTCCCTCTGCCTCATTACGATCGCATTCAATTTGATCCCACGAGTCTGTCTGTAGTCCACAACTGGTCGCCATCTGATCCATAATCCCAGAGTCTCCCCGGCAGAAGCACGGAATGAGGCTATAGCGGGGGTGGGTGGGGGTTTGCGCGTGGCACAATTTATGCACCTGAAAAACAATCACCAGAGAACTCAAACTTTTAAAAGCACGGCAAGGAAAGCTTCCTTCTCATCCACGCTGCTCCATTTTCTCGAAACACCCAACAAAAAAATAATTAAAAAATGTGTCGGGGAGCGTGGCAAGCGGTTGCCATGGATACGGACTGGCGCAGGGGAGGCGGATTACAGAGCGGGGCTGGGGGTGGGGGTGGGGGGGTTTGACGTTTTCGCCTCTCTCTCTCTAGGCTGCGGTGATGGATGAATGTGCGAAATGTGCGGCATGCCTTCCCTCTCGAAGAAAGAGGTCAGGAGAAACAAGCGCACACACACGAGGGCATCATGCCTTCGAAGAGTCCTTCTCCAAGTGGCTAAAGGTCAGATCTTCTCTTCAGGCTCTCGAGCATCCATTTGCCGTGTCAAACGAGGCTCCGCTTTCACATTTTTGCCCATGTTCCTTCTTGGTGATGTCAGGTCACAGCAGTGAACAACAACATCTTGTTGCCATTGGTAACACATGTGGTCTGCAGGTTGTGGCGGCGGCGGTGCTGCCGGGGGATGTGGGGGGGGGGGGGGGGGGGGAGGATTTTGCATGTGTGCGGTCGAGAAATGTCAAACAGCTCTTGACTCTTTGAGCGCCGCCGTAGAGGGACGTGACACCAAGGTTTCACACAAACACGCACGCACACTTGGACACCTATCGGGTTGTGGTCAATCAGATTAACGCATCAAACGAAGATACGCGAGTGCCCTCCCCCGCCCCCCCAACAAATCCGTTTATAGAGATAAGCCGTGAGACACACAAACTGCCACTTCTCCCGGAGGAAATGTGGAGTCACTGTGCGACGATCAGTCCGGCACATCGCTGTGTTTACAAAGTGCCCTTTGAACCCGACTCTGAAAGCGGCACAAACGGCTCCCTTCGCCGCATCAGAGGACGAGCGCCAAGTGGTGGCATGGGAAGCCCTGTACGCATTATTGGAAATACATTTTGAGGAAGGCATGAGTCAAAATATTCCAGCATGTTGCCATTGGTACGACAGGAAATCGCAAAATAAAAGACGCTGCGGATGCGTTACTGGGTACATTCAAATGGGCTGCAGATATCGGCTGATATTTTGTCGTTGAATAGGATTGAACTGATTCTGAATGATTAAACAACAACACCAATACAAAATACGCACATGCATGAGGCCGAATTCAAATGGCTTCCGAGGGATGCGAGTAAAATAAAAGCAGCGCTGCAGCCAAGTGGAGACTGTGGCAACGGGTGCATGCTAACATTTATTCTTCAAAACAAGGCTCAGAATTTAATCTCGAACAGGTCGTCTAAAAGCGCTTCTGATACGACCGCCGATTCAATGCGTGTTGTGGTAAACAGGATGCAGCGAAGGGAAAGGAAGTAAGCAAAAAAACGACAGGAAGTGACCTTGAGAGCGACTGGACAGCGTTGAGGATTTGGCTCTCATTGTTGGATGTTATCGCCCGGAGAGACCGCAGCTGTCTATTACATCATCGCGCTCGCTAGCCACAACTGCGCAAATGACACGCCAACCTACCTACGGGCTACGAGAGCTTTTCCATCGGCAAAAGCAGGAAGGACATGGGACCATTTCTAGTACCTGCTCGATGCAAATTTTCCAACGATCTGAACTGCCTACGATACTTGGACTGTGTCCAGCGAATGCTAGTCCAGGTCATGTTGGGGGGGGGGGGGATTCAAGCTGTCTCAGACAGTATTCATGACAGAAATATTCTCCACTCACCTGTGGATGTGTGGGTGTTTATAAACCTGCCATGCATGGGCGTGCTAGATGGCCGCTGTACTTCACGAGGACCTGTGGGAAATACGGTGGGAAGAACACATCATTGGAGGTGTTTTTTTTTTCTTTTGTACGTGTCGTCCTCTGCCAGACGGGCTCAGACGCTCTGAGCGGGGGACAGAGTGAAGTCCAAGCTCTCGTACCCCGTCGGCTGCTTCTAAGAAGGGGAATTCCTCCCCTGGCGACTTTGTCATTGTAGCGAGCTGACTCACAAGCAGGAAGAGAAACAATTTGGATCGCATCCCCCTTTGCATGCATGTGCAACCAAAGAATGAACGGGTAAAATTGGCCAAAGAGAAGATTCAAAGTCACGTAGACGAGAGCGTTGAATGCAAAGGTGGTGAGATTAAAAAAAAATAAATAAAAATGCACTTCATGGATATTTTGTATTGCCATTTTTTGTTGTTAATTTTGCTGAAAGAATCCATCTGTCGAATAACCGAGTCTAAAAATGTCTGATAGCCCCGAGGCACTTCATCTAATGACTCATACTACATGTATGTTGCGTAGTCACACTTTAAGGCGAACGTCATTTATCTGCAGTCTTCCGTGTCATTAGTTTCTGTTTCACGGCCACTGAGGTCATTTGGTTCAGTTTGAAAAAGCGTTGAGACGGAACGAGGACACAAAGTGGCTGCGCTGTAGTTTGGGTTTCTAGCAATGGTGGTGAAACCGAACGGAGGATTTGAATGCTGGCTCGTAGGCGCAAGGCTACGTCCAACAGGAAACAGTTGGGAATCAGGACGTCTCGCCGGCGGTGTCTTCCTGTCATGCGCGGCGACAAAAAAAAAACACCCAAAAAACACGTGGCCCGGCTCGGCAGCACACTAAGCCAGATTAGCGGGAGGAAACGGCTCGCTAAAATGCCATATTTGGGAAATATGACCTAGAACATTTACGGCGGCCGTGTCTCCACTTGTCAGTCTCCGTTAAATTGATGTCGGCGCACACCTCGGAAATTGTACCGGGCATTTTCCGCGGAGAGGCAGCTAAAAAAGGGGCAAGCAAATGGCGCGGTCCGAGTTTGATTTTCCGGTTTTTGCTTCAATCGCAAACATGTTACAACTTGCCTGTAAAGCTTTTATTGACTCCAGGCACACACTGATAACACGCCTGCCTTGAGGAATGTAGACACAAGCGAGGCAGCGGGGCATAAAAATCTCCCCAAACTATTTGGGCCTCCCTCCTCAGAGGCATCACTGCCGCAGATCGAGTAGCTCACGAGGAGGATGCGTCGGAAAACGCCACGGCAGAGAATGTCACGGGAGAATCGCGCACATTAGCGATCGGCTCATCGTTTTCACGACTCGGAGCGTTCCGCCCCAGGCAGCGGCAAATTGGGGGATGACTGAACGTCATCATTTTCGCCCCCCTCAAAAGAGCGCAATGCCGGCAAGGATATGAGACGATGCCATTTGGACAGACATGCTCATTGCCGAGCTTCTTGAGTTGTAGTTTTTGCGCAACTTCAGTTTTTGCGGTGATGACTTGATTTATTTTCTACTATTTAAAAAAAAAAAAAAAAAAAGGCATGGTATCACCGCGGCAGGGCACATTCATTTCCGGGTCCTCTCGCGAGCAGAAAAGGTTCCTTTTGCACTTGAGGAAGTTGAAAATTGTGTAAACTCCGGCAAGCTGAGAGCGACTGAAATTTAAATGTTGGATTCTGTCATTCCAGCTGCACTCCAGATCCAAAGATGCTTCGTAAAAGCAGAGCATCTGGAGACAACACAATTAAAATCGAGCATTATGATATTCGTCAGGGCATTATTTTTGTTCATGTCTGACGGGTTTGAGCTGCACCTGTCGTCGATTTGGATTGAATTTAAAATCGCCAAACTCACTGCAAGGAAAATAGCTCGACGACACTGCGCAGGTGAACCTCGCGACTGATATCCGAGTGCTAGCGTTAGCCTAGCCGCGACACTATCACTGCCAAAATTGTGCAAAGCGGTGGTATGCTGGCGCGACCCGTCACTGAGTTGGTGGCACACATCGCAGCGTAAACAAAGCGCGTGCCGCTCGTAGCAGATAAGAAGCCGTAGGTGGGCTCGGTATCGGTGGGCGTTTTGGCAATTTGAGCGGCGGATTACATCCCTCTTGACATAAACCTGAAGCCAAGCACGTTTTCTTTCACCATCACTGACAGGAACAACGAAGGCGCCATGTCGAGCGTCCTCGGGGGGCGGGGGGGCGACGCTGTGCGGATTAGACAGTCATTAATACCCAATCTGGATTAAAGGCGATCTCGAGGCCGGGCTGCACAGCTGCAGATTATTCGCACGGCAGCCGGGAGACAATGGCGCTTTTTGTTCCTGGCGGACAACAAAAGGACGACTCATTTCAAACAAGGTCAACAGTGATTACCAAATTGAAGAGGGGAGGGGGAAGGAGGGGGGGGGGGGCGACCGATCCCTGTCGCCAAATTAGAGGAGATTGGACAGATCACAAACTCTGGAATCTGGAACGACAGTGGTAGATTGATTGACAAAGACGTTTGTAAACCGTTGCATGAACAAACAGATCCTTTTGGATTCCAGTCAAATAAGCGGCCGATCTGTCGCTTTGATTTGAATTGATTGGGGGTCGGTGGGGGGGTTGTTTTGTTTTTTCGCTCACAGACGTCGCGGTGCATTTCAGTCCAGACGCATTCAAATGGGGAATGAAGATCTTTTTTTATTGCTGTGGGGTCGCTTTATTACCCGAGGCTTTAATTGCTCTCTGGTGAAAAAAAATGGCGGCCGTTCAAAACAAGCACTCGTGTTGCCGGTGCAACGGGCCACGTTGACGGATGGCCGGCCGGCCAGATTCCCGCACACGGCATCGTAATGCCACCGTTGCCATGGTTACACAATCAAGACTGATTTTACCTGAGCGGGTTCCAATTCCAAGTTTGAATGCTGTTTGCGTTTCCCACAGGAATCCTGCAAAATTGACACATCACATCTGTAATTAAGGTTATTGTTGTTGAGACGTACTTGACAGGTGTTGAAATCCACATTTCGGTCCGTTTAACTACTCTGATGAAGGGCTATATAAATAAAGTGGACTTGACAACTGTCGTGTTTTATGTTTCCAAGCAGCAAGAACACACCCCATTTAACAACAAAAGGCACTTCACGCAAAACGAAGTTGATCTTGTTGAGAAGACTTTAAAAGAGAGTAATTGATCCGCCGCAGCGGACGGCAGCTAACGATCACGTCAGCAGCTTGTGTGAAATTGATGCCATCACCAAAGGTGACATGCAGTGGCACTCCGGCGTTGGAACATAATGCAAAGCGCTAACAAACCCCATCCACGCATATGTATTGCAAACTCCCGGCGTGCTCTGCGTCCAACAAAACGGCCGCTTCTCGTGGTCTTTACGCACACTCGTCACGTGCGGTCATGCAAAAAGGAAGGCGTGATTACGAGCGAGGCGTTTCCTCTCTCCCGGGAGGACGACGCATGATGATAGAATCCGTTTCCTGCCTGCACGTTGAGATGCTCACGTGACTCGGGCTTTCATCTCAAAGAGACTGTGCTGGTTAAAATGATGGATAAGGGGAAAGGTGTGTTCTCATGCAGTGGCATCTTGACTGAAGAGTGCCTCAATTGATCAATTTTTTTTATCAGTATTGATTGAAACCTTTTTGTTTCTTCTTGGAGTACCAAGTTACTATACTTTTCCCCCCCCTGCAATATCTACGACAACTAAGTGTATCCTGATGCTGCATTTTGAAAGTATTTGCATGCTCCAATCCAAGTCATAATTTCTGAGGGAAAACCTAGTTCTTATTATTAAAATGGCCTCCATGGCAGTCAGGTAATGCTCCGTTTGAAATCATGTATTAATAATATTACTTTCCAGTGACTCTTGGAGGGGGGGAACTTCTCAAGCAGGTAATGGCAAGGATGGTGACAGCTCGCCACTGGCGTCTCGCTCGCGGGGAGGGGGGGGGCACGAATCAAATCAATCGGGCCACGAGTAACATTAACGACAACTTTAAACACACGTCCGTATTTTCGGTGCTTTTGGAATACAAAACAATGACGAAGCGGGTCAGGGGGCTTCGAAGTGGGGCCGAAAAACTACGACGGACTAAAGAAAACCCCAAATACGGTTTATTTGGGATGTAAAATCCACATTTCACGAGAGCGTCGCAGACAGGTGGAAGGCAAGGGGAAAAAAAGCTCCCCAGGACTCGAAAGCTACTTGACGACGACGACGACGAGTTAATCGAGCAAATTGAATTCAACTCACCTGGGAGGCTTCAACATGTGTGCCCGGAGCGCAGAGTTTCTCGGAGGGACGCGAAAAAAAAAAGAAGGCGAGGCGACCATGGGAGCATTCGGCGTGGCCGACTCTCAGCGTCAAAGGAGGAGTCAACCAGCCAGCAAGCCAGCGAGTCAGCCCGTGTTTACTCCAGCGAACGCAAGTGGCCGCCATCATCCGCCATTTCCAAAACACGGGAAACGCCGCCGCTTTCTGGCCACTTGTTGTACTGCAACACGGCATGTACTTCCTGGTGGCTTTACCACGTGACCATGACGAACACCCAATCTTTTTAAGGACTTTTTTTTTCTTGGATTACCTGATGTTTTATTGTATATATCTGGTCAAAACAATAATAATTTTTTATTTTTAAATAAAGGACTTTTTTACACACCGACCTCTAGTATGTGTTTTGTTATATACTGTATGTAAATGTGAAAAGAAAAAGAATAGAGTATGGTTTTGTATAAGTGTCAATCAAAATGAACAATATTCCAGCCACTTGATTGCTGGATTTACCGACTATATCCACAAATTAAATTACACTTTGAAACGGAGCATTGCAATCTAATGTAAATCTTGTGCAAAATAGGATTTTGTATAAAAAACATATTTGACAAAATGTGAAATCCTACAAAACTCCTGTATAAAAATGCACTCCTATGTGCAGATTTTTAAAAATGTCATAAAATGGATTTGAATTTGTAGTTGATCAGATCGCGAACAATTCTTCAACAAAGAGGCTCCAAGTTTTTTCATGCCTGTTGAAGTTTACTGTGGTGGAGCAACACAGATAGACAGACAACATGAAACTAACAGGCGTATATTCTTTATCATCTGCAAACAATTCTTGCTGCTGAGTAATTGTGACATCGCCTCTGGCTCCATGTGTCTCTATCACACTGCCCCATGATGGCCTACACCCACATAAGGACCATTAAATTGGAACAAAATCCAATCCTTTAAATTGCATTTAATTATGTAACTACTGCATTTTTTTAAATCAAGTAAATCATTATGAGGTGGAGGGGGGGAAGGAAGGTTGGAACGGATCCAATGGCATTTTTATTCATTTCAGTGGTGAAATACATCTGTCCACTCATTCCCAAACACCTTAAGGGCTTGCTCTTCCAGGCAGGGCGTGCGAACCAAAGTAAATCATTCACCTCGATTGTGCTTTATGACCCTGAAAGAGGACTTCAACTCTGAGGCGGGGATCCCCCGACCCTACAAGAAGGGTTTCGGACAACGAATCATCGGCTCACTTCATTGAGCCTCTTTGAAAAGTGTCGCAGAGACATACGAGAAATTCGCTTGTTATCTCTCTGTAGACACGGACGGCCCTGCGTGGATCCGAATAGGACGACCTTGTTGTAGCCTAGGCAACCACATTTTCATTTCAGGGACGAATCAAAGGTCATAGTCATAACCAGGGCTGTTTTATGGCCGGCATTTCACCCCACCCTGGAAGATAACACGCGTTCGCACACGTACGATTCTTCATTTTCAGACCCAAGCGCAGTCGCTATGCCATCCAGGACCAAGACCTGCACTTCCTGTCCAGTGCGCTGGTCACCTGTATATCGGTGGGGATTTTGGGCTTTGCCATGTCCACGGCGTGGGCCACCAAGAGCATGAAGTGCGCCCAAGATGGGAGCGGCTTCTTCAACGGCTCGGCCACGGTCACGATGGAGCTCTTCGACGGCAGATTGGAACGGGAGCTTTGTCCCCTTTTCGGAGCGCCTGTTGACTTTGAAGGTTGATATGTTTGTCAAGAGAATAAGTCATTTGGTATGCTAGCGTCTAAGATGATGAGAGACAGCAACAAAAGCTGATCAAGCGGGATCTGAGCTCTGAGAAACATGCTAACAGTTGGTATGCTAACAAATTGCAAAATGGAGTAGCGGACTAGCAAAAAAACTAAGGCAAACTTCCGCAATTTTTTTGGTTGCCCACCATGGAGTTCTTGGATGGCTCAAATGCTAACACGCTAAGAGTTTACATATAAAATTCGCAACATTGGCTGACATGCTAAGAAATGTTTTGGTCTGGTGCTGGCAGTGTTCCCCAAGTTGACGGAGACCAAAGGCGTCCCGCTGGTCCTGCACGCCCTGACGTTGTGCCTGCTGGCGTTGTGCCTGCTGTGCTCGGCCGTCAGCATCCTCATCTCGCTGTACAACAGCGTCAGCAACCCCTACGAGACGTACATGGGGCCCATCGGCATCTACGCCAGTAGCGCCATCAGCGGTGAGCGGCTTAACAACTTTGTTGAATTTGATTCGATTATTAGACACCACGAATATGAATTTTACGCCGTTTTTTTTTTTTTTTTTCATGCCTCCAGCGTGCTTGTCCGTCTTGGCGCTGGTCGTCTTCGTGGTCAACTTCAGCGTGACCACGGTGGCGGAGGACTTGGTGAGGACCTTCTCCGAGAACGTCCCGGTGGACCTGAAGATCGTGTCCTCCGAGCTGCTGCTGGGCTACTACCTGCTCATCCCGTACGCGGCGCTCTCGCTGATCGCCATCGGCCTCATCTACATGTACGACCACGCCGCCTACACGCAGCGGCGTGAACAGCAGCGGCCCACCGAGGACGCCCCCAAGGAGATCATGATGTACTAGGAGCCTCCCTAACCGAGGGGACGGCGATTAATTTATTTTCACGGCCAATTGCGTGCGGGTATGAACTGTAAATAGTGAATGTGAATTTGTCATGAGAATGTACATGTATGAACAAAATAATAAGAATAATACATTTTATTTATAAGCGCCTTTTAAGACACCCAAGGACACTTCACAATCAGACAATAAAACACAATACGGGTTGAGCAGATGTTGATGTTATTCATTTAGCTAGCCTGTCATTGTGCTAACGAATAGCAAGATAGCAACCAGGCAGATAATGATTTTACGCAAGCCCTTGTCGTCAGTTACTATTTGAAATAGGTATGAAAATATGACAAAAAACAAACAAACAAACGAACAAAGGAGACGGCCCAAAAAGTCAAGGCAAAGATTTTTCTCATCCCAGCTGCTGGTGCTGACATGGCATCGGGGAGCTCAAGTGTCCTGCGTCCCATCACTCACCTGGGTCACCTGGACCCTGTTTGGACACGTCCATCTTTGCGTTGCTCTCGTAACGCCGGCTAACTGCCTTCAAAGAGCCTCTCGCACTTCAAGGCAGCTGCGGAGGGACCTTGCAATTTGCTTTTTTTGGGGGGGGGGGGTGAATATGGATTATGTTTCGGAGAATGTGCACTCGGCCGAGAGGAAACGGGAAGCGGGCCCCCGTTTGATCTGCCGATGTGGCAATTAGTCATCTGTTCAGATGCCACCTATTTTTTTTTTTTTTTTTTAAGGTAGGATAAATGCAGGATAAAGCTGATATGGCAGTTGGAAGCCAGGACGATGTTGGACGAAGCAGGATGAAGCCAAACTAGGTGCAATGATGTGAAGACAAAGTGGGTCAAAGATGGTTCATAGTGTTGGACTATTGTCCTCTTCTCTTCTGCCTTCTCTCTGTAACTTGTGTGTACTCACGGCCAACAACGAGGCGGTCTGAAGCGGCCACGCCAACCCCAAGATTGTCCATTCACTGGCTGTCAAGTCAAAATTTTCAAAATAAAACCCTCTTCTGTGTCACGACAACGAGGAGCGCTGAACGCCCCGGTCCACAAACAAAACAACAACAACAAAAATCTAAGATCCTTTTACAGTATTCCCCCTGTGATGTTCGCACTCACGGCCTACAACGAGGCACTCTAAAGTGGCCGTACCGATTGAATGCTGGCGCTCATGTCTGACTTTTTCAAATAATTGTTCTTTGCGCTCCACTGTTTAAATGATATTGTGTTCATTTGGGTGCGCCATTTTCACGCTGTCTGACGGTCCCGATCTGCAAATAAAGCCGAGCGCACGTCGGAAAAAGCCTCACCTCTTTCATTGCTCCGACCACTTTAGCATCCAGAGCCGCCGCGAGAGACGTTTTTATCTCGCAACTCATCTTCTCATGTGGGCACTCAAGAGTGGAGAGCACCCCCCCCCCTCCACATCCACCCCAAAAAAAGCAGCATTGAAAGTGAAGCCCCCTGCAAACATCATTAGAATAAAATCAGAGATGGCCGCTAATCTCTTCCTCTTTGGATGCTTTCGGGATTAAATGAAGACACTTTTATGTGATAGGATTAGCGAGGGCCACTTTTTGGATGTGTGAAATGCGACCCCGCCCTGTGAAATGGACACCTCCAGCTGCAGGGCAGGTGGCAGGGATTGGGGAGGGATTGGGGAGTAGGGGGGGGGGGTTACTGGTCAAAGGAGGGAGAGCGGGTGAGGGGGTGGGGGGAACCACTCACTCAGAAGAGAGACTCGGAGACACTCCATTAGGTACAGCGAATTCACTGGAGACAATTTGACACGCTTTGCGACATGAACGCTTCTCGATGTCTTTTTTTTTATGTACACAAGATTTTAAGATTGCATAATAGCATCTGTCAAGTTTGGCTGCGCTCGCATGATGAGATACATTTTCATTTTTAAGATGACCTTGCACTCGGCAAGAGTTCTGTTCAGGTTACGTCGGGTCAAATGGCGCCAATTGAGCTCTATGCTTACGACGCGTCTGTGTGTGTGTGTGTGTGTGTGTGTGTGTGTGTGTGTCATCCGTCACACCTGCCAATCAGCAGAGAAAGTGCTGGCCTGCCCCCTCATCCATCCATCAGGCTTGTTGGACTCACAAGAACAGTCGAACGGGTTCCGGTCCACTTTGAGTCCGCTGGTCTGGCTTTCTTTCATCTGTGTGTGTGTGTGTGTGCGTGTGTGTGTGTGTGTGTGTGTCCGGGCCACGCAGGTAAAGTGGAGATTTGGCTTCAGGTGCTTTGGAGAAGATGTTATCGCCTGTTAACAGAGGAATGACACCATAATGGAGCAGCAGGGGTGCAATTACTTCTTTGCCCCCCCCTCCCCCACCCAAGGACGCTCCCCCCCCCCCTTCTCCTTTGCAGCCCTCAGTGACAAATTAAGATGAATGGCAAAGATATACGAGGTGAGCAACCCCGAGTGCAGCACCTTTTCCATGTGTTTGGAGGGCAGGAAAGACAACGTTGGTCCTTAAAGCGCCAAGAGATGCACCAAGTGCAACGTTGTTGATGTTTGCGACCCCACGAAATGAACCCCCCCCCCCAAAAAAACATTAAAAAAAAGTAAGACAAATTTCTGGAAGCAAATATTTAACGGGTCTTTGGCCGTTTCCCATGATGCAAGCCGACCCCTGATAAGCACTTCCACTACTACTTGTCAGCTTCTGTCAGAAGTGCCCCCCCCCCCCACTGATGTTTATGAATGGCTTAGAGAAGCCGAGCCATAAAGCTGTCAATCATCCCTTCCAATGGACCTGGCTGGACGCAGCCAAGGCCTGCAGGGCTCTTTTAAAAGTGCCGAGTGCCGCTCCGTCCATCAAGCGGCTACAAATGAGCGCGTGCAACTCAATCCTGAGGACCACATTTGGCTCCGGAAGCGGGCGTTTGACCTCCGGAGCCAGCGCTTCTCAAACCGGACCCTGGAAAATGTCTCCGTGGCCCCCAAAAAAGGTTGCAGGCCGATGGAGACAAAAAGGCATTTGCCCCTCAACAATGGCGGCGCCCTGCAGGGGGCGAGGAGACACGGCGTCTGACAGCTTGAGGGGTCGCAGCTCGGCTTCGGGGCCCCGCTCCACAATTAGTCAGACGTGGCGGACCCCCGCCTCAGCTACCCCTCCCGTCCAGGTCCCCCCCCCCCCCCCCAAATTTAAAAGTCAAAATGATCCTGCTGCATTGGTGTCACGGTATGCCGATGAGGCTGTCAAGTGCATGCCAGAGCAACAGGTGGCGCTAGAGGCCCACAGTGGACATCCAACAGCCAATCAGAAGCAAGAAGAAAGTCATCCAGCGAGAATAAAATTTGACCTTTTGAGAGAGGAAAAAAAACATGATTAGTTACGTATTCATTTATTTTGTGCATAGTATTTTGTAATGAGAAAAAAATAAACAGAATGACGAGTGTGAAAGACAATTTGAATGTCTTGAGTCGAGTGTGCCAAAACGTCTCCGATTTGCCGGATGCCTTTTTGTGTCCGCATCAGGCGGCCAATCCTGCGAGGAAAGAAACGGGAGCGCCGGCGCTCCAAGTGTTTACACGTGGCCCCTATTCTTGCGGTCAGGATCCGAGGCGTCGTGTTACCGCGCTCCATACATCACCCTTGACGTGGGGTTCGGAGGGGGGGGGGGGGGGGGGGGGGGGGCTGTGCTCACGCAGTTACAAGTTACCCCTCGTCCCGCGCCGCTGCTGGTGTGGGTATCGGAGGGAGGAAGAATGCGGCGGCAGGAAGCGCGGCGGATGAAGAGTCGGGCCTGATGACAATGGAGGGGCCGAGGCGGAGGCCCGAGTGTCGCCCCGGGGTGAGCGACTATAAGCCACTCGCCCCCCCCGGATCCCCACCCCGACCCGCTACGAGTCGGGCCCGGCCGCTCGAATGCTAAGTGTGCGTCGTCAGTGTAAAACTCCCCTCCACCCCCCACCCCATTCGCCGTCCGTCCCTTTGCGTCCCAGCTCGCCTCTTCCGTCCGTCGTTGACACGCGACGGCGAGGTGATGAGGTGACGCACGGGGTGAAGACAGTCTTATCTGCGGCCTTCCTTCCTTTGCAACAACCCGAAGCCAAATGCAGCCCGACCCTGACTGATAAAAGTTTTCAAGATACGAGCCGCCGTTTGACCGCTTTCTCGCTTTGACTTGTGAGCAAAAAAAAAAAAAACTTCAAGAGGTTGAATGCAGCTCCCAGGTGAAGATTGCTGTCAAAGTAAACATAAAACAAAGAGGATTACACACCCAGTAAAAAAAAAAAGGCACTCAAAATTTCAAGGCAATCCTTTTTAAGTTAGGAACTTCAACTAAATGTTTGAAGTTTAGCGATGTCATAATATTCAAGAAATAACCGGTTCGCCCTACCACAGAAATACAATTGAGACCCAAAATATTCCATCAAATCCGATTAATTAAAAAATAAATAAATAAAAGGTGGTACTCCCATCCAAGCTATGTTAGAAAATAGAGAAATATTTAAAAAATAAAATGACTAAACCAAAAAAATGTTTGTCCCCTTCAATGGTATAAAATAAAATAAAGTAAAAATATTAAATGTGTCCATTTGACTTATCAAGAGAGACAAGAGAAATGAAGAAGTCTGGTTTTTTTTTGGGGGGGGGGTATTCTGACCCTTTGTTGTGTTCCAAATTCCCGAATCCCAGAACAACAAGTTCCTGAGAAGCGACGGCGCGCAGGATTGCGAGGAACTGAAGTCACTTAAGCGAGTGTCAAGTGATCCAGTTTCAGCCGTGATGGACTGGGAGGAGACGGACATCACTCAGGGATCCCCCGGGGAGGAAATTCCTCCAGGACTTAGTCGGGTTTCTTTCTTCCTATCTTTCTTTTTTTCTCTCCTCCTTCTCCTGCAGATGACTTCCCAAGCATTAAGAAGCGTGACTTTTTGGACGCCGTCGTAAAATGTGGAAGCGTGCAGCCGTAGGGCGAAAAGCGGTGTAATCCGCAGCTTTCAAAGCTCCAACATCTTCAAGAATAAGGACAGATATGAGAACAAGAAATAGCTAGTTTTCAAGTTTTCAAAAGTTTTTTCTATTTGACATATTTACTGGTAATACTATTAAAAAAAAGTTCAATTCGGACTTGCCCAAATTTAACCAGTTTTTTTTTAAAAAAAATATGATCCAACTCTAGTTGAATTTAAAAATTATTTTGAAAAAAAAGGAAATGCAATCATTTTTAAATTCAACCTAGAGTTGGATCATATAAAAAAACAGGTTTTAATTTTTTTTTTAAATGACCATAACCCCCCCCAAAGAAACCAAGAGAAGTTAAATTCCAGCTATTTCACAAGTTTAAATGTAACGAGAAAAATCTTTTTCAAATAAAATTCAAAATAAACTCGATTTTTTTTCTTTAACGTGAAACACACCGCATGACCGGATTACAGTAGGAAAACTCAAAAAGCCATAAAGACGCCATAAAACCGGAGCCGTATGGGAACGTGTTGAGTAGTGATCATCGCCCGTGATTTATCCCGGCGCGTCTTGGCTCCTTGAACGCGTGCAGACGTAAAACGTCAAGTACAGGTGAGCGTGACGGCGTGAAATACGGCCACGGAAACTTTAGGCGCTGTCAAAACTTGTAATCGATCCGTAGCACCTCCTGCCGGCTTTCTCCCGCCCGCCCGCCCGCCGTCTCTTCCGATGACACGGCTTCATAACGCGGCGCTTGACTGCGACGCTTCGTCACCGACGCTCGCCATCATCCTCGAAAGCGTGGCAATCCTTTAAGTGTGACGCCATCGCTCAACGCAAAAGGAATGTTCCATTTCAGGCCATCGACGGAATCCGCGCAGGCTTCACTTTAATTTGACAGCGTTCGGATTGCGTCGTTATGTGGCGCCGCCTTGTCATTATTGCTGATTGTGCTCTTTATTGAAGGCGCGCCTGAGATGAACGCTTAAATATAGTGGCAGGACGTAGAGACTGGGACATGGGGCTATTATGCTGTCAGCTTTATTAAAAAAAATTTTTTTTAAAAAAAAATCTCATCATGCTGTTGCTTTATGAGGTGGCCGCCCCGGTATTGCGGTCGGGCAGGGGGGTGCGCCAACCAACCGGTGGAGCGATCCCATAATCATGCGTGTGAATTTCCACGGCGACTGCTGTTGACTCAACGGACGTGTTGAGATGCAAATGGCGGCTGGCGGTGGCTTCTCACCTTCCAAGCAACTGAGCTCACCTAACAACTTCTCGAGTGACATTTTCGACACATTCAAACAATGGCGGAAGAGAACAAGGCTGAAATCAGCGTTCAAACCATTGCCGGCATGGCTTGTCTTGCTCAAATGACATTGTTGGGGGGGGGGTCATGATGGTGCCATCTCAACGTTTGCCACAGACGGGCACAAATGCACGCGGACACACGCGCACGCATGAACAAACCCGAATACAAGCACCTCCCCCAGGTGTGTTAGAAGTAAATCGGAGGGGGGTGGGGGGCTTGAAGTAGACTGAAAGATTAGGGGGCCGACACAAAAAGAGCATTTTGAAGAGGGGGCGGGGGGGGGGGCGGAGTCAGTCTGCTGAAAGCCTGTCATTTAGAGTCTTCAGGCCTCAGATCATCAGCAGCTTACAGGGACCCAAAGTCAAACGTTGACGGGGAAAAGTGGGGGCACTTTACAGGGCTCCCTGCGAGGCCGCCTTTTGACGCTTCACTCCGGGTGGGGCGGGGAGGGTGGCCCAAACTAGGACCCATGTCCACATGTTGCGCCACCATTTGAGTTCAAATGGTTGCTTCAAGGGTGAAAACATCATGACACCAACGCTAGTTTCGTTAGCCTGTCGAGGTGATTTTGCATTGTGTGTTAGCATTATGCTAAGCAGACTTATAAGAAATCTGTGAGGTTGTCTTAAAAACACGACTCATGTCTTAGTGGCCCATGTAGGAAAACATTTGTACAACCCGAGTTTGGAAGGGGGGGGGGGCACTGGTTGTACAAGGGGCACAGTCTGGCCAGGTCTTTGAGCCTGAGTCTGTCTTCCCTCTGCTGTCTCTCCCTCATAATAAAGGAGCAGGTAGGGGGTCTCATTAGGGCCCGAGGGGAGTTTTGTTTTGATGGCAGGGGAGGAGTGGGTGGGGGTTTCCTGGGGGGCACTATCACACATACACACACTCAGTGCAGCATGGAAGCAGGTGAAACTCCACATTGTTGTTCAAAGTAGTCAGACGTGCATGCCCCCCCCCCCCCCGACCCACACACCACCAAGATTTCCGGCTAGAACCCCACAGCGACCACCCCCAACTCACTCCAGTGCAAAGCTACTTCCTGTGTCATCTGTCACCACTTCCTGTCTGCCACGAGCAGGCAATGACAGAGTGCAGGTGCTTCAAGCTGTGTGCTGTCACCACGGGACCCCCTCCATCCACCCCCAAACTGTCCTCTTGCACCCTCCGACGATTCCCTAATGTCCGTGTGTGTGTTAACAGAAAAACAATTAAACTCAGACAGGGATAGGGGGGGGGGGGGGGACAACTTCAAAAAACTTTTGGGGAGTATTTATTGTTGTGAATGTGATGTTTTTAATATTTTTTTAAAAATAAATCTAAAATAGATTTAATGGATGAATTTATATTGGCCGCACCCCCACGCCAAAGACTCAAGTGCCTATAAACACATCAAAAAATGTGCATGCATCCATTTTCCAGGCCTTGCATGAACCAAAGTGATGAAACCCAATCGGGTCATGCACTTTGATGGGCATTCTCCTCACCTGTCACTCACGCAGACACCCAGCCCCCCCCTCCCGCGCCCACCCCCTGCAGTCAAACATATATTACAAATCTTCCCTGGTCTTGGAGCTGTCATCATGTCTTCAACGCACCACATGTACCGCTTACCGCGTGCGGCCAGAAACCTCCTCAATTTCGAGAGCGAAAACAATACCAGATCGGAGCAGCTCGTGCTACTTTCCACTTCTGGAGCGGACGGAACTTTCATTGTCTTCAGACCGTCAGGGGCTATTGATTGACATGCAAGCAAGAATCTGATGGATTTTGCCATGTCGTCGGATACATGCAAATAGGCTCTTTAGAGTGCACCGTTGTCTGCCAAAGTCACAGAGAAACTGGACAAGTGGAGGGTGGATTGTTTTTGGTAGTCAAGGCTGCTCTAGAGCGCCTTGTTGTTGACCATGAGTGTGCGCGTGTCACACTGAAAAGATGAGATGTGAAATGCTTTGGTTTTTTTTTTAAAAAGCGCGGCTGCTTTCGAGAACCTCAGCCGTGCATACATCAGAGAGCATGCAAATGAGCAAGCAGGAATATGTTCTAAAAATAGCCTATCGGCATGACAGCCACAGTATGGATGGGGTTTTGTGTTGCTGCGGCCGGTTCAGAGCGCCTCATTGTTGCAGCTTGAAAAAGCCCAGCGACATTCTGCAGCGGACATGCCCACAACGTCCGCTTGACTTTTCCCAATTTTGAAGCCTCCCTTCTCTAATTTGACTATTTTGGCAGGGTTGCGAACTACAACCTTCTTTGTGCTCTGTCAAATGTACAAGATATTCATTTGACTTTACTGGGACATTAAAGTTAAACCAAGCGATGAAGAGGAGAGCAGATGGAAATAAACATTTTCGGGGTGCAAACTTTGGAACGTTGCCCGACATTGCGCTTTGTTCCCAGATAATGGCACAAAAGGTGCCCTCGGGATGGGTGGGAGCGAGGCCCCTGGATGGTTTGTTCCCACATCTTCAGATGGCAATATTTTCATCGGAGCCCAGGAGGGGAGCGTTCCCGATGCCAAGCGGTCATTGTGCTTCTCAATTCATTCTCCTTTTCACGCAGCGCCTCACTGCACTCAATTATCCCGCCGACAAGAAGCGTTTCCTCCATTTTGCTGGCCTTTGATTCCGCATTGTCGGACGCTCTTCCGTAAAGGAGTGAGCAGGCTTCATGGGTGATGTTCGGGAACAGCTGGGTGGGGGACAGGTACAAATATTCCTCCCTAGGTCCACGTGAAACGAGCTGGAAACAAAAAGCTGAACTTGTGAACCGGGGCGAGGTCGGGTGGGGTGGGGTGAGGCGCTCAAAGGGCCGATTGGGGGTGACAGGCGGAAAATGTCTCCGTTTTACACACTTTGATGACTTACAGCCACTTGACTGTAGACAACCTGGCAGGATTTGGGAGGGAGGGTGGGGGTGGGGGGGGGGGGTTATTTGGTGTAGGCATAAAAAAAGGAGAAGGTGAATAATGAGAATAATAAAAAATGAGAAGTGCGAATGTAGACAACACTGGGAAGCACATAGTCCAATAAAAAAGGCTTTTATTCAAACGTCAATGTGAGTTCAAATAAAACAAAATACAAGTCACTTTTCTTATAAAAAAATAATGTGTGTACATTTTTCTCCTTCAACAGGACAAGCGTCTGACTTCAAAAGGTGTGATTTTCCAACACCACTGTGGACTTTTTGTTTTTTCTTTTTCCTACACGCAATATATATATCATTATAGTCCCGTGTTCTGATGGGTCCGCGTTAAACCTCCGTCCCTTCCCGGCTGTACATGAGGTTGTTGACAGTGAAATGATTACTGAGGTTGTAGTAGTTCATTCTGCTGTCAGCGATTAAGGAGGGCGAGTAGGAGCCCAGTCCGGACGTGCCCTCGCGGCCTTGGGACAACTCCGTGCCAAAGTCCCGTTCCGGGGCCCGAGAGGAGGCCTCTGCTCCGGTCGTCAGCAGCGTGTTGACGCCAGACACGAAGCCGGCAAAACACGGACTGTGATCGGCCGAGTTGGGCGGCGATGAACGCGGCTCCGTGGAGGCCGGCGAACCGCGCAGGCTGGGCGGGGACGAGCTCAGCAAGCTGGACGTGTCCGAGAGCTTGTGCCGGGCGAGCGAGTCCGGCTTGTCGGCCGCGGTGCTCATTTCGGCTCGCCTTTTCCGTTTGCGCCGAAAGTTGCCGTTGTCGAACATTTTTTCGCAGTTGGGGTCCAGCGTCCAATAGTTGCCCTTGCCTGGGAGGAGCAAAGTAAAAAAGGAATTGCTGAAATAAATACGGTTTCAATATTGACTCGAAAACTGCAATTAGCTGCGCGCGGTCGTTCATTATAACGCGGAGCATTTTGCAAACCCGTGACTTTCGACATATGCATGTGTTTTCGGGCCACTTTTTTTAGGGTGTCAATAAACGCGTCAAAAACGAGCGACACTCACCGGGGTCGTCCTCATCCCGGGCCACTTTCTTGAAGCAGTCGTTGAGCGACAAATTGTGCCGGATGGAGTTCTGCCAGCCGGCTTTGCTCTTCTTGTAAAAGGGAAAGTTTTCGGCGACGTACTGGTAGATCTGACTCAGGGTCAGCTTCTTGCCCTGCGCGTTTTGGATGGCCATGGCGATCAAGGCCGAGTACGAGTACGGAGGCCGGACCATCTTGAAGAGCTCCTGCTGGCTGGAGATGGACAACCAGCCCAGGTCGGCGCCTGCCAGCCCGCCTGGCGCCGCCAGGAGTTGCCGCTGGCCGCCGGAGCCGTAGCCAGCCGACTGCAAAAAAGTGGAGCCCCCCCCGCCGCCGCCGCCTCCTCCTCCTCCACCTCCGCCGCAGCCGGCGGGCAGGTAGGTCGAGGCCGGGGAGTTGTTGAGCCACAGGTAGGGGTTGGTGGGCGGGGCGGCGTAGTCGCTCAAGCCGTAGCCGGAGGGGTGGTTGGGGGGTCTCTGGGGGTGATGGAGATGGTGGAGGTTTTGGTGCTGGTAGACGCCGTAGTTGTCGCAGTACACGGCCATGTCCAGGAGGTCGTGCGCCGGGTGGCCGCTGCTGCTCTGCTGGCTGGAGGCTTGCTGCGGTCCAAAGGCGTTCATTATCCCACACCAAACAACTTTCGAAGCGCACCCGACTCAAGTGAACTCCAATCCCGGCGAGGGAGGCGTATTTATGGGCAAGGGGCCAGGTGGAGCTCCCGGGGTGATTTTTTTTTCTGAAAGGGGGTCGGTCACACCTCCTCTGTTTCAATCGGGCCCAATCTGCCTTTCAATGAGCACCGATACCATCTACATTTGATGATGATACCATCTCCATTTAGCACAGGGAGCCTCACGTTTTAGTCCGTTTTTTCCCCCTTATTGCGCCTCGTAGCCAAAGTGGAGCCATTATAATAACGTCACCATCAAAGAAACATGCTAATTAAAATAAAACAAACCTTTTAAAAGACACGTTGTACAAATTGGCTGTATTTCATACAATTGGGATTTGGTTCAACGTCTCTGCTTAGTTACAGCACCGATAAAGTACAATTAGATGATAAAATTAATGCTAATTTCTCTCTCGCTCCCTCTCTATAAAACGTGACTATAAATTCTAAATTATAGAGACTTGCCTTATTTATATTTATTATTTGGACAGTTTTGCTTGTTTGAACTCCTGCCTGGCTCTGGCGTTTCCCATTCTGCATTAATCGGAGTCAGCGTATCTCGAGGCACCCGTGTCAAACAACTCAAGAAAATATCACTGAATGATGCCCATGTCACAAATATAAAAACTGTGGGGGGGTAATAAATGAAATGCGTGGTGTTAAGTGAGTGGCGAAAATAAGGAGGCAGCAGACATGTTTTTGCTTGAAAAATCCATACACTGTGAATGTTTATTCAGAAGTGTTGTCAGTAGTGAATTTGGAGCAATTCAAGATGGAAAATCAGACGCGTGTTCAGTCAACCGCTTTGCGCACGCCAAACTTTTCACCAGTAAAAAGTCACTCGACAGCCTTTTTTTTTTGGGTTGCTTTGTTTCTCGAGTTGTAAAAATGCCTCGTGTGATCTAATCATGCGTTAATACAAACAATCACGTACAAAACAGAAAATAAAAATCATATATACAAACCTCTGTACATACATAGTGGGACATTCGAGTTGATGGAAGTCTCGATGACTTGAAGGGTAAAAACTCAAAGGGTCTGCAATGAGGTATTCATCTTGTCAGCGTGGGTGCCAGGAATGTGTGTATCTTCGAGTGTTTTTGTGTGTGTGTGTGTGTCTGTCTTAAGGGGCAGCAGCCGGCATTTTTTTTGTGGCGGTCTCGGGTTGTCTGCGTCTTTACGCTTACTGTACAATTCCTGAATCGATGGATATCTGCTTCCTGGTAGTCTTGGGAGGAGGGGGCGGCGGCGTCTTGCTGGGGAGCGGCGGCGGTAAATGCTACGCCCGCAAACACAAGACTCATTAACACAAAACAGCTAATTGACAACGCTCACATGTTTCTCAAAATTAGTTTCTTAATTTCATAACGTAGAATATCACGAAAGAACACATTGGCCTCGGGGTAGAAGAAAAATAAATAATGGAGGTGTTGTGTTTTTGCGATGGAACTCTTACGTACCCGCTGATGCGGCGGCGGCGTGGTGGCGGTTGGGGCGCTCAAGTCTTGATTATCCAGAAGGTTGCCGTAATCGGCCGTGCTGCCTTTGACGGGAAGCGGAGGCGGGACGTCCATCTTGTCAACCCCGTTCAGATCCACGCCTGACCAGAAACCACCGTAGCTCAATTTTTTTTCATTCCCCCATCTTGTGTAGTCTGAAGCCGTCTGTGTTGATGGTGACTTTTAACAGTACATTATAATTGTTCCTATGGTACAACACACTTTTGCTTCATCACACGTATTTTTTTTTTAGTATTATTATTATTATTATTATTAAAGCTCTCCACACGAAAAATCAATTCACAAATAAAAGGGCAACTCACTGTGCAGACTGAAGGAGAGTTTGCTGCGGGGCGTGATGGGCGGCGGCCCCGGCGAGGAAGACGAGGAGGATGAGCTGGACGACGAGGCGGCGGGCGGTCCCGGCGACGCGGACAGGCGACGGTCCCCGACGATCTGGCTCAGCACCTGACTCCTGGGCCTCTGGGGCCTCAGCGGGCTGATCTGCAAGAACAGAAAATGCATCGGGAATTGAGAAATGGAGCATTTGTCCTCCAGGACCCAATAAAGGGACTTCAAAGATTTGCGTCTGAGTAAAGCAAAGGCAGAGGGGGGGCGCCATACCGTCTCGGAAAGTATGACTGCCTCGGCGGGCTGCAGGGGGATCTCGGTGGTCTTCATCTCCTTGTCGAAGATCTCCTGGTGCTTGCTGTTGCGCTTCTCCTTCTTCTTGTCCCGACGCTCGCGCTCGGGTTCGTCGCGGTCCAGCTTGTCTTGGGACTTGGTGTGCAGCTTCTTGGGGAGCAGAGGCTCCAGGGCAAAACTGGGACAACGCAAAAGAGGAAAAGAACCATCACAAGCCATTTTCTTCTGGGACTGAACTTGGAAAAAAATAAAAATAAATAAGATTTATATTCATTTGTGACTTGTTTAACATCTGATGAACACATTTGGACGTGCACATTTTTTTAACCTCAGCAAAAAATGACAAATATTACTGCTGCTTACTGAGCTCCTTGCATAGTATATGCGTACGTCCGCATTATACCGCCCCCATGTGGCCAAGGCGCACATTGAATTGAACCTCCGCCGACCGAGGAATTGACTTTTGGAACCACGTCGGCTTGCCGCTACTTTGGAGCTATTTACCCGTCAGATCCCGGCCTGGAGGGCGAGTTGTCCGAGGAGACGGAGGTGACGGAAGCCACGGACAGAGGCCGCTGCGACGACGGCATGGTGAAGGAGCGAACCATCGAGTGAGGTCGAGAACCGCGACGCTCGTCCGCCGCCGGCTGGGGAGGAAACCATTCCTTGTCATATTTATTCATTCATAAGCAGAAAAAAAAGACCAGGAAATCGACAACGACGATAGTATTCAAACACAAAAGTATTTTGCATGATTAAAATAGGCTCATTTTAAACCCGACCTTTTTGGCGAATAAATAAAGGTAAGACTTTTGACCCTGGGTGATTTCCATTGTAGCTGTCCCACTCTGCCAGAGGGTGGCGCTGTGGTCTTTTTGTATTTTCCAGCTCATGTTTGCAGTTGATGGCTACCTGACACACTTTATACTTCAAATGATGCATCGCTATTCAAATGTAGCTCAGAGAGGTATTCATTCTGTGAAAAAAAAAAAGCTCCAAATATTTCCCCCCACCTGAAACCAAAATATGAATTCTAACGACGACATGTCCATTCTCACCAGGGTCTTGACGCCGTACTGTTTCTCCACCTTCTCCTTGAGCTGCTTGAAGCAGGCCTCCAGGCGCTCGTGGAAAGGCCTCAGCGCCTCTGTCACCTTCTCGCCGTGGATGCGCACGCCCTCGGCCAGGTGCGGGATCTGCACAACGGCGCAATGCCAAAACACGCAACGTCATTCCGCCATGTTTCAAAGTAATACATATATATTTGTCATCACCCTCGTCACGTATTCGGACAGCTCAACGGTGTCCCGAGAAGGGTGAGACGAATACACTGCGGAGGCGGCGCGAGACGCGGGAGACACAAAGATGTGTGGCAGGATTCCCGTCTCCCAGGATACCCGTCAGCGCCCTTTTTATAGAGCCGAGCGAGCATGATGGAGGATGATTGAGCGCGTCCGAGTGGCGGCATGGCAACGCACCGCGTGTGCAGAGGAAGGCGCCGGCTATTTGTGGAGCGTGTGGACGGACAACCGCTCACTCGCTCAAGGTTGAAGAGCTTTCAGCGCAATGCCCGAATTTGGTTGAGACTTAGAAAATCAAAGTGGCTACTGGGTTGGCTTTTCCAAACCACACTCTCGACCAGCCAGTTTCAAAGTGACGTTCTCCATATTTTATTTTATTTTTTTAAGAGCCACACAATCGTTGTTTTGACTCGCACCTGCCAGGCGATGAGGTCCTTGAGCTTGTCGATCTTGTCCAGATCTTCCGGGTGTTCGTGCGTGTACTTGTCGTTGAAGAAGGCCTGCGGGGGAAGGACGGTACACTCAGCAGTTGTTCACACTTTGGATCGTGTGGAGGAGAAGCCGAACAACATAAATAATCGGGTAACGAGAGCTGCTAGCAACTAACTATGAGCGGGGAGCACTCGCACCCGTGGCCATGTTGGAGAACTGGCACATTGGGGATCCATTTGAAAAATGAACGGAAATCACATTAATACAGTGAAACTCCTCTACAATGAAATCATGTTTGCAGCAAGACATTTTTCACAACAGGGGGTTTTTCACTGTAGCAAATTTGAAACAGGAAAGTGGGAATGGTGTTAATGCATGAAGATTTTTTTCACACTAGGGGGTATTTTCACCCATGTAGATTTCGTTGTCGAGGAGTTTCACTGTAGAGACCCCGCCCCCCCCCCAAAAACCTCCCAATTAAAAAATGTTGAAGATGTTTTGTCATAGGGAAATAGTACTTGAGAGTTAAAGAACACATTTTTATAGGTTCCAGACTTTTTCTTTGGCTCGTAAGTGAAAGAAAATACTAAGTCATGCCTACCTTCTCGTAGTTGGCGAAGCCCCCCATGACGGCGGGGTCCACGATGCCGTTGAGCAGCATGGAGAGGGGGTTGATGGGAAGGTTGGGGTCGTTGAGGTGCTTCTGTACCATGCTGCTCATCTTGTCGTTGGCCAGCTGCATGGTCTCCATGGCGTTCTCCAGGGGGCTGATTTCATCCTGAGCGCACGCAAACGGATCAGGGGAGTAACATTGTCATTTACTTTATTTGCACAAAAAAAAAAACACTTTTGAAATCCTTTTTTTTTTTTGTTGTTGTTGGAAATGTCTAACAAAAATAAAGAGCGAAACAAAAGCCAGCGAAACAAAGAGCCAGCGTTTCTATTGTCTTTGGTGGCATTGGTCGCTACGCTTTCCATCAGCGAGCATGATAAAAAAAACAACGAGGCAGCCGAATTGATTCTTCTGACAGCGAGGGGACGCATCCAGTGCCTGGTGATGGCGTCAATACGGCCGTCCAAATCGCTTAATCGCGACCAATCGATCGGCGGGGCCCCAACATCTTCATCAGATTAGGAGGCCCGCTCGAGACGAGCCACTACTCACAGTGCACACCGACTTGACTTCGAACCAGCGCAGGATGCCTGGCAGCTTATAAGCCGTCGTGTACGTGGTCCTCTCGATCCACATGTTCTGAAAACACACAAACAAACAAAACCAAAAAGACGGCAAGTTGACTGCGGCTCCTGTGTCACGATTCTACTCTCGACAAGCACCAAAGTGAGAATTGAACCGATTCAATGACTTACCGCAAACTCGTTGTCCGGGTCCTTTTCGCCTTTTCTCACCGGTCGCGAATACTGGAATTTATGGACTTCATTTACCGTGTAGAAGCTTTTGGAAGAGAGACAGAAGAGCCAATGATTCACCAATGACACGAGACGTCTCGCACCCATCAGATGACTGAAGGCCTTCTTGGCCGTGTCTCCGCGCCTTTTAATCACATTACCGAAGAACCCAAGTGATGCGGGTAAGCGTGGCGTGAACTTCTGGATCTAATAAACAGATTATTAACGGAGCAAATTTAACGCACCGCTGCCGGCCTGATTCAGGTCACGAGGCATTTTGGTCAAAGGCGGGTCAGAGACGCTCGCTTTGGGAACGCTTTGAGACCGGGGGGTCGGCGCATTCTAATCAGGCGGCCCTGCAGCCGCGCGATAAAAGCTGCGGTCCAGGTGTATTTGCAGAAAGGTTTCCACGGGGTAAACATCGCTTTTAATTATGCCCACTGATGCATTCGCCGGCTCGCGCATCTCAGGGAATTTATACGCCTCAGCGCCGCGCGCGTGAGCGAAGCGGGCAAACGCACGCGTGCAAAGGGCCACCTTTGGGGGGGGGGGGGGGGGGGGGAAATGTAATTTGGTCTTTAATGTCATCAAAAGATGACACTCAGGCAAATAAATAACATATGCGGAAAGTGCTCATCAAGGTGGTTTTGAAATAAAAATCAACCGTGTGACCTCAATGAGGTTTGTTGCAAATACATGTTTGACCTCGTCACTCACCTCAGGATTTGTTCGGCCACGGGCTTGTTCTGGAACTTGGCGGGTAAATCCAGGATGGGTTTCACCGTGAAACACTGCACGTCTTCATGCAGACACATTAAGGAAATATTTGTACATTTTTTTGGGAGGCTGGGGGGGGATCAATTGAACGGATGAGTGGCTGGATGGTGGATACATTGTCCGTGGGAATTCTTGATGTCCTCACTGGGCGGCGTGGTGGTCTTCATCTTCTCGGCATTGGGGAACTGCGTGAGGAGACGGGCCTCAAAGTCCTCCCAGCGCTCGTACTCCTTGCCGCGGTAGATGAACATTTTGTTCTGGGGCGGGGGGGGGGGACACATTCATTTTGGTGACATGACCACTTTCATTGCCGTTGATTTACGACAACAACAATTATGTAACTTCCAACGTCGCTCCTGCTGTGACTTTAATTGAAAATAATATTCATCCTGCTCACATTACCAATGTTAGTCTTGCGACATTAATTGAATGTAACTCTCACTATTCCATTCTCGGTGGATAGAGTTGCCAATTTCATTTTCGTTACTGTACGACTTGACCGGCAGCGTCAGAGACTCGGCGGCCGGACAAGGACGACCTCACAGAGACGATTGGCGGTGATTACTTTTCCGACAAGGTCAAAAAGCTGCCGTGAGGGAGGAAGGAGTGAAGAGGCGAAAGCGAGACAAAAAAGACGTTTCAACCGAGCCCAAGTTGAGACGAGCGCAATTTGCCGTCTGCGAGGACACATGAAAAGAATCAAAGCGCGACGCAAGAAGAATCCTTCTTCAAAGTGGACCTTCACGAACGCTTGGGGACTTTTTCTTTTTTTTGTGTGTGACATCGCCGCTTCCAATAAAGTCACCAGAAACTCTTGAGATAAGAGGACAAAATGGTGTGCGTGAGCAATATCACGAAAATGGAGTCAAGCGATCGGGCCAGCGAACGTCTGTGGAATAATAATGAGTCCAAAAAATACATCATGTATATACACAAAAAGGAAACACTTATTGACATTCAATACATAGCGACCGGTGGCCGGGCCTCATGAACTCACCCGCAGGAAGGACGGGAAGCCGACGCCGTAGTAGCCCACGGCGAAGTAGTCGGGTTTGGGCCGGATCACCTTGACGATGTTCTCGTAGAACTGCGCCTGCTTGCGCTGTGAACGGATGAGCAGATGTGAATCGTTGTTCCGTCACCAAGCTCATGTTTGCGGCTGTCTCAACTCATTTTTTTCCCCCCAGAGTCAAGGTACAACCATATTTGGGCAATTTTATTCAAAAGAAAAAAAAAAAAAAAGACTGTACCAGGGATGCGCTAAGCTGCTCAAAGTCAAACATTTCATTTTCGTACTGCTCGGCTAGTTCCTTCCCCAGAATGATGGCTTCCTCCCACATCTGCAAGACAAAAAAAACAAACCACACACAAGTCCACGTTTGAATGTTTGCGAAACAATCTAACAAGAGCAGGCGATCACACGGCGCATTCCGATCAATAAAGTGTGTGCCTTTGCGCCGTTCACCTTGCCCTTGTCGAAGTAATTGATAATCTGCTGGTAGAGCTGGTCCTTCAGTTGGCCTTGGGTGGCGGCCTGGTAGCCGTCGCGCTGGGTCAGGTGGGCGGCGCACGGCTCGTCAGACCACTGGGGAGGGGGGGGTGGGAACGCAACACTGTTTCATCATCAAGGCAAGCGAATGGTGGCCGTGTTCGACTCCTTCCAACACTGGAACAAACGCGATCCATTTCGCTGCTGCTGCTGCGTATTGATTCGCCGACAGCCGGAGTGCGCCATTTACATGCTAAAAGGATTTCTGCTGATCCACCGCTGACCTCTTCATCCGCGCGGCTTGGCGCGGCCACACATGATCCGTTGAGAGCTAAAGTGGGCCGAGTCCGTTTTCCCCCCCCCCCCATAAGAAATAAGCAGGGTTTTTTTTTTTTAAACATGTACCTTAAGTAGCTTGGCATGCAGCAGCAGCGTGTAAGCCGCCTCCGTGTAGTTGTCGCACTCCTTGTGGAGGTCGCACAGCTTGTACAAATACCTTTGGGAAGAAGAAAAATGACATATATCTAACTAAATATACGTGTATATTATATATAAGTGTGTCATCAAAGAAGGAAGCGCTTACCTGATGTACATCTCCTCTCGGTCAATCTCCTTGTAAAAGTTCTGTGGAGGAAAAGGACACCCATCAGGCAAAAACTTGAAATGCATTTTTTTTTTTATCTTATATTTTTATTCATCATAACTTGATACTTTGTCATACATTTTCATGCATACATATTCATAGGCTTATGATTTTATTTTGGAAATAAATTGAAACTATCACATGGAGTGTCCATCGACCCGCTTATCTGTTTATCCGTCTATCTACCCGTCAGCGTGTCACTGACCAGCACGTTGACGGTGCAGCTCATGCGGTTCTCCTTGTTCTCGTCGTGCATGATGGTGCGGTAGTCCAGCAGACGCTCCAGCAGGCGCACCACCAGGGTGACAAAGTTCTCGCCGCTTTTGGCCAAGTACTTGTGCTTCCGGCAGTGCTCCAGCAAACTGGAGACAGACGGGCACCAAAGAGTGTTAGCCTTTCAGCGCCATCTATAGACGCAAACGCCGGGACGCGCACTCACATCTTCTGGAAGAGGACTTTGTACTGCTCGTCCCCGCGGCCGCCCTCCACCTCGTGATCCAGCTTGGTGATGATCTCGTTCTCAAACTGCAATGGCGCGGCGTGATGAGTTATGACGTTGCAACGGGACTAACAAAATGAAGCAATTTCTTCCTGTTCAGAGGATGTGGAATCGCATTTTAGCGTGATGAGCATGGTCTGTCTGACCTGATCTGTGGCAGGCGGGTCTGGAACGAGACCCTGTAAAAATCGGGGTTCACTGTCCTTCCCTTGCGTGTCATTTAAAGGTGCCTATGCGCGCGTGCCGCAAAGTGGATTTCCCCTCATGCAGAAAAGCTTCATTTTATGCCGTAACGAGGCAGAACATTAGGGTGCTCGCGGCGCCACTGTTGATAATCGCGGCGCAACACAACAAAATGAGATTTGCCCAATTACAAGCCAGCTCGCGGCTATACACCGTTTATTATCCCTCACATTCCAGTTTGAGACGCCCCCTTCACTCCCGTGTGATTGGAGTGCAGTAGCAGGAGACTATTTTGATTTCAATGGGGAAAAAAATAGCACGAGTGATAGCATTTGATTGTAGGCTATTAAAAAAAAAAAATGCAGTCGTAATTAAAGAGAATTTAAAGAATTGAACAGTTTTTGGGGCATGACTTCATGCTTCAATTCAATGAACACTGTGCTGTGCGGATAAATACATGAAAATTCCTTTTGTTTTACAGTAAACTAAAAACGGGATGAAGCAAGCACACTTGGCTTCTTTTTTTTGGAAGAATGGGGAGCCATTTAGCATACACACATTTTCGCTTGCTCCCAAAAAAATCAAAAAAAATCCCTGACGTACCCTCTGGAAGCTGCACGTGAAGTGGAACTCGCACTGCATCATGTCGAAGAAGATGGCGATGGTGGCCTTGCGCAACTCTATCTCGGGGACCAGCGTCATTTCCAGGATGGGACCCACCATCTCAGGGATGAATTTGATCTTGTGGGGCCCTTTTCGAGGATTGGGAAACACATCATTTCAAGTAAAATGGAAGGGCAAAAAAAACAAAACACTGTGCTTGCGAAATTACCTAGATTGTACCACATATCCCGGATTTCAAAGCCGATTTGCCGCCGCATGTCCTGGTACCTGGAGGCAGCAGCGGGATCAAAAGGGTCAACTCGGCTCATTGCCAATGAAACTGGATAATACAATAATTTTTTTTTTAAAAAGGGGGGGTGGGGTGTGGGGAAGAGCAGGCTTTATATTTTCACATTGGCGCAGTCATGCAACTGAATCAAGAGCAGACCAGAAGGTGACCGCTGCACGCGCGCCGGCCCGGGTCGACTCACGTGTGGCAGATTTTGGCCCGCTTGTCGCTGGAGAAATTCTCCAGCTGCAGCGACTCCTGCGTGAGGAAGGCCACGGCCAGGTGGAAGTAGTTGTTCCACAGCTTCGCGCATCAAAGAAACAAACAAAACAAAGCAGGTGTGAGGCAGAGCGGCAAAAGGAGGATTTGTACAAACAGCAGGCGGGGGGGGGCTTGAATAAACACTCCGACATTGACAGCTTTGTCAAGGTGCCGAGGAGTTCATCTCTTACCTGCAGCTCAAAGTTGGTCTGATCCAGAAATTTCTTGTTCAGCACGGCCGCATACTGATTAATGGCCCGCAGGAAGACCCTGCGCAGATAAGCGGTGCACAAAAGTGTTTGGTGCTCACATCTGATAAGCGGGATGCACCAGAAAATGATTTTTTTTTTAAAAATGGACTCCAAAAAAAACAACCCACATACTTATAATCGCATTTTGTTCCCCTTTATGCAGCCTTCAAAGGTCACTTTCCAGTGAAACTACTTTGCCTTGTAAAACAAAAGAGCCAACAGCGATTGTGAGTGGCATGTCTCGCAAATGCCGACAAACTAAAAAGATCATGTTACACCCCACTGAGCAAATGCAAAGTCAAACGGACCCCCTTTGAACTGCGAGACAGTTTGACTTTTTTTTTTCAAGGTAACTCATTGTGCATCACTAAATTAAAAGTACAACCTTTACAATAAAAAAAAAAAATCAATTCAAGACATTTATAGTAAGTATAGCAAACTAAAATGAAAATAATGTAAAAAAATTGTTTAAAGTAGCTGTGGTAATTTTTCCCCAAGTAATTTTTTTCCCGGCAAATTTTTCAAGGACTATATTCCTGATAGAATCCCCCCCCCCCTCCCAGCCGCCTTTGCCATAAATGAATCAAGTGGAGTGAGCTCGCAGCTCGCGCCATCCAGACGGCGCAGCAGAAGGACTGCGGGGCGGGAGAAAGCGTCCAGGGACAACACCGTACGACCAACTCATCCCGCAATTAAAAGTTAATAACTTTAGCTTTTAAAAGGCTGGGGGGAGACTTTAGTTAACTCACCCCCCCCTGCCCTGCCACACCTCGGCTCATCCCGCAAAAAAAAATAGAAAATAAAAAAAGCAGGAGGAAAAATGGCGCTGATGTGCCGCACATATTAAGTGTCACCTTAATCATGACCGGCAAAGGTTAACACCTGTCAAGGAACGCCACAAGAAAAAAAAAATAAAATCCTGCCCTGCTCAGCGCTCAAGACTTTAACCAGCCTGCCGTTGTGCACGTCTCACTCAATTTTCTGCTACCGTGCACATGCCAATATAGCTGATATACTTAACGGCGGGGTTAATGCTAAAATTGCTTTCCAATGGCTGCACCCCGCCAGCGGGGGAAATATTAAGACGGGACGTTTAAGGTGCTTTTGGGGAAGGAGAAGAGACAAACGCAAACAGGTGCCGCGCCGCTAATTTGGAGACTTTTCTTCGCAACACATTTTGGTTGACTTCCTCTGTTTTTTCAGGCGTGGCTTCTTGAGACCATATTACATGCCGCCAAGAGAAGCTAATACTTTGGGCGGCTGATTAAAAGAAATAATTAGCTACATCCACATAGAATGAAGAAAACGAAAAAAGTCTTGCAACTGCCACAGATGTGAGGCACTTTCCACATTTGACCTTTTTTGAAAGTGGACTTTAAGGCCAAGCTATGTGCTTTTAATTCACTTTGTTTTATGTTTAGCTTGACAGTAACCTTAAACTTGGAGTGGCTTGAAGCCTCATTAAGAAGTCTTTTTACCCGTGGCTAAAAATGCACTTGAGAGTTGCCGTAAGGAGCTTTGGACGTGAAAGAAAAAAAAAAAAAAAAAATCAATATTATACAATACAAATATTCATCAAGACTGAACCACAGGAGGAGAAGGTATAATATTTCATTCTCAGTAATAAGTTTCGGCACTTGAACGTGTGTTTGAAGGCAGGTCGCCTGAGCGCCGACTTGTAATTGGCAAAAAAAAAAAAGGGGGGGGGGGGGGGGGAGGACAGTACCACCGTGAGCACATCCTGCCATTAATTAAAAGTGTGAAGGGAAAAAAAAAAACACAACTAATGAGGCGGCCGAAAATAGAATTTAGTCTTGCCATCACGATGATGGAAATGCTCCAAAAAGACCGCTTGCAAGGCAGCCTCGAATATCGTCACGGAGCCTCGGTCTAACCTTTTCAGACGTACGGCCGCTACAAGATGAACATTTCAAACTTGCTAAATTTCAGGTTGCTAAGTGAAATTAGCTCGAGAAGGGATGAGAGTTCACGTCACTTCTATTTGCGGCGTGTCAAATCTCGAAGACGTCTATTTTTACTTTACATTGACTTAGAGACGCAGCTCAAGTCGTCCCGGTCGCCCAGGTAACAGCGCAACGAATAAGCCGCCCCCCTCCCCCCCCCACCGAGTGGAAAGGAACCTTGAGTGCTTTGGCGCCGCCCCTCGGCATTAAGAGCCGTTTGAATACAGTACACACGCCTCGTCGTTATGATGAATACACTCAATCAATGTGCCGCCGTCGGAGATATCACCTCATTATCGCTGATGGATGGCCGCCATTTTGAATCCTCAATGTATGTCGGGGCCCCCTTCGCCCCCCTCCGCAACCACCTTCCGTCCCCTTGCAGCGACGTATGCTAATGAACATTTATCAGCCGATCATACTTGCTAATTGAGTTCAGGGAGCAACTTGGAGAATGATCCCCCCCATCTATAGTCGGTCGGACGCCGGCGAGGAAAAAAGTTGTGTGCAAAGAGATAACGGCAAGGTCACAAGGCTTAGTTATCAGATCAATTTATTAAGGCGATTAGCTCCATTTCAGCCACATGATGAACGCGCCGTCTTTTTAGCCATCGACATGCTTGCAAACGCGACTTTTGTGCCGATGTGACGCCATTCTCAAACTTTGCCGTCGCGATCCGCCAGCGCAAAGATGAAAACTCAAATGCCTCGCAACGGAGGATCATGGAATTGTAAAACTGCCAACTGTTGCGTTTCCCCAGAAATGATGCGAAAAGTCAATATTTTCCGTGCTAAATGTCACGACGAGGCGGCATTTAGCTCAAATGATTCCCTTCGTAACAAGTGGCAACATTGCAAACGCAGAAAGTCCAATCAGCGCTCGTTATTCTAATTCCACCCCAATCTGCTAATGAAGTGCTGTGGGAACCGAATAGGACGACGAAAGAGGAACGTGACGAAGAGGATGATGAAGACGACTTACTGCAGCTTTGTGAGTCAGCACATCAGCAGCAATAAAGAGGCACGGCAACTGAACTATCAAAACTAGCCTGCGAGGGAGTGCTTTCAGCCGACTGGGCAAAACGGGCGCACAAATGTTGGCTTACAAAGTTGAAAGAAAGAAGAAGAAGAAAAAAAAAAACATGTTGCACAATCTTCCTATCCCGGTGAGGGAGCTTAAGCCAACGTCTGCTAATTAAGCGCGAGAACAAACAAAGACACGAGGTTACCTAGGGGACACTTGGACGTCTAATGAACGACGAGAAGTAATTTTGCACAGGGCGACGCGGCTACGCTGCATTGTAGCTTGTTCGGGAAGCAAATTGAGAGCGTACGTGGCGGGAGAGAGAAGTGACGTGCGTACGAGTAGGGGGGGCGCTTATGGATCGGCATCGCGATAAGATGGATCGTCAAGCTTTTTCGTCTTACAGCGAACTGAGCCGCCCTGCTTCGCCGACTCAGAACGACGAAAACTCCGATGACCCGCCTGCCGAGCATATCTGGTTGAAATTGGGTGGCAACTGCACAAAAACAACAAAACGGCCAATTGACATCAAAGGTCAAAAATTTCACCAGCGGTCCGCTTCGTTTTTTTTTTTTAAAAAAGGACACCAGGGAATAAAGCAAATTGCGTCTGAACTGAAAGTTGTGGCCGGTAAGGCAAAATAAAGTCCCTGCGTGACCCGGAGCAGCGGTTGGCGAACTGCGGTTAAAATATACATTAACTGCTCAGGAGGAAAAAATAAATAAATAAACAATCGCCTTTCGAGTGACTACTTGCCTTAACTTCACGCGACAAGCGGGCGCTTGAATAAACCACGCCGCTTTTTTCAAAATATTTCAACCAGAGTGGCACCGAGCCAGCTTGGCAATGAATAAAAGACGACAAGCAGTCAAGTCGGGGGAAAAATGGCAGGACTGAAAGTTGAGAGATTAGCATTTATAATTCATGTGATTGACTGGCTGCTCATCTGATTGCCGCACTGCTGCCGAGGCCTGGTGTTGATGTTATTTGCATGGCGGGATCGGGGTGGGGGGTGGGGGGGGGGGGGGGAAACAACGCGCAGCTATGCTAACCCACTTTTGACTCCTGTTCCTTAGCAACGTCAGCATCGGTACTCTCAAGGCCACAGCGGCGTGCCACTTACTTGTTTTGCATCATGTTCATGATGACCCAGTCCGAGGGGTAGACGTTCTTCCCGATGAGGTCTTTAAACATGATGAAGGTTTCCATGAGGAAGTCCTGGAAAAGAAAGTCAGGCAGAATTTCAGCATTCGCTAATAATGTGAGCGGGACGCTCGGCCAAGCGTTTTCCTTGGGAAAATGAGTTGACGTTGCAAACTTTGCTGAAATACTCCACCAACACCAAACACCAAAATGTTTGCTAGTTGAGCGTTGTTGAGATTTTTCTTTTTTTTTTTTTCTTCCAAGCTGCACCCATCAAATTTTCTTCTGTTCCTTACAAACAAGTCAATCCGCTATCGGATACACAAAATTGGTAGCAATCAGACAAAGTTTCGACGGCAAGTACATTTTTGAAGGACTGCTGCAAATGGTCAAAAATTGCCAATTGGAACCAAAATGTCCGACTTCCAGCAGCTTTTCCGACATGATTTCCGGAGACTTTTTGGAGAGTGTTTTCATGATAGACACGCCGACTGAATTTCATGCTGCTCCGTGAGTGCTTTTTTGGGGGGGGGAGTAAAGGAAAGCCCTGAAAATGGCCATTTATTTGCCCCAAGAATAACAAGGACAAAATTTCAAAGTGGTAAAGTGAGGGATGCATCTCTCGGGGATTTGAGGTGGCATGTTTAGAGGGGGGGGGGGGAAAGAAAATTCCTGTGCACTGCAGACATCTTTGAAATGTGGCTATGGCTGCGAGAGAAACAATCAATCTTGTGCAAAGATTCCAGCTCCCTCGCCATGATTGTTTGTCTTGCCAAAAGTCTCGCTGCGGCCTCGCAGGAGAACACGGTCAAGGGCGCAGAGTTTGCTCTCGGTGCTCAACTTGCACTGCACCGGTAGGTGAGAGCCGGTGTGTCGACGCTCCCCTCCGACAATGATGACCAACGCAAACGGATTGGGCAATTCGATATTATTTCGAAAGCCGTTCAGAGAGACGACAGCAGATACAAACTCGTATTGGCACTCACCACCACGTCGCTCCGTATTTTGCCGAAGGTGTTGATCAGATGTGCGTAGTGATAGTCGTCCATCTGCCTCAGCGTGGCGGTCATGCTGGCCACGAAGCTCCCCTGCACAACAACAAGTACAAGGAGCGCGTTCGGTCAAAAGTGGTCGGAATTGCCATGGACTTGCCGACTTGATTGGACGGGAGTTTGGGAGCTGGGGGGGGGCGCTCGCCCGATCTCATTAACCCGCAGGCCTCCCCCCTGTCTCGGCTGATTAGAAAAGCCCGTGATGTCCCCTAAAGGGCCGCCCCCGCTGGCTCAGGTTCGCGGCGCTGCACAGAGAAGATAGGCGAGCGACGGGGGGGGGGGGGGGGGGGGGGGGGGGGGGGGGGCGTTCGGATGCCCGTCACGTGCCGGTTTCAATTCGCTCTTGATTGCTGACATGTTGTTTTTGCAGCGGAACTTTCAAAAAGAACGGATGGACTACAGAGCCTTCAAAGCCAAATCCTTGCTAATCAGCTACCACGAGTGACGAAACGAACAGCAAAATGGTGGAAGGACAACTCCGGTCAAGTTTGTTCAACACAGCCAATGGCTTGAAGGAAAAAAAAAAAAAAAAAAAATGAATGGCACGAAATGTCCCTCGGATCTCTTAACAGTTAAATAGGCCAGAAATGATGTGGCTTGCAATTAGAAACCCATCTGAATAATAATTTGCATGATTTGTACCGCTGACGAGAGGGTGCGTACATCATGGAGACAATCAGGAGAAAATTAAGCACAGATAAGAAGGCGTCATTTCAACCGGCGGTGAGCTCTCGATGAGCAGCGTGATAAAAGGGGTGGCGTATGCGGCTCGGGTAGCTTCCCGAGCGACTGCGCCGCCAAAAACTTTGGAAAGCGCACAACGCGCTTTTGCTTGCACGCAACTTCAAACAAAAAAAAAAAACGTCAACGGTGTTGGGAGATGAGACTTTTGAAAATTCTGCCCTTGAAGCTGCTTTCACAAATTTGGTATGCATGTTTTCTATGAACAGACCCACAAAAAAAAAAGTCTCAAGAACCCATGCCCGAAAACACAGAGGGAGTCGGCCATTTTTGTTTCATGCAGCCATCTTTGGACACCGTTATGCATTTCCTGGACGCCTCACGACAAATCGGTGGGTATGCCGCACTGCACGGGACGCACCGCATCATCCCTCTGCAATATTTGTCGTCACACCTCGCATCTTTTTTCTGCACACGGTGCCTGAACATCTGGCGCAGCATGTGCTCCCGTTCTGCGTTTGGATCTTAATTGTGGCGGGGTGACAGCGCCGGGGTACACTTTCTTGGCAAGCCTTTCTCTCGGGAAAAAAAAAAAACAAGCGCGTCGGGCCGCTCGCTCGCCGCCAGGTCCCTCACCTCTGTTTAAATTTGACAATTAGACCTCGCCAGCTGATCCCGGCGCCTCCGGCGGCAATCGTTTGGTCGGTCGCAGACGAATCAGTCAGGGGCCGCACATAACAGGCATAAAATCAAATGTCGGATTGGCCAGCGCACGCCCGTTAGCTTAAGCGGCTCGTGTTTGCGCCTGACGGCAAGCCGCGCGTTGAGGCTTCGCGCGTGGCGGGATCCTTATCGTTACGGATGGATTTCCCGCCGAGCAGAAGAGTAGCGGTCGCGGCAGGACACCCTGTTGCTGGTTGCAAGAGTGCGCGGCGAGGGGGGACGTGTGAAGGAGGCTTTTTTTTAAGTTTGCGCCGCTTTTATCAATCAAGCTAATGCGGCGGGAATTACCACCACGTGGTGGCCTTCATGCCAGCTCTACACGTCGGATCGAGCAATCAGGCAAAGAAAATGAAGACGCAACAGCTTGTCACCAAACAACTCAATTGCCGATGTGACTAAGCAACCAGCTCACCAAAACCAACTTAGAAAAAAGGGTGACGGGCGTTGAATTTCGGAAGGAAATGGATCCTGCTGTCCAAACCCACTCTGAACCCAAACAAACTGTACTTCCTCCCTCCTTTATTCCAACCCATCCATCAAACATTCCAAGTCAATCATCTAATGGCCGCCCACCGAGCTCGAGTGTTTTATCTCGTTGATTTCTCCCGCCGAGCGACAATAAAGCAAAGCTGAGTGCTGACATCTATCACCGTATCCCGAGGTGGCTCAATAACCACCTTGTGCTTGAGGGGGCAAAATTGGGAGGGGGCTGGGGGGGGGGGGACGGACTGTTAGCAGAAATGGGGGGGGGGGGGAGTAAAGGTGATTACGGGGTGGGAAAGAAAAATTGGGAATCTTTCTCCCTTCTCCTCCCCAAAATAAAACCCCTCTATTGTTTTTAAGGTTTTAATGACGCCCGCGGGGAGATGCTATACTAATCTCCAAGGAGTCTTCTCAGTTCGACAACGTCACAGGAAGAAAGACGACAACGGCAGGTTCCGAATACTGTACCTTATAAAACGCCAAACCTGCTGGTGAACATTTTGCGAGCTTGAACGAACGCGACATTCCTTCCAATAAGTCAAAGGGGCATTCTAAGATGGTCACAAACTAGATTTTTCTCATCTCGAAATACTGCAAACCGACGCATACGGCAGCCAGATACCGTCTTGTCATTCAAGTGGAGATCTCCCCCCCCCCATCTACGACTCGCAGAACAGCTCTCTCGCTTGTTACGCGGCTTCATACCGACACGCTGGACGGTAAAAAGCCGTGTCCCGCGCATGGACGCGCCGGGGAAAATCTCGGCGGGCATGTTTGATAGGAAGCGGAGTGATTGACCGCAAAGCTTGGACAGGAGTTGATCTGAGCGCGTGCAGCGCGATTGTCGGTCAGAAGGCAACGGCGGCGGCTTCTCCAAATTGCAAAGCAGGCGATCCATAAATCAATTTACAATCCCAGCAGGGCCGGGCGGCAGGACAGCAAGGAGGTTCCTTTGACCCCGCGGCTCTGCGTGCGCTACACAGGAGGGGCGACAAGGACATCGAAGAAGACCCCAACGAGGGCTTGGCTCGGAGCTAATGAAATCAATAGCAGAAGAGAGAGGAGTCACTCCAGCGGTTTACCCAGCGGAGAGACAGTTTGCTTACACAAGCACATCGCTGAGCTCATACAAAAAAAACACAAAAAAAGCAACGCAAATGGCAAAGAGTTTCTTTTTTTTTTCTTGAGTCTGAGAAATGTATCTCTGAAGGGGGTCAGTGCATTAGAAGACAAGCCGTTAACCCTGAGTGGTGATCACCTGCGTGCTCCAAGGTCAAGCGCTCTGGGGAAATCCAAGGTCAATTCGGAGTCAAAGATGGGATCAAGAACAAAATCGGCACTGGAAAAAATGTCTGGTTGTATGTTTTGGAGGTGGTGGTTTTTCCCTTCAAATTCTACAACGACCGATTCAGCTCCGAGTTCAGTGACAAATTAAGAATTCAAATGCACCGGTCTCCGGTTTCAAAGTAAAACAGAAAATACACACTCAAGCACAGATGTCTGAAAAATCGACCGCAGTGACAAAGGCACTTAACATTGCACGTAAATACAGGTACACCAAAAACTATGCTTAAAAAAAAACGATTAAAATGTATTTCATGTATGCCGAACACACGTTTAAAAACAAACCGCTCTTGAAGACTGACTGCAAACGTATCGACAAACACGTTGAACTATCAAGTTGAAAAGCCTCAACTCGGAGTTTCTCAACATGTTGTGTCCTACCCTCCCTCCCTCCCTCCGAGCCCTTCATCTCGCCTCTCTCTCTCTCTCTCTCTCTCTCGCTCGCTCTCTCACTCCACCTCACACAACTCCGACGCTTGCATGCAGAGACGAGTTGAAAGCCAGCGCGTGAGGAGCAGCGCTGGCTGCAGCGGCAGCGGGGGGGAAGCGCATTGGGGGAGATTCTACCCGTAAGGACGCTGCCGTTGTGTGTTGGTGTGCGTGGATGCATGTGTGTGTGTGTGCGGGAGAGCGAGCAGGAGCCCCTGCTGCCGTCGTCACGCAGGCAGGAAAAAGGGGAGTCGAGGTGGGGGGGTGGGGGGGCGGCTGGGGGTGGGGGGCTGAGTGGACGGCGCATCACAGGACGCCGATGTGCATCGACGACTCCCGACTCTGCCGTATGCCCGCCCGCCCTGCCAACTTCTGCCATGGCGTAGCCTCTCTACCGCCCATCGGTGGGCATGCAAGTGGGAAATCATCTTTTCCCTCAGCGCTGCACGACTGACTGAGGTGAGTCTCCTTGAGGGGGTGAAAAAATAAAATAAAAAAAGTAGTTGAAGAATCTCAGGGGCATGGTCGAGATCTGCGGTTTAATGGATTCTGGCTTTGTGTCGTGACACGGGTACTCTGGTTTCCTCCCTGTGGTCTGTCTCTGTATTTCGTGACTGAGTGGAGACCAATCCAGGGTGTCCGCTGGGAAAGACACCAGCTCACCACTGACAAGGCAAGCAGTGGAAAAATGGAGGGAAGGGGAGAATAGCTCCACTGATTTGTGCTATAGAAAAGTCAAGTCATATTTTGAAGGTCAGGGGGTGGGGGGGGGGGGGGGGGGGATGCTGACTTCCGTTTTTGAGGTTTGTGATGAAACTTCTTCTGCAAAGTTGAGCTTTCATCTGCAGAGTGTAACCTGGCGGCCAACAGACAAAGCGACTCACCAATTAAATATTGAACAAAACGGAACATGTCCAAAGCTGAGCACTTGAAATGGCTGACTAGAGGGGACGGTTGGCAAAGTGGAGGAATTTTGCGAGGATCCAGGTAGGCAGAAGAAGAACTGCTACTAACCTGAATGGAAAACTAAGATGGACGAGTGGCCGGGCCCAACTCTGTATACAGTGAAACTCCTCTACAACGAAATCATGTTTGCAGCAAGAATTTTTTTCACCGTAGCAAATTTGAAACAGGAAAGTGGGAATGGTGTTAATGCATGAAGATTTTTTCACACTAGGGGGTATTTTCACCCATGTCGATTTCGTTGTAGAGGAGTTTCACTGTCGAGGGATAAAAACATTGCGCGTGTGTGTGTGTGTGTTTGAAAGCTGGGTATCAAGAGTGGTGACAACCCTTCACCGACGCGTCACTCCTCCACTCCGCTCTTGCTCTGATTGCATCTCCCCCCCCCCCCCAGATCATCCACAGAGCGATGGAGATGATGAGGGTGATCCGCGGCTTTACAGCGATCCCCAAGTAGTCGCGAACGGGGTGAAAATGGGATGCCTATATCCACGTAGAAACGACACGCCGTCACTTGGGAGTCGATCTTTAACCTCCCGCTGCTCTCTCAAGAGGGCCGACCCGCAGCTTTTAAAGGACAGTACCTCACACGGGCAGCAGAGCGAAAAAGCGATGGGTTCGAATTGATTTACAAAAACGAGTGCTCACAGTGAAGACTAAAATTGAAGCAAGGTGGAACCGATATCCAGCCTGTTTGAACGGCGCCTGCACACGAGCGCGAGGAGATTAAACATTAACGAGGGGAAGACCCACACTGAGGAAGATCTGATTCATCCTCCACCATACTCCTCCTCCATTTCCCGCCCCGCTGTGTTCGATTCACACGCGTCGCCTCGCAAAAAACTCCCGTTACCAAGAGGGCTTTGGAGAAGGCAACAAAAAGACCAGGGAGATACTGTACCTCCTCCAAAAAGGAACACATCCAAGAAAAAAAAAAAAAGCGAGAGGGCGGGGCGGGGCGAGGCAACGCATGGGCTTCTGCGAGATTTGATCTTCGCAGCTGCATGGACGTCTTAGATCCCCGCACGGGGGGGAAATCCTCAAAGAGAACAAGCAGAGACACACCTGGGGTGCAGAAAGCACACAACAAACAGGGCAAAGCAAAGGCAGTGGGGAAAAGTCAAGAAAATTCCACTCAGAGGGGATTAAAATGGAGGATTCTGCCCCCCCCCCCCTCAAAGGCAACAGTCTCGTATAGGAAAGGAAGTTTCTACGCTAACTGTAAACACCGTTGCACTGAATTGATTGCCTGTCTTGTCTCAAGTGACTGCAGTGCCTAAATCCAATTAAGTGCCGATATTTGTTTTGGGCACTGACTACTTCCACATCACTGATTTTACAAAATGCACATAAATAACTACAGAAGCTTGAAAATCAGCTCGACGTAAATCCCCAACCACCCGCCAATGCCAACCGAAGGTGACGCGTACAAGCAAAAAATGCCAATCAAACTGGAACAGCTTCATGGCTTCTTTTTGTGCTGCCACAGTAAACTTGTGAAGCATACAGTAGTCTATTCATGAAACAAGACTTTTAGGGAAGTGCACTTTAGAACAAAAAAAAAAAAAAAAAATGGTGTCAGGAACTTGGTAGGAGTTGCAAGGATGTCAATAAATCCTGTTGAGTGCCTTCAACAGGTATGCAAATGAGCTCCGACCCCGGCACCACTGCCGAGTTGCTCATCTGATCTGACGCATTGAGCCGGAATGTGACTGGGATTGCAATAGAAGAGGTGACTGGATTTTGCACGTCCTTCAAACGGTCGCTTCTGTTATCTAGTCCTCACCGCAGAATAGGGAAAAAAAAAAAAAGATGTTGAAGATGCTGCCTGGCAACAGCTCTGCGAGGCGGCCTGAGGGACAACCGCCAGAAAAACAATCCCTTGAAATCCCTGCGATTTCCAGCCACCTTTTAATCTTGAGGGGTATTAAGCTGGCGTTAAACTCACAAAGGATTTTCCATAGCGGCACTCGGCTGATGGTGCCTCCACGCTGACCTTTGCAGTCAATCACTCCGGCCGGAGACTGGCGGCGCGCTACAGTCGGCGAGGCTCCATCAGGAACTGTAAAACACACTCGGCCGTCGACCCATCCCGAGTAAACCTGCAGCCTCACCGCCCCTGAACCCCTCGCGTAGTTAGTCTCCCATTAACGCTGACATTTCATTCCTCTTCTACGCAGATCGATTATGTTTTTTGCCTTCAGTGACATGCGTGCACTCACGGCCAACAACAAGGCGCTCTAAATCGGCCATGCTTGGCTCCATGAGACGCTTTTGGGCTAACAAGTCAGCTGCCGATCCGAAGTGACAATGTTTGACGGTGAAAAACTGTTGAACTGATTTTGCATATTCACGATTCACTCCTTCACAGCAGCCTTTGCAAAATGTTAGCAATTACCTTTTAATATGGATGGTCTTGAAATATGTCCACGATGTTGTATTTCTGTCAATTTCGGAACTTGAGCTGAAAGGAATGACAATTGGGTATTCCTATTGCAATCAAATTTGAGGCGGGCGGCATGAAAGGGTTGAGAGGCGGATCCGACATGTTTCAAAACACTCGTAATTATGAGATCAGAAACAAGCGGGAAAGGGAGAAAGACAAAACAAGGCGAGATAAAGCAGGATTACAGGGAAGTTCCATCATGCCGCCGCCGCTCCGCTCATTTGTTCAGGCAGCCTCGCAGCTGTAATTGTCACGGCAGGAGAGTGGGAATTCCTCGGCGGATCGAGGCATCAAGGCCATCGTGTTTTTGCTGGATTTTCTGGGGCGTTATTGCAGTCACAACATTAATCAAAGTTACAAGCAGCGACCAACGGGCCCTCGCACCCCCCCACTGCCATAGGAGGGGGGGGGGGGGTTGCCGGCCAGTTCCGACACAAATCTCCTTAGCAACTTTCATAACACGCGAGATGTTTTGGTCAAGCTTTGACCTCGGGGAGTTGAGTTAAGAGGTTGATGTTTTATCACGAGTCACCAAAATACGCCATGATGCTCCGCCTGGAAGATTTTGTTATGTGGTTTAAATTTGGGAGCAATCAAATTAAAATTTCAAGGAGCGGGTTTTGGAAGGTCCACTGAAAACGGCTCAGTTGTTTGACTTCCTGTGTCATTTTGGACATGCATTCTTCTTGAGACTTTTTTTTGGTGGGTCTGCTAATGATAGACATGCCTCGTATGGGGGGGGGGGGGGAACTCAAAATGGAAATTTATTTGGCATATTTGATGGTTCGCCCTTGTCTGGGAGGCTTAATGTGACAGTCCATCAAATGGATGTCCCTCAGGGTTAAGTTCCGGAACCTCTTTCATTTGGCATCATAGTTAAATCCAATTGTCATCCAACTGCTTTGCTTGTTTTAGTCCCTCAAAGATTTCAAGAAAGTCTCTTTGCATTGCTTCTCCCTCATTGACATGTACAGCCACATCTGCCAGTGCTTAATTAATTCTGCGCTTTTTGCTACGCACACAACATTAATGAATTTTCCCTTTCGATGGAGCGCGAGAGATAAGACAAAATTAGTCTGGGGGTAATAAAGAAAGGGAAAAAAAACATTCAGTCGCCCCAGGGTTGGAAATGCTGAGCGCTGACATTTCAACCCTTTACGAGTTTACCCGCAGTGACGACTGTCACACGGAAAACTGCTGAGTCAGCGTTGGGCCGACGGCGAAATCTGAATTCAAAGTGTGGCGTGTTAAATTAGCATGTGCACCAAAAAAAAATTTTTTTAAATTCCACAACTGAGCAATTAATTGTTTTACTGCGGTAATCTGGATTTGTAAAGAAACGTCTCTCTGACAAGCAACCCGAGAGATAGACACCCCCCCCATCCTCAATAAAGAAAAAGGGAGCTAGTCTCAGAAGAAAACGCTTCGCACGATGAATCATGCGGTTTCTGCAAGAGGCCGACAGTAGGCGGTGGGGTGGGGGGGCTCTCAAACATCAAGATTTATAGAGCTCGTGGTGGTGCCAAAATGTCAAAAAAGGATCAGAGGCAAAAAGAAGCTCACGATGTAGTCAGAGCGGGAGGGCGCGGAGGCTCACTGACTCCATTCATGTTTAATTTGTATTTTTTCGAGCGGGGGGGGGGGGTGACATTTCAAATTGTCCCTCACATCACCTGGAACATCGCTTCTCGCTATTCAGAACGGCGGTGACCTCATTTCGAGAGCACGTTCAAGAGACGCACTGCACTCTATGCCTGGAGATTGAGGGCAACAAGGACACCGTGCTGCAGCCACGCGGAGACTGCGGACGTGTGGCGTGGCGTGGCTCTTTCGGCCTGTGGACAATAAGATTGTGAAGATCGAAAAAGAAGATGCCCCCTACACCCCACCATGCATAATTCAACGATAAATAGCCGGTGAGGTAATGCGACAGAGGGCGCAACGTTCTTTCTGTGTGGCTCGCAGGTAAATAAACAGAGCGCTTTGAACGGGGGGGGGGGGGGGGGGCCCTCCTTTTTCCTGTTGACAGAGCGCGACGGCAACGGAAGATAAGCTGAGGGGAAATAATTGCCCTGTCTGATTCAACATCTATATGAGATTGCGGACTGTTTGCTCGTTGTAAATCAGCGGGCGAGAAATTATACTGTGTTTGTGTCGGGAGTTAAGGAGCCCGCGGAATGCTAAATTATTACCTTCCTCTCAGGTCGGATTTAGTTTCGCGCCGTGCTGGCAGGTAGAGTAAAACACAATTTCACCGACTTGCAAATTTCGGGAGAAGGGAGCGCCGTTCACGTTTCAAGACGATGCACAAAAAGTTCCACGTTGCTGTTGGCAGGGGGATGGAGGTATCACCAAAAAAAAAAAGTAATAAAATGTCCACGACACAGACATTTTTGTAACATGGTTAAAAGGGTTCACATTTTATGTGTCAAACCAGACAAGTCGTTTTCTCAGGTTGCATAAAGTTTTGTTGGGTTGGGAGTGAAAGGAAAAGGTCAGACAATTCAAAGCGAAGCAAACAAGAGGCGGCGTTTGTTAACAACAACCGATGGCGTGGCGCCATCGCGAGTTGAGGGAGGGCTTTTCGATGCCAAAGTGCCTTGAGCAATTGGCGGCTGCCGAAACAAGCACTAAGTGGATTGGGTGATTTCATGGATTAAGGGACCCCCAAAATAATTGGGAGTCTCAGATTTCATAGAGAATGGGATTACAAAGCAACCCCAACGGATTATTCTGAACAAATGCCTTCACGTTTGGGTACTACCAAAAGCTCCCCGGATATTCGTGCATTTTTTTTGTTTTGTTTTAATTTAGGAAGGGATCGGAGGCATATTTTGTTGAAGTTATTTTCGCCAACATATTTCTTGTACCTACCCACAAAAACATTTTGAGCCTCCGGTCATCACTGCGCTCTTTCGTGCTGTGACAATGAGGCACTCTAAATAGGTTCACTTTTATTATTTTTTTTTTAATAGTGCACCCTTCTCCCTTCTGTCCGACGCGCGCACACGGCTGACAAGGGGGCACGAACGATTTTTGTTTGGTCTCGCGTGAGATTTTGCGAATGTAAAATATGTGCTATGGCTAAGGCGCAAGATTGAAAGGAGCTCTAACGAGATTAGCACATTTTGGTTCGTAAGCAAGGCAATTGCGAGGCGAAGAATTGTGATCTTTGCCACAATTATGCAGGTTTATCCCAGTTACTTGGGCTTAAGTGGCTGTAATACACAAAGCTTTATGACTAAGCCAAGTCATTAGCGCCGAATGACTCCCTATCTTTCTCCACACGTCTTAGGAAGAACCATGATGAGCAAGGAGGGCGGCAGATACATGCTCACCAACTCGGAATCTGACTCGGAGGCGGCGGTGGCATCCTTACCCACCGCCTCGCTAGCGCTGCAAGTCAAGTATTCTCTGGACGCCAGTCGGCAGGTGAGGAAGCGGAACAAGGCCCTGCAAGTGCGTTTCAAGGATATCTGCGAGGCGCAAAACGAGCAGAGGGAGGCGGAGTTGGCCAAGGACGGGAATCCTCTCTCTTACAAAGCGGCGTACCGCAAGTACATGACCGTTCCGGCCCGTCGATCCATTCCCAACGTCACGCGCAGCACCGGGGTGCAAACGTCCCCGACCTGAAGAAGCGCTACCAGACGTTCCCCTTCGAGCGCAAAAAAGGGCACGCGTTGAAGCACGCGGCGCCCGCGGAAACGTACAGAGGTCAGAATAACGGCTTTGTCGTGGAGGTGAAGCCGGATGCGCCGCGGTGTTTCGACGACGAGGCGGCGGAGGAGGAGGAGGAGGAAGGAGGAGCCCGCGGGGGGAGCAGAATTTGGCGGACCAAAGCGCTGCTCCACACAAATGAGCGCGTGGCTACGGTGGAGCAGCACGCGGCACCCGGCGGCCCGTGCGGCGATCCTCTGCCGCCGAGTTGCACCGTCAACGCGGACTACCAGCTCTGCAGCGTAGCATCCAAAGCCAGTGCGGGATTACCACCGGGAGAAAGGCGGTCGCTCGATCACGACGAAGTCTCGCCGTGTTCGCGGAACCTGCCGGAAAGGGCCTCCAAGGTGACCGGGCCTATCGCGTGGAACTCCCTCACCCAAGTGGAGTGCCTGGACAGCCTATCGGCACGGCACAAGCGTAAGAAAAGCCTGCAGCCCGACGGGCCGCAGAGCGAAACGTTGCCGCGCGCAGGGCGAGGCTGCGCCGCGCAGGCGCAGCGTCATCCCGCCAGCAAGCCCCCGCGGATGGCGGCGGCTGACCAGGAGGCCTGTAAGCAAATCGTGCCTGTCAATCAGGACCGGCATGTTAAAGCACAGCTTCAAGCCATGGAAAACCTCATCAGCTCCAGCCAGGAGACCATCAAGGTGCTTCTGGGGGTGATCCAAGAACTGGAAAAGGGGGAGGCCCACAGAGAGGGGTAAGTGGATCCCCACACCTTAAGCCATGTCGGTGGGCATTCATCCAAAATCAAATACTTGGCCATTCTCTCAGTGATCGTTAAATATGTCTGAAATTCCACCGCATTTAAGTTGGACTCCAGCTACCTGTTCAAATGAAGGCCATTCTTTCCGAGCAATTGATCTCGCTACTGCCACTTGGAAGTTCGCGCGACGTCATGGTCAAGCGGTCTACGGCGCGTGCCGGCAGACGTCGGCAATACACATTTGTGGCTCAATTGCGACGGAGTTTATATAAAAAAAAAAGAAAAAGGCAGATAGCATCGAGGCTGCTGGGAAATAGAGGACTGTTTATCAGCAAAGAGGCCAACAAAGGGGGCAATTTGATGAGAGAATTGCGAGGCCCTGGGCAATCAGATACTTTGAGGTGTGGACTGGCGTACAAATCGCTCATCTCGGGGAGCTGTTCATTTTTTTGTGAGAGGGAAAAGTGTAAATGCCATTTAGTCTCGCCATCGATCTCCACATGCAAAAAACTTTCAACAAGGTCTACGAAATCTCGCTCGCTCTTGAAATTTGCCATCAGTGAACACAAGACCGGTTCGATAAAAACACAAAGTTTCATGGCTGTCCTGTCTCATAAGATTCGCGTACATGCTTTTTACACCCCGCCCGCACGGTGACCTTTTTAAGGTGGCGGGAAAAAAAAAAAAAAAAATCAGGGTGCTCAATATATGGCTAATGGCGCCTTTGCTTTCAGTCTCCCGCATGGGAGACCTGCTCAACAATGGCGCTATTTTGTCTTATTAGCTCAGTGTGAGACGGGCTGCAACGGCCGTTTCCGTGGATTTGGAGGCAACCAGATTGCCGTTTTTGTATCTCTGTATAGATATAAAAAAAACAAATAAACAAACAGAGGCATGCCTTTACGGCGTTCTCTAAATTGCGGGAGAAAAAGTGCAAATTCCCCCCCCCTACAACTTTCAAGGAGGGTCTCAATAAAATGTCTGCTTCGGTAATAACTCTAGGAAGAATTACAACAGACTGTGTTACCATGACGACTGCACAGCGTAAATCCTGGGTGACGCGTGGCTTTTATGTTTCCGACGACGAGTTTGGACAGCAGAATGTGGCGTCGGTTAACTTTTTTTAAATACCCACTTTCCCGACAATGCCGCGTTGCCGATGACAAAACTAAAAATCCAAATGAAAGGAAAGGAGACAAAAGCGGCGCCGATTGCAAATCCCAAACAACGCAGAGACGCCATCTACAGTCCCCCGCTTAGTCATTACAGTACTTTTCCAAACCTGAATTTCACTGACAAGCTTCCATGCCTTCCCTTTTTTGGGGAATGTCGAGACGTCAATAACATCCACACGGATTTGTCAGGCTGCGGCGGCTATGCGAGTGACTGCTACCAAGTCATGAAACGAAGTGGCGCTTCTCAGAACTTGGTCTGTGTCGCCAACAACACTTTGGGGCTCAGAAATGATGCTTTTGCCAAGTCTGAATGTGGACCTTGGCCCGAGTTGCTGCCAAGTACAACATTAAAAAAATGCAACAAAACGTATCTACTTGGTCGCGTCACTGCAAAGGCAGAGACCCAAATATGTGTATACGAGCAATTAAAAAGCCACTTTCCCAAAATATGTCGCAAAATAATTAGCGCTCAAAAACATCACCTTCAGCTCATCCCATTCTCCGACCGCAATGGCGTGAAATACCACGCCGGCATCCACCCCCCCCTCGATATATCTGTCAGAGCATATGGCGGGAAAAGGATGAGATAAGGAGCGGGGAATTTATGATCGGTGTTTAATTTTTTTCCTTTTTGACTGGCTGGCGCAGCACCTTGGAGAGAGAATGATTAGGAGACATGATGAGCTAAATGCGATCGCTGACGCATTCGTCGGACGTGGTCATAAAGCGGCAAGAGATGATGGGGGTCATCAAACAGCAATGTCGAACATTCCATTTAAGAGTTTGCAGATATCTTCTCACACACACACACACACAGAGGTAAAACCCCTTCTGCAGTGCTCAAGACTGAATATTACGTGAGCGAAACATCCCATTAAACCGGCATAAAATGAGAGCTATCTTTGTGGCTGGGTATGAGCAAAAGGAGCAATAGAAGTGCTTTGTTGCTTGAGGAAGAATTGAGCCTGCGGTGTACTCAAAGGGGTTTCGATTGCATCAAAAAATGTTCTTTACGAGGCCTAAACGCAAGAGAAGTGGACTTGGGGATTGTGGAATTTTTAATTGCAATATAAGAGGTAGTGGTCGGCTTTGTTAGAAAAATAGGATGAGGGTGTTATCTTTCCGTCTTTGTTCTGAAGTCGGTGCTGAATTAGCGGGACGCGGCCTAACGTCACACAGGTCATGACATATCTTGCTCTTCTGGAGACAGAAAATTAGATAGACAAGACTGACTCAACAGCACCTCTACTGGTTGCAGCCAAGAAGTGCACTCCCTTATTTCGCTTCAATGTCAAATCAATTCCGATCCATCCAAAGAGTTGTGAACGCTCAGTTGATGACACATCGAGCTGAAAAAAAAAAAAAAAAAGAACTGAATTGTGCGAACAGAAAGTCAAAGTATTCAAGTAGCAAATGTGGCTTAGGTAAACTGCCGCCTGACATTTAGCCCCTGCCCTCCCTCCGTCTAATAAAGAATAATAAAAAGATGAAGTGACAGCGTCGGAAAATAATTTGCTTCTGCGCAGAGTGTAATTGTGAGCTAATGTTGTCAATCGGGTGGTCAGGCTTTGATTAAGCTAGCCCTTAGCGCAGCACGCGGAGTCACCTCCACTCTCAATCAGCGAAGCGTGGCTAATACCCCCCCCCCCCCCCCGACTCTAGCGCTTGCCGGACGCTCAGCGGGGCGGCGTGACTCCCCGCTAATGAGCGCGAGACATACGCCGGCGAGAAAGCGGGAGCAGCTTAACAAGGCCTGTAATTATTACACACTCACCACTCTCATCTTCCTTCCCCCCCCCCCCGCAGGCTCTCCTATCGCACCGGACAGGACACAGCCAACTGCGACACATGCCGGAACAGCGCATGCATTATTTACAGGTCAGTGGGGCGACCCCGTCAAAGACACAAATGTGCCATCGTTCCTGCTTGGGGAGAAGGAGCAGGTGTGGAAGTGACAGGACCTTGGCGGGGAAGCGAAGGAGGGAGCATGGAAAGTGAAGGATTGGAGGGAGGGGCGGAGCCAGGGTGTCGAGTCAACTTTGCCCCCCCTTGCACACTTTCAAAGCCCTGAAAAGCACAGGTGGCAAACTTCAGTCGTTGATGGCCGCTGTTCTGCACGTCTTAGATGTTTGCCTCCTCCAATTTACCGGACACTAACGATTAGGATTGTTAGCAGGCTCCGGCGGAGCTTTTTGACGGTCACTTTGCGACTTTATAGATGTTTGAGATCAAGATGCATGTTGGCAATTGAGGTCAGGGTTTGATAAAGGGGCTCGTGTTTTAGGGTTCAAATTCAGGAGCTGAGGCTTGAGTTACAAGTTGCCTTTTTGGAGCGAGGCCGAGAGCTTAACATTGTGGGTTGCAGTGATCTCTTTTTTTTTTAACCCTCGCTCAACAATCATTGACTTAAAAAAAAAAAAAGGCTTGAAGTAAAAACGTGTGGGGTCATGCGAGATGTGCGTGCGTCAAGTCGCGCATGCAAAAAAAATAAAAAACTTCACATACTTCCCCGGAGGTGAACAAAATTTGAAAGCGCTGGCGCGGCAGCGCGACACGAGCCGGATTACGGCGCTGATGTCAAAGACAGAACGAGAGCAGCGTGACGACTTTGGACAAGTTAGTGACACGGAAGCTCACGCGAGGTGTCATTAAATGAGTCAGTAACGCCTTTCATGTTGAAATCGGTGCGATTTTGGCCCGGGGAAGTCACGTTCCGGCTCCCTCCGGTCTTCTTACTCTTCATCTCTCTGCCGTGTCTGCTTGAGTAGAGACAGACTGCGGCTCTCGGGAGAACATCGCTAACCTTTACGGTGGGTACAAATGACAATTCCTCTTACAAACTTCAACAACTCAATACTGAGCCTTCTCATAAGATATTCTTGGCCGATAGGGACATAGCAATTGATTTATAAATGTGCGTCTTTTATGTCGGGCCATTACTCAGGATGCTCCAAGAAGCAGCAGAATGCGCAATTCGATAACACGACGCTTTGCCAACAATGGTGAAGACTGATATGACTCAACATAAAAAAGACACTTTTCCAGTACGGTAGCAAGCCGATACGGTTCAGGTCTAAATCAAATCACGCCGATCAGCGCCTCGTTGCTGCTGGTTAAAAACAAAATGATCGCCGTAACACAATCGGGATGACGCGATGCATCATCATGGCAGTCAATCGTATCGTAACGAAAATGGGCTGACTCATCACATTTCCGAGCTACTCAGCATTTAATGTGACTGCAGTATATTGGATTATATTTGCAGTCAATCGTTTTGCCTCATAAATGGACCTCGTAGGATCGACTGGTACCATAACGACACCAAATTGTATTTTTGTGTCATCGGACGGATGCACACGTCATCAACACTGGAGCGGCGAGGAGACAAACAGCTCCAGGTCAAAATTTAATTCATTAATTTGCCACTTCCTCGATCTGCGACAAGCTTGGTCTCCCCACTGACATGCAGAAGTCTGCGCCCAGCACTGAAATCAGCGTTGGTTTTGAGAAAATGATCTCGATTGGACACAGACTCAAATATAGCAAAAGCATTGATGCAGGCTGCAGGATTAAAAGGCAATCTAATTACCTCCATCTCCATGAAAGCTACCTCTCCGGAGGTGGAAGAACACAAGAAGAAGGAGGAAAGCACAGCCGGGGTTCGGAAGCATAGCCGTGACGGGAAACAAAAGTGCGCGTGGGTAGAATAGCTGTCGTCGTACAGGCATTGCAAGAGAAGCGCATTGGAGTTTGGGCGAAACCGAATTGTTACGGAAGCAACGTAAGGCGTGTTGAATTGTATCATCGTTCGGGTATATCGCATCACGGCAACATAAAAGAGAGAATCGAATTGCGTTGCATTTGGAGTCAATCCGAGAAAATCGGATCGTCCCGGAGTGCGATGCGAGTAACTTCATACGTGCGGCGCATCCGTCTTGTCGTACCCGGAATGACTCGTACTGCATGGGAGTCGCTTGGTCCATGTTAATAAATGTGGGGACCCGTAATACGTTTTGGTCTTTGGGGCCAAGGCAATTCATTATGACGAGAACACACCGAGAAGGGAGAGGACGCCACACGCCCTGCACATAATCAATATATCAAAAAGCAGAACCACGGCGCCGCATCCGAGTCCGAGGACTTCAAGCGGAATACACAAACGCAGCCGCCCTTGCCAGGTTCAATTCCCCCAACCCCAGCCCGCCTCTTTTTTTTTTTTTTTTTGTGAAGATCCCTGAACCATATCGCCTGAATGCGTTATCGCCTTCAGGCAGCGTCGCCGACGGGAAGGGATTCAGCACTTTTTCACACAAACGTGCGCGGCTTTGAATCGGGAGTGGGCGAGAAGAGGGATGAAAAGATTAGCGGCCTCTGTGGCATATCGTCGGGTGATGTAATACCTCAAGGTGTGGACGGGGAGGAGAGAGGGGAACGAGAGACTGAACGGAAAGTCAATGAGGCAGATGAGAAGATTTTGAACCACGGTCGTGGAATTTTGCCGCACGTCTTTGTGGGCCACAGCGTCGCCTTACTATACGTTACAATTTTTTTTTTTGGGGGGTGTGTGGGACGTCCGCTTGCCTGATGACATTTAGACACTGATAACTGGGCCGATGAGAGCTGATAAATCTTTCACTGAACTCTCCTGATGATCTTTTCAGCAGACTCTTTTCAAACAAAGCCGCCGCACTAACCTTTGCCTGCTCATGGAGCCACTTAGAACAAAAAACGTGATGGTTGCTCGTATGCACGGACGAAGACACGTTCACCGGAAAACGAGTCTCCAAGTGGTGTTTTGTTTTTTTTTGTTTATCCTCGTGTGACCACTTCCAGCAAGATTTCTTGGCCATTCCAAACAACACCCCTTCGCTTTTTACGTGAATGTTCTCATGTAAACATTCCCTTCGTCGATTAATCGTCTTAATGATCTCATTAGATGCATCCGAGGTTTCCCCTAATTACTCACTCTTTCCGAGCGGTCAACTGCTGCTTCTAACAAATCGCAACCTGACACCAGTAAGACCCACGGCGGGATTAAATGCAATTCTATGCAAATGTGCCGAGCGGCTGCGGATTATAAATGTAAATGGCCGCCGGCGAATTAATTACTATAAAAATAGCCGTTTTCGAAATGAGCTTAAATGGACTTTTCTGTCCATGCAGGGAAATAATAACTTGTAGCCACAGATGGTGAGCAACAACGGTCTCAACAGTATTATGGGCTTACTCCGAAGAGCAAGGAAAAGCCTATTATGGCGATAGTGTTGGCGTACGCGCGTGTGGGTACGTGCGAGCGATCCCCCGAAGAAAAAGGAGCAAAACAGAAAACGGCAGCAATGGATGGGAACATGCCCCTCGGATGCTTTGGCACAGACGCAATTAAGGCTTTGTGAGCGATGAAAGGGCCACACGGAAATACTTTGGCGGCAATACCCGGCAAATCCTCATTAGCCTCTGACAAAACACACCACGTCATTGATCACACCAGACCGACACGTCGCGCTAATTTGAGCTCCGACTTCAAACTTTGCCGCCTGCGTCAATAACCGTTAGCGGGCTACACTGAAAAATACAAAGCGCGGGAATCAAAGCTGGGAGTCGGCCACTCGCGCAACCCGGATCTGAATGTAGCGAGGTTTGAAGGAAAGCAAGAGCAAGATGGATGGATGGATGTTCCAAATGCTCTCCCATTATCGATCGAGGCGTTCGTGCATAAATTCTCCTCCCGTTCAAGAGTTTCCATAATAGCTCTCCCATTAGCTTTACAGTCACACGACACATTCCAAGGCAACACACTTGGTGTAACTATGCCCTGATTGATTTCTACCCTCTGTAATTAAGCGATTGTGATTTATTGCCAATTACCGCAGTGGTCTCGGACTCGAGTTTAAAAAAGGCCTGAGTCGAGGGGGAAAATGCAAAGTGCTGAGAGCGTAGCCTCACCGCCGCAGGAAGTCATCCATTTTGGTTCAACGCGGACATTTTAGAATCATGTTGGCCATTTCCAGGGCACGTTCAAACAACACCTATTTCAATCACAACTGAAACTGCCAACTTCAGGTAAAAGATTGGGTTCAACCACTACCTTTTTAGTATCTTTAAAAAATAAATTAAAAAAAAGTGTCATAAGAGCCTGCTGCCAAGCTCACCTTCACACCAGCCAGCCAGCCAGCCGGCAATCAGGAAGCAAATCCTGCAGCCATTATGCAAGTGTAGCCTGTCGCAACCCCCACACGGCCCTCATCAAGCCAACCGGGTGCTGGTAGTACCGGAGGGCGCTTCGGGAGATTAAAAGTGCCAGCGCATTTAGCGAGGCTGTAATCTCGGTCGTCCCCAGCCCGCCATTTAGCAGAAGCTAGCGGTCAAATGCCTGCCAGGATTTAAAAAAAAAAAAAAAGATGGCTGCTGCAGATAACTCACAATATACCAGCCTCAAACAGTGTCACGTTTAACTGATTCCCTGCCAGCTATTTTCAAAACAGACGTTGCCAAATTGCCTGCCATTTGGTGCTTCTTGACTGATTTTTCAAGGCACAGAGCCACTAAATCCCTGCTCGAAATTACATCCATACTAATTTTGTGCAAGCTGCGTGAAAGGGTCCGCTGTACTCAAGTCGCCCATTGCTTTGGTTAGGGTTAGGGTTAGGGTTAGGGTTACGTTGGGTATGATTTGATGCTAGTGAGCCAGATCAGGATTCAACTGCTTTTTTATTTTTTGGTTATCCGAGGTGGCTGATCTATTTCCGTCCCTTTTGCTTTCCAGCGTGGAGCTGGATTTCAAGCAGCAGGAGGACAAACTGCAGCCTCTCATGAAAAGACTCTGCCCCTCGGACGACAGCCACTTCCCCGCCTTGCCGTACCCCCACGAGGCCTTCACATCCACGCCCAAGCGCAAGTCCAAAGCAGAGTCCAAGAAACACGCCCGATGGAGACTTTGGTTCATGTGAATGCGTCGCCGGGGCGGGGTGGGAGCCAGAACGTCATGCTTTCCTAACTCGGGAACGTCCACCTGGAGCCATTTTCGAAGCAATTGTCGTCAAACTGGGAGTGAAATCGCACCTGGGGGGGGCGGGGCCACACTTTTGACAAAATGTGATGAGCAGCTCCTTTCGAAGCTGCCGTCTAATGAAATTCCAGACTTGAGTCACGTCGGGACGACATGGGCTCGCCTCTCACCATACAGCAAAGCACAACAAACGCAGTTCAGGAAACACTTTTTTCCCCCCTCCAAGTACCGAGACTATTTTCACGCGTGAAACTGTTCATACCGTCTCAAGGAAGAAAGCTACGATCAATTTTATCCATCTCTCAAATGTCACATTGACTTCTCGACTAACTTTGAAGGAGTTGTACATAAGAAGAGTCTTGTTAAATGAAACTTATTTTCTTAAATGGCATTTTTGGACATCAAAGGACATTTTTATCTATAGCTGTATTAAAAAAAAAGATCTTAAAGTTTTAGCCGAATATATTTAGGAAATTGGGGGGGGGGGAGTTCACATTTAATGCCACTAAGCTACTATCATCTTTTTAAAATGGAGTCGAGGCTCTAATATATGTATGTTTTTGTTCCGGCCCTGAAAATAATGAATTATTGAAGGGTAAGAGCGACTACATGCGATTGATTGTATTGCCGCGGTAAACCGAGCCTGAACGGAATGTACAGTGTAGCCTCGCATTTTAGCAGGACTGAAGCTGCTTCAAAAGAAACAACTGCATTTTCAAAGACAAATCAATGTGTTCTTGTTCTTTTTTTTTAAATTAAACTTACATCCCAACTCTGGGCCTATAAATAAAAAAATACACATACACTGTAGCCAAGGCATTCGCATTTCTTATAAATACCTTTTCTGACGGTTAAGATACGATACATAACATCAAATAGGGCTACTTCGATTTTACGAATAGGCATAGCTGATACCTATCAAACAAAAATCCATTTGTGAATAGGATTGTAGAGTCACAAAGTCACAAAAAAAAAACCCCCCACAGGAAGTAGTTTCAAATGCACAAAGGAAGTGCCAGGACGATTTTACTCCAACTTTACGCGGAACACCAACCTTGTCCGTAGGTTTAACATTATGATTAGCACTTGAGAGAAACCGCCGAGATTATCTGTATCTTGAAAAAAGTGCAATTGATTTACTATGTGCAATACTGTGTATTTTATACTGTTGAAAGAAAAATAAACAATTTAATATGCAAACGATGACAAAAATAAAAGCAGACACCTACAAAACTTGGAATTATTTGTTTAGACAGTCAAATGATGTTGCACTGTGTTCATTCAACATCATTTCGCATTTTTCGCTATCAGGTGCCAAAAACGGTATCTCCGATCTTGATCGGCGCCATGTTTACTCTGTTCCAGTGTGAGGTGCCAAAACTTGTCTGACTTCCAAGGGTATTGGCATTTCTCCCCTCCGCGATCGAAACGATAAAGCGAGACTCGCTGCCGAATCTTCATCGTTTACTCAAAGGCTATACTGTATTGATCCCGAATGCAAAGTGACAACGCTGCCATCTATGGGGACCTGCTGGTCATGACTGTGGTTTACAAATTTGATATTCACAAACCGGGCGACACTCCTCCGCGCCTGACAAATAGACTTGAATTTTTGAAATGAAACGCAGTTTGAAAATGGGCCTAAAATTTGTTGACCGAGACCAGGTTTCTTGAGCCACAATTAATGTACTTTTTTTCTAGAGTGAAATAAAGTAGATGTACTCACCCCCCATGCAAAATAATGGCATTTGTTATAGACAACCTAATAGGCTTCTAAACCTTTTCTTAAATGTGCCAATTAAGTCTTCTGTATCCTTTACAAACCCAAGTGATAAACACGGGATAACAGTCTCTATTCTGCTGTATTTTGTTGCAGGGCCTTAAAAAAAAAAAAAAAAAAGAGACTCAGATTGAACGCGGGAGAGCAGCTGATTACGATGCAGTGCCATTTCTCGCTCTGCTTCTTGGCTCTGCAGCACTTTGAGTTCAGTAGCAAAAGAGAAAAAGGCAGCGAGGCAAAGATCTAAAAACGGAAGTTTTCCTTTTTTTCAGGGGGGGGGGGGGGGTTGCGGGCTTTGGGGGCGTGAAAACGTGACAGTGCCTGCTGTCACGCAGCATACAACAAACAGGATGTCAATCCAGGAAGGCAACGTATTGAAATAACACGAGAGTGTGGCAGTGTAGAATAAGCACTGTTTAGTAATCTGAAAATCAAGTCAAACTACTCTCTCTTCAAAGATGCTAAGCGGTCATGTGACAGATGGCGCCAAAGCAATACTTTTATGTACTACACATGGCTTCGGCTAGGGCACAAAATACACAAATAGCGAGTTTTTCAGCAAATTATGATAGGTTAGGTTTCCCCACATGAACGGTGAATTTGCAACACCGCAATATCCAGCTCGACATCATCCGAAGGGCAGCGCGGCGACCCGTCTGCGTGACGCCGCTTCATCTACATTCCGACCGAGCGCCAGGGAAAACTGGGGAGTGAGCGGAGGGAAGCGGAGTAGAACACTAATGCATAAATCTAAACGGGAGAGGATGCCACTCAGCGGGACAAGGTCAGTGGCCGGGATGCTGTGACCGCTGTTGGGAGGCGACGGCCGCGCTTCCTGCCAAGCTGCTCAAAAAACATTCATAAAAATACAAATTCAACCTGACTGATGATTAAACGGTTCTGGGAGCGGTTTCAAAGGCAGAAGCTCTTGATTTGAAAAGGAAATACATTTTAGCAAGGCTCCAGGCCACTTTCACACTTGTAAATAACGTTCTGTGGTCCAATTTTTTTTTTTCTTGAGTGGCTAAATTAATCTGCACGTGGCTGCCAAGTTTCTTTTGAACCTAAGCATTACGTTTTTCACAAAACAGGCTTACTCAAACTGAACTATTTCTATTCTTATTGTCAAAAATAAATTATACAACCCGCACGCAGGAGAGCTGATTGTCGGGGGGCTGCGGGATCAAAAGGCCCCAACGGTAAAGGTTACAACAGCAAGACGTCATCCGGTGCGTAGCTTGTTTACCGGCGGCCATATTAGCATGCAAAGTGCCCGCGAGATGAAAAGCGGTTCATCTAAAGTGATGCAGCCTTTTGTGTCCGCGCTCAATGTGTGGATCTTCAACTCGGGCCGGCAGTTTTGGCTAATTAACACGGCCACTTCAGCGGGCTCTGAATGGACGAGGAAATGAAACGGGCCGACGAACAATGGCGTTATCGCCTAAGATTTGCACAACACACTCCCGTCCAGAGAGTCTTGGACGGGAATGAATCGGAGAGGAAAGCTGGGAGAGGACACAGTAGAGGCAGTCCATGGCCGCCTCCAGACTGTGGAGGAAGCATTTTATGCAGAGCGATTGGCAAAACACGAGTCGCAATGCATTACTAGAATAAAAATGGCAAGCTCCATTCGTTGGATGCCTTTTATAAAGAAAAGCGAAGCGGGAAACAACTTCCAAGTTTTTTTAATTGGCAGCATAGAAAGGGGTTTCAGATAATACCCAAAAGGGCAAAATGCAGTTGGACAGCTGCTCTGGGTTATTTTTACCTTTAGGTAAAAATGGATTTTGTACATTATTTGTCATTCTGGGGGGGAAATAAGTCACTGTAGCTGTATTTTAAGCGCGTCATAAAAGTATTGACGAAAAAACTCCTCCATTTAAAAAAAAAAAAAAAAAACACTTTATAATTTCACATTGATGATCCGCTTTTGTCAACGTCCGATGACAAACTAACGAAGACAGACCGCACGTCAGAGATAAGGCAAAGAGGGAACAAATGAGAAGTACTTTTATTTGGAGACTGCTCGGAAAACGGATTAAAGTCATGCAAATTGTGCAGAGTATTTATACTTTGCACACGTTGCTGCCAGGCATCGCCAGCCGTCGAATGAGTCGGAGATCAGACATATGCAAGAAGATAAGACGCGCAAAAAAAAATAATAATAAAATAAAATAAAATGAAATGTCTGCTGCATAGATCGAAAAAAACCTCTGAGTGAAATTGTGAGTGAAAGCATTCTGTTTTAAGTAAGACTGTGTCTTAAACCTGTGAAAGTGGAGTGTGTGCACGTCAATGCCGACTTACGATGTGGGGGGAGTCTCGTCCCATGGAGATGACGGTCCTGTTCACGGTCCGAAGCAGCTTCTCCATAATGATCTGCACATGCCACTGGGTGGGGCCCTGCACATAGGTGAGCAACACATGAGCACAAAAGTAACTCCTGGTAACTTGAAGTTCACAGCGCAGCGTGGTTGCAAAAAAACAGGATTTTTTTTTGGGGGGTCGCCCACAGGGAGCGCCTGAACGCGGGCGTTCCTCACCACGTCCTTCCTGTAGAGCACCTCCAGGATGTCGCTGAGCAGCTGGCAGCAGGCCTTGGGCTCCTCGCGCCTCTCCAGGTGGAACTTCAGCTGTTCCGTCATCAGAGGCAGGAGAATCTCACGGCAATCTGCGGAGAGCGCAAAACAGTCGCCAATGGTGGCGAGAGGGGGTGGGCGGTGGCGCGGCGCGGCATATGTCGATGTAGACCCGTGGCGCTCTCGAATGGATTCCTCCTCCGAGCTCGGGGATTAAATGCAAACAATGCGCTTACCAGATGAATTGGAAACATGACAACAGGTGTTCCCGCCCGCAAACCGGCATTGAGGGAATCCCTGACACACAGGTGTTTAACAGAACAGCAACATGGAAAAGCCGAGAAAAAAAACCCCGCCATCTTTTTACATGCAGTGTACCTACTGCTCAAGGCGGAAAATTACCAAGTACATTTTCAAAAATGATAAGGTTGTCACCCCTACTCCATGACACACAGACAAAAAGCGGAAACACAGATTTTTTTACAGGTGACATAAACGAGCTTCGATTACTATCTACGAAAAAGCAAAAACTGCACCGCGGACTCGGGTTTACTATTTTTCACCCACTGTGTTGCTGTGGTAAGGAATCATTGAAAGAGAAAAGAGACCCCTGGCTGATGGCCTTTTTAGCGAGCAAGCCCGCAGGCAGGTGGCGTGACCTATTCCATTACTGTTTCGTACCGTGATGGGTAAAGAGATCACTGTGGACAATGTCGATCAGACAGTCCAGTTTCTGCTTCACCAGGCGACCCGGAGGAACCTTTAGGATGAACTCTGTGAACAGCGTGCTGTGGAAATGAAGAAAAGAACAAAAGGTCATCAGGAGCCCCTTGACGGCCTCCTTTTATACATCTATTGGCTCTATTTTGTGTATTTTTATTTTTTTAATGTTGGCATTTTTCTAACGTTTGTATATTTGTCATACTTCAAATACGCCGTGGAAATAAATTTGATTTTGTCTTCTGAAGCCTTCCTGAAAAAGCAACGCACGTATCACCGGCAGCTTTAATATTGCGTCACCACATCAAAGTTTTGAATGATTTATAGTTCCGCGTGTGTTAACCTATTGTCCTGATATATTTGGAGAGCAGGTGGTCAGACTCCAAATTCTGTGTTTTATTTACAAAGAGCCGGCTGCTGATTGACTGGAGTATTTATTTCCCAGGTCTGCGACTCCAGTGACTGCGAAGCAAATATTTGCAGAGTTTAACAAAGCTTTATTGGCTCAAGACGTGCTGTCGGCACATTGGAGTGGAAGGAAACTAAAGAGTGCAGGGAGCTGAAAAGCGCCACGGCTGACTGAATCAATGGGATTATTTGGGTGACAAATTGGTGAATGTTGTCTTGGTTTTGCATCGGGGATGTTCAAGTATGACATTTCTTACCTTAGTTCCTTTGGATCAAACACCAGCTTGACGTCATTGACAATAGTGGGAATGTACTTGAGTGCAGCACCCTGGACACAAACAACCACAACTGTTGGTCAAAAAAAATTTCAATTTCGTGCCACTTTGAACCAAGTGCCGTCATAGGAAAAGAATGTCAAGCTACATTCGGATTCAATTGGCTATATTCGAGCTGGCCTCCGCAGCCCGTTTTGATGGCAAACTGAATTAAAGGTGATTTACATTTCAATTTGCAATGGCTGACACTCAAGCGATATGAAATGAGATAAATACCTTGAGGAGCAGCTAAAGGGCAAAAAGCCAAGAGGGGCACCAGTTCACAGGACAGTCAAGGTTGAGGAGGAGGAGGAAAAGACACCGAGACAGAAGAAACAAACAAATAGTATGAAGTGATGAAAGGTACATCTAGGAAGCCTGGACTGCACATACTGTAAAGCCTGTCATCGTGAATCGTGTCCCAAGACTTTTTTTTGGACCATGTATGTCGAGGGATAGCAGCAGTTTGGCAGATAGTGAACAAATCTTCCAGTCTTTTGAACTGTCAAGTGCCACTCTTAGTTAGTGTTAAATATAAAACAAGCAAATAACTAGCTTGATGCTAACACACGATGGGAGACAGCATTGACGGGCTAGCAAAGAGCACAACTCGGCTCGTATGTGCAGTCCTCACACACACGAAGATCACGTCGAAAAGACAGTCAAAGAAAGCGCAGCGAAGGATGAAACGCAGAGCATCGGGAGCAGAAGGCATCCAAATACCTTCACCATGCCCGTATTCTCCGAGTTGCTGTTCATCATGTGGTTGAAGGAGGTGAAGAGGTGCCTCAGAGACTCCATGAAGTCGGCTTCTCCTTTGTCCTCATAAAGCCTGCCAGGGGAGCACAGCTAACAGTTAGCCATCAGCGCTACACTCATGATGCTCTCAGAATAGGAATCGAGAACTCAGAAGAGTACTACTGATAGTTTTCTCTTTTTTTTTTTTGCCCCATATTTGGTATGATTTAACCAATTCTTGTTGCAGTGATTTGGCATTACCTTTTAAGTATTGAACAGATTAAAAAAATTGTGTCGTTTCTTTTTTTTTTTTGCTGTAATATTTTGTGCTCTTTCCTAACATCTTTTTTTTTATACCAGTAATATTTTTGTGTAAATGTCATGTTCGCATTCTGCATTTTTTATGTACACTCCAGCATCATCATCGTTATGAAAGGAGAGAGTGGTTATCACGTACTGGTTGAAGAGGACCCGTGAGCGCACAATGAACTTGAAAATGTACTCCAGGGCCTTCATGGCCTTCAGCAGCTGCTCCGTCAGCTTCTCGGCATTGTCCACGTAGTTCTTCAGAACCTTGGTCAGCTTCCTGCCCAAACACACACGGCGTGTCATCAGTGCGTCGCTCCCTCGTGCCGCCATCCAACTCACGTGTAGGCCAGCGTGGCGCTGAAGTGCTTGCGGATGTACGTCTCCAGAACCGGGTTGAAGTGCTGGAATTTGCGATCGGCGATGAGCCCGATAATGAACACCTGAGCAAACAAGATGGGGGGCATTTTCTTAGTCAAACACATCATGCCCATTGAGTCAGAATAGATGGGCCTGAATTACATGTGTTGTTCAATATATCTCGATTGGCAATGGCTGACATTTAAGAGGAAATTCTACATAAGTTCTCACTCACCAAGGCGTCAAAGACGAGCGTGTCAAAGGTGTCGCTGTCAGAGTTCTCCATCATGATGTTGAAGAGAGCGTCCAGCGTGTCTTGCAGGAACTGAAAAGGACACAATGCGCCACAATGTGTCCAAAGCCCACTTTGCCCTTGTTCAAACCCCCCCACTCTGTCTTCAACTCATACTTGGAACAAATCATTTTAAACCCTGATCCTGGTTTGAAAATGTTCATGTTGTTGAAATCCCTTTTTAAACCCTAAAATTAAAAGCCCAGCCCTGGCTGGGAACCCCGTTTTGAAACCCAAACCCTAGTTTCAAACCCTAACTTTGATTTCCTTACCCTTCTTTGAAGCCTGAACCCAAGACCCAGCATGTGTTTAATTTCAACACTTCCATGACTCATATCCCATAACTAAAACAAAGCCAGCTTTCTTTGCTTCTTTCTTTCCTTTTTTTTTGACTGCAAATCCATCTGGTGACCCATAAACATGATGAATCACATCACGGCCCGGCGTGTTTGTCTGTCATACGGAGGCAGACGAGTAAGATGTATCAGCCAGCCTTGCTGAAATGTTTACTAATATGAAAAGCGCAAACACGCACACAGAAGGCGCCAATCATCAGCAGTCTGCACACACATACACATGTTTTTCTGTGCAAAAATGTACTACTTCACAAATGTATTCTTGTGCTCCAATTTGAAAACAGAGCACGCTTTCAAACCCTGAGCCAGAAAGGAAGCCCGAACTTGTAACCGGTCTTTGAAGACCTAACACAAGCCTGAAAACCTATTTTGAAACCGGAACCCTGTCTTGAAACCGCAACCCACTTCGGCAGGTAGTGCCCAGTCCTGACCTTGACCACCTCGCCGCCTTCCACCTTCATGAGCTGCCGGAGGTTCTGCTGCAGCAGGCTGGTGTTGGAGCGCCACTTCAGCAAGCCGAGTAGGTCCACTGGGAAAACAAACCAAGACAAACGCTTTACCCGCGTGCACGGAGTTGCTATCGTCTGAAGGCCTGGGGCGGATGGAAGGCAGGTTGGTTTGAAGTTAAGAAGTTACGAGAGGAGGATTGGAAAGAGAAATTGGGACGAAAGGAAGGCAATACGATAGGTAGTTAAGGAGCGTTGGCAGAAATGAATAGGTTCATTAGATACTGTATACAGTAAAAATAAAATACCAAATAGTTCTCTCTTTTAGGCTGATACTTAATTCACATTAAATAAAAATGTGGTGAAATTAGAGGAGCACAGCTGCTGTTAGCAGTCATTAGAGTCAACAAATGCTCTTGGAAAAAAAAAAAATGAATAAAGTAGCCTGGGCACAAAAAGGTGACCTTGCCGCGGCGCAATTGAAACAGAAAATGCTCGGCATTAACGTGTGAATATTTACTGAACCGCGCCAGCGGCCTCACTGCACTGGTTCACTTCCAATGAGCCAACACGCAAAGAGCCTCACAGGCCATGACCTTCGGTTTGAAACATGCTTTATTCTTTATAATGGGGCGGTGTTAAAAAAAAGTGTGTTAGAAGCCTGGGGGGTGGCTAAAACTATTTTTGGGAGAGAAAAAATGTTTATTACATGATCTTCTTTGCGGATTTTTTCCCCTACCATGTTTGGGTTTGTAAAAATACAACCGTAGGATGGTAGTTGAGAAGTTAAGGTAAGTAGAACGTTGTGACGACGTGTGTGTGTGGCGTTGCTCACCATTCTGCGTGAGCTTGGTGGAGCACACCAAGGTGGAGATCTGAAAGGAGTCCTTGCTGACGGTGCAGTTTCCCAGGTTGTGGGTGCTCTTGCCCGTGCTGGAGTAGCCCTTCTCCTCCAGTTCCAGCTTGGTGGCGGGCAAGTTCAAGTACAAAGACGAGTCCTCCAAACGCTTGGCTTCGGCCTGCAAGTTTGTCGAGAGGAAATTTCACTCAACATCTGGACCGTTACTAATGTGGATGTCCTGAGGCACCCTTTTGCAAACGCAAAACGGAGAAGAGTGTCGGCGCCGTTCCATTTTTTTTTTTCACTACGCACGTCCTTCAGAACATTTTCCCAATAATAAGAAAGAAAACACATTTGAAATGACATTAGCGGCCACAGTCAAGCAAAAGTGGATCTTAAATCAATTTGACTGCCGCGATACAATTCATGAGGATTATTTATAGCGGCCCGCAACAACATCTCCTCCTCCAGCGTATTTCAGGAGGGTGGGAGGGGCCGGTTTGCTCTCGTACCTTGTACACGGTGAGATCGTGCTCGCCGTCCCTCAGGGTGGTGCCGTCGTATCTCATCAGCTTCACGAAAGACAAGGCGAAGATCTTCTCCGATTTGTCTTTTGCTGCGAGGGGAAAGAAAAACAGAAGACACAAAAGCCATGGAGAGATCTTGAAAACGTACTTTCAAGACTTATTTTGCAAAACAACAATATTAAGGGTTTTATGGGGAGCTAGATTTTTATTTTTTTTTTTAACCCCCCAACCCTTTTTAGACCCTGTTTTTTGGAGAAAGTTCAGGTCGCGGCGGCATCCACCACTGCGATCTAGAGGCATAGATTTACGCAAGGGGCAGGTGTGATTCATCACCTATGTGGCGCGCATTCTATCTGTATAAATTCCGCCTGGACCGTTTGGCCCTAGCAGTGAATAATTGTTGGGCTGCTGGCCAGTGGAAAGAAAAAGGCAATGTGCACGAAATCCAGCTGAGATAAGTGTGAGGGAAAGGAGTTCATTTTAGGCTACATTTCCTTTTGTGGGCCAATCAAAGTTACAATTGTGCTGAAGGTGTGCTGCCTTTTGACTTTAAGTTAAGCTGTCGCTTTAGATTTATGTTTACTTTGCTGTGCCGCATATTTTAGAGCAGAGGAGCTACTACCGGCATAAATATGAAGGTGCAAACAAAAATACACGAGAATTAACTTGCCCTTGAACAAGAATACTGGGAGAGCTGTAATGTCAGTGGTCCGTATTTTCAAGAAAAAAAAATCAGATTCAATTTTTGAATTGCTGAGGAAAAGAGTCCATTTCATGAGGCCAAATAAAACAACTAAAGCCCAGTAGACTAGTGGAAATAAAATAGCTGTGTTTTTTAACCAACCCCCCCCCCAAAAACAAAAAAGCAGAAAAATAAGTAGCAGTACGCACAGTCCTGCGACGAGCGGTGGCGAAAGGTGAAGCGCAAGTGGCTCCTGTTGACGTCTTCTATGGGAATCGCCACCTGGAATGTGTGGAGCAACATCGCATGGAAAAACCTTTTCGTAAGCAATTAAGCAAACACGCCATCTTGTATTCGTTAAATGGTATATGAAAGGAATACCTTAATAGTTTCAAACCACCGTGGCTGCTTGACTTGGTAGTAGATGACTGACTTGTACTCGCTGATCCCGTCGTCTCCGGCACCAGGAAAAATCACATTCTGGAAGATAGCGATGAAACAAAAAAAATAAATAAATCATTATCAAAATATTTTTATGAACTGCTGAGCCCATTTGAACTCACTTCAGAAGAAGGGCGAAAAGTGTAATATGCTGTACAGATAAATTGACGGCCAGCATGTGGACTGTGGGCTTCAGGCTGGCATGGTTGCACTAGAGCGCCCCGTTGTCGGCTGACCATTTTAAAGCTGCATTTTTTTTTTTATACCTGCTGATATTTTTTTATCCTTCAAAATTGGATGGGTTTTTAATCACACTCTTCTCTACGAAGTGTCAAATTCAAATTGTTCATTTTCACTTTGCGGGAACCTGAAGTGAAATTGGATCATTTACCGCGGCACACTTTATAATCTTTCAACACACACTCATGTGCACAGTGGTTGGGAACTACTGGCATACACAGCTGACAATAGGAGTGTTGTTGGGGGTGTTTAACTTGTTGCGAGTGACTCTGGCTTGGTGCCAATTCCTCCCCTCTGCAGTTGAGTAAATAAACACACCCCCTGGCCACAAATGCACATCATCAAAATGGCTGCACTTTTCTCACCCAGTTTCATTCACACTTGTTTAATAAAATGCGCTCCACTTGCGGGGTACAGGCCTTTTCCCCAGGCTTAAGCACCGCCAGCAGCTCCCGAAAGCCTTGCGGATTTCATGGATAAATGAGAAATTAATTATTTAAGGTGGTCAGCGTGCATATGGGGGGAAAAAAATCCCGCGTACCGACGAGGCAAGGGCCCGACAGCGGATGAGTTTTCGCACGATGCCAGCTGACTCTCCGACGCTGATCTACTCCGACGCTAATGCCTTCTGACAAGTGGCAATTATGAGGAATAACAGGGCCCCCAGTTGAACGTGACTGGGGTGGGGGGCACACAACTCACTTTATAAACTGCCCGGAATCATGGCAGCCAAAAAAGGAGTGTCAGGATGACGAGAGGTCACTCGGCTGCATCACAAAACCTTCTGGCAACAGAAGAACGACGTTGGTTTCGACGTTGGAGGTTCCACTCTTGTTTAAGATAGCTCGCAAATAAAGTAAATTATGTTCCACAGACAATCTTCCTCCCACATTGGGGCGTACAGCTCCCATGCTCCCCATTAGCCGACGGCCTCTGAAGTACAAAAGGTGTCGTCCCAGCAAGGGTCGGCAATAATTAAACATCCGGCGCAAAGAAAAAAAGCTGGCCACTGGCTGGAGTCTCTAGAGGGCGCTAAAGCTTAATTAGGACACGAGACACGGACGGACTTGGCAGATGATTAAAAAATATCTTGCCGCCTGTCTGCAAATTTTGGATGGAGTGATGAGTCCAAATGGAAGTGAAAGGCTTTGGAGACTCGACGCCAACCAAAATACCTTCAATAATATATAAAATAATAATAATCTTTAAAAAGGAAACATTTGGACGTACAAGTTTTCAACCCTTTATCCTCTGTGAAGAAAGACTAATATTGCTTAAGCTGTCTACCATACTTGTCGGAGCAGCCCAATGTCCGTTGAATTGATGCAAAAATAAATCAATAAAAATCCTTACGTTCTGTTTTATTGTGTCTGCTGGGTTTTGTCAAATAAAAGTTTTCAACCCGACGATATGTTTAGCTGACTAGAGCAACTTTGATGTCATACCTCCAGTTTTTTGCCATCCTCATCGTACACGGACATGGTGACCTCCACGTTTTTGGGGGTGGTCTTGCTCCCCTTGTCAAAGTCTCCCTGGACCAGGGTCAGGTAGATGTCATTTCGCACGTCACCTTTTGGAAAGCAGCAACCGATAAGTGGAACAGGAAGTGGCCAAGCAGCAACATTGTAGTGTTCAGGAAACAGGAAAAACACAAGTGACATTCGGGAAAACACAATTGTCAGGCTTACTGAAAGAGAAAAAAAAGTCTACACACCCTAATGCGATATATAAAAAAAACTAATAGATAATTCAACATTGTACATTTAATCATCAAAATGTTGAAACTATAAATGTCTGCGTAGGCTAGCGGAAATTAGTACAGAAGTTGTGGCATATAGAAACAATTAAGGGAAAAGATGTTCCACAAACCCGGCATGATGATTTCCGGGAAGCCCATCTTGCGAGCCACGGCTGTGGAGCGGTCCACCAAGTGAGGGAAGTCCTTGCGGATCTGGTGGATGTCGCCGGGAAGCAGTTTGAGGGTGACCCACAGGCCTAACAATTAAACAAATAATAATAATAATAATCAAAATACTTAATGTGTTATTTTTACTTTGGCTTTTTTTGGTATTTTTCATGATGCCATCACTGAAACGACACGCTTCAGGCAAGCATCGAAGGATCAACTCAATGAGCGTGTTTTTCTTTACCCCCCGCACTGAATTCATCTACCTCAACCTTTCCTTTTGATCGGCTTTAGAGAGGCCTCATGTTGTTATGAGACTAGCTGGAAGCCTTTTGGTAGGCTAGCGGCGACCGAGTGCTCGATTTATCTTGGGAGGGCTTTACAGCTGCTGACAGAACCAGGAGACACCTCGCATGCTGCGCGGACGTGTCAAATCTGTGATCATATCTTTGCAGAAGAGCCGCGTGTCTTAATTAGCGGAAGAATGCTGCTACCATGGAGATGCGCGGGAGGTTATTTTAGGTACAGGGACAGTGTCAATGCTTGACAAAGAGCGATGTTGCGTTTGAGCATGAAAAGCTTTTCCTGCATATACAATCGTTTTTATGCTCCAATCACACACCACGTGGGCGCTTACCTTGGCCCTTGTGGTTGACTTCTTTGGCCGTGATGACTTTGTTGATGACCATCTGCAGGAAGTCGCTCTCGCCGGCCACCCTGAATGAGTGAAAAAAACAAACAGGAGATGGGCAATGAAAGACCCGCACAATTCCGCTTCATTAGCGGCGAAGCAGAAATGATAGTTTCGGAAACAGCATCCAGTTGGCATCGGTGGGTCTTCACAGATGGAAACTTCGTGGGCGATCAAAAAAAAACAACAACAAAAACATGCTAATTATGTACTCGTCATGTTTTCACAGCAGATGTGCTGGTGATGCTGAGAGAAACACGTGTAATGGTGATAGCGAAGTGCGGGAAGTACTCAGGACACAATGTCAGACAGACAAAATGCGGTAGCTTAACTCGGGGCAAAATCTGGTGCTGCATAATCAAGAAAACCATGTCCCTCGCCTGATACTGAAGTGCTAATATATGCTTTGTCTGTTGAAACACAAAGCACCTGCTTGTAGATGGGCTGTAATGAGCATAATTTATGCGGACGGATGAAATTCCGGGTCACCTGTTGGCCCTGTTGAAGCGTTTGCAATTATGCGGAAAATGGCGTTAAGCAAAAGGTTGCTCCGCCTGTCTGCGAGAGTGGCAGCCCGTTAATGAGATTGCCTTAATTGAGTCAGCGGGGGAAAGGAGAAATGCACGCCTCTTAAGGTCGGCGCTAATCAGGTGTCAAGGACTGGAGGGGGAACGGAATCGAAGTGGGGGGGGGGCGGCGCCGCGGCCGGCCACAGAATGATCGCGTTGTGCACTTACGGCTGGAACGGGATAAAGTGCTGCTTGTCCTCGTCATCCATTTTGCCCGTGATGATGTCAGTGACGTCCATGACTGCAGGGACGGGGGGACAAGGAGAGCATTATTGGAAAATTGGTGGGGCACAGACACAAAATGGCCTCAGAGTGGGGAAGCCTCACTCATTTCGCACATAGTTGTCCAGGAGTGTTAATTATAATAATAATACAGTAGATGATACTTTTAATGTTTATTTGTCCCACGGCCCTGATTAGCAGGGGCATCTATGAAAGGATGAGACATTTTGAGTAACCATTCTTTCAAGGACCGCACGGCGGGCTTCACCTGCCACGCCAAAGGGTCTCCTCAGGCCCGACGTCAGCTTCTTGGTGTTGTTATCGCGCAGCTCCATGCGGCCCACTCGCACGATCTGACACACAAAGCTGATCTTCTCGCGCTTCAGGTCTTCACTGCCTAAATCCTGAGAGGAAACAAATCGTCAAGCAATAAAACCACCGCTGCCGCTCAACTGAGCAAAACAGCACAGCGGTGCAATGCAACTCACTTCACAATAAGCAGCAATTCAGCAAAGAGTGGGCAATTTTTCATCGGCGTTTCGTTGCCACTCCCAGCGGACGTTTGCAGTCAAACAAAGACAGGTATTCAAAACGTCCACATAGATTTCCCATGCTAAGCTTAGCTTAATGCTAACAACAATGCGCAATGGGCTCACAAATAGATATATGCCTTGCGGTGTCATAACCCTCGAAGCAACAGATATTTGAACACAAACAGTGGGGCAATACAACAATACTTACTGGGAGATATTCTTTATCCTCTGTGAAGAAAGACTAATATTGCTTAAGCTGTCTACCATACTTGTCGGAGCAGCCCAATGTCCGTTGAATTGATGCAAAAATAAATCCTTACGTTCTGTTTTATTGTGTCTGCTGGGTTTTGTCAAATAAAATATGGAGTTCTATTTTTCTAGAACACATTACAAATATGTGTGCTGTTGTTTTGGGGAGGTTTGGAAACGCTGATCACATTCCAAGTTGAAAAGCAACTCACGGTGAAGACGGCACGCAGGTTGTGAAGCTGGTCGATGTCCTTCACCAGACCGGAGCTGGACCACTTAACCAGGTAGTTCTCGCTGCCAGAGAGAGAAAAAAAATCAATCAATAAAAATCAATAAATACCCCATGGCTCCCTCACTCAGCGTGTCCTACTCGAGGGACTCACCTGATGAACTTGGACTCGACCGGGTCGTAGAGCGACATGAGGACCTCGGCATCTTCTCCGATCTTGCACACCACGTTCTTGAGCGTGACAAAAAGCGCAAACGCCGGCGTGGAGGCAAACTTGGCCTGCCGACTCAGGTCGATATTCTGCTTCTGCGACTGAAGGCAAAAAGAACAATTTCCATTTAAACCGTTTTTTTTAGTGGGGGAGGGGTTGGGTTTTCAAATTAGGATTTGAAGTCAGAGTTAGAGTTTCAAAGCATGGTTTCAGGTCCCCAGTCAGGATTTTGTTTCACCTTCTCCTCTTGGATGCGGTCCTGGATTTGCTTGGACGCCGCCTCATGAGCTCGAAACAGGTTGATGGTGCTTGTCAGCTCCGGGTCCAGAATGTTTCCGTCCTTGTCCCGGACCACCAGGTCCAGATCCAAGTACCTGGGAAAAAAAAAAAAAAAGTTTTGGATCAAATTCGCTCTCTCGTTTCACATTCTTCCTTCACAGAAAAAAAAATTGGTGCGTTTGGTCGTGTGCGCCAAATATTCTACAAAAGGTGACGAAGAACGTCAGCACTACAGCAGCCGATCCATTTCCCTTCAGCGTCATTAATCGCAGCTACAGAAAAGTCCATTAATCTGTCACACTCTTCATGACATCATTATCGCGACATCATATTTTCAACTGGTATGTCACACATTCAAACTTTATGGGTACAGAAGAAGGCTAAATCTTCATTCAAGCCAGTTTTTATTTCTCAATCACTCCGCCTTGGTCAAAGATGTGTTTTGTTTTTTTTTAACGTCCATATTTTGCCACCCGGGAGGTATAAAACTTTGCGAGGATAACAAGCAAATCCTCACTTGTTGCCATAGTCGATCTTGGACGTGACTTTCTGTTTGAGCTCGGCGAGTTCATCCTGCGGCAGCGTGCCCGAGAGGATTTGCGAACGCCATTCAATCAGGTCGTAGATCATGTCCCGGACCGAGTTGAACATTTCGCGTTTGTCTCCCTGCAAGCACCCCAAATTTCTGTCAACAGACTCACGAGATTCATAGACCGACAAAAGAAAGATGCCACTTACCACGTACAAGTCGCGCCATATCGATGCCCACTCCCGCAGCGTTGTGGTGACTTCCTGCACCAGCGGCAGCTCGGTGGGAACGACCGTCTCCTTTTGCCTGCGGTGACCGACGGCAAATACGATGGTTTACTCACAAATCGAAACGGAACATGGTGACGGCTGGTTACACGGAACCGCATGTCATAAAACAAGTTCAGTCTTGGCTCTTTTTCAATCGATTTTATTTATCGCTCGGGCCCCCGAAATAAAATATTGCATTGGCGCCATCCGGTGGCATCTTGGAACTATGTCGAAGTGAGGGAAAGCGCGACCCAATCTCCTCCACTTTTTACAGTATATTGTGAGAAGGGGCAACTCATGCCATTACGATGAGCAAAATACAATTTTAAAAATTATTCTGCATCTCCACAATTGTGCACGACATTGTCCTGAGTCTTGGAACGTTTTCAGCAGTGATCCTCCAACCTGTAACGTCTCTCGAAGCAAATCTCCGAATTCATTTGAAAGGTCTCGAATCTGGCAGCCCGACGGGAACGCAACGTTATTGCGCAATCACAGAAACGCACTGCTCGAGTACTGACCCGCTGCCCTCGACGGTGGCCTCTTTCAAGTGGATGTAACAGGCGGGAAAGACGCCCTGACAGAGTGGAACACAGGTCAGAGAGGTCAATGCAAAACATGTACGGGTCAAGAACTGGGTCAGAACTTAGACTGTATTAACCTGACGCTCACCTTTCTGGATTTCCTCCTCAGCCGATGCCCTCGGTACCAGTCTGCGAGGAAAAAAAAGAAAAAAGAAGATACACAAAAGGAAATGCATGGTAAGTATGGTGAAGAATACAGGAACAGATGGGAGAATTTTCACAGCGAATGAGAAGTTTTGACAGATTGTACTTCCCTATATCGAGAAAACGTCCGATGAGATAAGATTCTTACGTTCGTGTGTCTCCAGTATGTGCACCGTGTCTCCAATCTGCAGCGACAGCTCTTCCTCTCCGCGGGCATCGTAGTTGTAGATGGCTGAAAAAGACCAGAGGGAGTCTTACGAGGAGGACCTGGCGTGTGTTTACAGCGTCCGCCCACGCCGGCTAACGCTGACGCCGGCATCCTCAACAGGCGGCGGGAAAGACCCAAACACTGGAGGCGGCGTGAAACTAAGCAGTTGCGTGTTTCAATTAGCCTCGTGTGTCAGGTTGCCATCAATAAATACACGGCAGTGTTTTGTTTTGTTTTTTGCGGCGTCAAACAACCCAACCAGGCCAGAGAATTCACCAGAGCCACTTGCTGACATGTGAACAAAGAGCCGCGCTACCCGCAGGAAACGCATGCGGTTTGTTTCAAGTACACAAAAGGTACCGACGTGGGGCGAAGGCCGTGAAACAAAACAAAAAAAAAACCGAACGGGGGTTTGGTCACTTTACAGCAGGGAGCGCTCCATTATGCCATCGCTAATGGCAGGAAATGCCTGTGTGTTTATTTTTAAGCGGGCCCGCATACTCTGGCGAAATGTCCCATGTCCCAGCTTTGGTCACCTCACTTTCTTTGCGAGTTTTGCTTGGAACATAGCATGACAAAAATCAAACATACGTTTTAGGGATTCTTTGAGGCTGGCAGAGGTGATGACATAATTCGGTCAAGCACGTGGGGCGGCGTCTTTACAAAGCCGTCAATGCAGATGAAGAGTCTTCGGCCTGGTCTTGAGATCTGCGGTCGACTTGAAGTGCGTTCGCTTCGGAATGGATGAGTCACCGAGAAAGAGTTGCAAAAGGACGACTATTTAAAGGTCGCAGGTTCGCACCGCAGGCTGCTCAGAGCAAGTCGAAAGTTAAAGCGGGAGTCTGCACATTTCAGAGTTGGTGTGCAACCCTCCATTTTTTTTTTTTTTGGACAACTCGCCAAAATGATACATAGTTCATCTTCCTGCGCAAGATCATATTTCCTTCGGCCTTTACTGGAAGCTCTCCATCCATTGTGATTTGTTTAATATCTCAAGCGGCATTTCCTCTTCGCTTGTGTGCGCTCAGGAGAGGGGGGGGGGGGGTCAGTAGGAAGCTTTTCTCCCTATACTCACACATTTTAGCCCAATCATGCCAACACGTTCATAAAAACGTCTTCAAGGGGCCGTTGTTTATAATTGGCTCAAGAGGAGATGGGGGTGGGGGGGGGGGGATTTCCTGTTGAGATTTCCGCGACTGCAAATGAGCGGCCTCGAGCTCCAGACTGAAAGTGCTCATTAAGCACCATCAGCGACAGACTCGTAAGTAATTTGGCTTTCCCGCCGCCCTCCTGCATGTACTGTACGCCGAACCCCATACGTCGGTGTTGTTTCCGCATTCGCGAGTGGAGTGGAGTGGCTGCAAACAGCAGGTTCCTCACAGAGAAACGTAGAACATCTGGAGCATAACTGAGGACTCTGCGTACACGAGCAAAAATTGTTTTCCCGGGGATCCAAACAAGTGACTGACACCGCCATGGAAAACATGGGACAAACGTAACAACAACAAGGACTTAAAGTTGATGTTGACAGTATGACCCCAATTGCCCAAGAGATGCTGAGCCTGTTGATTTGCGACTAAATAAGAGGCAACCTCCTTTCAAAGAGCTTTGGGGACTTTCATAACAAGCGCTGATGGACGGCCTTGAAGTGTCGGACTTGTGAGATTAGTTCTCGGTGCGCTGAAGAAGACGGGTTGTCCAATGTCGAAGCCCCCCTTGGCTTGAGAGTAAAACTCTGATGGATTAAAGCGTTGCAGGGGGGGGGAGCACTTCATCCCCAAAAGTTTGTCGTTAACCTTATAACAAACTTTGCAAGCTTGTGTGAGACCCAAACTTTCAAGAGTTACACGAGCTTGCTTGAGTGCCCTGTACGGTCAATTTCATCAAGGAATTGTATCCAAATGGATGTGAAACTTTTTTTCTGTGGTTTTCCAAGGTGACATTTTGTCAGTTATTGGCAAAGAAAAAAAAAAAAAAAAAGGAGAGTATCAGGCGAAACTTGGGGGCTGGTGGGAGCGGGGGTTTCCACTTTCATGCAACAAACCACCTAATAGAAGTTGACAGTCGGGCAGCTCTGCTGCATTATTGTCACCAAGGCCCGTCTAAATTATGTAATCATGCCGGTCGACGTGGTTGAACTGCGTTTCACACCGACACCGCGCACGCCATTGGACCATCTGTCAAGTCGGCAATGGAAGCGCGGCGGGGGCACCTCGGCAGACAATGCGAGGGCTGTTTGGATCAATACCGGCAGGGGAGCGGAGGGGGGGGGGGGGGGTGTGATACACTGCCACACAGGTTCCACTGCATCTTTGGCAGCCTTTGTCCAAAAGGAGTATTGTGCTAGCCAGTCTCTTGAGTCGCCCCAAAGTTAAGCCCCCTTGACGCCACCTGTCAAAGTCGCTGCTCTGTAAAAACGGCACAGGAGACAAGTCGCCCAGGAGTTAAACGCCTGATGCATCCTCCTCCTTCTGGGATTAGCCATGGGTCGGTTATTAGTTTGAAGATATACCATGGCTTAAAAAAAAAAAAACAGATCTATGAGCTGCTTTTTTTTTGGGGCAAAGTGAAACGACCCCTGGGCTCGTGCCCTTGTTGGTGCGAGCAGTTAGTGAATGAGAGCTACAATTATTCCTCATTCACGTCCCTCCAAAATCCTATTCTCGCACCATTACCAACCGCGGCGGTGTCATGATAAAAGAAGAAGTGTCTCAAAGGCGGTCGCGAACAGTAACGGGCATCACGGTGAAATGTGGGACGCCGAGAAGGCCTTCCCCATATTTATTGGACCTGAAACAGACAGTGAGAGGAGGGCAAACGTCACATTCGTCATGAGAAACAGGTCAAAGCTGATGATTTAAGGCACGAACTGTAGCAGTAAGGTTTTAATTACTAACATATTTGGCGGCCGCCCGCACCTGAGATTGTTTGCCTTGGGTGAAGGGCGACTTGTGACTTACGGTCGCGACAAGAGGTGGGAATAAAAGTGGTGGACAAAATGCTGATCAATCTGAAATGCTGAATAACGTGCAAATCAATGATGAGATACATTCTTCAGTGTGTTTCAAAAAGATGACGAATTTTAAAGTGGCCCTTTCCTCCTTCCATTTTTTGTAACGAAGAAGTTTGGACTCCTCTGATTTAGAATGTCATTTGTGACACATCCCAGGTATTTAGCTAATCCTGGAGTGATTGATCACATTAGCATGGACGTAACAACACAACTACCTCGTCGAGGGACGTGAAGTAAAGTGGAACAGTGAAGTCAGACCGCTCAATTATAAAAGAGACGTAGCAAAGAAAGCAGAAATGAGCCAAAGGTTAGGTTATAAAAAGTTTGGAAGCGGAGGCGAGGTCGTGATTCAGGCCCCTCTCGTCCGTCCGCACAGGAAACAGCAGCCGAGGCGCGCCTCGGAACAATTCCCAGCGTCTTCACCGCCACTGCCACCGCGCAAACGCAGATTCATTTTCAGCCATTCCGCTTCAAAACGCGCTGCCAAAGTCCATTCCCAAAGCGCACTCACACGGTCTCCGAACTGGAAGGAGAAGCCGGAGAGTGGCGGTCGCGTTCGGCTTCACCGTCCCTTCTGTTCCCCTCCCTTCCCAAACTTGTTCAATGTGAGCTAAACGGCGCTAACGATGGAGTTGCTGCTTTTTGCTTTATACTTACCAACGCCGTACTTTTCCTTCTTGGTGGGCACCCAACGAGACATCCTCCGTCCTCCTTCCCCCGTTTCCACGAGGCCTCCCAACCGACACCTTGTCGCTCGCAAAACGCCCGACTTTTGCCTCACTTTCCGCAGAGAGTTGAGCAGCTACTCCGGGTCGCCATGTTTTTTTTTCCGCCGCTGACTCTTCCACTAGGGGGAACCACGGGAACTTTTTCAAAACTTTTTTTTTTTTCACCCAGCCAGCAGGGATCCTAAAAGCACCAAGCGGCGAAAACTATTAGAATATTTCTTAATTTATGTGTCATTAAGCACACTCCATTTGACTATATTCAACAGCATTACCGGAAATCGGTTTGGTCATGCGGACAACGAATCAATGACGTAACTGTAATACAGTACTTATGAATTGGCGTTTTATTATAAAAACAAACCCGCAGTTCTCCATTAATTTCAGCGGGTTCCAACATATTAAAGTAAATATTTTTTTCCAAATTCTCTAATTGGAAAAAACATAAGCGATCCAGCAGGTGCATTTACGTAGACCAATAGAGTCGCTTTTCATCAGGTTGTCTCTTGTCGATAGGCAGACTTTGAGGTGCAACCATTTCATCACTGAAACTTGGTAATATTTATGAATATTCTATATTGAATCAAATCTATGGTACATCAATAATGTATGGGTTGTAACATAAATGTATATTTATTCTAAACATCTGAAATCACATTTTAGCTTGCGAGCAGGTGTTAGCATATAGACCAATTGAATCACTCGAATCTTTCAACGTGAGTTTTTCTCACTTGTTGCTCGGCAGAATTTGAAGTGCACTTCAAAATTTAACAGTGTGACAAGGTTAGGTTGGGTGGTTTTATATTCAAACGGATGGTAGGCCAATAATTTTCGGGAGTGAAAACATTGTATGAATTCAAAATTCCCTAGACCTCTGAAAAGCAGGTGTAGCAACGTAGGGCAATAGAATCACTTGGATATATTTTTGCCGGTCACCTGTCACCAGGCAGAATTCATGTGGCGTACATGCATTTAGCAGGCTTCAGGTTTCTTATTAAATCACCACTTTAGTGACATATACTGTATTGAAGAAAGATAAAAGAAGATAAACAAACGTTCACCTTATTGTTACCCATCATCTGCATATGCCTGATTGATCCATTTTTGTTGGTGTTATTCTTCAATTCAAAATCTTGAAACTGTAATAAATTCTTCTACCGTAGGCCAAAGTTTCTCAACAAACCGTTATGTAGTTTATTGTGGAACAATGATCACGAGACATAAAAATCCCCAACTGTTGGTAGACAAATACAGCGTGCGATTAAATTGTGCGCTTTTAAGGTACTCCACCACGTCGCCAGTGTTCATTTGCTGTTTATGCGCACATTACGTTCTCATGCTGTGTGAGGGCTCTCTCAATTATGCACCTCCCGCCTCGCCCACACCCCAGATGGCTAATGTTTTTTGGGGTGCTTGTATTCCCTCGTAAAACAATATACAAGCTTTATGCACTGTTGGGAGGAGAGAAAACATGCAAAGACAACAGCTTCACGGTGGTTAATATACGAGAGGAGATTAATTAAAGCAGTAAAATATATTCACACCATCAAAAGTCATTATAAAACGCAACCTATACTGAAGGTGTCTTTGAAAATAGCAATTTCTTACTGTTTTACTGTTAGATTATTTTATACCACGTAGTTATTGGTGCAATGAGAGCCATCTTTGAAAGTTACGTTTATGACTTGTAATGAAAACCCTTTTTTTTTTTTAAATGTTGTTTTATGTTATTGTATTACTTTTGCTGCGTCAGCTCTTTTGATAGGACGCTGACATTCCCAAACATGTACAAAGAAACAGAAGTGCCCTCTGGAAAATTTGCATTCCTCTTTCGGTCCGTCAGGAAGCAACGAATTTCAATACACATCAAAATGAAAAACTATTTCTTGGATTTTTTTTTTTTTTTTTGAAGATAATCTTGACGCCGTCGACCTTTCATGCACTGGGCCGCGCCACGTGCATCCCTGTTGACTCTTCCGACAGCCTTGCGAGGGTCACATGGTACAGACAGAAGCTCCAGGACAAACGAGCCTCATCATCATCTGCCGATCACAAGATCCTTGGGATGGGCCCAAACGGAGGGGAGTCTACAAAGAAGGGGGGGGGGGGGGGGTATTTTTTTGCTGTTAGGAAATCATAGCATAACATTTATAGTCGTCTCATCTTGGACGTTATCTTCATGTGGCATATCTGGCAATCCACATTTTTCATGCGAACACTGATTGAGGGTTTCAAAAAAGTGTTACAAAATCACGATTTGGTTTGTTCTTGGATCAACAAGTGTTTGTTTTCTCCTCAAACTACCCCCTTGCCCCCCTTCTTGGATCTTCCCATCTCCCTCCCTTGTGCTCAGTAACGCCTTTGTTTGGCTGAGCATCCCTCACACTACATGCCTTGACTGGAGACGGCGCCCTGTGGCATCTCGTTCATTAATGACCATCTAACATCCAAAGTTGGGCGCGAGCGAAATAAAAGGAGTGTCCACTCACGGTACGTATCGATATACACAATTGACACATGCTCGACTTTCACACGGTTTACCTTCGCTGTAAAAGTCTTTGATCACAGCCTGAAACCGGAGACCTTGGCCGTCGTTACCTGAGCCACTGAACGGATGACTCTCCGAAGGCCAGCTGCTCACCTGCCGATGGGCTGGAGGAGATCCGGAGAGGAATCCCGGCGGGAGACGCAGAGCTCCAAGGGGGAGAGTTTCTCCCGGGTGTCCCGACGAGCCGCTCGGCCCCAGAGTGCCATCGAGGGCAGCCAGCTGGACGGCTGGCTCCAGCAACTCCACAGAATGCAGGGCGACAGCCATGGAGAGAACCAAGCCATGGGAACCGGAGACCCTACCGGACTCCCTCCTTCAGCGGAGTCTCGTCGTCCTGCGGCAACTTGACGAGAAGTTCTGCGGGCAGCCGGGAGTCCCTCCAAAGTGAGTTCTTTGTCCCCGTGGGGCGCAGGGGGAGTCTGGAAAGGGTTCATATTTCGCAGACGCCCAAAAAGGAGCAGTCCCAACTCAGTGATGTCGCGGCGGTGAAAAGCGGGTGGCTCCCGATTCAAGGAAGAGTGATGAAGGAGGAAGATTCGCAGGACCGAAGAAAAAATGTTTCGCCGCACTCTGCTGCCCAGGTGAGCCAATAGGCACCTCACGTCCAACTTTTTCATCCGGTGACTCCTACTGTACCCCCGTTTTGGACGATACGGTGATGTCGATGCCCTGGTAGGGTACCTTGATTCAAGAGTATTTTGTCTTTGCGGTGGTATTAAGCACGTCTTTGTCAAGATTCAGCCCCGCAGCATTTGCTACTGTAATCCTCGCAGGCTTTGTGGACTCTCAGGCCTGCAAGTCTCAAGGTAACATCGCAAAGTGGGGACTAAAAAAAAAAAAAAAAAAAAACACAGAGAGAGAGAAAGAGAGTGCCACAGGGAGCCGTTTGTCGTGAAGTCTTGGTGCCCCCCCCCCCGACTGCAACGCATCCTTTTGAAAAGCGCTTACTGCGCATTATTTCTTAAGGTTTACGACTGCTGTGGAGCTACGGCGCGAGAGTTTGCGCTGGAAGCCGTGAGAAAAAAAAACCCCACAAATTATTTCGGCGCTTTACCCAGCGTGTGACTTTGCAATTGATCGGTTGCTTTTCACAAACTAACGGACTGGCCTCGTCTGCCGGACAATGGCAACATTTGCCCTGTGACTCAGGTAGCCACAGCCGAATCAAAGTTTGCAATACCTTTTATTTATTCTGGTATCCTCGGGAGCACTCGTTGACCTTTGACCTCCACCAAGTGGGAAAGCTGGATTGTCCAACATGCTCGGGTTCGTTCGGCCTCGGCAGAGGTCCACACTCTTTATAGAACTGAATCTGACGGATGTTTTGACTTCACGTGTGTGGTTCATGATGCTGTGACGGGATGAAACGTCCTGGTGTGCGTCGTCTCCTCTCGCCAGAGCGCTCGTCCTGTCACAGATGACGACGCCTCGTACCGCAAAGCGTGTTTGACTGCGGCTAATTTCTTTTTCACGTTTGTTTTACAGGTGAAACTGAAACAACCGATCACGCCGACGTTTCTGAAGAGTCTAGGAGCAGTCCGCCTGCACCAAGGTTTGTGCTCAGGAAGGCTGATGAAACATAATAACGTTCGTTTGGAGAGCAGCTGCTGCCCATGGCGGTGTCACGATCGCTCTGGCGGGATCGCGTTTGATGGAGAAGAGGCTTTTTCAGCCCCGGAAAATACGACCAAAAAAGAGACGCGGCGGGAAGATAAGACGAGATGTCGACTGATTGGAGTAGGGGCCCTCTCGCCACTAATCTTTGAGCATGGCAGTCCGTCACTCGGCCGCCTTTATCCCAGGTTTGATCCCTCAACCCCCGTCCGTTTGTACATCGATTATCCCGTCAAGAGCCCCGGAGCCTCTCGCGGGGAATCAAAGTAATCCATCCTCGGCGACCGGGAATACGGATAGAAGCACAGTTGAAGGAAGATAATCAATAGCGAGGAGGTAAATAACAGGTTTGGCCTCCGCAAAGCTAGTTTGATGATGTGCACGAAATCAGCCTATCTGGTCATTTTGGTTTTCGCGCTCTGATCCGAATGCACACAAAGGAATTGGCTCATCGAAATCTCCCATCGTCCAAACGTGACAACTGCCTGACGGGAATGAGCAAATGATGGCCACCGAGATAAGGCTTCAGGTTTGCTGGCCAATTTTCACCTGTGCCCCCCCCCCCCCCCCCAACGATCTCTTTAGCTAAAGCTTAACGGGCCGTCAGCGTGAGGAATAGATTGGGAGGATGGGCACTAACGCCGCTGGAGTCATGACAAGATTCTCTAGGAGGCACAAATTAGTCTGCTGCATTTTTTTTTTTTTTTTGCAAAGGGGGATTGGTGCTGGGGGGGGGGGGGGTTGGTTTTGCTGCAAATGAGACATCGGGTGAGTCAGATGGAACGCGGTGAGGCACTTTCCTGTCTGGCAGCATCACGGAAAACACATTATTTGTGTTTTTCTTGCCGCAATCACATGGTGCAAAAGTGGTGCCGCTTTCAAAAGTTGTCTCCCGCCGGAATGAGAATGGCTGCAGATCATCTCCAAAGCAAACTAAACGAGGCTATGGGGTGGGGGCGTAGGGGGTGGGAGGGTTATCTCCCCCACAAATTGTCGCCATGGCAACAGAGGCAGCAGCAGACGGAAATACGACACTCTCAAGTCAATCGTCACAAGTCGGATTTTATGTGGGACAAATGACAATTGGAGATTTGAACGCTGCACTTTTTCAAAATGAATTGACCCAAAAAGTGATCTGCAATTATTTCGCTGACCCCAGTATGCGAAACGCTGCTCGAAAGAGCGTCACGGGCTCGATGCTGCGTGCACTTTTCCAAGCTCACCTCCATTATTGACAGTGTCAACACTGTCACTGTGGAGTGTGAGGTAAGACAAATATAATGTGTGCGTGTGTCAGACCGAGAAGGAGAAGTACACGTTGTGACCGTTTGTTTTGCCTTGACACACTCTGTCGCAGAGGGCCAAGCGGAGAGGAGTCGGCGCGGGACGTGGCGGACCCCCGAGCGGTCGTCCCCTGTCATCAAACAGGTACCTGACACCCATGTGTGTGCTTTTTTTTGACCGCCGTCAATGAGGATTGTGGAAAACTACTGAACTACGTGCTTGGTGGACACGAACTGCGCTTTAAAAAAAAAAAAAGTTTAAGTTTTACCTTTTTGGAGGCCCCCCAAGCTTATAACGTGTCATGTAGAATAGCGAGTTGTTTGGTGAGTTGACCTATATCAATAAAGTTGTCGCGTAATTAGGGTGTCGGTCTGAGCCCAAAAATATATTTTAGTTATTGCAGTCTGAGAGGTTTCATTGCTCGGTATCAAAATACCGTATTGCAATACCCGGTTGGAACACCCCGCCATTTTTTTACTGTTCCTGTTCCTGCTGAAATATCAGATCCGAGCCAAGCTGTGCATTTGTTTTAGTTCTCTGCACAACAAAGTGTCGTACAAGAGGCAAAAAGCCTCTACAAGCCAGGACACGGTGCATCGGTAATTCCTTCGTGCTCGATAAACGGTGTCAGAGGCCTCTGAAGATGTGCCGCTCTTTTGCTTTCTGGCCTCTTTATTGAGCCTGGAGTCTCATTGTTATTCTGCGAGGGATGAGTCGCAGACGCCGTGTGCTGCACCGGTCTCGCTCGCTGCCTCCGTGGCTGGCGGAGCATCGAGTGTGTCGGGCCCAGAGTCATCTGACTGGAGAATCAACAGCAAAAACCCAGAAGGAAGGCGATGCAGCTGAGCCGCTCTTTAGAAAAGCGGTCACGCTGTCAAGACCTCACGCTTCATTCATGAAACGAGGGTCGTTTTGTGCAGGGGGAGGGCGGCTTGTGTTACGTGACATCAAGACATGGTGGCATCAGCGTTCCGAAACGAGTTTTCATCTCCAATCTCATCTTCAGGTGTTAGGCAAGCAAAGCTGCGCTGCTAATGAGCAGGGAAGGACTGGAATCTGGAAAGTACTGAGAAGAGGCTGGAATAGTAACAGGGTGTCAGCGACTCAGTCCGGTCAACCCCCGACGGAGATCCTTTCAGACCCACATCAGGTTTCACCTCTCGTAAGAAGAACCAGAGTAGGAGATCCCCCGCGGAGTCCCGTGAGAGGTTTCATCGAGTATGGCCGACCTGAGTCTGTGCCACATGGGTACTGTAGTTCTCCTGGTAAGTAGCCGGTCTTCCACTTAAAAAAAAAAAAATCATTGTGTGTCAATCACTGTTCATGTTCCTGTTCAAATATTCCGCCCGTAGACTCCCACAGGAAGCCAACCAGGGTCGAGGAACCCCTGATATGTCGTCCATTGACAACTTCCCCTCAGTACAAGGTGCCCGATCCTTCCTTCGGGGCGAGTGGCGGTCCATCCGCGACGCAGCCGTACCGGCGCCACAGTTTACAGCCGCAACACATCCAGACCACGTCCACGCCCGCCACTCTCATCCCCCGCACCAAAGTGGGATTCTCATCCATCACCATCTCCAGCCGGAAAGTCAGCCGCTCAGCCAGTCTGACCGCGTCAGACAGGCCTCCTGGCCGAACCGCCGACCCTCATCCTGCTGATCCCATGGACCAGAGGAAGGCCACCATCGTCAAAGTAACCGAGCAGAGGACCACCGTCAGCTCCGCCCCCGTGATCCTACGGAGAAAGCCCACAATCATCAAAGTAATCGAGCATAAGGAGAGCTACAGTCCAGGGACTCCGAGCAGGAACAGCTTCGGAGCGGATGGCAAGGAAAACGAGACCTGGAGGCAACTGGAAAGTCCAACTCGTGTCGAGGCTGGAACAACGTCTCCAGTACAAAATGGTGAGTCTACTCCTGCTGAGTTTGCTGCACAAGAACCCAAGGGACCGGCTGTCAGGAAATGGAGCTTGGGACTCCCTCAGGAGACCTTTCGGGAAACCCCGAAGAAAGACCACCGGGAGGCGTTTGCCGCCCGATGGAGCTCAACTCCATGCCTCACCCTCATTCAAACTCCGGGTAGGTTTGACAGGCTTCTTTGTATCAGCATTTCTTTTCTATGCATGTTCAAAGGCTGCCAAAGCCTAAAAAAAAAACGCCGCTTTGTGCCGCTGCTAAACACTCCAGGGTCTGAATTCTTGAACTGACTCCATTTCATCCAATAGTCTCCCAAAGTCAGCTGGGAGAGGCTCTAACTCCCCAACAACTACTCCCCCACCCCTCCTTGTGGCCTAAACTGACCATCGCTTTTCAGTTGCCATCGCAATATCCCCTGTGTAATTTTCCTCTGAGACGTGAAACAAATCCAAATGTTGCTACTTGACGGCGGTCCTCGCTCGTGTCCTTGAGGGGGAAAAGATGTTAGTCAGCATGATGTCCTCGCACCAACAAATTTGTTTGATTATGCAAACGAAGCAGCGGGACCCAGCGAGTGAGCGTGTTGCTCGTTCACAATGCGCAGTTAATAAATATTCCTTCAGCGCACCATCGGATATATCAACGTGGCCAAAAAGCAGCCTCCGTGCCCTTCATGAGAAGCTGAGGCTGTTATTTCACTTAAAGTGAGTGCGTGCGTCCATGAAGGACTGATGTTGGTTACCGACCAACCAAAAATGCACCCAAAGAAGGAAAAAAAATAAATCATAAAAAAAGCCAAAAAGGGAGTCCACTTGAACGAGGCCTACAAATTATAAAATGTAAATTCCAGAGTGAGTGGTTTTTAACGGCTTTTGCTTGCCTTGCAGACCCTCACCAGTCTCCAGAGGAAGTCCTGGCCCTAAACGCGGCCGCCATCATCGCGAACATCAAACTCCAGCGGCAGTTCAGTCAGAAGAAACCAGCGCCCTGCGATTCGGAGGGGGATCCCGCCGCCTCCCCGCAGGGAGATTCAGGTGCGCTTATTACTCCTCAAATGTAATAATCACTTCCCGCCTTGATGAAACATCGATCTCGGTCTCGATGACCTGAAATTGTTCCAAGCGCCGCAGTTTTGCTTCCTGAGCCTTTGATTGAATGCGACGCCTGGGCACGACTCGCGGGGGGTGTGGAACGACGCCGTCCGCACCCGCCGGCCGTGTGTAAATGAAAGTGAAAAGAATGTGCTTCTCTCTGCCTCGGCGGCGGCGACAGTCAGGGGACGGTGCGCAAAGGCACACAGCAACGTTCCTTGGTCTGACCCTGCACCTCCCACTCTTGACCTTCAAAAATCCCGTCCCACCCTTTCTCTCCAGGTGAGAAAATTCTAAAACATGTTTTGGGTCATTTTGGCTATGTTCAGGGGTCTTTCAAAACTGAACTGGTCCAGGAGATTTTTGTCTGACTGCTACCAAAGTTCAACATGTACTCGCTAATTTACAAGGAGGCATCTGGAGCAGGGAATCAAATTTCAATGCCTCGCCATAAAACATAATGTTTCAATATCACGCTGATAGCTACATGCTAGGGCAGTGCATTCCGAATTTTTGTGAGAAAAAGGCCCACATTGTTTTCAGACAGATTTGAAAAAATTAACAGGACCCAAGTTCCACAGGATACTGGTACTACAAAAGATACTGCAAGACCATGTTTTTTTGTTTTTTTAGGACCGGTACTTCTCTGCTCAGTTTGGTAGTTACCTAAGAATCTCCATTTTTCATTGAGCTTCTGTGGCCCTAAACAGTGAAGGTTTTGTAGTATCCAGTAGTGTTTTTGTTTAAAAATGTTTGAATGAGGCCAAAGTCGCGTCCTACAGAAAAATGTTACTTTGGCGCCACCTTGTGGCATCTTGGCAAATCACAGTGAGGGGAACAGCTTCGCTTTGTCACGCCATATCGCCCCTTATGGCATAGAAAATATATGCTTTGCTGCCATTTTGTGGCCGCTATAGGAAATTGCATCAAAAGCCCAAAGAACAAAACACAGAAAATAAAAACGTGCCGCTATTATGCTTATTCTTGATTTTTAGACCCGTGATTTCATCCCCAAAATGGAATCACGGGTTATTCAGAGACTTCCTCTGTGGGAAATATTGTAAGCTTATGTTATATTATTAATTATCATTTTATGTTTGAGCATCATATTATTTCATGTTAAGCATTCCTAAATTATATTCTGTTGTTTAATAATTGCTTAGACATGTTTTTATGTTAATAGGTTCTGATTGGCTGGTAAAGTAAGAGAAGCCGGAAGTGATTTTAGTTACGAGCGTTGTGTTCTCGAACGTGCTGCGGTGCAGACGTCTCCCCCCCCCCCTTTTTTTTTTTAATAAACTGCATTAAAGGATTCCATCTCTCCTTTTGTCATTCGTAAAGTAGAGCTATCCACTAAAAACAAAGAACCCCTCAACTTACAATATCTCGAGGCTATGGGAACTTAGCATGCTCGGAAGGAGCTTCTATCACGGTGAAAACAAAAATATGAGTTGGATGTGTGCAGGAAGCCCTGCTGAAGTCCAGGCCGCGCTTCATTGCTCGCTCGCAGGAGCGCGTGCAAAAGATGGCGAGGAGGGCCCAGGAAAGGAAAGAGCGCTCCAGGGCAGGAGCCTCGCAAACGCTTGCCCCTCGCACCCCCAGAGGAGCTCACCAAAAAGCCCGCTCCATCAACGGTAAGAGGAGCAAATTGGACAGTTACTAATGTAAGCTTATGTTTTATTATTAATTATCATTTTATGTTGAGTATCATATTATTTCATGTTCAGCATACCTAAACTATATTCTGTTGTTTAATAATTGCTTAGACGTGTTTTTATGTTGATAGCTTCTGATTGGCTGTTAAAGTAAGAGAAGCAGGAAGTGATTTTAGTTACGAGAGTTGTGTTCTCGAACGTCCTCTTTGCAGACGTCTTTTTCCCCCCTTTTAATAAACTACATTAAAGGATTCCATCTCTCCTTTTGTCATTCGTAAAGTAGAGCTATCCACTAAAAACAACGAACCCCTCAACTTACACCAACTTAAAAAAAAAATGGACACCATAATTGGAAGTAACTCATTAATATGCCTTGCAGCTGGGAAATACTCAGATTGACTTTTGGGTTAGGTAAGAAAAGCACAATTTTCATAAAAGTAACTGTTTTTGATGTATGTTACATATTTTTATCATGTATACAGTATTTTATTGGGTAAAACATCCAGCGATGCATTTCCAGTAAAGATGTAATTACTGCCGTCTTGTGGCCATTAGGGAATACTACAATAGTGACATTTCTCGTGGCGCATTTTTAAAAAACCTTTTGATGCATTTTGATCGCATTTTTAGACCGTTACACGAATATTTCAAGATGTTAGTACATTCACCAAATGTATAATTTGTTTCCTTTTTTTTCTAGATAATCTGTCAAAATCCAGAGAGGGATCCAAGGAGCTCAAATCAAATCGGTCAGGAATTTGTGATGTACGCATTAAATATGAAGGTAATATTATATTGGAAAATAAGTTGCCTTTTTTCCCCCATTTCCTTTATGGCAGGCCACTAACAGAAGTGAAGAGGCGAAAAGAAGAAGCAAAGAAGAAGAAGGAGGCCTGTTTGACCAACAGACAGCGCATGGAGCTTTTCAAAAAGGTACCGTACACGTACGTGTACACAGACCTGTGGTTCTAAAATATTTGTCTTTTGGTATAGTATATTTGTTTTGTTATTTTCAAATATTCGATGGTTTAAAAAATTGTAATGTTTATGGATTCTCTTTTTTTCCACTAGAGGGCAGTGTTTTCTCACATTTGCCAGTCTCGAATACCACAAAGCCATTTTTGTTTGTCGAAACAATGCTCCTATTTGTGTGTCCGTCATTAATTTGAGCGTCTGCTACGTAGCATCCCAAGTATAATAAACAATCGATTAGATTTATGAGTTTTGACTTCCTGCCCTGCACTTCCCGACTCTCCACGATGTGTCCTATTTTGTCCAGATTGGAACAAAGGTGTCCATTCTTGTGCTTGGGGATGTGTTGAGATTTGCTTCAACGCAAATCTCTTGCTCTCTTTTTTTTGGGGGGGGGGGGGGGGGACAAGTGTATCTAATTTTATGTCTGGTTTTGCTCCATGTGTTCATATTTTCTGTTTTCTAGAAACTTTTGGATCAGATTCTCCACAGGAGCAGCAACTGAATGGCGACTGACGGGATTTTCTATGTATGTGCAATTTTGTATCAGTGATTTTCATTGTTGTTGCGTGGCAGATGATCAAATGCTTGCCAACAAATCAACCATTGCTGTGCTCCCGTGGTGGTGCAAAGCAGACGGCCATCCCGTGGCGGCGGTGCCAAGCTATTAAGCGGCAAGATGGCCGAATGTGACCTCTCTGCCACATTTTAATGAAGAGCAACCGGTTAGAATGGTGTCTTTGTCCCAGTGCACACTGGCTGTTTCTTACAGAGCTCAGCCAAAGTACATGAGTATGTCTCAGAAGCACAGCTGAGATATTGAGACCAAAAATGGACTAACTCACTTTTCAGATAAGTGCAAAAATGAAGTGAAGACAGGCATCGGACGAAAACTGGTCTCAATCAAGGTTGAGTTCTAATTTTTGACATAGAGGGTGCGATCCTTTATTGCACTCAACACTTTTCCTGATTCATTCGTCTGACATTGTGCCACTCTCATTTCCAAGATGGCCCCACCCAAGAATCCGGCTGCAGCCCCCAAAAGCATGTCAGAAAGTCAGATTCAGAGATTGAAGTATTGCTTCAGTTCTGGGTGCTAATACATCTAATAGGCTCCTCTCCATAACTAAAAATAAAAAATTCTAAGTCGGGTCACTCTTAAGGTGGCACTATCCAACTCAAGTTTAGTTCACTTATTTGTTATTCATTGTATATGTAAACTAATGAATTAAAGATACTTTTCCCTGTCATGGTCCTGCGTTCTTATTTATTTATTTATTTATTTTTGGGGGGGGGGGGACAGAAACGCCCACAGATTTTATTGTGAAAAATCCTTGCAAACTTTCGCTTCCTGGCTCTCTTCCCAGCTTCCGCATTCGGCGGGTTTTAGGACCATGTAGAGTTGGTCTCTGCACATGGTCAGTCACTCACAAGCTCACAAGATACAAAACCAAGCACTTCTTGTCCTTCTCTTTCTTGCGATTTTTTTTTCATTTTTCGTCACATTTTCACTTGCTTCCACTTGCCCGCCGTCCTTTTCCTCGCAGGCTCCCTCACAATGGCTCGCCGTCCATGGGATTTCCCTTGCAACTTGATCACGTTTCACGACGTCATTTGACTCGGATGATGATGATGATGATCATAATGATGATGATGTTGCAGATGAAGATGACGCTTCGGCAGCACTGATCTAGCGCAGGCAGCGCCATGGCCGGTGGGAACTTTGGGATTTGGGCTGCACTCCTAGCGTGTCTATGCGTGAGCGCGCGTCACCCTGCAGGAGGTAAGACGGATGGAACGCGCACGCACGAGTTGACGAGGTAACGTGTGTGCAGCTTTGCGTGAGAGCGATGCATGGAAACGGGAATGAATGGACAGTACAAGTCCACTCCAGTCTTTGGGGGGAATAATATGAGCATCTTTTCTGTAACCCGTAACGATGAGCAATATTGAATTAGTAAGAACTTAAAGTGATATAATAACTAATGCAAATATTGTAGAAACTCAAATGTTCTGAAAGCAGCAAGGAAAAACAAAAATTCAAAATCAAGAATGAAAATGTTTCATTAAATTAATTCAACCCAATAATGCAATGAAATAATTGTCAACATTTTGTGACTAATTTTTCCATTTACAATACTTTTAAAATACAGCTCTGAGAAAAACTGTAGTTGGAATTTAAATATCAAATATTCTCACATTTTGGGCAATAAAAGATTTTTTTGTAGACATTATTTGAGGCATTTGTAGCTTCATTATATGAAAAATGATTCAATGATTCCCCAGTCCACTCGCTCCCACACCACCCCCACAACCTCGGCCAAAAACCAGCTGAGAGAAAATATTCGGAACAGCTGATCGGACTTCCTTGTTTGATGTGCTTGAAGGTGTAGGCGGCATGACACGAGTGCCTTCATGTATGCAACTGGGACTGGTGTCTAACCTCTCACATCTTCACGCCGTCCCACTCACTCTTGTAATTGACGAAACCTGGGAGTTAATTAAGAGTCAGGCAACAAGGACAAGTGTGTGCGTGTGTTTATGTGTGTGGTACCAGTGCTGATTTAGTCATTCAGACGTCATCGTTTGGCCTTGATGGTGCCTCCTCCTCCTCCTCATCATCATCTTGGTCGTGTTTCCCGCGGGCACTTCTTCCCCCGCCTGACACGTCTTCCGCTTGTCACTCTTAGCCTTGTTTTGTATACCTGCTCGCGTGGATCCGACACGACAATTAATTCATTAGTTGCACGCGGATCAGAGGCAGCGTGCTCAAATGCTGGCGCTTTTTCCTTCTTTGTGCATCGTTGAGCGCTAGATATGTAATCATTTTTTGTGGATTAAAAAAAAAAAACACACAATCCTCCTAGGCCACATATGAGGCGAAAGTATACCGACAGTGCAGTACTTTTTCGCTGATTTTCGCAATTGCAAAACGACAAAAGATTGTCTCTTTAGGTTTTAGCGCAGTCCGCGACATTGTCAAAGATGATCGGAATGT